>CM062820.1:1231536652-1232249152 GCA_031772625.1 Pinus tabuliformis
AATAATCAAAATTGCTATCAATAGAAACTACCTTTTACCAGGTATTTATCTTGATCTCCTTCGGAACCCTGGTTTTTTGTCCCTGGATTGGGTATCTCGGGTGATATTTGTTGAATCTATCATTAGTATGTGATCGAGGACATAGAGGTTGGGCTTTTAACATAAACCACCCCTTAGATTTGTTGAAAATATCAGTGCTATGCAATGTGGCTTGAGCTTGGAGTTTTATGCAAAAACCACCATCGAATTCAAACTCGTTACCAAGTAAATAGGGTATAAATTTTAAATAACTCATTTTGGGCAGAATAGAGTGGGGATAAAAAGCATTCAAAGCCCAACCAAATCTTTTTTTTTGGAAAAAAAGAAAATTCATTGGAATTTTATGCCTTTAAATAGGCTACATTAGAGAAGAATACGATGGTAAAAACATGGATTAAGAATACCATGGGAAGAACTATGGTTGTCAAAACCTGGAGTCCAGAAACCGTTAATGTTTACATGACAAGAAACGACATCTCTTCCATACTAGGTTGGAGATCGCATTCTTATAGGCTAGAAGATCTAAACGATAAAATGAAAAAGGTTATATAAAATAAAAAATAAACCATTTAAATGGACAAATATCTCTAGTTCAAAACTGTGAATATCTATCTCTATAAATCTACTTTATGAAATAAAACCTACATTTTATGGTAACATTGTGTTAAAACAAGTCACGACAATGTAATAGACTACAAAGACTAAAACCAATTCCTTTTGAGGTCACGTTCATTAAATTTTGGAACAAATTATGGGTTTAGATATATTAAATTTGTTGGAAACACTGAGAGGGGTGAATCAATATTTCTCTCAATTGTTAGATTATGCAAGTTAAGATATTTTCACAAATACACCAGAATACAAAGATGTAAAATAAAAATACTTTTATTAATGAACATAATAAGGAATTCAATCCTCTTATACAAAAACTCAAGCTCCAACTTGAACATCAAAACCTTATACTCCTTCAAGGCTCCAACTTTGAATGAGGACTCCAATCTTCAAATGTCAATCTAGGCTCCAACCTGGTCTCAACAAGGCTCCAACCTTCAATCTTTAAAAACACTGCTTCACAACATCATTCAAATGACTTCAAACTTGTTGCAATAACTTCTTCACAAACTGCTCCGAAGGTGCTTTTCATGCTGCTCCAAGAAGTCTTCAAAGAAACCACTTGGAGGTCTGCTCAAGTGATGCTCCAAGATGCCTTCAAAGACAGCTCAATAGGATCTTCACTATCTTCAAGACTGCTTCCTCAAGAATACCAAGTCTGCTCCACATAATGTCACCAGATTTTGTCTTTAAAAGGACTTCCAAGATTGCTTCAACAGATGGTCAAGAATGCTTCCAAGAGAACTCCTTCAATTTGTCTACAAGGTCTGTTCCAAGTCTTTCTCAAGTCTACTACAAGGGACCTCAACAACAGCTACAAGGATGCTCCAACAGGCTTCAAAGTTGACTTCCAGAAGGGCTACAAAGAGTTCATTTTTCCATCTGCTTCAAAAACTCTCTATCTACACGTGATTGCCTCAAACTTTCTTCAAAAGATGCAAAGAATGCTACTCCAGGACTGAGGACATGTCTTCATTCTACAGGATCACAATCCAAGTCTGCTATGGTTGATTTTCTAAGTGCAATATAGACTAGCACAATATTTCTGAAAAACTGATAATTACTTTTGATGTAGATCTTCTTTTACTTATTCCAATATTATCATCTAGTAATTATACTTCATAAATTCAACCATAAACAATAGTAGAACAGTAGAGATCACAATGCATAAAGAAGAGACAAGATTTATCGTGGGAAAACCCAAAAGGGGAAAAACCCAACAACCCTTTTCAATAGAAAAATTCTTTATATTTGACAAGAGAGACACCTAGACCCATGGTCAAGGTCTTCCCCTCCAAGTCAAGCCTCCTAATCTAGTCCAGCAATACACTTTACTGATCTGCCCCCCAAAAATTGGCCTTCTACGTCATCTTCAGAAACTCGGCTTTCTTTGCGACTTCACAGACTTCTTTAGAAACTCGGCCTTCTACGGCTTCTTCAGAAACTCAACTTATGCAACTTCTATTTAGAAAAATATGCGAACCAAAATAAGAGAGAAACTATCCACACATGTGAGCTAAAGAAGAGAGAGACAAGAGAGGTTTCGGCTTTTTCATTCTTCTTATTCATTGCTTGGTTGCCGAGAAACTATCTTGTGTGTGTGAGAATATGAATGCCCAAATGGAGGAGGTCAAGTAGCATTTATATAGTAGGTTGTCTTGGGTGAATGGACGTGTCTCTTATCCAGGGCTGACTTGACTTGAAGGGAAGTTGACTTGTCACTTTGGAGCCAAAATTTACATTTCAAAAATTCAAATTTTCAAGTTAAAAAGTCGCAATGGGACTTTGACTCAAAATAAATTTTCCTTTTACTCAAGCATTTATAAATATGCTTTACAATGAAAATATGGCTAAGAATTCTTCCAAGAGAACTCTCTTCAATTTGTCTACAAGGTTTGTTCCAAGTCTTTCTCAAGTTTGCTACAAGGGACCTCAACAACAGCTACAAGGATGCTCCAACAAGCTTAAAAGTTGACTTCCAAAAGGGTTACAGAGAGTTGTTCTTGCTCTAAAACATTTGCTTCAAAAACTCTCTATGTCTACACTAGATTGTCACAATTTGGTTGAAAAGAGACAAAGAAATTTTACTCTGGCACTGAGGACATGTCTTCAATCTACAGGGTCACAATCCAAGTCTACTATGATTTTGTCACAAGGCCTAAACTTTGTGTCTAGAAAAATTTGAAGTCTTGCTCCTTCAAGAGGTGAGATTTATTGGAGTTTTATGTTCCAAAAAGATTGAATTTAGAGCTCCATAATGACTAAGTATTCATTGAGAGGGGCCGAATTTCAAGTGCCTCGGTGTCGAATTGTAAACCACAGATAAGCTTAAGATTACACTGAATTTGAGGTAAGCTTCAGTTGCTTCCTTAGGCCGAGATCTAAGGCAAAGATAGTCAAAGATATGCTTCAAATTGTGCTCCAAAAAGACCTGCAATTTCCTTTACTCAAGAACAAATATATAAACCAAAAATAGTACTCCTTTAATTCATCTTCAGGTTCATGAGTTATGAACCTATATCTACTTCCTCGGTCCTGAAAAATGCTTCTCTCTTCTTGACCAAACTTTTGTTACTATCTTCCACGAGCTCAATTCCAAAAAGAGGTTGAATAACCTCTTTTTATATATGTCAAACAAAACCGACTTATAAACGAACATGTCCATTTAAGGAGACGATTCGTGACTCGTATTTTTGTTGAAGCCAACTTGGAGAATGCCAAAGAGTAATGCAACACAATTTGATCATCATTTCTGGATTTGCTCAAGGTTCTCGGCCTTTTTGCCCAATCAATGCATTGGAACATTTTCCCATATATAACTTCCAACAAAATCGATCCTAAAAGATTATAATGTAATTGTAATGTAATTTCAACACTGATCTTAAAGGTTAGTTCAACTTCATATGGTGTCAATGATGGTGGGATGTTACAAATGTTGTGGAGTCTATGGTTACTTCTATCTTCAAGCTTGAGATCTTTTGTGTTTGCAATGCTCTATTCTCAAGAATCAATTGAATGACACACCCTTGAATTATTTCGTACAAAACTTTGTTCAAGGATTCAAATTCAATTGCTCCTTATTGTTTGGTATGATAGCCATAGGTAACATCCCACCAAACCTCTTAAGCAAAGTTAACCACAGTAATCCACATGACTACCTTTGAAAGAAATGAAGTAGCAGTGGAAAGGAAGCCTGAGCAAGCATTCTTCTGCACTTTGTTCTTAATCATAGCATAGTTGACTATTTGCTTTGCCATCAATGACAATATATCAACAGTAAATGTTATTAGAACAATAGCCCATACATTGTAAAAGTTTGCAACAATGATTAAGGTAAGGTTTGCACAAGTCGAACTTTTTATTTCTTTATTTATAGCTAAACATTAAGATGTTTATCGCTTATTGTTGAGTGTATGCAAAATTTGTAAGACCCTAACTTTGAATGGTTTTGGGTACTTCTGTAACATGATCATCTTGGCGACCATTAATTGGCATTGATGGACTTGACAAAATGTTGATGGCTAGGAGAGTCTATTTTGGAGTGTATTGACACATAGACAAGGCGCACCACAAACATATCAGGTGCCCTTACTCAAAATGAGTGCATCGCAGACCTTGGTAACATGCACTAGTTGGACGCACCATGACAAGCTTGGAAAGGAACTTGGCAAGAAAAGGCAAAGGAGGTTACCACAAGTAGCCTCATCTACAAGTAGGCATTGTGCATGGCGAACAAGGTTAGCATAGAGAGCTTGAATGACTTGGGTGCTTGGACTACATGTGGACCAAAGGAGTTGGGCAGCCCACACTTGGCATTGCAATGGACGACAAAAGTGCCTTCAAGTGTAACTACCTACAAAGTGCAATCTTAGGATGTACTCGTTGAGCACACATCCACCAGACACGCGTCTGTCGAGCACACATCCATCGGACGCACTTGGGCACATTGTCTGGCACACTTAGGCACATTGTCAGCCACAATTGGGTGGACTCAAATGAACTTGGCCGTAGTCAGGTGAACTCAAACAGACATTGGCACAATCAAGTTAACTCATACAAACTTGGGTCGAGTTGGACAAACTTGGATGTACCAAGATGGAATTGGACAAACTCAAACGAGTTAGGCGAACTTGGGCTAAGTTGGATAAACGTGGAAAGACTTGGGCTGAGTTGGACGAATGAACTGGGTGGCCTTGAGACGACTTGGGCAAACTTTGGCAGATTTGGGTGCATTGCCAATTGCACTCATTGGACATCGATGGTAGCCAAACAAGTCACCAAAGGGAAACAAGTTGACAAACATCACTTCGGTCCACCTTAGAATGAATGAGCTTGAAAGTGTAAAGCAAGTCTCATGTAAAAGGAGGATGCATCAAATGTTCTAAGGCAAGAAGAAGTGATTGCTCATTCACAAGGACTGTAAAGGAGCTTTTCCATTGCTAGGTTCAGGGTAAGGTACAAACAGGGCAATAGCACTAACTGAGTGAAAAGACAAAGGAGATGGGAACTATAAGTGGCAAACCTATAGTTGCCTTAGGGGTAGGATTTTGCAAGTCTATTGGAGAGTAAATAAAAGACTAGTGCCTTAGATAGATTGTTCATCTATAATAAAGTTGTAGGTAGGAAGTTGCGGCTCCCTTATTGTAAACCTATGGCATTCTTCAAATAATAAAGTTTAAGCACCTACCTTAGGTGCTACCTATACATGTTTGTTGTGGATTCTTTATGATTGTTAGATGTTAATGTTTGTTTCTTTGCTTTCCATTGCCTAAGTATAAAAGTAATGTTAGGATGGTTTAAAGGCCGTGATTATTTGAAAAAATTTGAGGTCAAAAATGGGCCTCCTAAGGAATATTATAAAAAATAGTGGAAATAATAAAATAATATTAGATTACATCATCAAATTTTGGAGTAAAAAACAAAAGGAAAAAAAATGCAACTCGTATTTCCAACTTATCTCCCACAATTTTACTAAAATTTCAAGTGGGAGCACTCGTTGAATGGAGAATTTAATTCCTCATCCAAGGAGTACCCATGTTGCATACCTTTGAGGGAGCCTTCTACACAAAAAATGAAAAATACATAATAATAATAAAAAGACGTGATTGCAATCACGTTTTTCATGTATTTCTCATTTTTCGTGTAGCAAAATCCATCGAAAGTATGCAACATGGGTACTCCTTGGATGAGAAATTAAATTTCGCATCCAACGAGTGATCCCGCTCAAATTTTGAGTAAAACTATAGGGAGATAAGTCGAAAATACGAGTTGAAAAAATTATTTTTTTTTATTTTTTAATCTTGTTACTCTTTTACTCCAAAAAAGGTAAATTATCCCCATGGTTGACATCATCTTGAATCCTCTTAGTTATTATAAAGTTGATTTTGGTTGTACATTTTTGTTTCGAGGCCTAATTTAGACCTCAAAATTTCTCTAATGTAGGTGTGTGCCTATTGTTGAATGAACTTGGTTGAGTAGGATTTATTTGCATTTGGTGGATTGTAACTTAAGGAAAAGTTATGGATAGACCTTCAATGAAGAGGGTTATACAAGTTGTAGGATGGTATCAAAGCGTACTCTTCACCAATTTCTAAAAGAAAGGTGGTTTTAGAGCCAAATTTTTGGTTGTCTTCACCACAAGAAGTGATATTAGAGCACTCTTCTTTGGAAGGAACGTGAGGCAAAGCAACATACTTTAAGACAAGTTTTTGGACAATCATAGGAGTGGATTGAAGACTAGAAAGTACAAACTTAGTACCTTGTTGCAATAGGCATTGAGACAATTCACCCACACAAAATGGTGAATTCTCTTGTCATTTCAAGAATGTTGCACATGGTCAGCAAGTTGAACGAAGTATTTGAGACTTGGGTGGGGATTTCAAATGTGCCTAGAGCATCAACACATTTATGGGATGCAACACGAAAAACACAAAGAAAGAGTTATGGAAAACCAAGATGGAAGCCATGGCCATGGACTTGGAATGATATGTTGAGATTTGTAGCTTGGGAGATATTCCAAATCCTAGGTTTGAGGGTTGTGGAGGAGTTGGCACACAAGTGTGGCTTATGGGCATGAAACACAAGCCTGTGGGCTTTGCACCCAAGCATATGGGTGTGAATCCATGAGGAGATTTCTACATGTGATGGATGGAGATGATAGAGGGCATTGAGGCAAACTCAATGCAATGAAAATCATCCAAATCCGAGGTGTAGAAGTCAAGATATTAATTTTTGAAGTTAAGTGTGGGAAAATTGTCTAGAGAAGTCAAGTTGACCTTGACATGAGGTGACCCTTTGTTGGGCTAGACGTTTCCCTAGAAGAAGATATAAATAGAGGGCTTGTGTGAGTCATTTGACATCTAATGGACATCTAATATCATAGATTGCCTCTTAAATAGGGCAGCAGACTTCTGGCCAGATCAGGACGCGAGAGAAGAGGTGAGTTTGGTTGTGTTTATGTCCTTCTTTTGTGGGTTGTTATCTCTATTCAGTGGGTCGTAGGGTAGTGCTTCTACAGCAGCATAGTTGGGGACTGTTGTGAGGGTCGAGAGGCCTAGTGAGGGCTCTCTCACCCAGTCGCATTCTCTAAGAAGCCAACGCAAGAGATCGGGGATACAACACAGGTAAAACAAGGGTATTTCCTTGCGTTTTTGGCAGGTCTCTCCTTGTTGTAAAAGACCATGGGCTATAGAAATCCTTGTGGAGGTCCCCAAGGCCTAAAACAATGCATGAAGAAGGTTGAAGGAGCAGTGAAGGGAGCAACCTAGTGGGACAAGGAATACAATGAGTTTGAGCAGTGGGTTAGGGCTAGTGGTGTGCCCTAACTAGTCTTCTAGAAGCACAGAAATCAAGGCAAGAGGGCGGCAGCAATATGGTTGCAGATGGTCTCTTGATGATGAGTGGGTGCTAGTGGATAAGTGTCCTAGAAGAGGATAGATTGGAGGAGTTTGTTAGCAGCCAAGAGGAAGGGTGATCCTAGTATGAGGATGCCCTAACCAGTGTGCAAATGCTATAGAAAGGATTGGTCACTTGTGGTTTGTTGGAGAGCAGCATGAGAGTGGACCAAGTGTGGACAGTGGATTGGGCACTTAAGGTCTGTTGGAGGGCAACGTGATAGTGCCCAAGTTGGAGCTCATTGTGCACCATCTTGATGGATTAAGGTGGTTGCTAGAGTGGCAGAAGAAGAGCTCAAGGGTCTAATCAACCAAGAGCAGTTTGATTAGCCCTAAAGTTGCATGTGGAGAAGGACATCTACAACAGAAGAAGGGTGGTCCTCCTAGCTCGTGTTCATTGTGGGAGAAGGACATCTTGCAGTGATAGGTGGTATCCCTCCATGCCCTATGTTAGTCTTCATTGGAGCAGCGAAGAAAGACTATAGTGCGCTGAAGTCCCTAAGTAGCTGAGGAGCAGCAGTGAGCAGTTGTAAGTTGTTCACAAACAGAGTTATGAACAACTAAACAGGAGTCTCGATGTGTTGATGCGTTGATGGACGAACGATCAATGAGAGCAAATTGTTGAGCTGAGATTCAGTGGCCAAATGGACTTGCAGCATTAATAGAGGCAGATGTTGCAGATCGAGAGCCAAAGGACCAAGCAGGTACAAGGTACGATCGAGAGAATGTGAGAAAGTGCGCTACATCAGCCAAATGGTCAAAGTATCTTGTTGACGGCAGATTGATTGTCGATGGACTGACACCAAGCCCCAGTGTTGTATCTTTGTATTAGAGGATGTATGAGGGCCACTATCCCTATTACGGGAACCCTAGATTGTTGTATTATTCACTTGGATTAATATAAAGCAGTTGGGTTATTGTACAAAATTGTGTAAAAAGTTGTCTATATTTTGCGCACTAGTAGATTTACTGGTGTTTATATTCCATTGTGCAAAGTAGTTTCGTTGTGATACTTGGTTTGGTAGCGTCAGCGATTTAAGATTCTATCCTAGAAACCAGTATCATGGAAAAACAACATGGTATCAGAGCTACTTTGAAGGGCCAGTGAATCAAAGTGTGCATGGCAAGGCAGCTCAAAGGGAATTGTGGGTGTCTAGATCATGGAGCAAAGGGTTCCACTAAAGACATGGAGATGTGGTCTTGACTGGCTTGGCAGCGAGATTGGTTGGGAGTTCTAGTGGATTTGTGGTGAACCTGGGGAACAACAGTTTGTTGTAGTACATGTTGCTCATCATGGACTTCCTATGACTTGTCATGGATCGTTGGGACAGCTCGAGGATTATTTTGGCATGGATGAGATTGGTTTGATCAAGATTGCTTCATGTGATGGACTACAAATTGGCAGGCTAGTTTCTTCATCAGATCATGATGTTGCATATCCAAGTTGGAGGGATTTACAAGAGTGGTATTTGATCTAGAAGGATGAGTGCTTGCAGGATTGAGCCAGTGGAGAGGTTGTAGGCTCAGAGGGAGTCTAGCCTCAGAGGGAGCAACCTCGTGGAGGTTTGGGAACTTCAGGTTCAAATGTGATGAGGAAGAGGCACTACTGAGATTGCAGGGTTCATTCTACAGAGTATGTTGCAGTGATGGACGCCAGATGGGCTAGTGTCGTCGGTGATATTGATGGATACTTCCTAGTGTTAGAAGTACCTCCCTCGCTAAGAGGGAGTGTTGATATTTGTAGCTTGGGAAGTACTCCAAACCCTAGGTTTGAGGGTTGTGGAGGAGTCGGCACACAAGTGTGGCTTATGGGTCTGAAACCCAAGTCTGTGGGCTTTTCACTCGAGCATATGTGTGTGAATCCATGAGGATGTTTCTACATGTGATGGATAGGGATGACAGAGGATGCCAAGACGAACCAAATGCAATGGAAATCATCCAAATCTGAGGTTTAGAAGTCAAGATATTAATTTTTGAAGTTAAGTGTGGGAAAATTGTCTACAAAAGTCAAGTCGGCCTTGACATGAGGTGACCCTTTTGTTGGGCTAGACGTTTCCCTAGAAGAAAATATAAATAGAGGACTTGTGTGAGTACATTTTACATCCAATGGGCATCTAATATCATAGATTACCTCTTAAATAGGGCAACAGACTCCTGGTCAGATCAGGACACAGGGGCAGAGGTGAGTTTGGGTGTGTTTGGGTGTGTTTTTGTGCTTGTTTTATAGGTTGTTATCTATGTTCAGTGGGTTGTAGGGTAGTGCTGCTATAGCAGCGTAGTTGGGGATTGTTTTGAGGGTTGAGAGGCCTAGTGAGGGCTCTCTCACCCAACCGCATTCTCTAAGAAGCCAACGCAAGAGATCAAGGATACAACGCAGGTACAACAAGGGTATTTCCTTGTGTTTTTAACAGGTCTCTCCTTGGTGTAGCAAATCGTGGGTTGTAGAAATCTTTGTGGAGGTATGAGGGCCATTATCCCTAGTACAAGAGCCCATGATATCAATATATAAAGGTCAATGGCTTTTAAAAGGCTTCATGAGCGATTCCTGCTTTGGATATCACATGAGTTCCAAGATACCCAAATGGCCTGGATTGGAAGTTCATGCATAATATGCCGCAATTTGAGGGTGATCCATCCACAACAGTTGACCACAATGCAAACTTATTAAGCATGCTTTTGAGGTTAATGTGGTTCATCTAGACAACCTCATGGAGTTGTTTATTTCCTTTATTTAATACAACCACCGAGGTTGGCTTGACTCGTGTGAGCTTGAAAACATTTCATCTTTTATCGAGTTAAACAACAAATTAGTGAGCTTGAAAGCATTTCATCTTTTATCGAGATAAACAACAAATTCGTGGAGTATAAGGGACCAAAATTCGAATCTAATGAAGTTGCTTGTGAGAGCCTAGAGGCAACCCTCCAAAGGGAAGGTCTCATTAGTCAAGATGAATAGGTTGGAGATAACCTTGAGGATCTAAGTGATGTGCAAGAAGATGAGTCCTCGTTGGGTCCACATGATGAAAAGGACGATTTTGAGAATATATGTGTTTGGAAGGATGAGTCTATGGAAAGTGAAGTTGAGACTAACCTTACCTTTCTCAAAGACATTATTCTCAATGATTCTCCTTTTGAGAACCTTAAGGAAGGTGATCCCATTAGCCCCTTGGAAGATGACACTGGAGATTACTTCTGCATTGAAAAGGAGAAATGGGAAATTGTTGCTCCTCAATTTGCTTGTGCTCCCTTTCTCTCAAGAATTATTTATGATGACATGTTCATTGATACCCTTGGGAAGGAGAATTATTATTTTCCCTTGCATGAAGAGGGGCAGTTGGAAGTAATCGATTCTCCTTTTAGGGGAGACTCAATATTTGATACTAATATTGATGAAATCGATAAGACTCCCACCTATCCTCCTTATGATTCTATATTCAAATTGCTTTAGCCTTTAGATTATGATTTTGAAGAGGAAACACCTGTTGAATATAATACTCCACTCTCCCCTTTTCCTTTTTCTCTTTTCCATCATCTTAAGTCTTCCACAAGTGATTCCCTTACCCCTTTTCGTAAGATCTCCAGTGACCATGATCCCTTTCCCCATTATGAGTATCGCGTCAAGGAAGAGCCCCTCATTGAATATACTGTATCTCGTTCAACACACCCTCGAGATTATGATCACTCCATAACCTCCCCTCTCCAATGTGACCATCACCTTGAGCAGCCTATTTGTTGCACTCCTTTCCCTCGCCATTGGTTCCCATCTCATCACAACCTTGTGGCATCTACAAAGCACAATATTATGAGCAATGATTGCAATAAGAAGTTCTTAAGGGCCACCATTGTATACTTAGAGGGAAGGCCCCACACTTCTAGATTGACTCATGTTCCTTTTCTTAGGGATTCCTCTTACCTTGCATGGAAACCATATTTTCCCACCTCCCACCAGTGAATGCAAAAGAGCCTTCATAAATGTATGTAAGTTTTCCCACCTATAAATGTATGTTGTGAACTCTTTATGATTATTGGATGTTATTGTTCCTTTATTTGCTTTTATATTGACTAAATATTAAAATATTTGCTAAGTGTTAAAGTATTGTTGGGATATTTTAAAGGTTATGTTCAACGAAATTCATTGATAGTAGGCACACATCCAACCACAAGGTGTAAGATCCCAAATTGTCAAAACTTTCAACAAATCTTCCACACTTTAGTGTTTTGATTAAAGTAAACTTTCAACAAGAACAAAAATATGAACAAGATCTAGAAATGCAACCCTTTATTTATATTATTAGCTAAAGAGAATAACACATGCCCATACAATAAGATTGGAACCCCTGCAAATGGCACGGTTGCTCAACAATGACAAATCTAAGACACTAAACCTCACTTGTGAAACTTGGATGGATCCACCACACAAATGTCATGACGGGGTTTTTGTCCCAGGATCAAAGTGGAACTGGCCATGCCAAGTTCTCGACAAACACAATAAGATAGACAACTCAGGATTATCCAAAGGTCTATCTCCTATCCCCTTTAATAGGCTTGATGGACTCTCTAGAAATCTTATTTTATTATTTTCCCTCGAAAAACAAAGGAAAATACCATGGGTAAATTCTATCCATTTTGACCATATCAAGAAAAGGGAATATTACAAATCCTCTCGCCCAAAGATTGCTTGCCCTCAAGCAATCCACTTCTATCCACAACAAAATCATTTGTACATTAATACTAGGATCCCATACAACCCAATGTGTTATTCCATGCCTCCATGCTAAATGATCTTGAATGTATTCTTCAATACCTGGATCCCAAACAATCCTTCGACCAATCCTTCCCTCAATAGATTCACCTGGATCCCAAACAATCCTCCGCCGAATCTTGCCCCCAATGGATTCTCCTAGATCCCAATGCCACCTAATTCCTCGGACCTATGGGCTATGATACCATCTCAGACCTCCATTACTTCCCATGCTTAAGGGCCCAAGCTATAATATGCCCTTGGCTAAGAGTATCCTCCTAGGAATCATCCCATCAATAGAGTTCCAACTCATAATCTCTCGCCAATCCATCTCGTGGGAAGGATATAATGCATGAATTCCTGCACATGGAATAAGTCTACCATGTTGATGTTGCCTAATGCTCAACTCATGTTGCTCCACCCGATCACCCAACATGATCCATTTGTAGAACTTTTCCCTGCTCTCCCTAATGTATAAAGATGGTTTGGTAGTGTCGCAAGCCCTATCTATGTACTCCTGTAGAGGGTTGCTCTGGAACTCCCAATTGTATTCCTCCTGTTGCCTTGTGAGGGACTTGAGACATTCCTCTACACTAGACAATTTGGTTGCTAACTCAGCACATACCCCTATGAGCTCCTCAATTTTTCTGTTCTCTTGTAAGATAGTGTCTCAGGCTGTCCGAACTCTCTGCTTCAACATCATAAGATCTGTCTTGAAATGTGTGATCTTTCCCCAAAAGTCCTCTACTGGCGATTATGGTGCCCTGTTGAATGTATTTTAATTGTTTTCACCAAATGCCCCACGACCACAGCTTCAACTTGAGCCTTTGACCAACTCTCTGGGAATGGTTCATCCTGCACATTATGTTTATCATGCTCCTCCTCATGATCATGCTCATCATGTCGGTTCACTATTGTTGGCTCCTCACTCAAGTTTTCTTGGCCTCCCACATCTGTGAAGACAATATGTTGTTCATCTTCTCCAATTGTCGAACATAGATGCACTAGTGGACTGCTATCTATACTTGACTGCTCATATTCTTTATGGGCATCCGCCTAGAAACATATGGACTCAGTTGTATAGCATCCTACCTCATCAATACCATTATGTAAAACTTCCTCATGCACTTCCCAATGCTTATTATCCTGGAATTCTCCCTGAATAATATCACATTGCTACTCACCATCCTAAAAATCAATAGACCCAACTATAGAAGACCCCCCATGATCTGAAGGAATCTCCTCTTGTTTTGTCCTTGTTGCCTCCTTCCTATCACCTGGACATGAATGGTTAGGTGCCCAAGATCCCTTGCAGATAAAGCATAGTCCTCTCCTTCTTAGTTCATTCTTGTTGTAGGTTTTACTACCTTTGTTCTTGCTTCCTCCATCAATCATTTTAAGCTCCTTAGTCAACACCCTTCTGAGCAATTTTATGTTTTGCATGACCAACTTCTCCACTAGATCATAGGCAGCTGGTGATACAATTAGTTCCTTCCTCCAAATGGTCAAAAGTTTGGATCTTAGTATCTTGCAAATGTCGACATCTCCTTCTAGGAACAAGGACACAATCTTTTGCATGCTTGTTTTGACACGATCTAGATGAGTTGATGTAATGCTTGTGTAAAATTTCTGGAACAATTGAAAGATTAAGTCATCACATTCCAGATTCAGCATGAATGTGCCAAAGTTAAACTCTGCCATGAGTTCTAAGATTTTGCGCTGCTTCTGAAAGGTAGGAAGCATGATGTTGTTCAACCCCTGAAGGGCTTCTACTATCAGCTGCAATATCTCTCTCATGATATCATTATTGTAAGGCAGTAGTGGCGATGTTAAAGTTATGATCCTGCTGAGACAAGAAGCAACTGTGAGCCTGACCTCTTCACAAGGATGCTCCCAGAGTTTGGGTTGTATTAATGTAAGCATGGATGGCTTGAGAGCCCAACTGAGTTTCTTCCATTTTGGTTGCCCCACCCTAGACAGACATGTGTCTAATTCCTCCAATTTATGAAGGTATATGTCTAACTTTGTTTGTTGCAATTCAAATCCAAGTGTGAAGAGCTTAGCCCCTCTTCCATGTCCTTCCTTCACTTTCCATGGGTGCTTCAGCTACAGAATGACATGGACTCTTTTCAAGAATGGTTTGCTGCTTTGACCATCATTTTGGTCTAAGGAGGTATTGTTGCATAAAGGACCATATATTCTCACTTGTTCATCAAGAAGTTTTTGGGTGTTTTCCAAGGTCTCTTCAAGACAATCCATCATCTCCCATACCAAAGCAAGAAAGGAATACACTAATTCTTCATAGTGAGATTATGTCAATCATGCCTTCGAAAATATTAAGTTTACCTTCAAACAAATTTGGCCAAGAGATGCCAATGAATAAAAACTTGTTGTAGCCACGAATACAATAATCCCCAATGACTTGAATCACATTACATACCTTTACTAATGGCTCCACACATCATCACATAATGACACATAATCCCATTTGGGCATGTGTTTTTGTGGACCAACCAATGATATTTCCACACATTTTCGTGTTATTCTACACACGGAGACCTTTCCAACGGCACAATAAGCGCGTCAATCGGAGTCCGTATGCAAAGGTTATGTCACTCATAAGTTGACCTTCTTGTTTTCACACCTATAGTTTGAGAGGATGCCGCATCAGCCCCCATTATTTATGGAAAAAGGGCTAGCCACGTGTTTGTGATGTAAAAGACTCTAGAAGAGTCTATATTGTAACTCTAGTTAAGAGTTGATGTAGTCAAACTTAACCACTAGTAGGCTATCGGGTTGTGTTATAACTGGGCCACTAGGAGGAAGAGGCATTCCATTCTTTCAAGAGCATTTTGTTCCATAGTTGAGAAAGGATAGCCAGGATAAATAGGAGGTAGAGCACAAAAAGAGAATTTGTGCACTGTAGCAGCCCACAGGCCACAAGCATTACTTCTTTGTACCTGCAGCCATATTTCAAACAAAGAAAGAGAGCAAAGCAGTCTCACCTTCCAGCTGGGTTTTCTCCCAAAAGGGTTTCCCAGAGAGCATATATTGTGTCTTGTGTGTGTGTTTATTTTGTCATTCTCTACTTTTCTACATAATTTCCATTCATATGCATGCACTAATTACAGTTAAATCCACGGATCTTTTAATAAACTATAGTAGTGTAGAATTTTCAAAGTTTTAATATGATATTATTAGATCTGTTGTTACGAACTATCCAATGGAATATCCACGGCAGTTTACGGATCAAGAAATGATGAAGGGATGAAGGAAATCAAGGTAATAAGGGAAATCAAGAGGAATAAAGGGTATTTGGAGTACAAATCAAGATATAAAAGGACACTCTCTTAATGGTTCCTCTTGTATTGTCTTATAAGCATTCTAAATTAGAATTGACTAGATCATGTTAGGCATCTACTATTGTAATACAAATCTCCTACATTTAATATGCGACAATTGACAATAATACAGAGTTCCTATGTATTATTCCAATGAATGGATTGTCTCATATTATGAAAGATTAATATGCTTAGACTTCGTTATATTTGGTTACAAATTATTCATTATTTGGCAGTACTTATTGCAATTATAACATAACTAACTTTGAGAAGATGAGTAAATTAATATTCTAATAGTAGCCCTACCTGGTTTTGACTATTTCCCCTAACAGGCTTTGAATGATGTTGTAGAGTGAACGTCATAACATTGGAGTAAGCATAATCAAAGTCTACAAAACACTGATGCAAAAAGTAGAGAAAAATTGCCATTATTATGTGCCAATGGCATATATGTCCCAAATGATGTGGGAAGCCAACCATGAATAGGACAAGATTGAATGGTTACTCAGGGATACAACCACATTACAAAGAACCGCAATAGACTAATATCAAGCATCAAGTAAAATAGACACAAAGAACCGCAATAAACTAATATCAAGCATCAAGTAAAATAGACACAATGGTAAAGTGGAGAAACACAATCCACTTGTAATTCAGAACATAGAAGAAATTTATGCAGAAATATATACTACAACACAATTAAAGAATAGATGAGTGAAAGAGCTTCAAGAAGATTACTAGGGATAAGCAAACAATTATACACTACACCACCGAATGAAATCAGAATAAGATGGTTAGCTTAAGGATATTCCCATGGCACAAAAATAAATTGAATATACTTTCACCATATGTGCATTGTATACACTGAAGCACTGAAAGGATGCCTAAACCTTGATATAAAGAACAAAACAAAAGAAAAAATTTATCATCCTCTAATGACAATGAGTATGATAAAAATGGAGTCACTAAATTTTTTGTGAAAATTGATGATGAAAAGACGAAGAAAATCAAGGTAGTAAGAGAAATCAAGAAAAAGAAAGGGTGTATGGAGTACAAAACAACATTTTAAGATAAATGCCTCATCCCATTTTGTGTTAGATATAACGTCAAAATACATAATACACAGGAGTGAAAATTTAATAAAAATGCCACGAACATAACTTAAGGGAAAGAGGATCAAAATGTATATCCAATGCAACCGACACTCCACCTAGTGGGGAATATAAAACCCAACAACAAAATCAAAACTTAAAACCCAATAATCAAAGTCAAAGAATTAGGACTAGAGCATTGAAATTTACAAGGGTCGATGGAGAAATTGACGCAACCAAATCTCACCCAAACTTTGAAATAGCATCCTCATAAGTGCACTAGAGAGATAGATCTAATGTATTAAAGAAAGTGTGAAATCCAAACACGTGTATTAAAAACAGAAAAACACAAGTGCACCTAAGAGAAAAATGTCAATCACAAGAGAAAAACATCAAAGCTAAGTGCCCTTGAGCTTATAAAACTTCGTGTTTCAAATAAAAAAAAACCACAAATACAAATGAGTGTTTGAGTTTTGCAAGCATACACAACTCAAGTGAGGTGCCCCTTCAACATGGTGAATTGTCCCTTCAAGGGGTTATGAATCCAAAATACAATGCACAGACCATAGACCTAATATTGAACCTGTGTATCAAGTTTGACTAGGTCAACCTTAACCATAAACCTAATATATAATAAATCAAATAAAATAAGACCTTATCCATAATTACGAGTACAAAACGATACATGAGAATGGGTCATGGCCCATTAAAACACGAAAGGAATCATCTAGAAGAGATTGCATGGTGATGAGAAGAGGCATGACCCATGAAAGCATGTTAAGGTCCATCTGAAGTATCCTTTAAAAGAAGTAATGGGAAAGATCTTGGTAGATCATGAGTTGGAACTTAATGGGAGAGATTTAGCGTATCATGAAAACCTTATTAAACATAGCCTCTCTATATTCAACCACTCCATGATTGGTGAGATCATAAAGGAGGTATCCTAGAAAATTTTCATTGTAGCCAGCTGCCAACCATAGTATAGGAGGAGACTAGAGATACTAATGTGTTTCACCTTTCATTAGAAGAATGGGCCCATGTACTAGATCGACAATTTCCGAAATGCAAAATAGAATATTTGAAGTTGTACACGTTGTTGCCACCCTCATATGCATAAGATCATAAGCACAAGTTTTGGAGGAGAATGTTTGTTCTTGGTGGATGGCATTGTTGATTGGATAGACATTTCTACACGTTTTCATGCATATTCTTCCACTAGGAACATCTTTTGGGGTGTTTTCACTCATCCCAAGGCAAGAGTTACATATTTGGAGGCATTAAAGAGGAAGCATTTTACATAAGTTTCGAAAACTATATTAAGCATCTTTATCTGAGGCATGCATCATCTTTTAGGGTAGCACACCACTTGGAAGGCTCTAGAACAACACGTGCCAAGAATAACTCACTCTTTGAAAAGTGCCTTTTATGGAAGGGTCTAGAAGACACTTGTAAGTGATCTAATTCAAGTAATAAAACATTGTTTAAGGAGCACTCCACTTGGAAGGCCTTAGATTAACATGTATCAAGAAAACATTGTTGTTTAGGTGGATGATAGGGGCATAGGACTGATACTTCTGCATATAGACCTGTGGAAGTTGTCGAAAGATCCCTTAACCTTGGAAAATTACATTGATAAAAGAATTATTGAAGTAATTTCCTTTTATGCGAAAAAAGTGAGTTAATCTAATTAAATATGAAGGTTATTTGCATTATTGAATTAAATGAATCTCAAACATTGATCTCAAATGAAGATCCCTTAACCTTAGCAAATTACATTGATAAAAGAATTATTGAAGTAATTTCCTTTTATGCGAAAAAGTGAGTTAATCTAATTAAATGTGAAGGTTATTTGCATTATTGAATTAAATGAATCTCAAACATTGATCTCAAATGTTGTTGATATCTAATATCAATCGTCAATCACTTTGGAGATTAGGGTTGTGGATTCAGTCAATAACTCAAACTTATAAAAGAAAGGCTAGGGTAAGGGAGTAGACACATCAAGTGAACACATGATAGTGAGTTAATGAGATCTCAGTGATTGGGTGGAGAAGGACATTTATCCAAGAATGGAGAGTCCAAGGAAGAACAGCAAGGGAGAAGCATCCAGATCAGCCAAGCAAAATAAAAGGACAAGTTTTGAGGGTTTGATCAACTGGATAGTTTCCAAGTTTTTGTTGTTTGTATTTTTTCTCAAAAGTCATTTTCCCAGGAAAGGAGCCCTTGTATGCTGAAGATTAAATTAATGAAACAGAAGATTTGAAGGGCAGAAATTCATGTATTAATATGTGAGATTGGTTTCATTTTGCTTCAACTGAAAGTTTAGTTTATTTACTGTTGAAATCCCAACAATGCTTTTTATTTCGTAAGCTGCAAGTTTAATTAAGCTACAGCAAGGAAATTACTAGAAAATAAATTTGTTAGTTTCTGGGGTTAAAGAAATTTAACAGCTTAGTTGTGCATCCTAGGGTTTTCTAGGAGGTTCTAATCAAGAAATAAATTGCACGGTGAACCTATAAGGATGAGGCCCCTTCACTTGCAGTGTGAGTTTTGATGGTGGAAAAATCCTTAGACTATCCAGTGGAAAGTGAAGATATCTTTTGCGGGTTTAGAGCTTCATTAAGAAAATACTCAGGACTGTAATCTTCATTTGTAAGGCTATCATTATACCATTTGCTTTCTCTTCTATGCTGGAAGATATCTTTTCTGTTTTAGGGTTGTTTGCCAGTATGTGAGGCCTGAAGAGTGACCTCAGACCTGTTGGCCTTCCCAAGGGTTTCTAGTTTCAGATCTGGGTTGTCATGTATTGCGACTCTTATTCTAACGGAAGCCTTATCTTTTGCTTCATATATTCAGATTTGATGTTATGTGACAAGGAAAATATATAACGAAAGTGTTGTAGCATCTTATTGAGTATAGTATGTTCAATGAAGTGAATTCTCCAAACTCATTATAAGAATACTGTTGTCCGTAACACATTTGGGGTTTAAATATCTTCTATGATTAAGTTCTCCAAATCATTGAAGTATTTTGACTTCATAGCCCAAGGATAAAGCATTCATTTACTTGAATTCACCATTAAGATACCTTGTTTGGTGAATCCATTGGGAAGGAAATTTGAAGAGAAAATAACATACAAGTAGTTCTTCGCTAATATTGGTTGCACTTTTGGTTGAACCAGGAAAATCTTATAGAAGGTGGTGAGAGAACAAATCCACCCAGGCATCATAATATTCAGGTACAGAGAATTTGAAATTCTCCAAGATATAAGGTACTTATTTATTAAAAATACAAGGCAACAAGCTACAACATGGTCCATGGGTTCATGGAAAGAAAACGTGTAGAAAGCCTTGGACATCACAACCTTTCAAGGAGCCCTGTTACCCCTCTTCCAGCAGGGGTACCTATATCAAATTTTCTCACAATTCAATGCTAGATATTAAAGAAGGGCAGACATAACAAGTCCATTGTTTCTATGCCTATAGGACAAGGGTCCAAAAAAACATTTAATGTTTTCCTACTCTTGCAATGAAGATGATCTGATTAAGGATCAGGAGAGTAAAGCTTTCAGAGACTTTGAATTGCTCTGAAGATATTGCCGATACTTCATCAAGAGGAACCCTTAATGTTAGAGACGAAAGTTCAAATTCAGATCCTCTTTTAACAGAGTTTAATCATTTGAATAATTTGAAAACTGGAAGGAAAGAGGTCCTCAACTCCAGCATAATTGCAGCCAGAGAAGTATATAAACAGCACTGTGCCATTCCAGTCCTAACAAAGGTCGATCGGACTTCTGTCAAAGGTGATGATAATCTCAGCCCATATCAATGGAACAAATCCATATTATTCTAGATGACCAACAAACTGCAAAAAGTAAATGGGGCTATTACAAGATCAATAAATATGCCAGCGTGTTTGATCAATAAATCTGTACGATGATGTTGGTCCAGATTTGAATGATGGCTTTGAATAGAGCGGGGACAGGTTTTTAGAGTTGCCTTTTCATGACTATCTAATGATCAGCCCTAGTAATAATTGTGTCGAATATGAGGACACCTGTTCTCACAAAAGGATGTAAATTGCAATCTGACGGATATTTTCCTTTGGCTGCCAATAGTTTGCACCCAGGCATTATAGGTGAACCTAGTAGTTTGCACCTGGGTAATCAAACCCTTGAAATTCAAACATAGCAGTTGTCTCCTAAGAATCTTGGGAGTGACAGAATTTTCAGTTACAATCTTGACGGTTCCTTCATGTACAAAGCTAAAAGTGACATTCATGATGATGAAGAAAGGGTATGCTATTATTACCCTAAGCCTGTGGAGAATTCTAAGAATCTTGGGAGTGACAGAATTTTCAGGTATAATCTTGACGGTTCCTTTATGTTCAAAGCTAAAAGTGACATTCATGGTGATGAATAAAGGGTATACTATTATTACCCTAAGCCTGTGCATAATTCTAATGAAGAATATGGCAGACAGAATACAACTTCGGAGTCCTCAGATGTCAACGATTGAGAAAGAAAACCCATTGTTGAGTTCAACATGAGCAGTTTGTGTCCTGTAAAAGAAGCATGTCTTGACTGTCCTGTTTGTGCAGATATCCAGTATGACAAAACCTTCAATTGCCATTCAATCTGTCATCTTGACCGACCTGTTCCACGAAACTGACGAATAAAAGGTTTCTCATTGATCACCTGAAAGATGGAGGGACTGATGAAACGTGCCTACACATCAAACCATCCAATATGTATTGACTGCTTTGAAAGTTCAAGATATGGCATGTATGTATGATGAAATTTTATAGGAAATGCAAATCCCTGCCTCACAATAGATTTCTGTACTGAGATAGAAGGTGTAAACAGGATGTCATCCCCGAGATATGCTTCTGAAAAAGACACGCCCAAACCTGTAGAATTAAGCCGTAGGGATGTTACTGTGTATCCCGAGTGCGGAGAAAAACCCATCCGTGGTCTGTTTCGGTGAAAAGCAGTGGTTTATTGCCTTCCGCGGGGAAAATTGTGAGAGCAGGCATAGTGAAATTGTTAACGCGGATGCCACTCTGGACAGCTGCAGCGTGAGAGATCAAACCCAAAGCCATACCTAAACTCCATTCGAAGGCGCTGAGCAGTTCGGGGACAGTGGTCGAAGCTTCCGGCAGTTGCGACCGCTGACGTGGTTTTCGGCACGATTTCGGCTGGCACCGAGGGCTGCGGTGCCAAACAAAAACACTCAAACCGAAGCGGTTTGTTATTAGCTGGTTACGTTTCCAGCTAGGGCGTCAGTAGCAAACGAAAAATCTCAGACCCGAGTCTAGGATCACGGTGTCAACGAAAGAACTCAGATTGAGTTGGGGGCGGAGGCCGTGGTGTCGACTATATAAAAATGTAAAAAAATGGATGAAGGAATAATATTTAAAAAAAAAATGAATGAATGATATTTTAATATCAATCCTGGAACAATAGTCTCCTCCATGTTTTTCATTTTTTATAATTTAATCACTTTCTTGTTATGTTAATTGAATACAGTTATAGCAATCTGTTAACATAGTTTCTTTGACATTGTCTTTTTAGTGAGGGGACAGTTAGAAGGTTGGGTCAGCGCATCATTAATTTAAATAATAAGAGGATTGAATTGCAAAAGGCAAATGGCAAGGATGCTAGTGGGTCCATAGACTATATCTCGCGTATATCTAGCCTAGTGGACATTCAAATTGATGATAAGCTGGCTAATCCTTATAACATTTCTCTGACACAAAAGGAGACTGGCAGTGGCTTTGTCATAACTGCCTTGATATCCTTAAAGGCTAAAAGCATCATATTCCAAAATGAAATGTTTTTATGATTCCAATACCCTCCAATTGCAAGAAATACACACATGTTCTTCCCAATCATTTTTAGATCTTTTCCACTATCCCGTTTCACACCAAAATTGATGTGAATTAGTTCTTAGTGAACCCCTCCACCAAGAAATCCATGCGAGTTAGTTCATAATTGACCCGCCACCGAACTGTTGCTTTGACTAAGGAACAAGACCCGTCTATAACCTGGGGCGTGAATTTAAAACTAGAAAATCGATCCACTCTGTGGATCTCTCAACTCATCAATATACATGTGCAAAGCCCCCTTAACCTTTTTAAATTATTTTATTCTCATTTGTAGTAGCTAGATTGGGCGGACTTATTTTAGACATTGCTCTTTATAAAAATGATATTATTTCAAAATGGAGGTTTCTGTGATTCATGATTAAAGCAAAACTCTTCCGAATAAATCACATCATTGTTTTAGGATGGATGCATTTCAAACCCTCACTGAGGTTCATCATCAAGAAAAAGATTATAATGAACCTCAATAAGGGTTCGAAACGCGTCGATCCTAAAACAATAATGTAATTTATCTAAAAGAGTTTTACTTTAAAAATGATATTATTTTATTTTACAAAAATTGAAGCCTCCTCTAAAGAGAGACAATTTCCTTCATTGGTAAGAACTTAAAACCTAGTGTGTGAATTTAAAACTAAAAAATCAATCCACTCTGTGGACTCTAGACTCATCATTATACATGTGCAAAGCCACTTTAACCTTTTTAAATTATTTTATCCTAATTTCTAGTAGCTAGATTGGACGGACTTATTTTAGACTAACCCTTCATAAAAATGTTATTATTTAGTTGTACAAGAGTTGAAGCCTCCTCTTATAAAGAGAGGCAATTTCCTCATTTGTAATCATGGTTGGTTGGAAAGTGCGAGTATTCCTCTCGCAGGGGATAACCTGAGGCGTGAATTTAAAACTAGAAAATCAATCCACTCTGCAGACCTCTCGACTCGTCATTATACATGTGCAAAGCCACTTTAACCTTAATATATATATATATATATATATATATATATATATATTTCTAGTAGCTAGATTAGGTGGACTTATTTTAGACATCGCTCTTTATAAAAATGATATTATTTCAGAATGGACACTTCTGTGATTCATGATTAAAACAAAACTCTTTCGAATAAATCACAGCGTTGTTTTAGGATGGACGCGTTTCGAACCCTCACTGAGATTCATCATCAAGAAAAAAATTATAATAAACCTAAGTAAAGATTCGAAACATGTCATCCTAAAACAATGATGTAATTTATCTGGAAAAATTTCACTTTAAAAATGATATTATTTTATTTTACAGAACTTGGAGCCTCCTCTAAAAAGACATAATTTCTTTCATTAGTAAAAACTTAAAATGTGGGACATGAATTTAAAACTAAAAAATCAATCCACTCTGCGGACCTCTAAACTCATCATTATACATGTGCAAAGCCACTTTAAATTTTTTAAATTATTCCTCTAAACTCATCATTATACAAAGCCACTTTAATTTTTTAAATTATTTTATTCTAATCTCTAGTAGCTTGATCGGACGGACTTATTTTAGACCAACTCTTCATAAAAATGATATTATTTTGCTGTACAAGAGTTGAAACCTTCTCTTATAAAGAGAGGCAAATTCCTCATTTCTAATCATAGTTGGTTGGAAACTCGGAGTATTCTTTGGTTCATGGGCATCAGTTTTTTGGGGTTGATTTTTTTCTATGCCTCTTCCTCTTAGTTATTGTTTATAATTGCTTGTAATTTGTGCTTTGATTTGGTTAATTCTGCAAGGATAGATTGGAGATCACAAAATCGCTTTATTCATCCAATGAGTTGCATAGTCACAGGGAAGGGGAGTTCTAGGCTGCTAGGGTTTTCATCTTAGCCTTAGCTCTCATCAAAATACACATTTTCAAGTGTTGACAATCCCTTTTAGAGGGAATCTTGAACCGAATATGTGGAATATTAATGACAGCTGTTGGTAAAATAGTTGAGACATGTCAAATGAGCAGGTCAATGAGGCCATGTTCCCTATGGGTTATCCTAGGATAGTTTCACCCCAACTGCAGTCATTTGGTTGAACTGCTGACTTCCTACCACGACCCAGCAAACCCAAACACAAACAACTGTTTTATACTTCACTGGACAGGGTGTAACCCCCTGGAACAGCAGAAATTGGGAACAAATTCCTCTAAATAGAATGACGAGAATTAGTAGGCGGAAGTGGATAACGTATCACACTTGTATATTGTCTACTTGTAACTCTTAATTTAAGGAGACAAATTGCAGTCATGCCAGTGATCACTCCACCATCCAGTTGTAATCACTCCACATACTAATTTCTGTACTAAGTACTTATATAAATTTACCCTATAATGGAATATAGACTGTATAGTGTGTACAGTTGCGGTGATCTCTCTTCTTGCATGCGTGAATGAGTTATTTTGCTGCTTTTACCCTGCATATGACAGTAACAAGAACTGCTGCAGTAATTTAGGAGACTACTATAGAAGACCCATAACCGCTCATCTACTACATCACTTGGTCATTGATGCCATATGTCGTTTTGTTTGACATGCTCCACTCTTGCATGGGATTGCTTTGGTATATCACTAGTTATTTTTCACTCTGTTGCATATTTGGAAGTTTGGTTTTTTGAAGATCCAAATGCTTCATTGTCTTTACACTGGAATCTTTATCATACTTTTTAAGCTTCAGCCAATAATTTTCGGTGTTTTCATCAGCTTCAATTTACTGTATATATAGGTAAATAGTAACATTGATTACAGAGAACATAACAGCTTATGGAAGGGGTTAGCTCTAGATAATATAGATTAGTTACTTGTTTTTCAGACTGATGTAACATACACTTTTGAAACACCCTGTTTACAATGTAAATATAGAAGGATATATTGGAAGTTTAAATTATATCTTGCCTTCTTTGTCGTCATATTAACATGGAATGAAATCCTTAAAAACGGATAAAGTTGCCAGCCTAATGCTATCCGATGGTGAACAGCATACTTACAATGTACAGATAGAAGGATTTATTGGAAGTTTAAACTGCAACACACCTTCTTAGTAGTCATTATGGCATGGGATAAAATCATTAACAAGTATTAAAGTGTCTAGCCTATTGCTACCCTGACTATAACGCCATGACTTCAATGAATCATCAGTCTTAGATGATGTTTTTTAATCAACAATATACAACCTCAGGAACAATAACTTGTATTCATAAAATATGGCACGCTGCTAGGAAGAGCTTTTCTAAATGATATCAACAGGGTGCAACTTACACAGGTACATAACATCCATAGAATTGATGCAACGGGTTATTGACAAAAACATTGTCAAAAACATATTGGTAAAAGACACACTCTAACTCTTACATCTATTAAACATGTGTAAACCATAAAATATCAAACAATATAAGGTGCATGGTCAAATCTTGCCTATATTAGACAATATAACCTTAACACCTAAATCATACTCAAAACCAAACCAGTGAATTTAGAACAATTAAATGTCCTTTGGAAGTATTTAAAAATTGAGGAAAGATATTCTACCAGTCTTTCTGGATCTCAAATGGGTAATGCACTTCAAGGTGGCATCTCCCATCATCATCTGAAAACTGCAAATAGCATATGCATTAGAATAGCAAGCTCCACCAACCATGTTGGAAAGCAAACACAGCATTCTACATTTGATCTTTAAACTCAAAATGGGCATTGTTAAAATCAGCAACTCTGATCTGCTTGAAAGATGCGAGAAAGATGCAAAGGAAGCTGCAAATAGTCCGTAATATCCCACACCAGTATACCTTGGTTTTTGCTGTGTAAATCCCACGAGCAAGAACTCCAGTTGGAGCAGTTTCTTCCTCCATGATATGTATATAAGGCTCCCGTCGTGGGCTAAAAGTTCCCAACATAACATGTGTATGGTCAACTGCTTGATACCACAGAAAAGATCAAAATGTCAAATTCAAATTACCAAAATATCATATTAAAGGAAGCGACATACTTCACACAGAGACCTGGAGTAAAGATTTACATCAGTTCGTTTATGAAGAGACCTGCTTTAAAATGATCAGAAATAGAGATGAAGTGCCCACCTTGAATTCTACCTTTCCAAACCGTGTTTGCATAGGCTAAACCAGAAACTATATTGTGCCGAACAACAAATGTAATCTTCAGACAGTAGTTGGAACCTTCCTTCAGAGTAAAGCATACATCATTTGAATTTTTTTCAAGAGGCAACGGTAAAGTTATTTCTGGACGGCCTTTAGACATGATTCCCAGAGAAAGTACCGTAACATCTGGTTCCACGTTATCTGTAAAAGACAAGAAACTAAGGAATCATGACTAAGTTGAAGCAAGTAATGGGTCTAGCAGAGAGATCTCTGAACATGGCTTGCTGCATTTTGCAAATATTATAGATATATAGCTCAAGGGGTTAGCTCAACCGGTTGTTGGCAATATTGTTGTGCATCGACTAGTTCTGTTCCAGCAAGTGTCCAGTTTGAATCTTCTCAGGTGAGGCAGACTAGTCTAAGCCCATGGGTTTACTAGGGAATCGGGATGCCATCCACAAATGTGGAAGCATCTCTTGGATTTTCCAACAACATTTTCTTTGGAAAGGGAAAAACAAGTTATATATATATATATAGGCATGAGCAAAAGGATAATATGCTAACCTTCATTTAACTCATGATCAACACACCCAAGCAGTTTCACCTTCCACCTTTGAAGACTGTCATCTTCCTGTCAGAAAATATAAAAAGTCAATGACCTGTCATTCAAGAAAACAACAGACTTGAAGAGTAGATTACAACTAAACGAGTTGTAAGAAAGTACTAGCAAGTTACATGGCCAAAGAAAGCATTCAATAAGAATGGTAATGTAAATCAGTTTAGCAAACATGATGAAATAAACTACATATGTTTTGTTCAGAGATCAACCTACACATAACTTCTAAATAACAAAAATCTCAAAACTCCATCAAAGATAAACAGGTGCACACTAGAACTATGATACAACCACCAAACCCTGCAGTGAGAAGTCATATAAAAAATGACTTGGCATATGATGACATCCCAACAAAAATGGAAGCAAGTGTAAGGAGTGACATACAGCTGCCAATGCAACGTAAAGAAATACGGTAATACCAACTAATTAAAGGTGAGTATAAACTCACAAAGCTTTGAAGGTTGGAGGCCACAATTCGTTTGCAGGGGTAGGCTGCCTAGAGCCATAATAAATCACTTTACAGATAAATTGCAGATGTCCTTATCCAACAGTCAGCAGGTATAGAATAGTTGGAAACATGAGAGACATCAAAAACATTTCGGGTATGAAGAAGGTATGGAAAAATATACTTGTGTTTATATAAGAATTTTGTTTTTGATCACTTAAGGATGAATGACAAACAGCATTTCAGTAACATTTCTCTTAAAATTGGAAGCATAGTAACCAAACTCAACTTGGCAAGTAACTTATTTTGACTGAAGAGTTAAACTCATCTCAGGACTCACGAGTCAACTAAGCACCATGAGGAAAACAAAAAAATATGGATTTTCAAAAAAACAATTGCATTAAATTTAGATTAGACATGAGAAATTACGCTGAATAAAATGCAAAAATAGCATATCCAAACATATACATGTAAATGATATGATTACAATCAATCATTATATCATCATTCATCAGGATACAAAATCGCCATGGACCACAGCATGAAATGTGATTAATGAACCAAGATGAACAAAGGTTCTCAAACTATCCAAGGTCAAGAGCCAAGATTCAAAGAGTCAAAAATGAAATCATATGACAAAATCTGAAAATACTTAATAAATATAACAGCCACTCATTAAGTTGAACCCTGTTGACTAAAGGGGTGCCCGTCTCATTACCAGCACATGTTCCCTGTTGCCACAAAATCTAGTAGGCCTTGTGATGGAGTTCACAAGGCAAGGGCTAGACCGTCTAGCAACAATCAGGGGAGGGAAATTGCCACTATAACCTCAGCAATCCACCTCCTACTCTTTATTGGAGTTTCACCTCAAGGGAGGCTTCCCTGCATCCCTGTATTCACCTATAAGGACACTCTAGTTATAGGGCTCTAGGTGATGCAAAATTGCAAATAGACTAGGCAAAGATACCCTATTGTTGGACAAGGCTCAATTCTTCTTGATAAAGGAATAATGTATCATACACCTAGACTATATAAAGACCTCTACACACTCACTCCTTACAAGTAGAAGATTGGCTAGGAATAATGGTTTCCAAAGCATAAAATTGGTCAAGGAAGGATGACATCAGCTCTCTTGAGGCTTTACCACCACCCTAGGTTTCCTATCCACTAACATGCATCCACATTAACCCTACAATCAATTCATCCCTAGAAAAAGCCCTAGCAGCTTGCCTTAAAAAGCCTAGGAGATACAAAAAGGGAGAAAAGATTCAGTTTTTGAAGATTTTTTATCAACACAAATTTTACTAGTGCCTAATCCTATGTGGGGGTTCAAATGCAGAGAGCAAATCAGAAGGGGGATCAGGCGATTGGGATGAAACAGAGAACGAACCGAAGAAAGAACCTGGAAAAGATCAACCCAGTTCGAGTGTCGTGAATCAATCACAGCCACTATTTAAAATGGAAGCAAAGGATGATATCAAGTTGTACCACGACGAGATCAACGCTCTTAAGTTGAATCACTAGTTGCAGCAACTGGAAGTGTATTTCAACATCCATAAAATTGAACAAAGACAGAAGATCTCATTTGTGCAGTTGAAATTAGAGGGCCATGCCCTGACTTGGTGAGAGAGCCACACGAAGACCCTCAGGTTGGAGGGAGAGCCTCCAATGACTTAACTGGGATGACTTCAAAACCCTCACTAAGTCACAGTTTTACCCTATTGGGTACATAGAGGACCAATGGATTCGATGGCACTACTTCAGGCAAGAGTCTGGGCAAAGCATGCAAGAGTTCAAAAAGATGGCCATAATGTTGGGTATCTCCCCAAAGAACCCAGATGTACTCCTCAAGTATTTAAGGGCTCTACACCGCCATCTGCAAAAGCAAATGATGTTGTTCAAGCCCAAATCAGTGGATGAGGCTTGCGTGCAGGCGTAATACCTGGAGAACATAGACTTGAAGAGAGTGGAATCAAGTGGATCGAAGCAAAATGAGCCACAAGATGCTTCTAAGGAGGGGAAGAAGAAGCAAAAAGGGGGAAAACATAAAAGGACAGTAGCCACAGCACACTAGTGCAAAGATCCCAGCAACCACTGCAACATTGACAGCCATACATAGGAGAAGTGTTGGAAGTTGCATCTAGAGCTAAACCCAATGAACAAAAAGAAAGATAATGAGAAGAAGAATCTCATGGCCACTAACTTGAGCAACCAAGTTGAAAGTAGCTCAGACATGGATGAGAAGATCGTTTGTACGTTAGTGCAAAAGGAGTTGAATCTGAGTAGCCTTCAACATCAAGAAGAGAAAGAAATGACCAAACTCTTCCATATAAAGATATAGATCAAGAAGACAAAGATTGATGCTCTATTTGACTCAGGATCACAGGCAAATCCCATTGCAATAGAGCTGGTCAAGAATTTGGGGCTAGAAGTTCATGGTCATCCAAACCCGTATCCACCAAAATGGGTAAATAAGGATGCAGAGCTGAAGGTAACAAAACAATGCAAAATTAGATTTGCTCTCAGTGTTGATTTTATTGATGAAGTAGAACTATATGTAGTTCCCCTTGATGTATGTGGAGTCATGTTTGGGAGTCCATGTACATGTGAGATGCAATATTCATGCGAAGAGCCAACTAGTATCAACTCATCAAGGATGGAAAATCATTCACCATCAATGCGCACAGAGGCAAGTCAAAAATTTCGCTAGTAAGTGCCAACCAAGCAAAGATATTGATCGGTTCCAGCAAGTAGTATGTTTTACTGTTTTTAAAAGAAAATCAATCTATAGATGAGTGAGTAAGAGACAAGGCATCCCTGGAGGGGTGTACTAAGAAATAGAAATAACAACTAGAGGAGTTGCTACAGGCATACAAGGATGTGTTCCAAGAGCCTAAAGGGTTACCTCCTAAAAGGGAAGTGGAGCACGAGATCGATCTATTGTCGGACTCCCCATTGCCAAACATTAAGTTGTACATGTAATCTGTTATAGAAGCAAGTGAGGTGAAGAAACAATTGCAACAGCTACTAGAACAAGGTGTCATTCAACCGATTACTAGAACGGGACTTGGCAGATGTATATAGATTACAGGGCATTGAACAAAATCACACTCAAGAACAGATACCCCTGCCCAGGATAGATGGTCTGTTGGATTAGTTGCAACAAGAAAAATACTTCAGCAAGCTAGACTTAAAGTTTGGACATCACCGAGTTCAAGTCAAAGAAGAAGATACATGGAAGACCGCCTTCAAAACTAAGCAAGGTTTGTATGAGTGGTTAGTCATGGCACCATCTACGTTCATGAGATTAATGAATGATGTGCTACACCCTTTTATAGATTCATTATTTATTGTCTATCTGGATGATATATTGGTATATAGTGCCACCTGGGAGGAGCACATATCTCATCTGACGCAAGTGTTGGAGACATTAAAGCACCAGTTGCTAGCGAATCTCAAGAAGTGTGAGTTTGCACAACAGTCTTTGGTGTATCTAGGGTATGTGATAGGTGGAGGAGAGTTGAAGATAGATCCTGCCAAGATGGAGACCATCATGAAATCGATCGTGCCTACTAATGTTTATGAGGTCAGGGGTTTCATTGGGGCAGCACGATACCTAAGGATATTCGTAGCCTTGTTTTCAGCGGTAGCAACACCGCTCCATGCCATACTAGCAAGTGGCAAGAGTTTCGAGTGGGGAAAGAGTTAGTAGAGAGCTTTCGAGGGGCTAAAGACAAAAATCAATCAAGCACCAATCCTGACATTACCAAACTTGCAGCAACCCTTTGAAGTGGAGACAGATGTGAGAGGGTATGCTATGGAAGTGGTCTTGATGTAGGGAGGAAGGCCTGTATGCTACTATTCAGAAGTATTTCATGGGGCAGTTCCTAACTACCCTACTTATGATAAGGAGCTCTATGGCCTGGTGCAAGCCGTGAAAAAGTGGAAGCACCATCTAATGGGAAAGGAGACAATAATCCACACAGCTCACTAGCCACTACAGTACTTGCAGGCCCAAAGTAAGCTATAGCAGGCCAGGAATTACAAGTGGATGGGGTTTCTATAGCAGTTTCATTTGGTGATCAAGTACAAGAAGGGCAACACAAACAAGTTGGTTGACATGCTTTCAAGGCCACCCACATCAAAGATCACAACTTTGGGAACCCTTATGTACATGGAGCCATTCACTCATGATGCATACAGAGAGGCATATTCAGAGGATGAGGACTTCAAGGAGGTGTTTCAGCAGTTGCAGAGTCAGAGTCATGTGCACAATGGCAATAGCATTGTTAACTACCATCTCCAGGACAAATTACTCTACTGGCTGAATAAGCTATGTGTTCCTAAAGGTGAGCAATTGCAGTTGATTAGAGAGTCTCATCTCCAAGGTTGTGGGACACTTTGGTGTAGGGAAGATTGTGGCCAACTTGCAGAGGTATGTGTATTGGCCCAAGATGCAAGAGCAAGTAACTAGGTTCATAAGAGGATACATGCTTTGTTGTACCAGCAAGCCTAGCAACAGGAAACAGGGTCTATATCATCCCTTACCTGTACCTACTCATCCTTGGGAAAGAATTTCCATGGACTTTGTGGGAGGTTTACCAACAACCAGGAAGAGACATGACTACCTTGTGTTAATTGACAGGTTCAACAAGATGTGTGTTCTGATTCCCTGTAAAAAGACCACCAGTGCGCAAGAAGCAACGAACTTGTTCTTTGGACAGGTTTGGGCGCAATTGGGATACCAAAGAGCATCATTCCAGACAGGGATACAAGATTTCTCAGTGCATTCTGGACTACATTGTGGGAGAAGATGGACACAAAATTGAAGAGATCTATAGCATTCCATCCACAAACAGATGGACGCACAGAAGTAGTCAACAAGACTTTGGTGCACTTTCGGAGGGGATACAACCATAAGCATCCAAAGACCTAGGATGAAAATCTAGTATATATATAGCATTCTTACAACACAGCAGTCCACGCTTATATAGGAAAGTCCCCATTTGAAACTTGTTTTGGATAGCTGCCACCTTCACCTTTGGACATTGCATATGGGCAACAAGGAGGAGTGAGGGAAGATCATACAAGAGACACCTTGAGGGCTGAAAACTTTATAGAAAGATCAGGCAGATCCATATACAAGTACAAGAGACACTGTAGAAGTCACAGGAGAAATATAAAGCTAGGCATGATAAGCATAGGATAGAGAAATCATTCCAGGTGGGAGACAGAGTATGGCTATAGTTGAACAAGGAGAGGCTACATGGGCTTGGTAAGAAAATCAAGGCTCTGAGGTATGGTCCCTTTGAGACACTAGAAAAGGTGGGTGATATTGCCCATCAACTCAGTTTACCACCATTGTGTGTGTTTACGCAGTTATGAATGTAGATAATTTGAAACTCTATGAGCCCTTCCATGCTAGAACAGGAAGGAGAACAGGTCCTACCTTCTATGGAGGATTTGGCACCAAATGCTCAGGAAAAGTTGACAAAAGATACAGTTTTGTAGAAGAGGCCCAGAACTACGAGACAGGGGCAGCATGACCTTTGGTAGATTGGGTTGAAAGGACAACTTCTAGGCAAAGCTAAATGGTACACTAGAGAGAAGGTGGAGGAAAAATTTCCTCACCTCATTCAGTAGAGGCTTCTGTGGAACAAAAGCCTCCCAAAATGGGGAGACGTGATCTAGATTGGATCATTATAATGTTTATCATCCATCTCGATGATTTCAAAGTGGAAAAGGTGGAGGAATCAACTCACGGGACCATTTTTACCAGCGGGACCCAGTTTGGCAAAACAGGGTTTGCAACCTTCCGGGAGTGTTTCGAGGCATTAAACGACATTTTTTTGGGGGTAAAACTTTGTCGTGTTAGCAACACATCTTTTCAAGTTATTCTACACATAAAGATCTTTCCAACGGTGCAAGTACCACGTCAATCAGAGGAATCAATATGCGAAATTTTTGCCACTCAAAAGTTGACCTTTCTATTTTCACCACCATAATTCGAGAGGATGCCACATCAGCCCCCATTATCCATGGAAAAAGGGCTAGCCATGTTATTATGATGTATAAGACTCTAAAAGAGTCTATGTTGTAACCTTGGTTAAGAGTTGAGGTAGTCAAACCTAACCACTAGCAAGCTATCAGGTTGTGTTATAATCGGACCACTAGGAGGAATAGGGGTTCAATTCTTTAGAGTGCATTTGTTCCATAGTTGAGCAAAAATAGCCAAGAGGGATAGGAGGTAGAGCACATAGAGAAGATTTGTGCATTGTACAAGCCCACGAGCCACATGCCATACTTCTTTGTACTTGTAGCCATATTTCCATTCAGAGAAAAAGAGCGGGCAGCCTCACCTTCCAGTTGGATTTTTCTCCTGAAAGGGTTTCCCAAAGCATAGTTTGTGTCAAATGTGTGTGTGGGCTTTTATTTTTGTTGTTCTCTATTTTCTGTATAATTTTCATTCGCATGCATGCATTATTAACAGTGAAATCTACGAATCTATGAATCAAAGAAAATTGTAATAGTGTAGAATTTCAGATTTTAAATATGATTTTATTAGATTTGTTGTTACGAACTGTGTAGCGGAATATCCACCGCAGTTTATAGTTCACTACAAGCCCTAAACAAGTTTGATTTTGAGTGTTTGAAAAGACAAGGGGTTACAAGCCAACTGTTGAAATATATTGTAGCTTCGGTCAGCATTTTTCATCAAATAAACAAAGAAGAAATTAATTATTGGTCACCTCAAGTTGGGTCAAACAAGCCCTACAATTCGGCTCCTTGAAAGATCATCGAGTCGGCCCCATTAGGGCTAATTAGACCTCTCATGTCACCTATTAATAAGAGGTCATTGGCATTCATTTTGTCCACCATCAACTCAAGAAATTTGGCTTGCAATTTCCATCTAATTCGGGTTTCTATTTCAAATATATCCACTCATACGAAGACGATTACAAGGGCTCCTTTTGACTGTGGTTTGATCTCCTTATAGGGCTCATTGATACAGTGACTTGGATCATCTACACTTTTGTTTTGTTACTTCTCTTGTGGCCAAAAATTGCAAAGAGGCTCACCCTCCTTTTGTGACATTTTTCTTAAGTTGACCGAGTGCCTTTTGAGTATATATTATGGGCAGTTTGTAGGTGATTATAGTAGTAACTTCAGCCTCCCATCACAGTGACTTCAGGTCTACGATTCGGCCTCCTTGTGCAAACCCTCTCATTGGACAAAAGTGGAATCTCTCTCTTTATTTGTGCAGACTTTGATTGGGTATCTCGTTGTTGATTATTTTGGATTTGTTGAAACATTCAAATGTACTATTGATGGACAAAATCTCTCTCTCGTAAGGAAAGAATTTTGGGTTTTCCCCTTGTGGTTTTACCCTGGCTGTGAGCCTAATTTTGGTGTCTCTTGTCTTTTGCTTATTGCCTATTGTTCATTGTCTACTGTGATCTCTATTTACTGCTCTTGTTGAAGAATTATTGGTTGAATTTTTTCATGTATAGCTACTTGTTGACTAAAGTATAAAGAAGGAACAATTTGTATCAATAGAAGTAGTTATCAATTGTGAAAAACTATTCTAGTCATTGCAACACTAGAGTTTCAACATGGTATCGGAGCTTTAGTGAAGAAAAAGAGCAGAAAGATCAGCTTAAGAGCACTTGAAGAACACTTGAAAAGTATCTTGAAGATAATTTGAAAGGTTTTTTGGGATCTGTCCTATATTTTCACCATGAATTCTTCATTCATGAAGATTGAAAGCAAGCTTGAAGGAGCCACTAACTACGGGGCAAGGAATGCAAGAGTTGAGATCATTCTTAAAAGGAACAAAGTCTTGGGAATTGTCACAGGTAAATTTACTGAACCATTTGATCAAGTAAGAAAAGAGAAGTTTCATGAAGATGATACTTTGACAAGAAGCATTTAATTGGATTTTGTTAGGGATCGTTTGATTCCCTATACTGTTGAACATAAGATTGCTAAAGAAATGTACAATGCCATCATTGGATTGTATACTATTAATAATGTAAATCAATCCATCAATTTGAGGGGACAACTTCGTAATATCAACATGACAAAGAGTGACACAGTGGTGGCATCAGATTTTGTCAAGAAATCTCAAATTAGAGACCAACTCAAAGCCATTGATGAAGAAGTATCTGATAAGGAATTGGTAGTTGTTGCTTTGGGTGGTACTGGACTCATTTGCTTCAGGTATTAGGGCAAGAGAGAATGCTCCAACCTTTGACAAGTTATGGGAAGCATGCACTCAAGAAGAGTCAAGACTCTATTCTAAAGGAGAAATTGATGATCCAAGTATAAAAGCTTTTGCAACTCATGCAAAGGGAAACAATAAGAAGAAACCAAATTTTGGCAAATTCCAAAGAAGTGCAAGTAAAAGACAAGGGCCTAGATCTACTTCAAGGAAGGACTCTACTTCTCATAGAAGGCCTCCTCCTCCCTCTCCAAGTAGAAGATATAGAAGAGAGATAGAAATGATCTAACCAATGTTCAATGCTTTTGTTGTCAAGCTTATGGTCACTATCAAGCTCAATGTCCTCAAAAGAATCGAAGAGATGACTATGAAAGGGATGATGATCGTAAAAGAAGAAGAGGACACCATGCATCTGTTGTTGATCTAAATGAGCCATCATCAAAAAGAAGGCATAGGAGAAATGATTATGAATCTGAACACTCATTCTAGCTATCTAAATTACTTGAAAAGAAGTTCTAAGGTTGGATTCAAGAGGGAGTTGTCCTGATCAAAAAAAGATAAGTATCTTGTATCTCATTCATTGTTTTAATTATTACTGACATTGGATTGTTTTGTAAACCCTGGGTAGGGTTTGGAGAAGAAAGCTTAGGGCTTATGAATCAAACCCTGGACTTGATTGCTTCTGCTTAAGAAGATTTGACATCTTGTTGTTAAAGTTGATTTGTAGGGTGAATGTAAAAGGACTAAAGATTAAGAGGGAGCTCAAAAGATAAGTATCTTGTGTTTTTTTTGTTGTTTCAATTAATACTGGCATTGGACTATCTATGATTTGTAAAACCCTAGGTTGGGTTTCGAGAAGAAAATCTAAGTCTAATAAACCTAACCCTTATTCCTTGTTAATGATATGGACTCATTGATAATGACGTGGATTTGTTGATGATGCGGACTCGTTATTGGTATAGACTTCTTGATGATATGGATGTGATCTCTTTATTGATGCTGATGAAAACTCCTTGATGATGTGAACTCTTTAATGTTGATGATGTGGATGGCGATATGGACTCCTTGAGGATGTTGATGTTGACTCTTTGTTGACGATGTGTACTCCTTATTAATGATGATAAGTACTCCTTGTTGACTATGATGTATGACTCATTGATAGCGTGTATGATGTGATTGGACTCCTTGATGGTGATCTGAACTCCTTGATGTTTACTCTTTGATGATGATGATGATCTGGATGAAGATGATGTGACTCGTTGATGATGTTGATGATGATAATGTGGACTCATTAACGATATGGCTCACTTGTTGATGATGATAATGCGAACTTGATAACATCGACTCGTTGATGATGTTGATGATGATAATTCGTTGATGACATGGACTCATTGATGAGATTGATGATGATGATGTATTAGACTAGACTCCTTGATGATGATATTAATGTGGATAATATAAGAAGATATGCACTACTTGTGTGGACTCTTTGGTCATATGAACAAGACTACTTGATGATGATGAAGATATGGACTCGATGATAATGTTGACTCCATGTTCGTTGACTCCTTGATGATGATGATTCGTTAACTCCTTAATGATGATGATGTATACTCCTTGATGATGATAATCATGATGATGTAGACTCCTTGATGATGATGATGATATAAACTCCCTAATGACTTGGACTTTGTAAACACTTTGTTGATGATAAGAACTCCTTAATGATGTTGTGGATTCCTTGATGACGTGAACTTTTTAATAATAGTATGGAGTGTTGTGAAAATCGCGATTTTTTCCTTCTGCCGATCAAATCGCGATTTTTATACGAAAAAATCGCCGGTATTTTTTTTTGCCGATTTTTACTGAAAAAAATCGCGATTTTATGAAAAAATTGCGATAAAAACGAAAAAATTGCGATTAAAACTTAAAAAATCGCCGGGGGTCACGACAGCATAGTTTTATAATGTTTTTTTGGGTTTTTTCATGCAATTGTTTTTGAAAGAAACAAATAATTTTTGAGTGGGGCAGCTTAATGATCAAGTCTAGGCCCTAGTATGGATATGCTATTCATGGTAATGTTAAATTCTTAAAGTAAAAGTGACATTCTCCTTAATCTTCATTTTCATCCTTTTACTTAAATTTGTAACATTACCATGAAATGACTCAGGATGTTTGAGAGTGGTTCCAGCCTCATTGGATTTCATATGGAGAAAGTAGAATTTTAGAGTTCATTTAAAATCCAGCAGACTTATCAGTTTTTCAGGATTTCAGGATTGGGAGATTGTAATGTTTCCAGGTGACACCACCTGCCCAGGCTACCCTTGCCACTAGTAGAGGACGTGGTCTACCTCCTATAGCTCCTACTTCTAGTTCTTCAGCTTCGAGAGCACATCAGACTCCACTGCCATCTCCACCAGCACAGACACTAGCATCTACATCTAGAGGGAAAGGGAAAGCTGTGGCATTTTCTCGCAAGAGGGGCAGAGGAAATCAATAGGATTAGACTTTCATTTTATTGTATATGACATTATGACATGATGAGATACATTATCATATTTTTTGTTGATATTTTGAGGCTGAGTTGGGACTCAGGAGTCAGGACTTACTATTCAGGACATGATTCAATGTTATGTGTGATTTTAGCGCTAGAAATGATATTAAACATCTTATATATTAGTTTTTTTATCATATTTATGTGTCAATGTATTTATTTTATGTTGTAGATGGTTTAGATATTAAAAAAATTGAAAAAAAATGAAAAAAAAATGAATATTTTTGTACCAAACGATTTTTTTCCCGATTTTTCCGATTTGTTCCCCGCGCCGATTTAATCCCGATCGCGATTTTCACAACATTGGTATGGACTCCTTGATGATGTGATGAAATTGACTCGATCTGAGAAGGCTAAGATCAAGAGGGAGCTGACACACTCTCAAAAGATAAGTATTATCTTGATTGTTTCTATTGATTATTTCATTATGAGTCTCTTGGCTTGCTTGGTTGTTCTTGTTCTTCCATAGCCTCCTAGTGAGGTTTGCAGGTACATAATGAAGACTGCCAAGATGTGGCAATCGTTGAAAATGATGGAAGAACAATGTGACAAGAAGACTCGTGATAAGATCTGTACTCAGAGGGAGCAAACAAGATCAGCCTGATTGAAGCATGTTTCCATGAAGGTGGCTAGAAGTTTTGAAGACCGATGTTGATCTAGATATGCTAAAGATGAGCCCGTGATTTTTCCATTAGATGACTTTTGTGTAAGAGGGAGTTGCTTTTGAAGCATGAGCCTGCTAATATCTTTGGCACAATGGACTACATCTGATTTGAAGATGTTGCAAGACTATGATATTGACTTCGCTGATTCATTGATTGGTTCGTTGATCTATTTGCTTAAGTCTATTGTTATTTGCTAAATTTAATTATGGTCTGTTGGATTCTACTAAGGTTGTTGATGCCTACTTCTGTGAGAAGCCATTTATTTTCTACTGGATTATACTATGGTTGCCAATGATTGCTCCTGTGAGAAGCCACTGCTAAGGTTTACTATTGTCTGTTGATAGTTGTTGATGTTTGATTTCGACAAAAGCCCTAGCTAAAGTTGAATGAACAATTGAATGAGATCCACCATGGCTACATTTCTAATGTTGAACTAGTTGTTGATGTTTATGAATAAACTGGAATGACCAAGAATTCCCTTAAATAGGGAGCACTAATTACATAGCATCATGGATAGACCATCTCCCGTAGGTTGTGTGCTAAGAGACATTGTGGTCCGAGAGATGGATTCCTCCCATATAGGTTGTGTGCCAAGAGACATTGTTGTCCGGGAGATGTATTGATGGATTCCTCCTATAGGTTGTGTGCCGAGAGACATTGTTGTCTGGGAGATGTATTGATGGATTCCTCCCGTAGGCTGTGTCGAGAGACATTGTTGTCCGGGAGATGTATTGATGGATTCCTCCTGTAGGCTGTGTGTTGAGATACATTGTTGTCTGAGAGATGTATTGATGGATTCCTCCTGTAGGCTGTGTGTCGAGAGACATTGTTGTCTGAGAGATGTATTGATAGATTCCTCCTATAGGCTATGTGTCGAGAGACATTGTTGTCTGAGAGATGCATTGATGGATTTCCTCCTGTAGGCTATGCGTCGAGAGACATTGTGGTCCGAGATGCTTTGTTGATTCCTCCCTTAGGTTGTGTGCCATGAGACCTTGTAGTTGGGGAGATGCTTTGAGATGGATGCTATGTATGTTTCCTTATGTTGAGTTCGAGAGAGAGAAAATTTGATTGTGTTCTCTTCCTTAGGTTGTGTGTCATGAGACCTATATATTGGTCGCGAAGATTGATTGTGAGAGAGAATGAAAAACTACCTCCCTAACTAAGAGGGATTTTTGATATATATTATAGCTTCAATCGGCATTTTTGATCAAATACACAAAGAAGAAATTAATTATTGGTCACGTCAAGTCAGCGCAAACAAGCCCTACAAGTCGGCTCCTTGAAAAGCCATCAAGTCGGCCCCATTAGGGGGTTGATTTGGGGTAGCATCGGGTGTGCTCTAAACCTCAAATTTTGCAGGGAAGCTTGAGCACATCCATTCCAAAGAACCCAAAAACCGTTTTGGGAAATTCCACCCAGAGACGATTTTATTAAAATAATTAATATTTTTAATGGGTCCTTAAGTCTAAACTTAGAAAATTAAAATATTAATGGGTATTAATCTAATTGTGGGTGAATCTTCTAGAAAAAGACGGATATCAAGTCAAAACAATCTAAGCCTTTGATTAGGAGTTAATCTAGGCCATTGGTTTTCCAACAAAAAGATATAAGAAGGGGCTTGAGGGTCATTTGGAAAACACACCAAGAGAGATCAAGAAATCGATTTTCTGAAGTCAGTTCTCAGGAGGAAAATTCGCTTGAGGAGATTTCTTGCAACAGAGGGGCAAGGATAGCTTCCAGAGAGACAGTGATTTTCTCAGCTGGAGAATCATCAGCAGAGAGAGGCAGAGAGTAATCTAGCAGTGGCAGCACTAAGCCAGAGAGGCTAACGTAGAGCCACACAAAGGCAATGCAGAACCCAGTGAGGAGTCCGAAATTTGTAGAGGGAATTCAAATTTCAGAAGCCGAGAGCCGAGGTGTGAGACCGGGAGGCAGAATACGAATCTCCTGGGCAGCAAATCAACCAACCAGAGGAGTGACATAGTCCCCAGAGAGCTTGATGATGGGCTAACGCAGATATTGCGCCGAGGCAGCTAGAAAAGACGGGGGCAATCAGTCTGGGGTTGGATCAACCAGGATTTCCAGTGATAGTGTGAGGTAACCTCACAATTCCTTTTGCCAGTATTTCTCTATGTAACTGAATAACCTATGAGGTATTCAAAGATGTATTCAGAATTTGCTACTGCTTAATAATAATAAACCCTAAGAGCTGTTGCACCGATTTTCCCACATTGCATTTTTCCGGGGACATTTGTCCAAAAATAACAGTGTCCTATGTGTTTGTATTTCCTTGCTCAATTTCTTGTTTCAGAATCATATTTAATTTGGTGTAGGTTGCCTCAGTAATTTACTTGAATATTTCAAGAAGAAATCTGAAATAAGTTTGTAATGTAATTTACGATCTAGATGAAGTAGATTCAGCTGGTTGCAGTAGAATTCCAGAGATTGTTAGATCTAGTAATTTTTACATGGTATCAAAGTTGTTGATGTGAAATAGGAAGAGAAGATCTAGCACTAAAGCAAGGGCCAACTTGCTGCAGCAAGCAGTAGTTCGAATCACCTGAGGGATTGCACAGTTCTAGCAAGGAGGGCTATATTTTTTGAGGTTGTCTCTCTGAGTGAGTCGACAGAGAGGTAAGACTGCCGATCGAGAATTTGCCAAGCAAAAGGAGCCATGCAAAGTCTCAGTGCAAAGCTAGAGGGACACAGTTTTCTGCAAGCTGAGTGTCGGGCAGAAAAGTCATCAGAAGAAGGAAGCAGATCACATAGTGAGGGAATACTTCCTTAGTGGTTTCCTGCCGAGGACATCAGTGTTTCTCATTTGTTGGGCATCAAAGGAGCAGCAAACTTACCAGCTCCATCAGGGAGTACGTAAGCCAGCCTAGAAGCTACGCAATAGGGAGTTGTTCGACAATTTTAGGAGGATATGGCAACCAGTGGCTTGAGGGATCAGGACAGGTTGGACGGAGTATCCAACAATGTCATCTAGAAGGCTAGAATGTCTTTCCCTCTAAATGAGCATGCCCTCAAGACATACGTCGACAGTGCGGTGGCTGAACCTGCGGATGCAGATCCGCTAAAGAAGTACAAGGCTGAGATGGAAAAGGCCAAGAGGATGATCCTGGATGGATTCAAGGATCATGTGTTGTGCCACGTTGTTAGCAGAGAAACTGCTAAGGAGATATGGGATGCCTTGGCCACGTTATATCAAGGATCTTTCGAGCAGCAGAAGATGTATTTGGAGCAGAATCTAAGATCTGCTTAGATGCAGAAGGGAGAACGTGTGGATCCTTTCCTCACGAAGTTGAAGGAGACCCGTGATGAGTCGTCTGCTACGGGCATACACCTCAAGATTCAGAGTTAGTGAGACAAGCCCTAAATTCTATCTCGAATGAGTGGCAAGTCTTTGTCGAGAGTATCCTAGGCAGAGCAGCATTGCCTAATTGGGATGAGATGTGGGCAGCTCTAAAACAAGAGGAGTTGAGGAGAGACCTAGTCAAGGTCAAACTTGACGGAAGCAGCAGCAGCAGTGGGTCGAAGCCCAAGGAGGAGGAGGAGAATGCAGCCCTTGCATCGAAGGGGCAGCAAGGACAACAGAGACGAAAGAAAGACGTCTCCAAGGTGAAGTGTTTCAAATGTGGCGAGATGGGCCACTATGCATCCGAGTGTCCTTTGAAGAAAAAGGACAAGGATGAGAAGCACGATCCTAAGGTTGCAACCACTAAGATCGAACAAGAGGATGAGTTCGCCATTATAGCCAAGATACCTCCAGTAGGGAGGTGGGCTAATTTAGAATTGTAGTTCGATAAAGCTACAGATGGAAGGATCCTTGAGGAATCCACCTCTTGGACCAATACCTTGCTACGAGAGCCCAGTTTTACAATAGCAGGATGGACTAGTGTCGGATGGTGTCGAGAAGTGTCGGGGAGATAGTTGCAGTGGCTAAAAGCGCCAAAGATTGAATAGCGCAGAGCAGATTTGGCAGCAGTGCAAATGGCACAAAGCAGAGGTCAGCAGTAGCACAATAGATTCAGAGGGTCAATGCAGAGACTAGCAGCAGTCAGTTCCAGCATTCATGTGGTATCATATTGAACACATTTAGTTCAGTAATTTTGGATGTTTTTCAGTTGCTTCTCTCAGCGACTGAGTTGCAGTACGGATGCAGTGTTAGCAGTGTGCCAGTGGTAGTGCTAGTAGCATAGCAGATGCAGCATTTGAGAGGAATCCATAGTACAGATGTAGCATTGGCAGTGGCAGTGTCAAAGGCAGCGGTATAGTTGCAGCAAGAGCGCAGTAGTTGGTGGACAGTATGTCAAACATCAACAGCGCAGAGGACAATGCTTTAGAGTCAGAGCAGTATGCAACAACAGTATATTGCTAGAGCACATTCCTTGCTAAGAGGAAGTGTTGATTGGGGTAGCAACGAATGTGCTCTAAGCTTCAAATTTTGCAAGCAGACTTGGGCACATGCATTCTAAAGAGCCCAAAAACCGTTTTGGGAAATTCCACCCAAAGACGATTTTATTAAAATAATTAATATTTTTAATGGGTCCCTAAGTCTAAACTTAGGAAAATTAAAATATTAATGGGTATTAATCTAATTGTGGGTAAATCTTCTAGAAAAAGACAGAGATCAAGTCAAAATGATCTGAGCCTTTGATTAGGAGTTAATCTAGGTCGCTGGTTGTCCAACGGGAAGATATAAGAAGCGGCTTGAGGGTCATTTGGAAAACACACCAAGAGAGATCAAGAAATCGATTTTCTAAAGTGAGAAGTTCTCAAGATGAAAATTCAATTAAGGAGATTCCTTGCAGAAGAGGGGTAGGGATAACTTACGGAGAGATTGATTTTCTCAGCGGGAGAATCATCGGCAAAGAGAGGCAAAGAGTAATCCAGCAGTGGCAGCGCTGAGTCAAAGGGGCTAACGTAGAGGCAGCACAGAGCCAGAGGGGCTGACACAGAGGCAACATAGAACCAAAGGGGTTGACACAGAGGCAACGCAGAACAAGAGGGGCTGACGCAGAGGCAACGCAAAAGCCAATGAGGAGTCCAAATTTGCAGAGGGAATTTAATTTCAAAAGTCGAGAGTCGAGGTGTGAGACCAGGAGGTAGGATTCGAATCTCCTAGGCAGCAAATCGACCAGCCAGAGGAGTGACACAGTCCCCAGAGAGCTTGACGTTGGGCTAATGCAGATACTGCGCAAAGGCAACCAGAAAAGTCAGGGGCAATCAATCTGGGGATGTATCAGCCAGGATTTCCAGTGATAGTGTGAGGTAACCTCACAATTCTTTCTGCCCATATTTCTCTCTATAACTGAATAAATTATGAGGTATTCAGAGATGTATTCAGAATTTGCTACTACTTAATAATAATAAACCCTCAAAGTTGTTGCACCGGTTTTCCCGCATTGGGTTTTTCCAGGGACATTTGTCCAAAAATAACAATGTTCTATGTGTTTGTATTTCCTTGCTCAGTTTCTATGTTTCAGAATCATATTTAATTTGGTGTACGCTGCTTCAATAATTTACTTCAATATTTCAAGAAGTTTGAAATAAGTTTGTAATGTAATTTATGATCTAGGTGAAGTAGATTCAGCTAGTTGCAATAGGATTCTAGAGATTGTTAGGTCTAGGAATTTTCACATAAGGCTAATTAGCCCTCTCATGTCACCTATTAATTAGAGGTTGTTGGCATTCATTCTTTCCACCATCAACTCAAGCAATTCAATTTGCAATTTACATCTAATTTTGGCTTCTATTTCAGATATATCCACTCATACGAAGAAGATTACAAGGACTCCTTTTGACTGCAGTTTGATCTCCTTATAGGGCTCATTGATACAGTGACTTGGATCATCTAAACTTTTGTTTTGTTTCTTCTCTTGTGGACGGAAATTGCAGAGAGGCTCGCTCTCCTTTTGTGACATATTTCTTAAGTTGACTGAGGGCTTTTTGGGTATATATTTTAGGCAGTTCATTGGTGATTACCGTGGTAACTTCGACCTCCTATCACAGTGACTTCAGCCCTACAATCCGGCCTCCTTGTGCAAATCCTCTCATTGGACAGAAGTGGAATCTCACTCTTTATTTTTGTAGACTTTGATTGCGTATCTCATTGTTGATTATTTTGGATTTGTTGAAACATTCAGATGTACTATTGATGGACAAAATCTCTCTCTCATAAGGAAAGAATTATCGATTTTCACCTTGTGGGTTTCGCCCTGGCCGTGAGCCTAATTTTAATGTCTCTTGTCTTTTGCTTATTGTCTATTGTTCATTGTCTACTGTGATCTCCATTTACTGCTCTTGTTGAAGAATTATTGGTTTCATAATTGATATCTACTTCTCCCATGATTTCTCCCTCCTACACATTACATACCCAAGTGCAGGCTTCCCCTTATCTAGCTACCCCTATGCCCCAATATGTGGCCCAGGATTGCCCCTCTCATTCCCTACTCCATTCCACTTATTTATCACTTGCTACCCCATTAGAGGGATGTACCTTGGACATACTATCCCCTTTAAGGGTTGAAACCACCTAATAAGGTACTTGGTTAACCCCCTTTGGAGCTTGGAGACACTAGCACATGCCAAAGCCCACTACAGAAGGGCATGCCATTATGAAGTGCCCACTTTGTTATCCATGATTTGTAAACTCTTTTACCCGATTATTTTAATGATTGGTTGTACTGGAAGCCTAGGGGACGCATTGGATCTTATGCAGGATTATAGGTGGTTTCCATTTGGGTTTGGTCTCCCTATACGGGATCCTAACCCCTAGAGGTCTACATTGGCACATATAGGGTGTGCATCAAGAGCCATTTGCCTCCACAGCAATAGACAGCACTCCACGGATCTTCATCAATGCTCAGAAACTACTAGCGATCAACTTTTGGGATGATGGTGATATGCTTGGTACATTATGCCCAGCAGGCCCCCACAAGAGCCCCACACACTTGGCAGGCGTTCCAGAACTTGTACAATGCCATGACAACATTCAATCCACCACTCAGACCCTTGCAAAGAATCTACAAGCATCTCTGATTCCTATGTAGACCCATGGGGTCATTTATGTGCCCTAAGATCCACTGGGAGCACCACAAGTCTACTACTTGGAGAACAAGGGGACACCCCCTTGTCCATCATATTCCGAGGAATTTATTCCTCCTTATGGCACTTCAAGACATTATTAGGCCTTTGGTGGGCCCCACGGCATGTACATATTATTATTTGGCCCCTTGTGAGGCTTATTTTCACACTTGTGAGCTAGTTTGGTGAGCTTGTCACCAGTAGGGGTTTTTTTGCACATTATTTTATCATTTGGGGCTAATATAGGCCCATAGGCTAATTCAAGCTCCTTAGGAGACTATATACTAACATTAGATACATTCATTTGGATCATCACTTGACATGGGATCTCTCTAATCATAAAGAACTTCACATTTTTTCCTTGGAGGATATTTTTTGGAGATGGCTGAATTTTGACGTATGGATTTGGGCTATTTTTCTTGTCTCGGAGCTTTGTCTTGCAAATGAAATGCTGGTTGGATATATTCTATAACATTGTAAGTAAATTTTGACGTTGTTATTCTTGTTGCTGCATACTGCTAAAATTAGGGTAGTTTTTGCATAATTGAAATGTGGAATTAAGCATGTTTTAGCTAATTTAATGTATGGGCCAATGTTATATGAATGAAACATCCTAGAGATTAACTATCTCGATAAGCTTGCATCATTTTCTTTGAAGTATAAATGCTTGAAGGTCACTTTTCTTTTCTTTCTCTCAACATTGGATGAAGCTGACTTTTCGAGCCTCCTTGATCAAGAAACCAAGTTCTTACTCATCATCATCCTTGAATCCATATCCCCAAGTGAATTACACATTAACCCCTAAAAAGGGGGGTCATATCCTTCACCTTTGTTACCTTTTACCATTTTTTCCCAAGTCTAGCCCTCAAAGGTCACCTAGGGCATCAATTTCCTAGGAATTGACCCAAGGAAAAACTTTGATCTCCTACAGGCTACTGCGTTGGTGGGTCCCCTCCCTCTCCTCCAAGTTTGAGGCAATTCTAACAGTGGAATCTCTGAGAATCCCAAGCCCTATCCCTAGCCCTAGGATCGAATTTTACCTAGGCATCCCCAAGGCTAGACCTCAACAAGATCAATTCAACCCTTTGAAGTAAATATTCTTGTTTAGTCCTTTCCTTTCAGCTTGTCTAAGATAGAAACATCATTGGTTGCTACATTCCATCGCCGAGCCAGGGTTGGGTCCACTTGGCCCCATGTGCTCCCACTTCTCAATAAAGATTATTTGTCAAAGAACATTAGGGAATCCAAGTTTCCCAAGGAATATATGGATTGAAGACCTCGTCGATAAGCCTATTCCTTCTCCCTCAACCCTCCAATCCTCACCCCTTACCCTTGGACAATCAAGTCCCTTGCTTAAAGAGCAAGAAAGTTCCATTCTTCACTCCATCCTTGGGAAAGGGTTTCTAGGGTCACTTCCCACCTATCCATTGACATATACTTTACAAGTGATCCCTACACTACCGGGACTGCTCCCATTGGTGAAAGTCCGTAAAGAGCGGGGAGACTTAGCTGTGGTGACAGTGGGCTAAGCCTCCACCATTCCCGTTAACCTAGCAATTGCGCTCTTAGGAACCCCTTTAGGTCCCCTGTTGGTTTGAGTGGTAACAGTGACTAAAAGGCTTCTAAGGGAGAACTCAACTTAAGGACAAGGCTCAAGCGATGAAGAAGAGGCAATGCGCTTCCCTTAGACAAGCGAAAAAAAAATAAGGCATGTTATACCTAGGGTTTGAGTAATAACGTGGAAAATGGAATGTCCCAAGGTCAAGGTGTAAAGAAAAGGTTTCCAATAATGAGTATCAACAAGAGAAAGGTACATGAAAGAGTCAACAAGCCCTCAAGTTGAAGCTTTAACCAAACTAGGGTTTTATCCTAGGGAAAACGACTAGGGCAAGAAAAATTATGTATGGAAATGGAAAGTATGGCCACCAATAGGAATGATTTTGAGGCAACCACTGCAAGCCTTGATCTTGATACTTTCCAAGACCAAAAATTCATTTTCCTAGCCAATTCGTATTAAGCCCTAGTTGGGTTGCTTGGCCTTAAGAGAGTTGCATTAAAAGAAAATGAGAGATAAATTCAATTTGTGGATAAAAGATGACTTGATCACCAACAAGACATGGCCAATGCCTAGTCCTAGGGTTGATGGAGTCTATGGATTCTTAAGAATGGATAAAACTTGCAAAGGAGTAGAAATATTTTGATGCCCTAGCAACAAAACCCTAACTATTACCTTTGTGAGGGATCAAAATTCACTTGGGAGAGCTAATGTAAGATCACCAAGGGGATTTTCATTCACATATCATACAATGAGTAATGCATGCAATAATGAGACCTAGCTTCCATACAATTGATATTCAATAAATTAGGGCACAATAGAAAAACCCTAGATCATCAATTTATTCCATACATTAGACATAAAATCAGAAATTTTCAATAATAAAGCACTTACAAGACAATATGCATGTACAATCCAATCATTGATCCAAGGCAACTTCTCCAAAGACCAAAACATAGCTCCAATACAAAAAATACTCCATAGGTCACATCTCTCCAAAGGAACAATAAGGCAAAAATTCTTCAAGAGAGACCGAATTATCACAAGTAATGATGATGAATAACAATGATCCTCTCCTTTATGTATATGAGGATGAGTTCTAATTTAACCCAACATTCCCTACTAACAAGTAAAATCACAATGAAACCCTTGGATTACAAGCCAACCCAACATGATTTGTCATAAATGCAAGTAAAACCCCACACATGTGAGTCGTGAGGCCTCTAGGGTTGATGGCATCCATAAAGGAAACTCCAAATGCTAAGCGTTGATGCCACAAGGTGCCAACAGTGATGTAGTAGCATCTAAATCATCATTTGAGGGTTGGCCTTCAAATCTCCATCAATGGCTCTCTATGGTCCTCAAAATCCAACTGAGGCACCACAACGAGGTCTCCTGGGTCTCCAATCATAGAAAAATGTCCATCTCTACTCCAACATTGAGGGCTTTTCAAGTGCTACTAGCCCTCCCAAGTCTCTTAAGGTGATACAATCCTCATTTGGGCCCTAAATTAGTTGTCATCCTTCATGTGGTGTTAAGGTTGGCCTAGGGGCATGTTGGTTCCAAGTGTATCATCATAAAGAATCATCAAATGTAGTGCAAAGTGGCAGAATGGGTTGGGTACAGGAGGTGCCCAGGGTCATATGTGATGTGCTACTGTTGTTCGGAGACCCTAGGCTCTCAACGCTTCACCTATGGGTGGCAATAGACTTCTCTAATGGTATAGGTACCTATGGGTAAGGCGCCCAAGACATGGGTTGTTGAACCACCTAACAATCACAACATAAAGTATAGTGAAAGCAACAAGTCATTAGGGACAATTATCATTATTGCATCTAAGTGAAACAAGCTTGAATGTAATGGCCTATTTAAAACTTCAAATGGGGATTCCCTTCCAAAATCAAGACCTTGAGCTCACAATAGTGTTTCCTCCCTACGTAGGAGTGGCTAAAGCACAACCCTATTATGTGTTTCCAACCCCTAAGGGGAAGTAACATTTCCTCAGTCCACCCTTCAATTGATAGGTGTTAGTGAATAATAATGATGGTACAAAGGGGAGAAGACTTCATGGCCAAGTACCATGGTCAAAGGGACCAGCATGATGGGGATCCACATCCTAAGTGTATAGATGTGAGGAGGGAGAAATAATAGATGCATGAGATACTAGCTCAGCCTTTGTTTTCCACCCCTCTCGTGCACCTTTTACTTTTTCTTGATTTTTCTTTGCATTACTACTTGTAGCTGAAAGGGTTAGAGCTTGCTTTAAATGATGTATCGCAGTTGTATTACCCCTTAAAGATGAGTCATTTCATTGTTCATCGAGCTTGGGACATGCAAGGGTTTCTTTTATGATGTAATGGAGCAACATTTGCTCAAGAACTTGGTAGAGCTCATGCTAGGATTTTTCCCACATGCTAATGTGTATGTCTCAACCATCTTTCTTTTTATTTTATTTTGTGGCCATGATATGCTCTTTATTTTTCTTTTAGCTACATCAACCTCCCAGGGCAAAGTTTCGAGCCCTACCCAGGCATGAGGATGTATGGGTGCCAAATCCTAGAGAACCAATGGCCAGTTGAACACGAAGAACAGATGTGAGATAAGGGCTTGTAATATATGATGGAAAGTGGTAAGTATGGAATAGGGATAGATGGAACTACGCTATCTCTATTATGGCTTCCCAAGTAATGCCCCTCATATACCCATTGGGCCATTAGGGGAGGTCTCACTGGACTAGGATCGAAGATTAACCCCCCATTTAAGGTGAGGGAACAAGATCACAATGAAAACCCCTCCTTCCAATTCACCCCATAATCCATACCAAATGCCCAAAAACAAACAAGCATAAGCACTCGATTACAAAATGAATAAAGTAAATTTTGATCGGAAGCCCACCTTCGTCCATGTGCTCTTGCTAGATGGGTGAGAAGCATATGGCTGAAGCAGGTGGCAAAGATATAATGACAAGTCATTGACTAGTAGTGGTTGTCAAGGGCTGCATGTCTAGCTAGATGGATGTGAAGAACGGGAGAAAAGTTTTCTCCTATAGGGTTACCCATTTTGGTGGGTAACAAAAACCACAAGTGTGGGTCAATATCCTCTAAAAGCATGACATCATGCCCTTTTTGGGCCATAAATGATATCAAAGTTCATGGGATGGGCAAATGATATGTCCATGATGATACTCCCATCATCATAATCAACTCTGAGCCTTTAAGGAAAACCTCAAGAAATGCCTCAAAATGCCTCCATGTGTCAAAACCACACTCTCGGTGCCTTATGTCACCCTTACAAGGGCTGGATGGTTGACATGGCATCATCTCTATCTCTCTCTCTCTCCCCCCCCCAACGTTGGGGCTCCAAGTGTAAGTACAAGCCCTCCCTTGCCACCCCACAGATGACCATCATCATTGGGACACCGGATCATGAAACACCCATGAAACAATGTCAAGGTCAACCTGGGGGCATGTTGGGTCCGCTTTGTACAACATCAAGTAAATTCAACACCAAGCAATAGGAGATCAACATTTCAACATCTGGCGATGCTCTGAGATTTCAATCATCAATTGGAATCATCAAAGTACCCAACGCTCTGCTATGGAGGGGCAACGCAACACCTGTAAGGTCATCACTACTCTCTAGAAAGTGTAAAACAACATGGGAATGTTGTGTGGTGGAGAGATATAATGTGCCCTCAACGGCCTTTGTTTCTGTGTGACGAACTACCTAGCAAAAACCATCTCAACATTAAGTGAAAGCCTCCGAACATTAGGGAAAATGACCACAGATGCATCAAAGTGGACCATACGTAATTGTTAATGGCATAATAACACTTCAAACTAAGATCACCTTCAAAAATATAACCAGACCAAGTCCCGTAAAATTGTTCCCTAATTGCATTGCGAATGGCTAGATGGTTAACCCTATTAGGTGCTTCCAACCCCTAAGTGAAGATGACATGTCCTAGATCAACCCTTCAATCTATAGGTGTTTGTGATAATAATGGCAATGGAGGGAAAGACTTCATGACAAGTTGCCATAGCTATGGCCATGGGACCAACTGATGGACATCCATCATCCTGAGTGTATAGATGTAAAAAGGGAGCAATCGTGGAGGCATGAGATACCACTTCCCTCGACTTGCCTTTTCCACCCCTCCAAAGCGCCTTTTACTTATTTTTTATAATGCTTTCATAGGAAGCATAGCTCAGTTCCCAAGCTTGCTTTTAATGATTTACCACTTATTACCCCTTAATGATGAGTTAGTTTCATGCTCATCAAGGTTGGGATTGTTGCCTCAATATCTAACAAGCCTTGTGAGAAGCCTCATTTTTTATAATGCTTTCATAGGAAGCATAGCTCAATTCCCAAGCTTGCTTTTAATGATTTAGCACTTATTACCCCTTAATGATGAGTTAGTTTCATGCTCATCAAGGTTGGGACTGTTGCCTCAATATCTAACAAGCCTTGTGAGAAGCCTCACAAGGCAAAGGTCAGACCATGTTGCAACAATGAGGGACATTGACATTGTCATCATAGCAGTTTGATTCTTGCTCTTTAATGAAATTGCACCACAAGGGAGGCTTCCCAGTTATCATCTAAAAGGTATTCTATGTTATATGGCTCAAAATGATGTACATGTAGACTAGATAGAGATACTCTTTAATGAACAAAGACAATTATTTTTGTATAGGAGCTGTGTATCATATACCAAGCCCTAAAAGAGGCATGTGTGACCTAGGGTTTCAAGATATAGATCAATAAAGGAATAGGCATACAAGTACCAAGGAAAGGGTTTGCAAATGATGTAATCAACAAGAAAGGAGGTAAACCTTCAAATTAAGCCCTAAGTTGAAGCACTAGCTAGGGTTATGGTTATTCTAAGGCACAAATGCTTAGGGAGGATGAAGTCAACCCTACTAGGGCAAATTCATTATTCGACCATGCAAAACGCTAGATTGAGTGAAAAGGATCAACCAGGTAAAATCCAAGCCAATTAAGCTCCAACGTCTACCCAAGAATTGCCCTAATTGAATTCGACCCTACTAACTAACCCTAGTGGCTTGCCTTGAAGGACTTAGAAAAATAAAAGAGAGGAAAATATAGAATTTTTTGGTAATTTTTGACCAACACAAAGATTCCTAGTGCCTACCCCCAATTGGGCAATGGAGTCTTTAGGGCTACATTTAAGAGAGTGAATTAATGATTGGAGTAAGGAGGAACCCTAGTTTTCGCCTGATAAACCCTAACTATCTTTTTTTTGAAGGGAGAAATTAAGTAGGGGAAGCTCTCTAGGAGGTCCCCATGGATTTCTTGGAAGATAAATTTAACATGCAACAATCAAGCAAAATTTTCCATAATAACATGCATTTAGACATGGAATAAGAAAAACCCTAGCATTAATTAATCACATGAAAAACAAGAAAAATTGCAATTAACTTACAATTCTTCCGAGAAATAACCTCCTTTCAATTCAAAAAGACATCTCCAAGACAAAAATCAATCTCCAATGTAGTAGCTCTGACAAGATCAAATCTCCCCAAGTAGCAAGTTACACTAGGCTAAGTCAATCTCTCTAAAGGAGGCCAAAATCCAAGAGATAATGATAAACAAGAATGGAGTGATCCTCTATTTATATGAGGTCAATCAATTCCATTAATTTGCCTAAAAGCCCTATGATAAGTTCAATTTTGAGTGTACATGAAGAAAATGGGTTACAAGCCAACCCAATAGCTCAATACAATAAAATAAACCACTAAAATCCCACACGTGTGACTCAAAACTCCTCTATAGCATGACATCATACCCTTTTAGGGCTAATAAAGCTCCAAAAATGCATGGAATGGGCAAGATGCATCCCCAACCATCATAATCAACCAAGTGATTAAGGGAAAGCCCTAAAATCAAGCCTCAAAGAGTCTCCATGTGTCAAAAGCCAGTTTTGAGTGCCTTGTGTCATCTCGAAGGGTGCCATCAAGACATCGTGGTGCAATCTCTCTCAAGCGTTGGGGCTCCATGAGGTGGTACAAGGCCTCCCTAGTCATCTTGGGGATGACCATCATCATCTGGACTTTGAATCAAGCCATGCCCAACAAACAGTTTCAAGGCCACAGCCTAGGGGCATGTTGTGTTTGTTGGGTACATCATCAAGAATCTCAAACACTAAGCAAAGTGAGTTCAACGTTTTAGAATCTGGGGTGCTCTAAGGTGTCAATCAACTATTGGATTCATCAAAATTCTCACTGCTCTGCTGTGGAGGGAAATGTTGCATCTGCAAAGTCATCACTTCTCTCTAGATGTGTGGTACAACCTGGGAATCATCTGGAGTAGGCATTGAGTGAATTTTCCCTCAAGGCTTCTACCACTCTGTGAAGGACCATCTAGAAAAACCATCTCAAACTCATAAAGCAAGCACTCATTAGAGACAATGACCATAGATGCATCATACTAGACCATACTTAATTGTTAAAGGCATAGTAAGACCTCAAATCAGAATTACCTTCAAATATATAACTAGACCATACCAAGTCCTATAAAAGTGTTGCCTACCTTCTTAGGGGTGGCTAGATGGTCAACCCTATTAGGTGCTTCCAACCCCTAAGGGGAGGTGAAATGTCCAAAGTCAACCCTCCAATTCATAGGTGTTTGTAACAGTGGTGGCAACAGAGGGGAAAGGCTTCATGGTTAGGTGCCATGGCCATCGAACCAGCTGATGGAGGTCCATCATCCTAAGTATTTAGAAGTGTGGTGGGAGAAATCATGGAGGCATGAATTACCCTTTTCCTCGACCTACTTTTTCCACCCCTCTAGTGTGCCTTTTATTTCTTTTTTATCATACTTCGGTAAATAGCATAGCTTAGGTGTCCAAGCTTGCTTTTAATGATGTAGCATTTATTTACCCCTTCAGGATGAGTTGATTTTTCACTCGTCAAGTTTGGGACATGCAAGGGTTCCTTTATTATGTGATGGAGAATCCAGTGGTGAGGAACTAGGTGATGTCTAACGAGGGGGACTAGATCTCATGCTACGCTTTTTCCCACTCGCTAATCAATGTCCTAGCCATCTTTTGCATTTTAAACTTTTATTTTTCTTTTGTTGTGGCCATCTTATGATTTTATCTTTCTTTTGGTTGCATCAACCTCCAGGACAAAGTTTTCCAGCCCTGAATCAAGGATATGGATATGAGGATGCCAAATCAAATGAACCAATGATAGCAAACCCAAAGGATAGATGTGACATCAAGGGAATGATGAAAGGTGTTAAGTATGGAATGGTTATGGATATGCTACTTCAATCCAGGTTTCCCAAGTAGTCCCCCTACTAAAACCTTAAGGACCCATTGGAGGTCCCACTGAAGTAGGGTCAAGACTAATTCCCCTGGTAAGGTGAGAGAACAAGTTTACAATCAAGATCAATCAATCATCCAAATTACCCCTTTATCCATGCTAGAATGCCCAAAACATTAAGTAAAAGCACTTGATTGCAAAATGGTTAAAGTGGTAACCCACCTTCCTTCAAGAGGAGTGTCAAATGGTGAGAGGTATATTTCCAATGCAAGTGGTGGAGGACCGTGGCATATGATCATAACTGAGCAATGTATAGGGTTGTTGGTTAGTTGGTTGTCCAAAACAAGAGAAAACAATTCTCCTATGGGTTACCCACTTTTGGTGGGTAACAAGGACATGCAAAGGTTCATCTATATGATGGAGCATCAAGCACTCGGAAACTAGGTGATGGTTAATTGGGGGTAGAGCTCCTACTAGGATTTTACCTACGCGTTAATTAATGTCCTGGCCATCTTTTGCATTTTAACTTTCTTTTTCTTTCATTGTAGCCATTTTATGTTTTTATCACTCTTTTAGCTACATCAATCTCTAGGGAAAAGTTTATGGCCTAGACTCAAGGATGGAGATAAGAGAGTGACAATTCCAATGAGCCAATGACCACAAGCCCGAAGAATGAAGATGCAATCTAGGGAATAGTGGAGAGTGATAAGTATAGAATAATTATGGATACGCTACTTCAATCTAAGTTTCCCAAGTAGTTTGCCAAGGCCCTTGACTGCATAGTTATTGTTGTCTCTAAGCTCCACTGCATGTGATGATGATCCTTTTGAAAGAATGTGAAGTTGTTCACTTTCTCATGTCATGTGTCTTGAGGCTCCACTATTAATGATCCACGGATTATCATCGTCAAGTGTACCTGTAAGGTCAACCAGGAATCCTCCACTTTTGACTCTTCTAGATAGATTGTAGATGATCCTTCCAACCAAGCTTCTTGCAATTTTCATGAGATTGAGTCCCATCTTCAAATAACTTGCCATTGAGAGAGTGATCTTTTCTTCCAAGATTATTTTCCTTCCTTCAAATGATAGCCAACAAAGTGATCTTCAAATAGTCCTTCCTTCACCTTAGCTCTGATACCATGTTGAGAAATTAACGCATGTAGATATTAGGGTTTGATTCCTCGTTTCTTGATAATTACTTGTGATGTATGTTGGCTTCTTTTTACTTCTTTATTATGTTATCTTTGATCAAGCAATTACCAAATTAAAATTGTATGAAGATCAAAAGAACAAGGAACACTAGATATAGGCACTCAGCGGGGGAAAAACCCCTGTCCAAGGGAAAACCCAGTGCAACTCTTCAACTAGTAGATTCAAATCAAATTGAGACAATCCAAGACCTTTGACCCTGACAAAGACCTCCTCCAATCACCAAGTCAGCCCATCCTTTTGGTAGATGAACTCTGCAAAACCCTCCAAGTGTCTACTCCTCAAATACTGCTTCAATCCAGAATTTCGGCCTCCCAGCGTCAAAAATTCGAACTTACAATTACTGTAAAACTTTCGGCCCCTGCAACTAGCCCAAAAACCCTAGAAAAAATCGCATGTGTGAGAGAGATAAATGCTACAAACTTCGATCTTTTTCTTCCTTGGATTAGGTCTTCTTTTCCTATACTTTGCCCTCTTTCTTCATCCTCTTTCTCTTGCAGATCGAACTTGTTGAGTGTGTGCTTCAAATGAGTTGAGCTGCTTCTATTTATATTGCTTCCACAGGATCAAATTCCCTCTTTCTGGGTTGACTTCTACAGGACAAGGCCGACTTGGTGAGGAGGAGGAAAATGATTGTTTTGACTCAAAAGAAAGTTTATTTACATGATACAAAAGCCCAAGAAGGGTCTAATAAATGTGACAAACTCTTTTGACTCATTACAAAACCTTAAAGCCTTCAATGGAAGCTTTGACCTAGAAAATAAATAAAAGAGCATGAAACCCATGCTTCAAAATAATTTTTCTTTTACAATAAAAATTATTTTTCTTTCTTTTCATCAAATACAATTATGAAGACCAACACTAGTTACATTCTTCAACACTTTTTAGGAAAGCCTTCCTTGAGTTGAATGTAAATAGAGAGGAAGAGCTACTAACGTGATAGTGGGTAGCCTTCCTACGTTGCACAAACTAACCCCTTGATGGTTGTGACTTGACATCATGTGGGAGTGCTAGATTTCGTTGCAACATCATCTTTGATAAAATGGCACCTGTTATGGCAAAATCTAGTGCCTTAGTGCAAGGCTGCTTTAAGCAAATCTATATTGAGAGCAGCAATGCGAGAGTTACCACTGTCACCTCAACAACTACTCACCTGCTTTCTGTGGTTAGGTACAATCCCCACAAGGAAGGCCTCCCCAACAGATTTTAGGCATTAAGTGACCAAAATGGTCTTAGAGTAAATACCCCCAAGGGGTCTACTATAAGATTCACCCAAGGACAAGTATTCATGGTTAGAGTTTTTGGGTGATTTAAAGTATAATTTCAAAAGAACAAGTTGAAAGGTCTTATGGCTAAATCTAGATGGCTTAGTTAGAACAAACTCAAATTGGTACCCAAACATATGCAATCAAGAAAGTATACTTTGTTGTTATAAAATAGAGTGAAGAGCTAGGCAAATGACTCTTCATAATTAAAGATTCAATGTCACCACTAACTGAAATTCTATATCTGATAATCCTTCATCATTGCTTCGATTTCATATTATTCTACAAATTATCAGTATAACTTATTACTAGTTTATCTTCTTCTTCATTCAATTCACGATTGGTTTATAAGTTCCTCCACAAGCATCACTTCCCAATCATTTGCAAAAATAATCCTCTTTTGAATACAATTTAATACCTATTAAATACTTAAACCTACCACTAGCATCCACCTGTGAGAAAGGTGTGCACCATTTTAAATCATTGAGTATTGCTGCTACATTATTTAAATAAATTCTAAATAACCTTGGAGAAATGTGCCTTGACACCATTGCCTACAAAAGATTAAGCAAAGATGATGAAAATGTGAAGGGAATTCGTTGAAAAAAAATAGGGTACTACCTTGGAATTTATTGTATTTTTTTGAGCTCCAAAGTATTGTCCCGTTGTTCATTAACATGACAACACAACTCCGTTTCCAACATTTTATACAGTGAATAAAAAAGGGAGGGTCGAGGTTGTAATATCAAAAACTTAAATATGGTTGCTATCTCTTACCATGTCCTATCAAATGAAGAGTGAATTTCACGGGAGGAGGTCTTTGGAGGATTCTAACATCAAAGATGGTTATCGAAAATTAGGGAATGGCATTATTTATCATTTGCATTGATTAAATGACACATTTTATCTATGGGAAATTGTGCATATGTGACTCTACTCTCGTGGAAAATAAGATTGTGACCAACAATATAGCCACCTGGAACTATCCAAGCTCAAGGAACACCAAGTTAAACTTTGATAGGGCTTCCAAAGGAAATATGGGTTCTTTCGGAATCTTTAGAAATGATAAGGGTATTGGGCTCATATGCTACACAAATTATCTAGGCCAACAGAATAATAACAGGGTGAAGTTTATGCCCTTTGTATGGGTATTATGATCCGAAATGGATCACTAAATATTTTTTCATCATTTCAGGTACTCTCTAGGGTGGAAAAATAAAGCTATGGCCTTATTGGTCTATTTTAAGGGTTGATGCTAATATGGTTATTTGGGGTCCTACAACATCCGAATCTTGTTTCAAACATTAAAAATGTTTTTGCCCACAAACAGAATACCAAGTGGATGTCACATCAGCTCCCATCACAAACACAAGTGAAGATAGTTGTGTGTAGACTTTCAAGAAGATTATAGAGGGCCCTAGGGCCCAAACCCTAACCCTAATCAGGAGTTGGGGCATTCAAAAACCCTAACCTTAACAGCAATGAGAAATGAGTTACTAGGAAAGAATGGGATTTCGTTCCTATTTGAAGAATTTTGGTTCCATTGATAAGCAATGCTAAGGAGTACGATAACAGAGCATAGAAGAGGAAGAGGGCAATCTTGTAGCAGCCTATTCAGGCCACAATGTCCAGCTACTCCATCATGAGTGGTTATTTCTTTATAATTTGCATTATAGATCCAGAATGAAGGAGCAAGGCACAATCCTTATTTCTTGTTGTAGTTTTCAACCTCACGAGTTTCTCCATGGTATACATACTGTGTTGAATATGTTAATGGTGTGCACTTTTTACTTCTGTAGTTTTCTCCTATCTTCCCTATTTCCATATCCATATTCGAAGGGACATGTTTCTAATATTATAATTTGATCATAAATACTCACTGCACAGTAGATTATAATCTCACATGGTTTGCAATAGCATTCTAAAATCTATTGTGACAAGCTGTCTTATATTGTTAGCTTGATACTAGATAGCCACAGTTCCCAGCAAAATCCCTCCTTTGGTAGAGGCCTCCATAACCATTTTTGTTTTGACTTAGCTTCAAGGTTTAAACTGTATCGGGATTCAAAAATCTCTCAATTCTAGCTCTGAAGATGATTTGAACAACTTTTCTGCAGTTGCACAGTCCAAAGTCAGCCTTTGGTGTAATTCGAGCCAATCTGGAAACAGTGGGCAAAAGCTTTGTGTAACATGTATTCCCTTTTTGTATAATCTGTTAATGTAATCTATTTTCTTTTTTCTCTTTTTAGTAAAACTATGCGACTGCGACCAAAATATAGCTGATAAGACATCGATGAAACCATAAAAGGAAAAATTGACTGACAGGACAACACATAGAACAATCTCATTTATAATAACATTAGATCTGAAATATAACCACACGAAGCTCTTGCATTGATAACCTTGTGGTAAAAATAAAGCTGAAGCAATAATATCAACCATGATGCATGATCAGTTGTCTCATTCGCACAAGAAGATAGATTGAAATCAGTTCTAAATGATTTCCTTGCATTTCACACAGCATTTTCTTAAAGATTTCTGTTAAGGTTAATGTCAGCTAACAATGACTAGAAGTTGTGGTGTTTGGCATGTTTTAAAACACCTCACAATACCTAAATGTTGGCTTTTTTAAAGAATCGCACAATTTTTTGCCAGGGAGAGTACGAAGCTCTTGGGACGTGTTGCTTCAGGCACAAATACACAGAGTCAAAACCTGGGTTAGTTGTGGTAAACTCTCATCAGTCTAACCAGCTTTAAGATGGCAGGCCTTAAGGAAAACATGGAATGAGCATGGGTTTGTAATGTGTGCCGCACAAGTCATGACCTCCCCTGCCTCTAGGTGCCCCATGGCTAACTCAATTTTCAAAGTACCAAAGCTGCCCATGGGAACGACACCCTGCTATAATAAAATGTTTTGGCTGTTTTACAATAAGCACAGAGTAACAGCATAGATTTCATACATTATAAGAAGACACATAGAAAAGAGCATTATTTGAAATTAACCTGAACAAAGCAGATTTAACATAATCTTCTTCAAAGAGAAAACAATTGCATCCAAACTTTTTTGGATTTATCTTTACGATTGAAGAGAATCCGCTTAAGTCTCTTATTATCTTTACTCGTGTATTTTATGTTATATGAAAATAAATTGTATTCAATTTGTCTTTGCTTTCAGGGACGCAAAATCGGCTAATTTAGTGCAGTAATTGTTATAAGTATATACCTTGTCTCGCTCCAGTTGATCCTTCAAAGGGAAAAGAGGACCGGGGACAAACTCTTCGTCCTCACCGGGACTGGAATCCTCGTGTTCTTCTACATCAACATCGTTCAATGAGACCATCGAAAGCTTTTCTTCAAGCTCTCCTTCTGAAACATCGGACGCTGGATCAAATCCCTGGCCGCTCATTTTCTATAACGAATTGTCAATTTGATCAATAAACTAAGTTACAACTTGTTGTTGAAGCCTAGAGATCTTTTGCAAGCTTTCAAGGCCATGAATGCGCAGAAAATTCTTTGATTTTCGAGAAAGTAAGAATGCAACCCCGCGTAATAATGATATTATGATGCATTCATTGCTATTCAATTGTGGTGTCTGTGAAAAGATCCAAGAAAAATGAATACCCATTGCTTAATTCTCGAGCAAAAATAGCGGGAGATTTCCAAAGAATGATGGACAGTTAAGAGAGTTTGGTGGAGTGGACCACGGCAGCACTTGTACACTCCAACAATTTGCACCAGTGTTTCAAGTTTTTCGCCGAAGAGATCGAAACTCCCGAGTATTCAGATAAAAGCGATGAAAGAACTCTCCTAGGGGAGAACTGAACCCACGTCCATAGACAAAATCCCTATATGTTCTCTTTCCTCCCCTTTAATCCGCAAGGTGGTTTTTAAGAGATGGGTGGCGGGATATGCGCATCTGTATTTTTTTTAAATTAACGTTTCAAATGAATAGGCATATGCATTTTGCAATTAAATTTATTATTTATTTATTACTGGGGATGCATTTTGGAATTAAATTTTTTATTTATTTTTAAGTTATTTTTAAAATAAATCAGTTGTTTATGCATTTTTGGAATTAAATGAATTTTTTATTTTAAGTTTAGATTGAGTTTATAAATATATTTATTTAATTTTTTTTTTAAATTGAATATCGTTTAGTACGTTAAATTAAAAAAGTAAATTGGTTACCTGTTAAATATTATGTAAAAGATTGTGTGAGTTTTGAGAAAAAATCGGTTACATAATTTATTCTATTTTCAATGTTTTCCTTTTATATTTTAAAATATTTAAAATTATAACTAAATTATTTAAATAATTTTAAAATTAAAATTAAATTATTTAAAATATATTTTATTTTATTTTAATTAAATTATAATTATATTATATAAATATATAAAAATTAAATTTAAATTATTTATTTAAATATATTATTTATTATAATTATTAAAAAAATTTTTTATAATTTTTATTATAAATTGTATAATTATATTTAAAATTATAACGAAATTATTTTAAAAGTAAAATTAAATTACTTAAACAATAAAATTGTTTTAATAGATATATTTTATTGTTGAATTGAGGCTTTTGTAATCCATATCAAGTTTATCAGAAAAAGTTTTTCGACGTAAATCACATGATATGTGATATTCCATTTGTCGACCTGACAAATAATATAATATTAATTATTAGATTACATTATTATAATAATAATAATATATTAGTTATTATTAAATCCTTTCGCTTCCTAACAATTACTTTCCCTAGATATATTATTATATATTAACATTTCTAACAATTTTATAATAAATATTCACTAGTTAACTCAAATATAGTTAACTTTCACTTAAATAACATATGGGAGATATTAAAATAATGTTTGTTTTAGCATAATAGTATTATATAATTATACAACTTGAATAGTCAAATCTAGCCGTTATTGGTCAATCTTAGCCGTTTTTCAGTATGATCTAATATAGTTGTTAGCTGTTTTTTAGTATGACCGTTTTTCAATCAAACCTAGCCGTTTGATGATCTGCTCTCCCTGTTTAATATGCAGCCATGATCTGATTCTTCAACTTGTCCTGACGAGTATGATCTACACGATTGGAATTCCTATCTTAAAAAGCTTTATGAATCCCTAAACGTCATGGATAACTTTGAAACCCTGCTCACAACAAAAGAAGTTTTCTCATTAGAAGACATTGATTTTGGGGTTAAACACCTGGCAAATGGGAAAGCTAAGGACATCGAAGGTTACCAGGCAGAAATCTTAAAAATTGGAGGTCCTGTCCTCATCCCCCACATCCACAAGCTTTTCAATCAAGCAGTCAAGCAAGGGTTCCCTAAACCATGGACTGAGAGCCTCATTATCCCTATTTTTAAAAGTGGGGATACAAATAACCCCTCTAATTATCAAACCATTATGATCAGCCCTCTCTTAGCCAAGCTATATGGTATTATTTTGGAAAAGAAGTTGAGCATATGGCTTGAAAGTGAAGGTAAGCGGGGTAAAGTCCAAGCGGGTTTTAGAAGGCATCACTCAACAACAGACCACCTCGTTATGCTTAGGATCATTGTCGAGGAATGTCGTAATGATAAATCCAATCTCTTTGGTTGCTTTATGGACTTTAGAAAGGCTTTCGATACAGTTCCTAGAAACAACCTTTGGAATAGATTAGAAGAGCTAAAGGTTCCTTTTGAGTTGAGAGCTACCGCTATAAGATTATACGAGAATGTAATTGCCAAGCTAAAAAGAAATGAGGGGTGGTCGAAAGATATTAAATGTAATATTAGAGTTAAACAAGGTTGCCCCTCTCCCCTACTCTGTTTGGCATTTACATCGACAAGCTTGAAGGCTATTTAGAGGAAGCAGGTTGTGCTGGCACGATCTTAGCTGGGATAGTCATCATCCTTCTTCTCTATGCTAACGATATTGTTCTTCTCGCAAGGTGCCCATCTGATCTTGATAAGCAACTTAGGCTTCTTAAGGATTTCTGCTCTACCATGGGTATGACTGTTAACACTGACAAAACAAAAGTTATGATTATCAAATCCAAGAAGGACACTTATGCTAATTTTATGTATGACAATAATAACTTGGAGGAAGTGTATTCTTACAAGTACCTAGGAATTGATATTCATCACAAGCTCAACTAGAACTATAGCATTGAGAAAAGGATTAATGGGGGATGGAAAGCTTATTTTGGTCTTGAAAATAATTGTAAAACGACAAACCTCGTAATGTGGGATAAAAAGAAGTTCCTCTTTGAAACTTTAGTCATTTTTGTTATCTTATATGGATGTGAGGTCTGGGGTTGCAGCATCTCTAGAGAATCCTGGAGAAAGATTGAGCAAATCCATAAGCGTTTTATAACGTATAACCTGAAAATTAAAAGCAATACACCCTATCCTATTCTCCTTATAGAAGTAGGTCTTTCCCCTATCGAGAGCCTAGCTATGACTAGGCTTCTGTTGTACAAGCACAAACTCAATAACATAGGAGATCATAGACTTCCTAAGCTAGCTTTAAATTCCAGCCAAAACCACCTAAGGCTCAAGCGGGGGTGGTATAAAGACACGAAGGCCTGGTTAAACCTTTGGGAGATCAATGAGAATGATGCTTTGCAAAACATTAATAACATTAAAAATATTGTTACTTCTAAGTTCAAAGAAAAAATGTGGTGTGAGAAAGATTTAGCAGCTAAAAGAAAATTAAGTTATTATAAGAAGGTCATCAACCCCACCCTAGAAGATCAAAAGTATCTCTCTATATTAACTAGCTCAAAGAAGAAAATTAATATAGCTAGGATTAGAACGAAGTCTCATGAGCTCCATAGTGAAACGAGTCGTTGGGCAGTTCCTAAAACACCATGGATGGAAAGGATCTGCCATCTTTGTGAGAATAGGAACATCGAGGATGAAAACCACTTCCTCTTAGAGTGCCCCGCGTACAACCACACTAGATCTCAGTTTCATAATCTTTGTCGCAACACTGACCTTCCTAGCCTTTTACAATGTCAAAAATATAGTGAGCTCAAGAGGCTTCTCTCCAAGCTTTTTGAGCATAGGAATAAAATCTTAAATCAAACTAAATAATTTGTTTTTTAAGGTTCGATAGACCAAATATTGGTCTCAGTGGACGTTAACCATCATCATCATCATAATCAATATAGTATTTTTTCAGTATAACCATTTTTCAGTCAAACCTAGCCGTTTGATGATCTGCGCTCCCTATTTAATATGCAGCCAGGATCTGATTCTTCAACTTGTCCTGACGATGAACCACACTCGTTGGTTCGAAACACATGGACAAAAGATATATTTTATTTTATTTTAATTAAATTATAATTGTATTAAATAAATATATTTAAAATTAATTTTAAATTATTTTTTATTATAATTATTAAATTAAAATTATTCATAATTTTTCTTATAAATGGTATAATTATATTATTAATATTTATTGTATTATTTTAATAACATGATAAATTTTATATATATTTTTTTTTATTTATAAAATAGATGAATGACTTACTTAACGCAGTTGAATTCCAAAATGATATCTAACATTTAAAATTATTAAAATATATATTTATCTAAAAAAATTTAACTTTTTTTATTTTAATTATATAAATTTCATTTTCTTCATGAAAAGTATTCATTTTTTGTTTAATGATATTATTTATTATAATTTAATTTTAAGTAAATTTCAATTTTCCTCATAAAAATATCAAATTTTTAATGTTATTATTTATTATATTTATATTTAAATTTGAATTGAAGATAAACTCTTTTTATTACAATTATAAATACAATTTTACTCATTATCATTATGTCATTTAAATAATTGCATTGTTTAATAAGGACATAGATCTTGAGTCATTTTTAGTAAGTATGGTTGGATTTTGTATATCTTTTTTTATAAGATGATTAAAGGTTTGAATTCGTAATAGTTGGGAGGAAACACCCAAAAACTTTATCCGTATTAAGGGTCGATTTAGCCCAATCCCAAGCTAGATGTGATTCTCTGGTGATTTTAATAGCTTAAATATCCCTAGGTTGCAATTTCTAAAACCACAAGTTTGTGACTCAAAAACACAAGCACTTATAAGAAAAAGTGGAGTGTTAACTATCACTTATTCCAACTACCTCTAGGTTTTAAGCTATTAACTTATTTCCTTATGATAGAGGAAGACCAATTCTTAATCAACCAAAATCTCTTAAGAATTTTAAGACTTAACCCTAAACTGAAAAGATAGTTTCACCCACTATAGTATTCCCAAAATACCTAAGATCTCCTTTACTAAATCACTCTTACTAAATCACAACACATTAGGCCAATATCATGTAATATTAAGTATCCACCTTCATTTAACTCTATATATAAAACTAGATGTCATACCCAATAAAAATTTTACTTAGTGCTTATCATAGAATTACAAATAATACATATTACCATAAATATGTAAAAAAATATTTATCGCCCTAAAATCTAAATAATAATTGTTTTTATTTTCATATAAATTTTAAAAAGTTTAAATTTGTATATTTTTAATATAATTATATATTTTTATTAAGTTTTAATAAATAGCTTAATTAATTTTATATCATCATACAAGATACTAATATGCAAAGGTGAGGATATCATAGCTTCAACTGTCTTGCTCTTTGGGATTATGATTCCTTTAAAAAGGGGAGGTTTAGCCCACTTACCATTCATGAAAAGGAAAGTATTCTTAATTTTGTTTTTCAAAAAATAGTATATATTACTTTCTTTACTAAATTATAAATAAATAAACTATATATAGTTTATTTTTTTATTCATATATGATATATTTATTATATTTTTAAATGTGAGAAAGTACTATCTAAAGAGTGTATTTTATAGAGTGTGTATATATATATATAATTCTTTTTACTAAATTATAAATAAGTAAATTATATGTTAAGAAATATATATAATGTCTTGTCAAAAGACTGGAAGTTAAGAAATATAATTGAAAGAACAAGGGTTGTCATTCAAATCTTTTTTTCAGTTCAGTTTTTTCATATTCTTATAAGCAACAACAATGAAGTTGACAAGATGGCTAATGAAGCAACGAAGCTAAAGATGGGTGTCTTCATTGTGAATGGGATATTTGACATTAGCCCAATTCCCTAATTGCTTGTATGGAAATCATGGTTTTAATTGTTACAAAACAGTGGCAAAGGAGGTGGTTCACATTATATGTGGCCCCTCCTTAGCATTTAAGTCATGCACTTAATAAATCGACAAAGTATCCTCCCAAGATTAGGGTTCAGCTCTTTGTGGGAAGTTATATCTCTTGTATGGTATGGGAGGAATAAATTATTTAAGACATCATTTAGTAAGGATTGAGTTAAATGGCCCACGGGGCTTTGGATTGACGGTGAATGGGTGTACTGTTAAGGCACTCCTTACGATAGGTCACCGCTTCAAAACCCTCGTGGGTGCTTAGGTAGTATTAATTAGAAAAAAAAAAAAAAAAAGGATTGAGTTACATGTTGGATTTTGACAGTCATCCACCTTGGCAAGTCGAGGGTGGAATAGACAGTTTGGAAGAGATGTAACAGATCTCTAACTACAATCGAAATTAATTGGTGAGGAGACAAGCAAATGTTGTTTCCATGGAGATAATTACATTTAGTTCTTTACATGTTGTTATAGGCATATATGTTGTGGGAAACATAGCATACTTTGTTTTTTCTTTCGCTAGGGGTAAGAGTCTCCATTTGTATTCAGGAAGGGCCTAACTTAAGGCAAGAACTTTCATAAAGCGCTTCCTCTAAGTGGAATGGTTGGTCAACAAATATCCAGGCTGGAAGCTTTACATGTAAATGTTTATACTTTGCATATTAAGTTCAACCAATTGGTAGCTATAACCACACTTGATTGGAGATTTTATGGCATAACAAAGGGAACACTCACAATACAATGATGATGAGTTATGTAGCATATGTCAACAAGCGGAAGAAATTGCAGATTCTTTGCACAGTAACTCTCTAATCATCTTCTATAGCAAGCACATAAAGCCATGAGAGCAACCCAATCCTGAATCTGAATGCATTTCTATTGGAAGAGGGCAAGAATTTAGTCAATGCAAAGATACCTCTATGACCTATAAGGTGACAACGTATTCCAAATTTTGCATGATTTTGCAAGCCTTTTGGAAAGTTTACACTTCCAAAGCCTTGGTTTCTATAAGGCAAGTTTGTCGTCAATTAAGCATTATTTATGATAGGAACAAGGGGTCTCTAGACATAACCAGGCTTTGAATGAAAGCATATATTCTTCCCTGACATAAAGACGACATCCTAATCACAAAAATTGCTTATAAACAAATTTTCATTATTATTAAAAAAAACATCAAGCAAAATATCAACATCAAAATATTCAATCAAAAATATTTTATTACTTATATATAAATAAAAAAAACTTAAATAAAAATTCTCTTTTATCTATATAAAAATATAAAATTTTATAAAATAAATTATTTTAATATTGAGATTTTTAGTTTTAAATTTATACATTTTTATAAAATTATAAATAAATTGTATTTTAATTTTCTTTATAAAATATTAAATTAAAATTAAATTTCAAATTATATCGTTACATTTGTTAATATATATTATTTTAAAAACCATATATTCTTAATTATTATTATTTTTAAATAATTCCATATAATTTAATATACTTTAATTTATTTTTCAAATTTAACACAATTTTATATTATTCCTATTATATTTATACATGCCAATGATCCATATGCAAATATTCCAAATCCAATTTAACATAATTAGAGAGTTATTAAATCATATTGAGTAATAATAAATGTAACAAAGTTGATTAAAAAGCCATCCATACCAATGCCTTTTTACTTATTACCAACATTCATATAATGTAATTTTACTTCTTAAAAACTTTCCTATAATGTAGCCCATGTGTGTCTCCTCTTAGTTAGAATTGATTGCAATATTTAGTAGGTATAGTGGGTCCCATTTCAACACATGCAGTTATAAATGGTCCATTACTTTTGATGAAAGATTAACAATTACTTTTTGCTTACTTATAGAAGGGGACCAGTGAAACACATAAATTAATAATAAATTGCCTAAACACATATTACTCATTATCATTATATAAACTCAAGGATATTATTACAATGCAAATTATTATGTGGGTACCTTATATATAATGTTTTCATTACTAAGGTCTTAATTATCCTGGATGGATGTCAACATGTAGTGATTTAAAAGTTCATGCCCAAATATTTTTCTATGTCATTAAATGTTGCACCACATTCTAAGCAACGAATAATCCGACAAGGATTATGACATGTGAGACCTTTAAGTGATCATGGTCCTCACTCACTCTAGTTGCCTCTACCAAGATCCTATGGCCTACCAAAATCTATATTGCTTATACTTTAAGATATGTTGATGTAATAATCTAAATATTATCAAGTGGGTTATTTTGATTATAATAATAATGTAAGTACAAAGTATTCCTATTTGCTAGGGAAAAGTTTATTGATTTATAATAATCAATGGCATTATTTTTTGAAAAGCCTTGAATTTAACCAATAAACATGGCCATCGCACCAATGTTTAATGCACTATTAGCTATGATCGTTAAACTTTAAAAATTAATTTGCGAAAAAATGATAAGTTTGTGACTTAAGAATGCCTCGTGGATTGAAGTCGACATTGAATTAGAGCAAGTATATAACCTATTATTTGTTAATGAAATTTGATGGTGTTGAGAGAAGTTTGTGTTTAGAGAAGCGTTACATCATAATGTTGAGGTAGATATCAAGTGTAAATATTTAATAATTTTAATCTAATGATAATGTTGTTCAATATAGAGGTAGATGTGGAGGTGTAAATGTTTAACATTTTAACATGAACATTTAGATGTAAAGGGTAAATGTTTAACATTTAATATTTAACAAATTTAATGTAATGATAATGTCGTCTAGTATACGAGTAGATGTGGAGGTGTAAATGTTTAACATTTTAACATGAACATTTAATATTTAAAAATAATAATAATAATAAGGTACAAGTAATATAAAGTCATGAAAAATTTAAATGTTGACTCAATTAATAATAAAAAGGTCAAGTTAAAGTCAATTTGCAATATTTTGATTTTGTCATTAATTTGTGAATAGGCTTTGTTACAATACCATGGCTTATCAATACCACATGCCCAAAAACCATAACTTATTTCACAATCAAAATGTTTTATAACATTATGACACGATTCTTAACCATTGATATTCATCCCCACTTTACCGTAGATATTATTAACATGTAAATATGCTATGTTACAACACTGCTTATTAATACTACATGCCCAAAAAACATAACGTATTTCACAATAAATATATATATATATATATATATATATATATATAAATATTTTATTTTAATTTAATTTTATAACATTTTTTGATTAAATATAAAATGAAAAAGGTTATCATTACTGATTAGAATGTGTGGATCTTCCTCCACTAATCAATAATTCCAACCACAGAAATATATATGCTATCATTACTTTTGATATATATCTAAATCGTCTATCCTCGGGACTACTAAAAATATTCTCATAGAAATTAAATCAAGGTTTTAATAAAATTAAAAATGAGAACACGTTTATATATAAATATGTAAATTTTATATAATATAAATAATATTATAAAGAACCAGCATAGATCCATCTTAATTAAGGATCCAAGCTATGAGATTGATCAAATTGACTAACAATAATAGAGGAAAGATAGTGCATGATTGTTTTAAGTTTTTCATTATTGTATCTTAGTTGACATGATTGATCCAAAATAGAGGTTTAATATTTTACAAACAATTGAGTTTTTTTTTTTTAGATACTTTCTTAAACACAATATCATGGAATCAAATTTAAGAGAGAGGGAGGGAGGAGACAGTGACAAAGTTGGAGGAAGAAGAGAGAGAGGGGGGTTGTGGAGAGAGAGAGAGAGAGGGATGCGGGGAGAGAGGGGGGGGAGGAGAGAGAGAGAGAGAGAGAGAGAGAGAGAGAGAGAGAGAGAGAAATATGGAGTTGAAGGGGGAGAGAGAGAGGGAGGAAATAAGAAAGGCATAGAGAGATAGAGGTGGAGAGGGGGAGGGAAGAAATAAGAAAGACATGGAGAGATGGAGGTGGAGAGAGAGAGGGAGAGATAGGGAGAGAGTGAGAGAGAGGAGAGGAGGGAAAAGAGAGAAGAAGAGAGTAGAAAGATAGGGAGAGAAGATGAAGAGAGAGAGACACACACACAAAGATGGAGGGGAGAGACAGAAGAGAGGGAGGGAGATAGTGACAGAGTTAGAGGGAAGAGAGAGAGAGAGTGATGGGGGGGAGATAGAGGGAGGTGAGAAAATGATAGAGAGAGGAAGGAAGAAAGAGAGGACTCAATAAAGAGAATGAGAGAGAGATGGAGTTGGAGGGGGGAGAGAAGGAAGGAGGAGAAAGACATAGAGGGAGAAAGGTGGAGAGAGACAGGGAGTGAAAAGGGAGAGGTGGAGAGAGAGCGAGGGGGAGAGGAGAGTGGGAGGGAAGAGGGGAAGGAGAGAGAAGGGAGAAAAGGGCTATAGAGAGAGAGAGAGGGAGAGGGAGAGGGAGATAGATATATATGGAGAGAGAGGGTGTGTGTATGTTTGGGAGGTGACATAGAGAGAGAGAATAAGAAAGAGACACACATATATACAGATATATATATCATATAACCAACCTAGATCCATCTTAACCCCAGATCTATCAAGCCCCGAGAGGGATCAAATATTTCCAGGTGCAAACCTTTCCTTAAGTTTTGCACTCAAAAAGATTAACCTCTTAACCTCTTTTTTTAGTGCAAAACTTGAGGAAAGGTTTGCACCTAGAGAGATTTGATTCCTCTCGATGCTTGATAGATCCAGGGTTAAGATGGATCAAGGCTAGTCTCTAGGAAAGTATGGTAAAGATGTTGTAATTTAATATCTTGTTTAACATTTTGACTTGGTCATATTACATAAAAATAAAATAAAAACATGAAATTAATAATTAAACTAGCCTAGATCAATCTTGACTCTTGATCTACCAAGTGTTAAGAGGGATCAATTTCTTAAGATGCAAACCACTTTTAGAGTGAAAAGAGATTTGTTCCCTCTCGATGCTTAGTAGATCTGAAGTTAAGATGGATCGAGGTTAGTCTATTAATACAATGAGATATTCTTTTTCTCTATAGAACCAGTTTTAATGAACTCAGTTGTTTTTCATAAGTTAAATTTATATTGCCTCTGAAATGCAAATTACATCATTGATATATCATGATAAGCATGATGCCCGCAATACAAAAATTGTCTTGGTCAGTTCCATGACGCTACTCACCAGATCCATAATCAAGAAACAAACTACACTGAGATTACATATGAAATAAAAGATTTGAAATGATCAATCTCTAACAAAACCAACCAAAACCAAACCCCAAAGACTAAAACCTTACAGAGTAATATAACCCATACATTTACATCTATGATCGATAATGAACCCTAGAATAATCATGGATCTTTTTGAAGATCCTTTTTTCTTGCAGATAACTATCCACCTTGAGGAGTTGTCATGAACAGATGAAGAGGATACAATGATTGTGTTTCCTTGAGTCAATTCCATTTTTTTTTTTTTTTGGGGGGGGGGTTCCTACAATTATAGTTGCTTCCTTATCACTATCTAAGTGATATGATTCATGGAAAAATTTGTGCCCACCCATTGATGAAGCTAATACCATAGTTTTGTTTCTTGTGGTTTCATTTGAGGGGTGAACCCCAACGTTTGTAGATTGATATAGAACTTTTTGTGGCTGAGTTAAGGCTAAATGACTCAATTTATCCAAAGAATGGTTCACCGTAAATTTCTTAGATTCCATTTAAACTTTTGGGTCTTTCCATCCTCGGGTCTTATTCTTGGTAACTGGAGGAGGAAAACATCTTTGAGATGAAGGGAAAAAATTCTAAAGATGACCAAGTTGTTGACAAATTTTGCAATGGAAAATTGTATTTTCATAGTCCATAAACTATAAAAAATCGTGTTAGAAGAGGATCTTGTCTAGTAACACTCTAATGAGATTTATTTCAACACATATGTGGGAAAATGTAACAATTCCCTTCTCTAGTTTCTTTGTGTCTACCTTGATCAAGAGGTTGAGAGAGTTACCCACTTGAGCTAAGATTTCTAGATGTAGCTAATGAAGGGGCATATTTGATTGTCTAGACCAAATAGGCATGGGCATAGAAATAGGGTTAAAACCATTAAACTATGTCTTCATGCAAAGCCCAACACGACCCCAAAACTAGGGCCCTTTGTAACAGTCCTAGTGAAAATTCCATGTAATAAAAGTTAATAAAGGCAAAATAATAACCACAGCCATTGGGACACTTATTCCAAGATAAATGTTGGCCAAAACATCCTAGTGTGGGTGTTCATTGGTTTATTATGACTAAGGATATTGGCAAAGGAAATGGCAAAGACTTTGGAAAGGAAAAATTGCATTTTTGGTATTTTGTTTATGAAAATAATGGAAATTAGGAGAAAAGGAAGATGAAAGGTCACAGGTTTCATGTGATGAGGAAAATGAAGGAAAATAATGGAAATTTTAAGAAAATAGAGGCCTCATTAAGAAAAAGGCTTATGAGGATCAACTGGTACTTTTTTTGTTAGTTCAGTTTTGGAGCTCTCTCTCTATTCTCTCTCTCACACACTCTTGGATAGTTTTCTTGGAGAACTTCAGCATTGGATCAAGAAAAGCAAAGAAGGAAAGAGGAAGCAAAGATCAAGTAAGAAAGAGAAAGATCAAACGGCTACAACAGGATTCTTTGCAAGTATCGAGTTGCGTGTATGATTTCCTTGCTAGTTTTGGCATGCATGGTTATGCATGTGTAATCTTGGTTCTCTTGTTATCATTGGCATGGGTTTTCCCAGGTGTGGCAATGTTCTTCAGACTTGCCTTTCCACTTTCAGGTAGCCATGGGTGATGGGTTCTCTTGTATTTGGTTGATCTGGATTGTTGGATGGATTTGAAACTAAGTGAGACGGTCTCTAAAAGAAAGAACACATGGCCTAGTGATCCCTAAATTAGACTGTGGATTGCGGTAAAGCCATTGGCCTTGTGATCCCAGAACTAGACTGTGGGTTGCAGTAAAGCCAGGTATTGTTTGCCTTGGTGGGCCTAGGAATCCTTGATAGGTGAATGGCAGGATATACAGTGAAGCCTAGAGTTGTGCGTCCTTAATTAGGCCTAGGGATCCTTGACCGTTGTATGGCGGGATGTACGGTAAAACCTAGAGACTAGGAGATAGGGAAATTCCTCACGGTGTAGGTGGAGAAATCTGGTGGCATCCATGCTATTTTAGGGCCTAGTGATCCAGTGTTGATTGTGGTAAAGCATGGTTTTATTGATGAGGGTGAGGTGGTTTAGCCTTAGGAAGCCCTCATTGATTCCGGTTACGAGTCCCACATTCATGCTTGGAATATGGCATGGGGGTGATTGGCTGAAAGAAAGATTTGGTTCAGCCAATCTATGGTCGGGTGGTTCGTGGAAGTCCCGAACCTGGTTGGATCTTGGCTAAAGTTCAGAGATTTCTCAGTGGATTTCCATTAGCTTTTTCAGACCGGATTGAGTATGATGAGCCTCAATCACTTGAGGAAGTTATTGGGAAACTGAAGCACTATTATGAGTAGTCAAAGTGTAAGAATGAATCTCAACAAGGATGGAAAGGGAAAGATAAAGGCAAAGGTAAATGGCAGCCAAAAATAACAAGGCCTCAAAATGTAGAAGAGAAAGAGAATGTTGCACCATACGAGAAGTTCAACATAGCTAAAGAGGGACATCGGTCACAACAACGGAATAGAGATGATGGTACAAGACGGTTAGAGTGTTGGACATGTGGTAAGGAACAACTTAAGAGAGATTGTCCACAGAATCAGGGTGGTAGGCCTAAGATCTATAGTGCACATGAGGTGCAAATTGTTGGGGATGTTGGAAAAAACATTCCTCGTATCTAGGTAGCGTTGGATAACAAGCAGGCAGATCACGAGGCATCTATAATTGAGATGGATGGTAAGATTTGTGATCAAGTTGTTTCTATTGTGTTTGAACCTTGATCTAATTATAGTTATGTTAGTCCTGACTTGGTGGATAAGTTTGGTTTGAATAAAGAAGTGCATGCAGAACCTTGGTTAGTGCAGTTGGCTACAGGTATAAGAAAAGAGTTCATCATTGGATAAGAGCTTTTGCATTTGAGTTGAATGGCATTACTACATCAACACATTTGAATGTATTTCCATTGGGTTCGTATAGTATGCTCTTGGGTATGGACTGATTGTATCTTCATAGGACTAAGGTGGATTGTTATGAAAAATACATTGAGTGATTGGATGATAATGGAGAGCAGAGAATTTTGCAAGGTAAGAAGAAGGCAATATCAATTAGGATGGTGACAACTATGCAGGTAAAGAGCAATCACAAAAAAGGGTGTGTGTTATTTGTAGTGCATATGTATAGTGAAAAATGTAAGGAGGATGATGATGTAGAGGCATTGAGCAGGTACCCAATCCCCCAAAAATTTCAGGATGTGTTTCCAGCAGATATTTCAAAGTTTCTGCCTCATAGAGAAGTAGACTTTTCTATTGAGTTGGTACCAGGGGAAACATCGGCATCAAAGGCACATTACAGGATGAGCATGCCAGAGTTAGAGTTAAAGTTGCAGTTGAAGGAAATGTTTAACAAGGGATACGTTAGGCCAAGCGTATCACCTTGGGGCACACCAGTATTGTTTGTGAATAAGAAGGATAGTACTCTTAGGTTATGCATTGATTACAGGTAGTTGAACAAGGTGATCATCAAGCATAGGTAACCATTATCGAGGATTGATGACTTGTTTGATCAGTTGAAGGGAGAAGCAGTGTTCTCAAAGATTGATATGAGATCTGGATATCATCAGGTACGCATTAAAGAAGAGGACATTTACAGGACAACTTTCTAAACTAGGTATGAGCATTATGAGTGTGTTGTAGTTCCATTTGGTTTGACTAATTGTTTAGCCTCAAAACTACTCTTTCCATAGCAACCCTTGTCATTGTTTTTCCTTGTTTTTCCATGAAAAAGATGCATTCTCATCACCAATGACCAGTATATACTATCTTAAGGAGGCCATTTAGTAATTTAAATATTATGCTTTTATGTTTTACTGTTTGAATAAGTTTTTGTATATTAGCTATGAAACACAACCTATTCTGTAGCTAATCGGTTGTTCCACAGCTACCTTCATGCTTTAACAAGTTCTAGGTGTCAGAAGGAGAAACTAACTACATGGGCAGCTTGGAAATCATTGTGACATGGACCCTATCCTATTCACATAGCCCAGGTCGACAAGGAAGATGGTATAAGACTACGGTCAATGGAGAAGTCAAACACAGAGACTGAAGGTAACAAGACTCTGTTTTGTGGTTAACCAACACATTTCCCAGTGATGGGAAGCGTTATCTGAAATAATTACCTAAACCTACGGACTCCCACAGCCACCTGTGCAAACCGAATCCAACAACCGCCATCTTGGATATATGTCTCCAGCAGCCAAGGAAGAAATTTCGTGTACCTGTCTTCTACGTGTTCTTGGCTATAGCATATTTTTCTCCACAAACAATTGTATGGTTTTCTTATAAATACTTGTGTAAAGAATTTAGGAAGTTAGTAGTGATAGTGATAGCTTTATTGTGAAATCAAATTCTGAACTCTGTAATTTCTGGGCATTTTGTGTCCCTGTTGTTAATATGAAGACCGCATGTTTTGTGAGAATATGAAGGAGTTTCCTTGGAGATTGATTGAGAAAGCATAACCTAATCAATTGCAGAGGGCCTTTGCACTGAAAAGGTTTCATTTCATGTTAGTTTTCTTCTTCTTGTTAATTGCAAATTCATCATTTTCTTTCATAGTGTTTATAATCATTTTCTTGCTAACAATGTTTGTAATGCAGTTTCCATCATTTTCTTATTAACAGTGTTCATAATTTAGAGTAGTTTCCATTTGCTTGATCTCTTTCTAGTTTTTATCAGTAGTTAGAAGATGAAGTTCAATAATGTAATCTAGTTTTTTTCATTCACTGGTTTACTAGTCTTTAAATTCTCAATTAGACTGATCAATGCCATTTACTGTCTTTGCCATTTTATTTTTTTAAGTTTACTAACTCATGGTGTTAATGAATGTCTCTAAAAAACCTTCAAGTTGATAATTCATCCTAAACTAAGTGGTTGAGCATTTCATTTATGCAATGAGTCTTTGTTGTATCTTTGTATTTGCTTTCTTTTAGATTAATGAAGTACAAAATTTCTCAAATGTCATCCCAAGGAGACTTTCTCCCAAAATTGAGAGGCGGAGTAACTAAGTATTTCATTTAGTTTTATTTCTGTAATTATTTAGGCATCAGTTACATTCCCCTTTCAATTCTTAAATCATGATTTGGGAATAATGGTAACACAGGAATAGAAACTCTATTTTCATTTCTTGCTTAAGCTTTGCTTCCAAGTCTGTCTCAATTCTGTTTTCATCTTTCTTAAAAGCTCTGTTTTCATTTCTTAGATTTTGAGTAGTCCTTACAAAGGTTAGATTCAAGTTTTTGGATAATTACATTGTAAATCATTAGGTGTTAAGAGACCAAAAACCCCCCAAAAACAACATAAAACACAAAAACAACGAAGTAAGAAGGGTTATCTAGCACAAACAGTGCACTACACTTCATCAATTTACGATACCCGGATTGATAATTTATGTAGAGCAATTTAGGACACTAAATTGACCAAACATTTTGGCGCTATTGTCGGGGAAGTGTAACTAGGTAGCCTTATCTCTTATATTAAAAAAAAATGACATGCATAGAGAAAGAGACTCTAGGGGTAGATTTATAGCTAGGGGCAGAAGTTCAATTCCTACAATACCACCTACTCCACCAAGAACAAGAAAGACACACCTCCATCCCAAACTCATACTCCCAGCCATAGGACTCCTGGAATTCCAAGGGTAGAAATTCAATCAACAGAATCTCCAACTTCATCTACCAAGGCAGTCTTAGGAGAGAAAAATTTCGAATCTCCAACAATAGGAATAGCCTTTTTCACCTCCATAGGAAAGCACATTGTAGTTGAAGAATTAGGAACACCTGGTGAGGAAGAAGAAGTAGAACCTCTCTCCCATATCCCAACAATAGAAGAACCAGAGGAGGAGGAAGTAACCTTGCAGGTTGAACCCTATACTAACTTTGAAGAAACTATAATGGCAGAAGAAGAACAAGATGGAGAATTCTCACTGTTTGGAGGAGGGGGTAGAGAGAGAGGTAGAGGAAATAATGGAAGAGCTAGAGGAAATAGGGAAATAGATAATTCTTTTGGATTCCCTATAGCGGATGAGGAAACAAATTCCACAATGAAAAACATCTCACCTTCTATCCTCCCAAACTTCCATGGGTTGAAAAGTGAGGATCCTGGAACATTCTTATTTGAGTTTGAAGTCTTGTGCAGAACCTATGACTATCTAGAAGACTCTCAAAAACTAAAATTGCTTCCTTCAACACTAAAAGGAGTTTCTTTGAAATGGTTTATGGGCTTAGTTATTCAGTCCATTAGAACATGGAATGACATGAAAAAAACGTTTTTGGATAGGTACTTGGATTATTGCATGCCTACCAATCACAAAGATGAAGTGTTCAAAATGATGCAAAGGGAGGACGAAACTTAGAAGATTTGATTGAGAGGTTCAAATATAATTTGAAAAGAGCAAAGATGGATGATTTAGATGAAAAAACCTTGAAAGCTCTTTTATTAAAAGCCATTAGAGATGAGTGGATAGATATCCTTAACATGATGGGGAAGGGAGATATCTCTCAACTTCCATTAAATGATATAGGAGAATTGTGTGTTCATCTCTCAAGAGGGAAATCTAAAACAGGGAAAGGGCCAAGAGATCCTTCTCTTTTTAGAGTAAACAAATCTACAACGGGATTTGTAAGTAGGGTGGAAATTGGTAATATGCTTGAAGAATTCAAAACTGAGATTCTAGGGAGTCTTAGTGAGCAATTAGACACCCTTAAAATACAAAACAAGCAGAAAACTGAGGCTGATGCTTTAGCCATTTTTTGTCCAAAATGCAGAAAAAAAACATGCTCTAAGGGAAATTCCCTTTAGATGAAAAAATTGTAGAAAATTGTATGATCTGCTCCAAAAGTCATGAGACCAAGGGTTGTCCTTCAATCCCAGGTCTTAAGGCTGTCTTTCAAGAGGAAACAATTCCAAATTCTGTAGAACCTCTTTGTTTTGTTGCTAGAAGACCTTGGCAGGGGCCACAAAATCAGGGATTTAACAATCAAATGTATCTTCAGCCTCCACCAAATTGGAATTCTTAGCAACAACCTTGGCCTCAACCTCAACCTCAATCTCAACCTTGGCCTCAACCTCAACCTTAATCACAACCATGGGCACAAGGGGTATAAAATCCTTATGGGATATTTTCTCAATATTATCAATATCCTCCATCTTATGAAAATTATCCTCACCCCACACATTTAGCAACAAAATCAGCAACCACAACTTCAAAATCAGAACCCTCGACTTTCATTGCCATTTCCACAACAACCTCCACAACAAAGCCAAAATCCTCAACTCTTGTTCCCATTTCAGCTGAAACCAAATCAGCTACCTGCCCAACCATTACCAAACCCCAACAATAAAAACCCTCATAATACTTACATGGTAGAAAGACAACAATTTCTGACTTACATGATTACTCCCCTAGGTCTTAATGATGTTCAACTAAGATCTGGAAGGATATTAGAAAAGGAAAGACCTTCTGTAGTTATTCAGGAACATGACAGTTCTGAAGAAGATTCTCTAAAGGTCAATAAAAGTTTTGAGGGAACATCTCCCCAAAACCAAAACATTGAAAAAGAAAAACAAAAAGAATTAGTGAACACAACTCCTATCATTGAGCAGCCAACATCTACTACTACACCTCCTTTTCTTGAAAGACTAAAAATTGATAGAGGGGTAGAAAAACAGATCTTGTTGCCCAACTATAATTTTCTAGACGAATTGAAGAATGTCTGTATCAAAATTCCTTTGCTACAAGCCATTAGAGAAATTCCAATTTTACCAAAAACAATAAAGGAGTTGAGCATAAAAAAACTAGGAAGAAAAGCAAAAGAAACAAAAAGAATTCACTTGGTAGGAAAAATAGCAGACATAATGATGGGAAAAATTGCCATACAAAAATATGTGGATCCAGGAAGTCCAATTGTGAAAACACATATCAATGGAGTTGAAATTCCAAATACATTGATAGACTTAGGGGTAGCAATAAACATCATGAGTAAACAAACTATGGAGCAACTTAAACTTCCTAATCTTCTTTACACACCTACCTTACTGCAACTAGCAGATAGATCAGTAATCAAACCAGATGATGTGCTAGAAGATATTTCAGTATCCTTAGATTCTTGGGAATATCCTATTGATTTCATGATCTTAACTCCCAAGAACAATCTAGGAGGAATTCCACTGATATTAGGAAGACCTTGGTTGGCCACAGCTGATGCTTTTATTAACTGTAGATCTGGTGACATGTATATTTTTTATGGTAATTCAACAAAGAAATTTACTCTATATCCTCCAGCAAAAGCAATCACAGAAATAGATGACAAAGAATGGATTGATGATGAAGATGATATTCAACCTCTCTTTACTATTTCAGAAATTAGTGAAGATAGTCAAATTTTAAACACATTGGAAAATTTTGAATCATCTTCAGAATATGACCATGAGCAATTTCAAAAAAAATCTAATGTTGAATATTTTTCATCTAAGCAGATGTCTCTCTATTCTATGGAAGAGTTTGGTAGCTCTACAATTGAAATTTTTCCAGATAGGACATTGAACATAAACAAAAACTTGGAGAAACTACAACAAGAAGAGCTAATTAAAACATTACAAAAACATTCTATTGCGTTTGTATGGGAATACACCAACATGAAAGGTATTGATCCTAAGACTTGTATCAACCACATCTACATTGAGGAAAATAGTAGACCTATTAGACAACCTCAGAGAAGGATGAATCCAATTATTAGGGAGATTGTGAAAGAAGAGCTTAAAAAATTACTAAATGTAAACTTCATTTACCCAATTTCAAATAGCCAATGGGTTTCTCCTTTGGTAATTGTGCCTAAAAAGAATGTTAAATGGAGGGTGTGCATTGATTACCGAGAATTGAATAAAGCAACCCTTAAAGATCATTTTCCTTTGCCTTTTATAGATCAAGTGTTAGATACACTAGTAGGTTAAAAGTATTTCTCATTCTTGGATGGTTTTAGTGGTTATAATCAAATTCAAGTAGCATCTGAAGATCAAGATAAGACCACATTTACTTGTCCATGGGGAACTTATGCCTACCGAGTACTTCCTTTCGGGTTATGTAATGCACCTGCAACATTCCAAAAAGAAGTACTAGGATTTTTTTTCTAATCTAATACATGATTGTGTAGAGGTATATATGGATGATTTTACAGTCTATGGGAATACATTTGAAGAAGCTTTGGAAAAATTGGAAAAAATTCTTAAAATATGTAAAGAAACAAACTTTTCATTAAGTCATGGAAAATGTTTTATGATGTTTATAGAAGGTATTGTTTTAGGACATCACATTTCAGGAGATGGGATTAAAGTTGACAAGTCTAAAGTTGAAGTCATCTCTAAATTGTCAATTCCAAATTGCCAAAAGGATGTTAGAAGTTTTCTGGGATTTACAGGGTACTATAGAAGGCTTATAGAAAACTTCACTAAAATAGCATCTCCACTCCTCAAATTGCTTACCAAAGATTTTGAATTCAATTGGAATTCTGATTGACAGTTGGCATTTGAAACCTTGAAAGCAAAAATTTTTGAAGCACCCATTTTAAGAGGTCCAAATTGGAAAATCCCTTTCCATATTTCCACAGATGCTTCAGATACATCTTTGGGAGTTGTATTGGGACCAAAAGATTTGATTCCTTATGCCATTTATTATACAAGTAAGAATTTGACTCCCACTGAGTTGAATTATACTATGATTGAAAAGGAATTATTAGCTGTTGTTCATGCAATTAACAAGTTCAGACACTATATAACAAGCTATGAAACCTTTGTTCATACAGATCACTCTGCAATTAGATATTTGATGAATAAACCTATTATTAATGGCAGAGTTACAAGATGGCTTTTACTTTTGCAAGAATTCAACATTATTGTGCTAGATAGACCTCGAAAACAAAACACAGTTGCTGATTTCTTGTCCAGGATTTAGAATATCAAAGAAGATTCTTCGATTGAAGATAAGTTCCTTGATGAATATCTTTTTGCAGTAACTACTCAAACTCCTTGGTTTGCAGATGTTGCTAACTACTTGGTCACAGGGAAGTTACCTTCACATTTGTTTCCTAGAGAGAAAAGAAAAATTATTCAAGAAAGTGCAAGATATTCATCAATCACTAACGAATTGTATAAAACAGGGCCAGATCTTATGATCAGAAGATGTATCAGGGAAGATGAAATACCCGAGATCCTTAAAACATGTCACGATGAGCCGTGTGGTGGACACTTTGCTGACAAGAGGACAACCTATAAAATCCTTTCTTTAGGATATTATTGGCCATCCATCTTCAAAGATGCTAAAGAATATGTCAAGAGATGTGACAGCTGCCAAAGAGTAGGGAAACATGCTCCCTTAAATGAAATGGCATTAAAAATTCAGGTACTCATCGAACCCTTTGAAAAGTGGGCCTTAGATTTCATTGGACCAATTAATCCTCCATCTAAGTAGAAAAAGTATATATTGGTATGCATTGATTATGTCACTAAATGGGTGGAATCCAAAGCATTACCTTTTACTAATGAAAAATCTATAGTTAATTTTCTTTTTGAGGACATCTTTACTCGTTTTGGTGTTCCAAGAGAAATTGTGACAAATCTGGGATCTCAATTCACATCTAACATGGTGAAAGGGCTTGTGGAAGAAAACAAGATCAAGCATAGGAAATCTACTCCCTATCATCCACAAGCAAATGGTCAAGTGGAATCTACAAATAAAGTGATTGAAGGAATCCTCACCAAGACTGTGCATCTACATAGAAGAGATTGGGAATAAAGGCTTCCTGAAGCCTTATGGGCCGATAGAACTACATGGAGGAACACAATGGGACATACACCCTATGAACTTGTTTATGGGAAACAAGTTATGTTCCCTACAGAGTTCAAAGCTGAACTTTCAAGATGGCAGTCCAATTGGGGCTACATTTATCAGAGGCACAAAAGCATAGGCTGGAGAAATTAAACGAACTTGATGAAATGACGCAAGATGCAGTTCAAAGGATTGGTATAGTCCAACAACGGAGGGCTAAATGGCATGACAAATACATCAAGGACAAGAGGTTTCAAGTGGGAGATTGGGTGCTGTTATTTGATTCAAAGTTTAAAGATTTTCAAGGGAAGTTTCAAACTCATTGGCTTAGGCCATATGAGATTGAAAAAGTCTTTAGTAATGCAGCAGTGAGGATTAGAACAATAGATGAAAGTAAAACTCCTCTTTTAGTGAATGGTCATAGATTAAAGATATATCAGAAACCAATTTCAAAAGAGGAGTTCATCAAGATTTTCCAAGACAATTTTGAAATGAAGTTAGTGAAGAAGAATCCTTCTTCTCCACTAACTTAGTCTTTATTTTTCTTATAAAAAAAAGGAATAAATTGTATAACGTTGAAAACCAATCATTGATTGGCATACTTATATAGAAAATACAGAGTGAAAATCAGAGGTTTCTGACACTCTATATTTTCCATTTTCTTTCCAAATAAGTAGTGACAAGAAGCCACAGTCACTCTGTAGTTCAGATTCTGAAAAGTCATCATCTCATCTCACCCCACTCCATTTTATTTTTACAGTTTCACTTCATCTCATTATCATATGACATCTATAAATTTCTTCTTTTCAGTATTCATTCCATTTCCATTCCATTTATCATCTTGTATTACATTTAATTTCATTTCTCCTACATAGTCATTTCCATTTCATTCATGATCCATAAGCCATATTTTACTTTCTGTTTCACGTTCTGCAGCTGATTCTGTTCTGCAGCTAATCTGATTCTGCAACTACAAATTGTTCATCAGTTCAGGCACAAGTGTACAGTTCATAATAAAATCATGTATGCAAGGAATTGAAGAAAAATCAATTTTGAAGACCAATCATGCTCAAGGCACTTGTGGATCAACATCAAAGGAAAATTTTAGCAAGAAAAAGGTAAGGGTTCCAAAGGTAAATGCAAAAATTTATTTCAAAAAGCAATTTGAAAACATAAGCTTGTATAATATGTATGATCACATGTCTCCTTAAATAACCATCATTTGATTTGACTGCCATGATGTCTTCGCCATATCTTTCGCCTTTAATGACAAACGATCTCAATGATTCTTTCATAACCGATCTCTGCCTCCAACTCCATAACTTGTACTCAAACGGTCCTCCACAACTGCACTTGCTACACTTGTTAACGATTAAGATAATGATGTGACCTACCTATCTACGACTCTCTAAACCATGACTATCTAATTATTACATACCAACTCTTAAGTTTTTCTCTCATATTCACGCAACCATTTCATATACACAGTCATTTTGTTTCCATATACCCAGTCACTCCATTTCCATACACACAGTCATTCTACTTCCTAAATAGCACTCGTTCCATAGACAGTAAAGAGTAATTTTGAGATCAGTAAATTCTATAGAACAAAGACCATGGGACTCATCATCAGGGCAGAGCTCGTAGGGGAAAAAATCATGGAAGGATATCCCCAACTTAAGGAGATGCTGCAGAAGACTGGATGGCTCAAGTTTATTGAAAATTTTGATGGATATCATAAGGAGATCACGAAATCTTTCGCTAGATCCTTTGATGGTACAAAATTGGAGATTGGGGACATCAAGTTTGCAATAACAGGATCCTACATAGCAGAGGCTACAGAACTACCAAGACTTGGTGAGAGGTGGTTCAAAAATAAAGAATTCCACAGTGAATCATGGAAGGTATTCCTCAAGAACCCAGGTATGGATGTCACTATGTTTAGGAAAGGAATCCCTATTTCAGCACTCAAAAATAAATGGAGAAGCATGCTTTTGATATTGCAAAAATTTATTACCTGTGAGGGAAGATTTGGATGTATGTATGTTTATCATATATGTTTATTGATGAACTTTTTAGACAATGGGGACATTAACCTCCCTTTCTTCCTCCTAAATAGTCTAAGGAGAATGGCTTCAAATGTACAGAAGAAAATTGAATCTCTGGAAACAACCATGTATCACCACGGATTGGTCAAAATCCTGGTTGAATATCATCTAAAGAAAATAGAGGATACTTGGAAAAACTTTCTGATACGAAACCATTTCCAAGGGACACCAGAATCTCCTGAAAAAAGATAGTGTCAGAAAGAGTAGGAGAAAGAAAACCAATCTTACCATTCAAAGCAACCCTGAACCTTCAGCACAAAAAATGATGAAGAAGAACCAATCTCTAAAAAATTAACAGAGATCAGAAAGAAAATCAAGCAGAGGAAGAAGATAAAATAGAGAGCTGGTGGAATTACTGAGAACGCACCTGAATCTCCATTACAACCAGATGATGAACAACCAATTTCTAAAAAATTGACAGAGATTAAGAGACAAATCAAGGGGAAGGAAAAGTTAAGAAAAGAGAAAAAGGGTGCAAAGGAGGAGAACATAAAACCCCTTAGAAGAAGCTCCAAGCTCAAAGGAATGGTAAAGAAGGTGTCATCAAAGGAAACAGAGTTCATCAACCTGGAAGGAGAAACCCCAACATCATCTCTTGAAAATATTCCACTTATATACAGTCCTCAAAACTCTCCTAGACATTATTTTGAAGGCAGCCCCAGTAGAGGATCCCCAGGCATAGATCCAATTCAACAACAAATTTATGATTACATAGAATCACTGGAAAAGAAAAATGCCTCAAGGGATCCAGGTTCCTCATATAATCCAAAACAACCTGTCAATCCACCAGAACCTCTAACTGACACACTCAAACAGGAAATCTATGAGTTGGAGATATTGAACAGGCATATTAAGAAAGAAAATGAAGCCCTAAAGGAACAAAGCAAATTGGATAAGGCCATACATGACAATACCATACTGCACTTGGGCCTATGGTACAAGAAAAATAGGAAGTTGAAGAGGAAGAACAAAAACTTGAACAAAATAGTGATCAACCTCAAGTACAGACTTCTCATGAAGAAACCAAGGATGGTTGTTACTTCAAAGAAAAGAAAGAGAAGAAAGTTAGATGTATTGGCAGAGGTATCTGAGCAGATGCAATAAAGGAAAAAGTTCACAGTTTTGGCAATATTGCATGGGGACATGCAATGATTTTGCAGTGGGGGTATGTTGAGCCTCAAAACTACTCTTTCCATAGCAACCCTTTTCATTATTTTTCCTTGTTTTTCCATGAAAAAGATGCATTCTCATCACCAATGACCAGTATATACTATCTTAAGGAGGACACTTAGTGATTTACATATTATGCTTTTAGGTTTTGTTGTTTAAGTAAGGTTTTGTATATTAGCGACGGAACGCAGCCTATTCTGCAACTAATCGGCTATTCCGCAGCTACCTTCATGCTTTAACAGGTTCCAGGTGTCAGAAGGAGAAAATAACTACATGGGCAGCTTGGAAATCATTGTGACATGGACCCTATCCTATTCACCTAGCCTAGGTCAACAAGGAAGATGGTATAGGACTAGAGTCAATGGAGAAGTCAAATGTAGAGACCAAAGGTAACAAGACTCCGTTTCGTGGTTAACCAACACGTTTCACAGTGATGGGAAGCGTTATCCGAAATAATTACCTAAAGCTACAGACTCCCACAACCACCTATGCAAATCGAATACAACAGCCACCATCTTGGATTTATGTCTCCAGCAGCCGAGGAAGAAATTATGTGTACCTATCTTCTACGTGTTTTTGGTTGTAGCATATTTTTCTCCACAAACAGTTGTATGGTTTTCTTATAAATACCTGTGTAAAGAACCGAGGAAGTTAGTAGTGATAGTGATAGCTTTATTGTGAAATCAAATTCTGAACTCTGTAATTTCTGGGCATTTTGTGTCCCTGTTGTTAATATGAAGACCGCATGTTTTATGAGAATCTGAAGGAGTTTCCTTGGAGATTGATTGAGCAAGCGTAGCCTAATCAGTTGCAGAGGGCCCCTGCACTGAAAAGGTTTCATTTCATGTTATTTTTCTTCTTCTTGTTAACTGTAAATTCATCATTTTCTTTCATAGTGTTTATAATCATTTTCTTGCTAACAATGTCTGTAATGCAGTTTCCATCATTTTCTTATTAACAGTGTTCATAATTTAGAGTAGTTCCCATTTGCTTGATCTATTTCTAGTTTTTATCAGTAGTTAAAAGATGAAGTTCAGTAATGTAATCTAGTTTTCTTCATTCACTGGTTTACTAGTCTTTAAATTCTCAATTAGACTGATCAATGCCATTTACTTTCTTTGCCATTTTATTTTTTTAAGTTTACTAACTCATGATGTTAATGACTGTCTCTAAAAAACCCTTCAAGTTGATAATTCATCCTAAACTAAGTGGTTGAGCATTTCGTTCATGCAATGAATCTTTGTTGTATCTCCGTATTTGTTTTCTTTTAGATTAATGAATTACATAATTTCTCAAATGTCATCCCAAGGAGACTTTCTCCCAAAATTGAGAGGCAAAGTAACTAAGTATTTCATTTAGTTTTATTTATGTAATTAGTTAGGCATCAGTTACAAATTCCACTTGCAATTCTTAAATCATGATTTGGAAATAATGGTAACACAGGAATAGAAACTCTGTTTTCATTTCTTGCTTAAGCTTTGCTTCCAAGTTTGTCTCAATTCTGTTTTCATCTCTTTCTTAAAAGCTTTGTTTTCATTTCTTAGATTTTGAGTAGTCCTTAGAAAGGTTAGATTCAAGTTTTTGGATAATTACATTGTAAATCATTAGGTGTTAAGAGACCAAAAACCACTCAAAAACAACATAAAACACAAAAACAACGAAGTAAGAAGGGTTATCTAGCACAAACAGTGCACTACACTTCATCAGTTTATGATATCTGGATTGATAATTTATGTAGAGAAATTTAGGACACTAAATTGACTAAACACTAATGCCCCAACTACCTTTATGTGTATTGTGGGTTTTCGCAATGCAAGCTAAGTGGGCTTGACTATGGGGAAAACTCCACAGTTAAGCGTGCTTAAGCCAGAGGCAATCTGGGATGGGTGATATCCCGGGAAGACCTAGTTACCGGGTGCAAGCCCCAGAAGTGATGATTGACGCTATGTGATTCATTTCACTAGTTTCAATCCCACTTCTTCACCCCCGTGAGCATCACCCGAGACAATGAGTGCTAAGTGGACTATTAAAAAATCATGAGAAATTATTTAGTTACTACTACCTCTCATGGAAATGGTCATAGATGAATGACTTACTTAACGCAATTGAATCCCAAAAAAAATGATATCTAATATCTTTATGTGCTTGATGAATAGGGTGTTGCGTCCTTATCTGGACAAGTTTTTTTATTGTATTCATTGAGTGCTAAGTGGACTATTCAAAAATCATGGGAAACTAGTCAGTTATGACTACCTCTCATGGAAATGGTCATAAATGAATGACTTAATTAACGTAGTTGAATCCCAAAAAAAAATGATATCTAATACCTTGACGTGTTTGATGAATAGGGTGTTGCGTCCTTATTTGGGCAAGTTTGTTATTGTATTCATTGATGACATCTTGATATGTTCTAAGAATGATAAAGAGAATGTTGAGCATTTAGCAGCAGTGTTGAGATTGTTGAGAGAGCATCAGTTTTATGCTAAACTCAGTAAATGTAGTTTCTTCCATATAGAGGTACACTACTTGTGGCACGTGGTCTCCAAGGAGGTCATAATAGTGGATCCAAAGCAGATATGAGTTATCATAGAGTAGGCAACTCCTAGAAATGTGGAAGAGGTAAAATCATTTATGGGGTTAGTAAGTTACTATAGGAGGTTCATTAGGAACTTATCTTAGATTGCATATCCTATTATGTCACTGCAAAGGCAAGGTAAGAAATTTGAACGGACAAAGGAATGTGCAACAAGTTTTGAGCAATTAAATCAGCTGTTGACAAATGCTCCAGTGTTAAAGATTGCATATTTAGACAAGGAGTTTGTGGTGTGTACAGATGCTTGCAATAGAGAACTTGGTGGAGTCCAAATGCAGGAAGGACATGTGGTGTGCTATGCGTCATGAAAACTAGATGAGCACGAGCATATTTATCCGACACATGATCTTGAGCTGGAAACGATCATCCATGCTTTGAAGATGTGGAGGCATTATCTTCTTGGTAGATGATTTGTACTGATGAACGATAATAGTGGGTTGAGGTACTTATTTGACCAACAGAATCTAAATGTTAGGCAAGCTAGATGGTTGGCCATGATTAGTGAGTTTGATTTTGAGATTAGGTACATAAAAAGAAATGAGAACAAGGTCACATATGCTCTTAGAAAGAGAGTGTAGGTGAATCATATAACATCTATGAGTTCTTATGGGATAGAATTACAAGATCAGATCTTATCAACACGTCAGCATGATGACAGATACAGAGAGCTTATGCACTGATTACAGCAGGGTATAAGTGATCAGGGTGTGGACTATCATCTCACAACAGATGGTTGGGTCAGGTTTGGAGATAGGATATATGTGCCAAACAATAGTGAGCTCAAGAAGGTTATCTCGAGGGAGTTTCACGCGAAACCATATTCAGGTCACCCAGACTATCAGAAGACACTGACCGCAGTGAAAAATTTATATTATTGGTTGAATCTGAAGAAGGACATTGCAGAGTTTGTGGCTAGGTGCTTGGATTGTCAGCAGGTGAAGGCAGAGTGTAAGCATCTAGGTTGATTACTACAGCTGATTCCGATTCCAGAGTGGAAATGGGAGGTCATTTCCATGGATTTCATCACAGGTTTATCCAAGGAATCTAGACAACATGATTCCATTGTGGTTGTGGTGGAAAGGTTGACAAAGGTAGCACACTTCATTCCAGTGAAGTCCACTTATTCAACTAGCAATGTATCACAGGTTTTCATCAGAGATGTAGTGAGGGTGCATGGTGTTATGAATAATATTGTGTCTGACAGGGATGCTAAGTTCACTTCCAAGTTTTGGAAGGAGTTGTTCATAGGAGTAGGGGCAAAGTTTGCCTTTAGCACAACTTATCATCTGCAGACATATGGACAAATAGAGAGGGTCAACAAGATATTGGAGGACATGTTGAGGAACTATGTGATGCATCAACAAAGGAGATGGGAGGAGTACCTTTTGTTGGTTGAGTTTGCTTATAATAATGGGTACCATGAGTCTTTGAGGATGAGTCAGTTTGAGGCACTCTATGGGCGGAGTTGTAATACTCCCATCAGTTGGAGTGATTCGGTGATGTAACAATAATAGGTTAAAATTTCATGTAATACAAGTTAATAAAGGAAAAATATCACCACGGTTAAGGGACACTTATTCCAAGTTGAATGTTGGGCAAATATATCCTAGTGGGCATCACTTGATGTGTTTATGGCTAAAGGGAAATCATGCAGGTGCATCTAACCTAGGTCAATCGTTTACTAGAGGAGTTAGTTTGTAAAGTGGGGAATTAATTATTTATTGTATTTTTCTATAGTTTTTAAGAGAGAATGAAGATTATTGTAAATATGAGAAGATTCAAGAGTATTGTGGAAGGTTTGAGAAGATTATGGATTAGTTAACTCTTATCTAGGGATAAGGGATTAGATGAGAGATGTTAGGGATCAAGAGAGATATTGTGGGAGTTAGTTTGGGGCTCTAGAACCTATTTTTGTTCAGATCCATTTGTAGGTGAGCCTCTGAGGCATGAAATCATATATTTTGTGATTGAGTGTGAGGAATGAAGAGGCCAATCATTGGGCCAATAGTTCTCCTATAATTATTTTGTTTATTAATTAATTATTTATGAGTTTATGTGCATACCTATTGCTTGCTTTTCAGTGTGATGTTGTGTGTTTGATCCTATGTTATTTGTACTCGTGTCAAGAAATTGGTAAAGGAAATGGCTAAGGCATTAAAAAGGTAAAAAGGTAATTTTGGCATTTTATTTATGAAAATAGGAGAAAAGGGAGGTGAAAGGTCACAGGTTGCATGTGACGAGGAAATTGAAGGAAAGTAATGGAAAATATAAGAAATTAGAAGCATGAATAATAAAAAAACCTCAGAGCATCAGTTGGGAGCCTTTTGTCAGTTCATTTTTAGAATTAGTCTTAGAGAGGAGAAGAGCACCAAGATGAGAAGAAGTTCAAGCAATAAAAGGAAGGAAAGCAAGCAAAGAAAGGTCAAGGGAAGGAAAGAAAAGCAAAGATCAAGCAAGGAAAGGTTGGCTCAAGCAGCTTCAACAGGAATAGTTGCAGGTAACAAATTGCATGTATGATTTCCTAGCTGGTTTTGACATGCATGGTATGTGCATGTTGGTATTTTTTTCTCTTGTTGTTGGTAGCATGGTTTTGCCAAGTTTTGATAGTGGCTTTTAGCCTTGAATTTCCATTTTCAGATAGCCATGGTGTGATGGGATTGTTCTCGTTATTTAGCTTTGGAATTGTCATATGGTTTCAGAATCCAGGGTGGAGGTGGTCTCAGGAAAATTCCCAAAGCCCTAGGAATCCCTTCACCGGTAATGGCGAGATACACGCTAAAGCCTGAGGGTGGAGATGGGAAAATTCCTTAAGGATGGTGAATGAAACTAGAGGTATTCCAAGCTCATTTTGGTTTTGTGATCTCAGGACCGGTTAGGTGATATCATGGTATAGGGAGGGTGGAGGTGGTTTAACCTTTGGATTCCCTTGGTCGTTTCTAGATTTGTTTATCCATGAGATCCCACATTCATGCTTGGAATATGGCACAGGGGTGACTAGCTGAAAGAAAGATTTGGTTTAGCTATGTCTATGGTCGGGTGGTACATGGAAGTTCCAAACCTGGTTGGCTCTTGCCTATGTTTAATGAAAGCTAAGTTCTCATGCTTTGATTGGTAAATGAACTTGTTATTATGTGGATTTAATGGTTGTTCTCTTATTGTTATTGATATGGTTATATGATGGTTATAAGCATGGTTATATGACAGTTCTCAGTCATGGCTCTTTTCATGTTTTTACTTGTAATTGAAATAATAATGGATGAAAGACCTAATTGATGTTAAGACAACTAATGTGAGAAGGTGGTGACCCTTCTTGTTAAGTCTCAAATGAGTTTTCAGTCCCTTATATTTAGAATTACATTCATGACATGTAGGTTTCATATCTACCAAGTGTTTGATGGAATGTCAGTCCCAGTTAGGGATGGTCATCTGTAGTCCTGGTGTCGGTTTTTGGTTTACAAGCAATGTCCTTATGAATTTTGGAAGCCACATAGTTTTCTAGGTAGAGACTTAGCACCAACCCTGGAAAATAACCTTAAATTCTGCAGTCATTGGCACAACATTGGTAGGAAAAGTCCACAGTCTCACTCATACAGGCTCATTGGAGCGACTAGGACCCACAAACGCATGGATGCCTTGCCAAGGGAGCGACTAGGGGTGAAACTCAAGGAAAAATTAAATTGTCTCAGGGGATGGACTCTTGGAGGGGTTGGGATACTCCTAGAGGGTCTGTTCGACCTGAGGGAAGTTAGTAAGGTCGTTTATGTTGACTCCATTTCCTTAAGGTCACCTAGGAGGTTGAGTCTTGTCATAGTAGCCCCTCATCTCATGTTTACCCCAGGTAAGCCGATGAAAGGATAGATATGAGGGGATGTGTCGTTACAGGGTGGTATCAGAGTGGGTTGCACTCTCTTTGGGCCATACTTGATACCACAACATGGTATCCGAGTGGGTTGCGCTCTCTTTGGGAAAAGCTTGATGTTGTCAAGGTTATGGTTGTCATGCGTGGGGTCATGGTATACAGTTGGTATGGTCATGCACGATGATGTATGGTGATATTTTGATTATATCAATATGCTTATGATTATACATGTACATGTTAATGTGGATTGATCTTGCAGATGAGATAAGCCTCCCTTGAACATCACTCAGGTGTGGATTTGATTTTAGGTATCTATTTCGTTTATCTGACATGGTATCCTTGCAGGAAAAGGACAATCAAGGATGAGTAGCAAAATGGTAGAATACAGCTCTCGTGACTCCCCTTATAGATCAATTGAGAAGCAAGGAGATAATATTCTCCTGGAATGGTAGATTGTTATGAAACCAGCTCAAGAAAAATATAGAAAAGATAGATCAATGCCTTAGAATTCATCCTCTTTGAGGGGGCAACCTCCTTTACATTACATAAATGAGCAATTCTTGGATGATACAAATGAAAAGACCTCCTTTCTATATATAGGAGTCCAAGGGGTCATAACATAATCAGAGCCGACATAACAATAATAATGTAAGGGCACAATAATTACAATAGTGAGCTTCTATGTGGCACAATAGTAACAATATGGGCTCTACATGGGTACATCAATATAATAAGTGGGTTGTACTAATAACAATAAGGGGTTACACTAGTAGTATAGGGGCCTAACATGCCCCTCTCCTTCAAAAAGCGTTGTCCTCAACGCTTGAGTAGTTCTTGATGCTTCTGTATAAAATTCTTTTCCTCCCATGTGGAATCTTCAGCGGGTAAGTTCTTCCACTTGATGAGATACTCTGAAATTGAACGATTCCGTAGCTGTCGGGTACTTGTTTCTGTGACTGCTCCAGGTTCCAATATGATTTTTCCTTCCTCTTCAATTTCTGGCAATATTGTTTGAATTGGGATCTTTTGCAACTTTTGAATAAGTGGCCATACTTCTTCCTCCCACTTCCATTCATCCCTTGCTTCGTTTATCAAATCTAGTTGGATAATAGAAATAGCACAAAACAATGCTTCCACATCCTCATCCTTGAAGAGTCTTCCCATTCGGTAAGGTCGCCATTTTTTAAGTGCATGTAGTATTGCCAACATTTCCTTCTCATAAATAGCTTTCTTGAGATGTAGCAGTAAAAATACCCAATCACCTACATCAAAACATTTTTCACTACGATGTTGATCTACTTGTTGTTTCATTTGATTTTGCACCAAAGTAGCGTTATCCTTTAAAAGTTGGAGAACTTGTTGTTGATGCTCGATGTGATCTTTCTCTACTTGAACCTTTTTCTTCTTGATATGTCCTTCTATCTCTAGAGTTTGAGGAGTGGTAATTTATTCCAATCCTTTACAAGACATGGTCGGATTCATTTCTCGATGCTTGATGTGATCTTTCACTTCTTGAACATTTTTCTTCTTGATATCTCCTTCTATATTGATAGTTTGAGGAGTGGTAATTTCGACCAATGAATTACAAGATATGGTTGGATTCATTTCTTCTTTCTCGATGTGATCTTTCACTTCTTGCACCTTTTTCTTCTTGATATGTCCTTCTATCTAGAGAGTTTGAGGAGTGGTAATTCTTGTCAATGCTTTACAAGATATGGTCTGATTCATTTCTTCTTTCTCTGGGGTGGGGTACTGGTGTATATCCTCTTCTTTTGATGTTTCTTGATCCTTTTCTTCCTCCTCTTCATATTCTATGTAAAATAATTTCTTCTCAGCACACTTATGACCTTTAGTGCATTTGCTATCACAATTGTAACAAAGCCCTTTTTCTCTTTTTTCTTCCAATTGTTGTGGTGTAACCCTTGTAGGTTGTGGAAGGTTGGGAGAAACAACACTTCCATCTTTATAGTTGTGAGGGGTATGCTTCCTGGTTTCCATAATTTTTCTTTCCACTATGTCACAAAGCCCTTTTACTCTTTCCAATTGTTGTGGTGTTGCTCTAAAGAAGGTGTTGCTCTTTGTATCCTCATAACGTGCTATCATTTCCTCCGTGAAAATTGACCACGTAACAAGTTGTTTACGAAAACAAAGCCCTTCATACCATAAAAATTGGTCCGGTTCTAAATATGAAGATGCAATACATACCTTTTGTAACAGTGTTACCCCATGTATATCAAAATATTGCTCCATCTGAAGTATCCAATTTACTGGATCCTTGCCATCAAACTTCCTCATCTTGCTTTTTCTTGATTTTAGGAGCTCGATCTTGAAACGACTGTAACTCTGTACTTTCGAATCTTTAAGTTTTGAAATTGCGACCTATAGTAGCTCTCTGTGTCCTCTTTCCAATGCCACCAGTCTGATCCAAATTGGATTCTCCAAGGAAGAGTTATGCACAATCTCCCAAGGTGACCTGATTATAGACTACTTCAGTAGAGCGAACTTGTACGCCGTGCCACGAGTCACTGTTTCGACCTTTGGATCTGGAAACGATATAAAAGAAACTACATCCCATCCTCTTTTTGTAACTTCTTACGAAATTTCAATCTGATGCTCAGAGAGAAAGTTATGACGATTTTCCCCAGGTCACCTGTTTGGAATGTAATTCAAGAGTCTGCAAAAAGACCAACTTCCACAGATCATATCTCCGCAAATATAGCACTAAAAGCTCTAAAATATGGACCCGGGATTCAACGTGATTTCTTATCAAATGGGTTTTTTTTTTAGCTTCTGAAACGTCGCAGAAAAAAGTTATAGCGAAAATGCCACGATGACCTGTTTGGAGCAGCGAAACCCTAGAATCCAAAGCTCTGATACCAAATGTTATGAAACCAGCTCAAGAAAAAGATAGAAAAGATAGATTAATGCCTTAGAATTCAGCCTCTTCGAGGGGGCAACCTCCTTTACATTACATAAATGAGAAATTCTTGGATGATACAAATGAAAAGACCTCCAAGGGGTCATAACATAATCAGAGCCGACATAACAATAATAATGTAAGGGCACAATAATAACAATAGTGGTCTTCTATGTGGCACAATAGTAACAATATGGGCACTACATGGGTACATCAATATAATAAGTGGGTTGTACTAATAAAAATAAGGGGTTACACTAGTAGTATAGGGGCCTAACATAGATACATTAAGGATCTTGAGGGCATAGATTAGAAGTTTCAAAACAGACAATGACAGGTTGGTTGAGGCTCAAGAAATACTTGCAAAGGCTCAGGAAAAGAAGATAGAGGTTAATGCAGCGATTCTTTAGAGCTTATTAGAATTGCAGAAATAGGGGCAAATGAGGATCGGTCAAGAGCAGGAAAAAAATACTAATGGAGCATATGGTAGCAGACCTCAGTCCGGATACAAGTTGGATGGAGGGGAAACAGTTAGAGGTGGAAGATCGTTGGATACACATGACAATAGTACTGGTGTGTATGGGCATCATTCTAGTTCCTCATCTAGGAGACATCATTACAGTCATCACCGTCACCATCCTTACAAGAGGAGGGAGTATTTTCCTGAGGAGTTTAAGAAATTCAAGCCTCGTACATTCAATGGAGAGATGAAGAAGTCTGAATATGCATAAGCATGGTTGCTTGGGATGAAGAAATTCTTCAGATTGCATAGCTATACATAGAACATGAAAGATAAGATAGTCTCTTTCAGTCTTAAAGGGAAGGCATAAATCTGGTGGGAGGATGTGAAGAATGTCAAAGGTATTCGGGAAGAAGATTCAACTTGGGATGAGTTCGAGAAACTCTTCAAGAATAAATACTTATCAGAGAGGTACTATGATGATAAAGCTAAGGAGTTTTATGAGTTACAAATGGGTTCTATGACAAATGATGCGTACACTAGCATATTCTTGGAGTTGTTGAGGTATATGCCATATTTCAAGGAGGAGAAGGAAAAGATTCAAATATTCATCAGTGGATTTACAACATCATATATATACCAGATCGAGTTTGATGAGCCTATATCGTTAGAGGAATCCATCCGTAAATTGAAGCATTGTTATGAGCAATCAAAGCAAAAATCTGAGCCTAAACATGACTTGAAAGGAAATGATAAAGTCAAAGGAAAATGGCCACCGAAGCGGGGAAGACCTCAAGATGTAGGTGAGAAAGAAAATGGTATTCCTTACAAGAAGTTCAATACAGTTGAGAAGGGACATGGATCACAACCTAGAGAGAAGTAGACTAGAGGTGATGGTAGAGCATCGTTGCAATGTTGGATATGTGGCAAAGATCATCGTAAGAAGGATTGTCCATTGTACCAGGGAGGTAGGCCTTAGATATATAGTGCTAAGGAGGCTCATACAGTTGGGGATGTTGGTTATAACATTCCTCATATTTATGTGGTTGTGGACAATAGGAAAGCGGACCACCAGGCATCTATCATTGATATGGATGGTAAGATTTGTGATCAAGTTGTTTCTATTTTGATTGGTCCTAGATCTAATTATAGTTATGTTAATCTTGACCTAGTGAATAAGTGTGGCTTGAGAAAACAAGTGCATGCAAAGTCTTGGTTGGTGCATTTGGCTACAAGTACGAAGAATATAATTCATCATTGGGTAAGAGCTTGTGCATTTGAGTTAATTTGTATGCCTACAACAACACATATGAATGTACTACCATTGGGATCATATAGTATGCTTTTGGGTATGGATTGGTTGTACCTTCACAGGACCAAAGTGGATTATTATGACAATGCCATTGAGTGCTTGAATGATAATGAGAAGTGATAATTTTATAAGGAAAGAAGAATCCTACATCAGTAAGGATGGTCATCGCTATGCAGGCTAAGCGCAGTTGCATAAAAGGTTGTGTGATGTTTTCAGTGCATATATCTACTCACAAGGGTAAATATGTTGAGGATGCAAAAATATTCAAGAGGTATCCTATATTACAGTAGTTTCAAGATGTGTTTCCAGCAGAGAATCCAGAGTTACCTCCTAACAGGGAAGCATATTTTTCTATTGAGCTGGTACCAGGGGAAGCACCTGCCTCAAAGGCACCTTACAAGATGAGCACACCAAAGTTAGTCGAGTTGAAGTTGAAATTGAAGGAAATGCTTGACAAGGGATACATTAGGCCAAGTGTATGACCTTGGGGTACACCAATGTTGTTCATCAAGAAGAAGGATGGTACTCTCAGGTTGTGCATTGATTACATGCGGCTGAACAAAGTGACGATCAAGAATAGGTACCCATTGCTGAGGATTGATGATTTGTTCGATCAGTTGAATGGAGAAACAATGTTCTCAAAGATCGACTTGAGATTAGGATACCATCAGGTATGCATCAAAGAAGAAGACATCTAGAAGACTGCCTTCAGGACCAGGTATGGGCATTATGAGTTTTTTGTGGTTCCTTTTGGTTTTACTAATGCCCCAACTACATTTATGTGTTTGATGAATAGTGTGTTGTGTCCTTATTTGGAAACATTTTTTTATTGTATTCATTGATGACATCTTGATATATTCTAAGAATGAAGAAGAGCATATCGAGCATATAGCAGCAGTTTTGAGATTGCTAAGAGAGCATCAGTTGTATGCCAAGCTTAGCAAGTGCAGTTTCTTTCAGAAATATGTGCATTACTTGGGACATGTTGTCTCCAAGGAAGGAATAACAGTAGATCTAGAAAAGATAAGGGCCATCATGGAGTGGGAAGCTCCTAAGAATGTGGAGGAAGTCAGGTCATTTATGGGATTAGCAGGTTACTATAGGAGGTTCATCAGGAAATTCTCACGCATTACATATCCTATTACATCTTTGCAGAGGAAAGGTAAGAAGTTTGAATGGACAGAAGAATGTGCAGCTAGTTTTGAGCGGCTAAAGCAGTTGTTGATGAATGCTCTAGTTCTTAAGATTGCAGATCTAGATAAAGAGCTTGTGGTGGCTACATATGCTTGTAAAAGAGGACTTGGTGGAGTCCTTATGCAAGAGGTATAGGTGATGTTGTAGCTCGTCTTCACTATGTCAACATGTGAAAAAGAAAAATCATCTAATACACACACACATATATATATAAAGGGAAAAATCAAAATCAAAAGTTTGTTTAGAATAAGATTTTGTTTTTGAAGAACAAATCTCGGTTATTGCTAAGATGAGGTGATGCAATATTAATTAAAGGCATAGGCTTGTTGGGACCTAGCAGGATTTAAAGGAGCTTTGAGCGCGCAAAGAGTTAAACAATAGGCATGGTAGTCTTGTTGTTGTAACAACGATGTCGGGCCCTCCCACCAGAGCAAACCTGACAGCATAAATTGCACGAGGGTTATTTGTGTGGGTGCCTCTGTAAAAGAGTCAGCGTCTGATCGCTGACTTCATATCAATGGCCAAGATTTGATGTGGGATCACCCAAGGATGGTCCCACTTACTACCATGGGTGCTCCTGTGAATAGTAGAGGGTAACCACCTTGGGTCTGCGGCAAGCGAGCGCAACTGTTATTTTTAGTTACACCTCATTGTCCACATCATCCAGTCTTCCATGTCACTCATATCATATCGTCCACATCACCCCCTATCACATCACTCCATACACTTGTCACCTCCACATTTAATTTTGTTTTCCCTCGCACTTTTCTCATTTTCCCATAAAATCTCGTTTTCCATTCTCACAAAGTACATTGTCTGTTCTGTTTCCGCACATCTACAAGCACGTCCACGTCTGCCAGCTTATCACACTTGGATTCCAACGTCAGCATTCAATATCCAGGTATTTATATATTGTTTCCACCCACTCAGTCCCTTTAAAATGTCAAAGAAATCTTATCTAACTGGCTTTGCAACTCACATTCCCCTCGTGGATACAAGGAGGGATATCTTTGACCCTATTTTCTCCTGAAACTTGATGGAACTCTACCAAAATGTCCTAGCAGGCCAAATTGATTCTCCTGTATACACTGCAGTAGTAAAATCAAGTCTTTTCTCTATTATAATTCCCCATACATATGTTTATCCTGAGTTTATCACTTGGTTAGCTTCTACAATGTATCCCCATAAATGTTTTGTGATGAATGCAGTAGGAGAAAATATCTTTCAGGCCTCTACTCTTCTAATTCAGCAAGCCCTAGACTTTCCCTCTTCAGAACATTATACTGCTTTTATAGAAGAAACCCTAGTAGCAAATTTTCAAAATTTGTTTGTTAGAGACTATACCCAATTATCTTTTTATCTTATGCCTTCAAGACAAGTTTTATCTACTGAACCAACTCAGTTTCCCCTGGAAACTTTTGATGAACATGTTAAGCCAATTCTACAAGTAATTGTTGGGGTTTTGGGAAGGGATGATACTTTTGTGATTGACCATGCTGTGCTAGGAATGTTCAATTTAATCATGTAGCCTGAAACTATTCTTGATATTCCAACTTTCTAGGAAGGGTTGATAAACTCTCAGTTGTCAAATTTAAATCTTACTGGTTGTTTTAGGTTTCCATCACTGGTGTTTTATTTGTTCCTTTATGTTCATGTAGAAAGATTTATGCATTTAGGCCTGAACATAATGGATGTTCATAAGAAGAACCAATCAGTATTAAATTGGACTGATATAGTGAGAAGGCAAGGTCTTGAATATTTCACTCCCTCTTTTATGTTAGTCATTTATTCCATCATAAACAATTATGTGCCACCATGTCTCTTACCAAAAGCTCAAACCTTCTTACAACTTAGCAAAGATATCAAAGTTGGAGATTGGTTTCAATTTGAAGATCATGTTGAGATTAGATTGTATGGAGCAGAGGTTTCCCCTTACAGACTTCCTTCTTTTGTGCCAATATGATTGTTTGCTCTCGAATTCATTAGGAAAACTTTAAATGTGGATCAGATTCATTTTGTACCAACAAAGAAAGGTCATTTATTCAAGTTTCCCAAGACTGTTGGGCCTTTCATTGTAAATAATATATATGCTATGGAATAAGTTGAGAGAATACTTTAGGATATGCAGCTCCAACAAAGGGAAAAATGGCCTTATGATCCTCACCATATCATTTCAAACAGAAGGGTAGAGAACTCTTATGCTCCCTACACCCATGAGTCCAGACCAGATATTGAGAAATTGGCCAATGGTGGTAAATATGAAACATGAAGGGGAATGGAGATTGAAACTCCCCATCCTATTGAAAAAGGCTTGAAGAGGGAAGTTGAAGAGATAATTGATTTAGATGAGGAAACTAGTCATGGCTATAAGAAGCCAAAATTGCATGAAAAAAGAGGATCCCGAACCTCTGGTTGGAAGTTCATCTAGTGTATTTGGTTTTCAGTTGTAATTGGGAGAAGTGACTTGCACACCTTCTTCCCCTGTCCCATAAGAATCCTCACAAAGCTCTGTTTTGGTTCTAAAAGAGATGTATAGCCAAATTGAAGAGAAGAACAAGAAAATCAAAGAAAATGTTGTGTCCCAGCTAGAAGCTCAGTCAATTTCTGAGTATCATACTAGATTATTGTCAGCCATGGATTTAGAAAGAAATCAACTTAAATTATCTTTTTCTCACCCATATTCTTTAACTATTTCTTCATCAGCAGGTTTCAAGACTGTAAATATAACTGTGGATGCAAGGGAGATTCCATTGCCTGATAAAATTAACTTGCACAAGAAAACTAGAGAATTAATTTACAGTGATTTGAGTAAAGCATCCCTAGCAACAAATAAGACAAAAGATTTATTGGGAAATGTTGTGAATCAGTTAAAGTTGGAAAAAGAAAATTTTAGAGCCTTGTTTACTTAGAATGAAGAGATGAAAAATTTAATTGTCAAAATTGGTGTCTATCCTGAAGATAGATCTGATGCACATAAAATTTTACAAGGAGCAGAGATAGAAATATAGGTGCTTAGAAAGAAGTTGAAATTGCCTGTTGTAGAGCATGTCATGGCCCTAGAGGTGGCCCAAGTGAAGAAGGAAAATGAGATTTTGACCAAAGAGCTGCTCGAAAGAAACAATGAAGTGGTTGCCTTAAAATAAATGAATTATAGCTTATAGCAGAAGTTGGATACTCATGTTTGCACCATCCTAGTATAACCAAATTCAAAGGATCCAGCTGAAAATTTGACCAGAGTTATGACAAAATTAAATATTTTAGAAGAAGAAATGAAAAATATGCAAAAGAACTTGGAGGACACACATGAACTTTTGAAAATTAAAGAAAAAATTTTACTATGGCAAAGGATAATGCATCAAAATGTCAAAGGGATTATCAGACAACCTGCAATGAAATCAAGGAATTGAGGGAAAAAGTAAAACACAATATGTCACTTATACAGGCCAGAGAGATAATCTGGAATGATATTATTCAGCAATTGAAAGCTATCTGGGATAACACGCTAATAATGGAAGAAGAAAAAATGATTGTCAAGGACATGTGAAGCATCATTGCTTCTTATAAAGCGAAAATCCAGCAAAGTTCTTAGGTGGAAAAGATGATGATTGATTTTCTTAATTCCAAGTCTTCTCAGGCATTAAGCAATATGCAAGTGGAAGACAGAACAAAGCTAGTGCTGGATATCAATAAGATGGTGCAAAAAAAATTCTATAGAAAAACAACAAAGGCTAAAATTTGTGAAATTAGAGAATTAGTTCTGAAGTTTAATACAAATTTTGATAAGAGAATGAGAGCAGGATTTCCCTCCTACTGGGACCAACAGGGAAATTTGCTTCCTTGGGAAACTTATGAAACTTTGTTGGTGGAAGCTAAAAGAAAAATTGACTCTTCTCATGAGAAAACAACAATTCTCAAAGGGGCAACCATTGTCAATTATCTTCACCGGAATTTTCAACTACTATGGTTGGTTAAAACTCTTTTTACAGAAAGCCATCTTATAGCATAATCACTAATTTTAGAATGGCCCATACAAGGTTCATTAAATGTCCAAGTTTAAATCTCACTATATGGAAGAAATGCAGAACATGGATGTCTCCAACAGTAGCAGCAGCAGAAGTTAGACCTTCAACAAGCGATCCTGCACAAGAATCACAAGTCATCCAGTGAAAGATAACCACCTAGATTTATTTTATTAAGTTTTGAAATACCATATTTGTAATAATTACACAATCTGGTAAAAGTTCAAGTCCTCAAAAGGACCGAATAGGACTAAAGTAGTTCTTAAAGTAGTTTGGTAGTTTTGTGACAGTTAACAATTTTTATAATTGTCACCATTGTAATGTAACTATAAAAGAAGCTTGAGAGAACCATTTGGGGTTCCAATTTTTTACTTCAGAAGGCAAGAATTTTATGTGTAATGTTTTCACCATTTCTTGGAGAATAATAAAGCTTTTCAAGGTGATTCCAAGTAGTCTTTTGAAACTAATGTGTATTCCTGTTCTTTGTAAATCATTTACTATATTTCATCTATGGAAGAGGGTAATGAAGTTGTTGGTTGTTTTTATTATACAAATCTATAGAAGTTATAGTACTTGTAATATTAAATTAAATAACCTTAATATGTGCTCCTCTTTTCTGCAAGCTCATTTATCAGTCTTTCATATTTTGCTCTAAAGTTTGAGACAAGATTATGTAATAAGCAACCTTTCGTTTTGGGTTTTTCGTTATTTCCTTCTATCATTTGTTATATATCCGAATCAGTTTCATTGTCAGTGGGGCCAAATTGAGAAGTGTCTTCACCCAAGACAATTTCTTTCACATTACCTGTAGACCAGTGTTCTGAATTATCATAATGGGGCATCAAGTTAAATGTGTTATCTTTCTAAATAGATGTCTTAGGCATTGACCTCTACTCAACTAGGGATTGTCTCTAGGGTTACAATAGGTGGTATGTTATGAGTCTAGGAAATTGAATGAGCATGAGAAGAACTACGTTACTCATGATATTGAGTTAGCATCTATTATTCATGCCTTGAAGATGTGGAGGCATTATCTTCTTGGCAAGAGATTTGTACTGATGAACGATCACAGTGGGCTAAGATATTGGTTTGACCAACTGAATATGAGTGCCAGACAAGCTAGATGGTTGGTCGCCCTTAGTGAGTTTGACTTTGAGAAATGGGTCGTGGATGCTCTTAGCAGGAGAGTACAAGTGAATCATATAGAAACTATGAGCTTTTATGGGACAGACATACAGGATCAAATATTATAGGCAGGAAAATAGGATGACAGGTATATGAAGCTTAGGCACATGTTATAATAGAGTATAGGTACAGTTACAGGTGTAGGTGCATGTAGTGATACAAGTATAGGTAAAGGTGATCAGGATGTAGACCATCGCTCATAATAGATGGTTTGGTGAGATTTAGGGATAGGATATAAGTGTCAAATGACAATGACCTCAAGAATCTTATCTTGAGAGAGTTTCACCTCAAGCCATACGCAAATCACCTAGGATACCAGAAGACATTGACAACGGTGAAGAAGTTCTACTATTGGATGAATCTGAAGAAGGAAGTGGCAGAGTTCGTGGCAAGATGTTTATATTGTCAGCAGGTGAAAGCATAATGTAAGCATCCAGGTTGTCTACTCCATAATGGAAAGGGGAGGTCAATTTCCATGGATTTCATTACAGGTATTCCAAGGATAGCGAGGAAGTGTGATTCTATCATGGCTGTGGTTGACATGTTGAGTAAGGTAGCTCACTTCATTCCAGTAAAGAATACTTATTCAAGTAGTGAGGTGGCATAGGTTTTCATCAGGGAGATTGTGATCTTGCATGGTGTTTCGAAGAAGATTGTGATAGACAGGGATGAAAAGTTCACTTCCATGCTTTGGAAGGAGATGTTTGTAGGTTTTGGGATAGAGTTGGCCTTAAGTACAACCTATCATCTGCAGACATATCAACAAATAGAGAGGGTCAAGGGGATCCTGGAGGATATGCTGAGGATGTATGTGATGCACCAACAGAAGAGATGGGAGGAGTACCTTCCATTGGTTGAGTTTTCATACAACAATGTTTATCAAGAGTCACTTAGGATGAGTCCTTTCGAGGCATTGTATGGGAGGAGTTCTAACACTCCCATCAACTAGAGTGATACAATGAACAAGGTACTTATTGGACCGGATATGTTGGCAGAATATGGAACAAGAAATGCATGTTATAAAGAAGAATCTAAAGAAAGCATAGGACACACAGAGGAGTTATTTATACCAACAAAGGGTATGTAAGGAGTTTTAGGTTGGGGAGCATGTGTATTTGTGCATCAATCACAAGATGAGCTCCTTGGGGATTGGATCAAGTGCCAAGTTGGCACCATGGCATTGCAAGCCTTTTGAGATCCTTGAGAGGATTAGACCAGTGGCCTATCGACTTGCACTGCCTCCAACAGTGAAAGTCCATGATGTTTTCCATGTTTTGTTGCTTAAAAGGTATATAAAATATGTTGATCATGTATTGATTGGTCTATATTGAAGGTGGATAAAGATGAGAATTCCAGCCGAAACCTCAGTGCATATTGCAGCAGAAGCAGCTCATGCTCCAGAATAGAGAAATTGAGGCATTTTGGGGCCGAAGAAGCTAGTTGGGAGATGACAAATCAGATGCGGGCTATGTATCCTTCATTGTTTGTTGGTTGAGGCAAAGTAGTTTTGGTACATGAACATGTTTATGTATGGTTACTATTGTAATTATCGCCATGAGCTAAGTTATAAAGTTGCAATAAGCGGTATGGTTGTTATATTTTCATGTTTTCATGATGGTTTTTGCTTCTAAGCAGGTTATTCATTTTAAATACTGCAACGAGATAAGTTATAAAGATCCATGGGCGATATGTTTGTTTTCCAGCAGTTTTGGTTGGTATAGGTGTGTTTTAACACCGAGGACGGTGTTTCCCAAGGGGGAGGGGTCTATAACATACCCAAGTTGAAAGTTCATGTAATAAAAGTTAATAAAGGCAAAATAAGACCATGGTTAAGGGACACTTATTCCAAGATGAATGTTGCGAAAATATATCCTAGTGGGCATCACTTGATGTGTTTATGGATAAAGGGAAATTGCCAAAGGCAATAAAAATGCAAAAATGTATTTTTGGCATTTATTTATGAAAATAAAGGAAAACATGAGAAAAGGGAGGTGAAAGGTCACAGGTTGCATGTGAGGAGGAAATTGAAGAAATTATAGGCATGAATAACAAAAAAACCTTAGAGCATCAGTTGGTAGCCTTTTATAAGGTCATTTTCAGAATAAGTCTCAGAGAGGAGAAGAGCACCAAGAGGAGAAGAAGATTAAGAAATCAAGGGAAGGAAAGCAAGAAAAGAAATGACAAGGAAAGAAAAGATCAAGTAAGGAAAGGTTGTCTCAAGTAGCTTCAGCAGGAATATTTGCAGGTAACAGATTGCATGTATGATTTCCTAGCTGGTTTTGACATACATGGTATGTGAATGTTTGTATTTTTTTCTTGCTTCCGGTGGCATGGTTTTGTCGGCTTTTGACAGTGGTTTTTCAACTTTGCCTTTCCATTTACAGATAGCCATGGTGTGATGGGATTGTTCTCAGTTTTGAGCTTTGGAATTATCGGATGGTTTCAGAATCTGGGGCAGAGGTGGTCTTAGGAAAATTCCCAAAGGCCTAAGAATCCCTTGACTGGTAATGGTAGGATATATAGTAAATCCTTAGGGTGGAGATAGGAAAATTCTTCAAGGATGGTGAAGGAATCTGGAGGCATTCCAAGCTCGGTTTGGTTTTGTGATCTCAGGACCAGTTTCAATGAGATCACGATATGGTGATGGTGGAGGTGGTTTAACCTCTAGATTCCCTTTGTTGTTTCTCGATTGGTTTATCCATGAGATCCCACATTCATGCTTGGAATATGGCATGGGGGTGACTAGTTGAAAGAAATATTTGGTTCAGGCATGTCTATGGTCGGGTGGTATGTGGAAGTTCCAAACCTGGTTGGCCCTTGCCTATGTTTAATGAAAGCTAAGTTCTCATGCTTTGATTGGTAAATGTAATTGTTATTATGTGGATTTAATGGTTGTCTTGTTATTGTTATTTATATCGTTATATGTTGGTTATAAGCATGATTATATGACAGTTCTTAGTCATGGCTCTTTTCACGTTTTTACTTGTAATTGAAAGAATAATGGATGCAAGACCTAACTGATGTTAATACAACTAATGTGAGAAGGTGGTGACCCTTCTTGGTAAGTCTCAAATGAGTTTCCAGTCCCTTATATTCAAACTTCCATTCATGACCTGTAGGTTGTATATCTACCAAGTGTTTGATGGAATGTCAGTACCAATTGGGGATGGTCAGGTCTAATCCTGGTGTCAGTTTTTGGTTTAAAATCATTTTCCTTATGTATTTTATGAATTCTGCAAGTCACATGGATTTTTGGGTAAAGGCTTATCCCCAACCCTAGAAAATAGCCTTAAATTTCGTAGTCGCTGGCACAACACTGGCAGGAAAAGTCCATAGTGTCATTCATACAGGCTCATGGGAGTGAATGGGACCCACAGTCTTATGGATGCCTTGGCAAGGGAGTGACAGGGGGTGAAACTTAGGGAAAATTTGAGTTGTCTCAGGGGATGGACTTCTGGAGAGGTTGGGATACTCCTAGGGGTCCATGGAACCTTAGGGAAGTCAGTAAGGTCATTTAAGTTGACTCCATTTCCTTAAGGTCACCTAGGAGGTTGAGTCTTGTCATAGTAGCCCCTCATCTCATGTTTACCCCGAGTAAGTCGGTTAAAGTAGGTGGATATGAGGGGAGGTGTCATTACAGGTGAACAAGGTATTGATTGGACCAGGCACGTTGGAAGAGATGGAGCAGGAAATGTAAGTAAAAAAGAAAAATATAAAGGCAACACAAGATAGGCATAAAAGTTATGTAGATCAGAACAGGGTATTTAAGGAGTTTCAGGTTGGGGAACAAGTGTACTTACGCAACAAGCTGAGGAAGAGCTACTTGCGGATTGGATCGTGTGCCAATATGACACCTTGGTTTTGTGGAACTTTCAATATTGTTGAAAGGATTGGACCAGTAACCTATCGACTTGCACTACCTCCGTCAGTGAAATTCCATGATTTTTTCCATGTGTCATTGCTTAAGAAGTATGTTAAGGATGTTGCTTATGTGATTGACTTGTCTATATTACAGGTGGAGCCAGAAGGATAATTCCAGCTAGAAACACAGTGTATATTGTAGAGAAAAATCCTCATGCTCCAGAACAAAGCAATCAAGCAGGTTAAATTGCAATGGAGGTACTTTGGGCATGATGAAGCTACATGGAAGTTGGCGGATCAGATGTGGAATATGTATCCTTCTTTATTCATTGGTTGAGCAAATGTCTTTGATATTTGTTTTTGGTTGTGTTTTGGTATATGTACATATGCATATGGATGTAAATATCACCATGAGTTGTGTTATAAAGCTCCAATAAGTGGTATGGGTGTCATATCATTATAGTTATCAAGTTGTTATGTTGTCATGTTGGTTTGCTTCTTAGCAGGGTGATCATTGTAAATATTGCAACGAGCTAAGTTATAAAGCTCCATGGGCAGTATGTTTTTTTGACAAAAAACTTTTTGTTTGTAAGTGTCATTGAACACCGAGGACAATAATCTCCCATAGGGGATGGTTCTGTAACAGCCCTGGTGAAAATTCCATGTAATAAAAGTTAATGTAACCACCATCCTCCCACATCTACCCAAGTAACCGTCCAATCGGAGTAAACATGCAACGAGAGAGGCCACTATGAACGGATTCAACCTCCTTGGTGACCTTAAGGAAATGAAATCAATGAAACACATAAACCATAATTTCCACATTAGCAACAACACCCCCAGGAGACAACTCAGCCACTCAAATATCCTGCCCCTTTGTCCCACTAATATTTTAGACCTCTTGAATTTTGGATGCTCTCATGCTATGTGCATGCCAGTGTATAGGGACCTATGGATGCTCTCATAGGCTTGCAAGCTAGCATTCAGGGACTTTTTCCAGTTGACATGTGCCAGTGTCTGCAGAATTCAAGGCACTTTTCTAGCCCAAAATTATGGCCACTGCCCAGAACTTGTTATAACTTTCAAAGTTCATCAAAGACATGATGAAAAAGACTAATAAACCAAAAAGAAAACTTAGGACTAGGCCTGACCATCCCGAACCAGGACTGGCATATTGTCAAACACTTGGCATCAACTCAACTTACAGGTCTAAGATACAAGACAAAGCATGAATGATTGAACAATCTTATGAAACATGACAAGAAGGATCACCACCTTCTCCCTTGAACTATTATGACACCAATTAGGTTTTTCATCCATCATTTTAACATTTACAAGTAAATACATTAAATAACCATGACATGAACCAGTGAATTAACCATGCTTATAACTAGCATAAAACCATGTAAATAATAGAGATATAACAACCATTAAATCCACATATAAACAAGTACAAAATCAAGAGAACTTAGATTTCATTAATCATAGGCAAATCTGACTAGGTTTGGGACTTCCACGTACCACCCGACCGTAGACATGGTTGAACCAAATCTTTCTTTTAGCGAGTCACCACCATGCCATATTCTAAGCATGAATGTGGGATCTCTTTGATAAACCAATCCAAAAACAAACAAGGGAATCGAGAGGTTAAACCACCTCCATCCTCACCAAACTGTGATCACACCAAAACCGGTGCTTCGATTACAACCGAACTGAACTTGGAATGCCATTTGAAATCCATCACTATCCTTGAGAAATTTTCTGTCTTCTTGTCTCCTAGGCTTTACTGCAATCCAATCCTAGATCACTAGGCCCTAAACCGAGACCATTCTCTCAGGCTTTACCGCAATCCAAACCCCGATCACTAGGCCCTAAACCAAGACCCCTGCCTCAGGATTTACCGTGTATCCCACCAAAACCGGTCAAGGGATTCATATGCCTTTGGGAATGAACCTTGAGACCACCTCCACCCTAGATTCCAAAATCCATCTGGCAATTCCAAGCCCAACTAAGATAAACTTCCCAACACACCGTGGAATCTGGAAAAGGCCAGGCTAGGATGAAAACCACTGTTATAACCCGGGAAAACCATGCCATCGACAACAAGAGAACCATACACCAACATGCTAAGCCATGCATGTCAAAACCAACTAAGAAATAACACATGAAATATGTTACCTGCAAGTATTCCTGTTGAAGTTGCCTGATCCCGTTCTTCCTTCCTTTCCTTCGTTTCCCTTTTCTTTCTTTTCCTTCCTTGATCCTTCATTTCCTTCCTTTCCCTTTGCTTTCTTTTCCTTACTCGATCCAAAGCTAGAGTGCTCCAAGAAAACTCCAGGTGACCAAGAGTGAGAGAGAGAGAGAGAATAATGAGAAAGCTCCAAAAATTGAACTGACAAAAGGTTACCAACTGATCCTCATAAGTCTTTTTATTAACGAGGCCTCTAGTTTCTTCATTTTGCATTATTTTCCTTTATTTTCTTCCTCACATGCAACCCGTGACCTTTCACCTTACTTTTCTTCGAATTTCCTTTATTTTCATAATTAAATGTGCCAAAAATGCCTTTTTTCCTTTTTAATGTCTTTTCCTTAGCCTTTGCCAATTTCCTTAGCCATAGACACATCTAGTGATGCCCACTAGGATATCTTTTCCCAACATTTAGCTTGGAATAAGTGTCCCTTAACTGTGGTCTTATTTCGCCTTTATTAACTTTTATTACATTGAATTTTCACTAGGGTTGTTACAACTAATAAAGGAAAAATAATATCCACTGTTATTGGGACACTTATTCCAAGATTAATGTTGGGAAAAACATCCTAATGCGGGTTTTCATTGGTTTATTATGGCTAAGGAAATTGGCAAAGGCAATGACAAAGGCTTTGGAAAGGAAAAATGACATTTTTGGAAATTTATTTATGAAAATAATGGAAATTAGGAGAAAAGGAAGGTGAAAGGTCATAAGTTGCATGTGAGAAGGAAAATGAAGGAAAACAATGGAAAATTGAAGAAAATAGAGGCCTCATTAATAAAAATGCTTCTGAGGATTAGTTGGTACCTTTTTTTGTCAGTTCAATTTTGGAGCTCTCACTCTATTATTTCTCTCTCACACTCTTGGATACTTAGAGTTTTCTTGGAGCACTTCAACATTGGATCAAGAAAAGCAAATAAGGAAAGAGGAAGCAAAGATCAAGAAAGGAAGAGTAGGATCAAGCTACTACATCAGAATTATTTGCAAGTATCGAGTTGCATGTATGATTTCCTTGCTAGTTTTGGCATGCATGGTTATGCATGTGTGTTATTGGTTCTCTTGTTGTCATTGGCATGGGTTTTTCCATGTGTGAAAGTGTTATTCAACCTTTCCTTGCCATTTCTGGATAGCCATTGGTGATGGGTTCTCTTGTATTTTGGTTGAGATGGATTACCAAATGGATTAAAAACTGAGTGAGGTGGTCTCTGAAAGAAATAACACATGGCCTAGTGATCCCTAAATCAGCCTATGGATTGCAGTAAAGCCACTGGCCTAGTGACCCTAGAACCAGACCGTGGATTGCGGTAAGGCCAGGTATTGTGTGCCTCGGTGGGCCTAGGAATCGTCGACTGGTGAATGACAAGATATACGGTAAAGCCTAGAGGTGTGTGCTCTTGATCAAGCCTAGTGACTAGTGGTGATTGCGTTAAAGCATTAGTGTGGAGTCTTGATTAGGCCTAGGGATCCTTGACTATTGTATGATGGGATGTACGGTAAATCCTAGAGACTAGGAGATAGACAAATTCCTCACGTTGTAGGTGGAGAAATCTGGTGGCATCCATGTTTGTTTAGGGTTTAATGATCTAGTGTGGATTGTGGTAAAGCCTGGTTATTTTGATGAGGATGAGGTGGTTTAGCCTTGGGAATCCCTAGTTGATTTTGGTTATGAGTCCCACATTCATGCTTGGAATATGGCATGACGATGATTAGCTGAAAGAAAGATTTGGTTCAACCAATCTATGGTTGGGTGGTTCGTGGAAGTTCTAAACCTGGTTGGATTTTGCATTCATTATTAAGAGTTCCTTCTCCTTGGTATTTCATGAGTAAATGTACTGGTTTATATGTGGATCCTATGGTTGTTGTATCCTTATTATTTTTGTTGTTTATATGTTGTTTATGAGTATGTATTGTGACAATGATGATGTATGGATCTCATCATGTTTTGATTTGTAAGTGAATGAACAATGAATATACGACCTAATAGATGATAATGCAACTAATTTGACAAGGCATCAATTCTTCTTAGAAATTCTTAGATAAGTATGAGACCCCTATGCTCATATTTGTTTTTAAGACTTGTAGAATGCATATTTGTGACATGTTTGATGAAATGCATGTTATGGCTAGTAGGGGGTCCAGTCAAGTCTTTGCTCAAGTATTGGAATTTTTATCATTGTTTTGATGTTACTTTTCATTTATGAAAGTTTCATGAAGTTCTGGGTAGTGGCCTAAGTCCTGGCCTTGAAAAAGAGGCATAGAATCTAAGGTCGCTAGCACAAAACTAGGTAAAAATTTCTTTAGTTGCAAGCTTACCCTTGCTATGGGAGCGACTGAAGGCCTAAATTCACACTCATGCCTTGTCAAGGGAGTGACTGGGGTGTTAGAATAGTGAAATTCTAAGTTGTCTCAGGGGTTGATCACCTGGAAGGGTTGGTTGGCTCTTGAGGGTTTTGTAGCATGTGTAGAAGGTCAGATTTCTTGTGTTGTGTCGGTTCCACTTCCTTAACTGTACATTGGGAGTTGAATGAGATTATAGTAGCCTCTCGTCACATGTTTACCCAAGCAGATAGGTTAACTTGGGTAAATATAGGAGGAGGGTGTTACATAGTGGTATCATAGCATGGTTAACCCTTTAGACGAGATGGGCGGTGTGTTGGTCATGGATTCATGTCAGTTGCATATGTATTACTTATAGTTCTGGTCTATGTGCGTGTTGCATATGTATGGTGTTGGTCATGGTTGCAGTGATGTCACCATGTGAAAGTTGATGGTGTTGTTGTGGAATGTGTCGTTATGAGCATATTATTGGTTATGCACTGTTTATGCACGTCAGCATTTACATGTTGTTATGCATACATTGATATGGTTGTAGTTGTCATGCATGGGGTCATCATGTGTACTTGATATGGTCATGCATTGATGGTTGGACTATGGTTAGGATGATATCTATATGTTGTTATGATTATTTTTATACATGTATTACACTAATTTGGTTGATCTTGCAAATGACATATCCTACCCAAATCATGTTAAGTTACGTTGGTTTGTTTATGATTTGGTTTAGTTGACATAATATGCCTTGCAGGAAAGAGATCAAGATGACTAGCAAGATGGTAGACTATAGTTTACAATATTCTTCTTATGGATTGTATGAGCAATGTGGTGTTTGGAACTCTTCTGACCTAGCAGACACGTTGAGAAGTTTGTAGGTAGAAATAAAAAGTTGTAAAGAAGAAAATGATAGAATCATATAGGCACATGAGAAACAAGAAGACGTCAATGCAATAATCCTTTGGAGTTTGTCAAAATTGCAGAGATAGGGACCACTTCGGATCGGCCATGGGCAGTAGGACAAAACTAATGGGGCATATGGTAGTAGGTCTCATGGTGATCATAGATCAGATAGGGATGACACGGTTAGAGATGGCAGATTGTTGGATACTCACTAGAGGAGAGGTGATGGACACAAGTACTAGAGTTCTGGTTCTAACAAGCACTATGATCGTCATCGTTATCATCCTTACAAGAGGAGTGATAGGGATACTTTCTTAATGAATTCAAGAAATCTAAGCCACTTAATTTTGATGGAGACTTGAAGAAATCAGAAGATGTAGAGGATTGGTTACTTGGGATGAATAAGTTCTTTGAGCTGCATGAGGAAACAAAAATATGGAGGCCATAATAGTTATATTCAACCTCAAAGGAAAACCAAACATCTAGTGGGAAGACGTGAAGCGGTTCATAGACATCAGGACAGAGGACTTGAACTGGCATGAATTCAAGGGGATTTTCAGGAAGAAGTACTTGTAAGAGAGGTACTGCGACAATAAGGCCAAGGAATTTTATGAGCTACATATGGGATCGATTGTTGTGGGGAAAAGTATCCGACTCGGAATGACCCTATCCCTACTCTAAGGGTGATAGTTCCTTAGCAACAACTGAAAGTAAAGCTTTGATAGTTTTCCTTTATGAAAATAAAGAGAGGGAAGAAAAGATTGACCAACCGATGTCTTTCGCTTTTGTCGATCCTGTCTTCTCTCTTTGCCTCTTGTTCCCAGCTCCTTGCTCCCTTTGCCGGCCCAGCTACACAAAGATCCTGCAAAAACGAGAGAAGGAAACTACAAGAAACATGTACTCATAACTGATGCATGGATTAGGATGAATCAAATATACAGATGAAAACAATACATCATTGCAACACAAGTATATAGGAGAACATCAAAAGCTTTATTGATAGAAGAAAAAGGTTCTGAGAAGGTTACAACCATAAATGGCTCCAATCCAGCAGCACCTCCCCAGCAGCAAGAAATCTCCTCTTCTCCTCTATAAAAGCAATCACCCAATAACTCTAACTGTAAACCAACAGCACTTCCTTACTTTGCACGAAATTCCAGCCTCCTTAGACCTCATAGAAGAGCTATATATATAGGATATTTGGAGAAAGGATGAGTCAGCTTGAGACTGACCTAAAGCTGCCTTGTGTCCTCTCCCTCTTCAGTTAAACTTCAGTTCTTGAGTCCACTTGGAGATCCTTGCTTCCACATGGAGATCAAGTACCTCTTACTCATCATAGGGCGAATTCCTTGAACCAAGTGTCAGTTTGGAAGCTTCCTGGGCAGTTGACACCTTGCAGAATGACTGTGCCACTTGGCCAATCTCGCCCAGCGCAGGTAGCCTTCATTGTTTTTGACTTTCAGCGCAGGTACAAGGAGGAGCAGTTGACATTCAGCGCAGATGCTCAGTGGAGCAGCTGACATGATCCAAAAATAGCCTGTTTTTGAGTGTTTTCAGGTGGAGAACTGATAGGAAGTGCTGTGGTTTGCTGACCTTGTTCCTCTAGGGGTAAGAACAACATGTTTAGGGACTTTGGATCCTTTTAATTATCGACATTTCATGCTCCATGCTGCGAGGCACAAAAATGTCTATAACATCGATGACATATGAGGAGTATACGACCAATTTCCTGGAGCTATTAAGGTATGTACCATATCTTAAAGATGAGAAGGCTAAAGTTCAGAGATTTGTTAGTGGATTTCCATTAGCATTTAGAGATCAGATTGAGTATGATGAGCCTCAGTCACTTGAGGAAGTTATTGGGAAACTGAAGCACTATTATGAGAAGTCAAAGCATAAGAATGAATCTCAGCAAGGATGGAAAGGGAAAGATAAAGGTAAAGGTAAATGGCAGTCGAAAAGAACAAGGCCTCAGAATGCAGAAGAGAAAGAGAATGTTGCACCATATAAGAAGTTCAACGCAGCTAGACAGGGACATGGGTCACAACAACAAAATAAAGGTGATGGTACAAGACCATTGGAATGTTGGACATGTGGTAAGGAGCATCTTAAGAGAGATTGTCGGCAGAATCAGGAAGGTAGCCCTCAGATCTATAGTGAGGATGTTGGGTAGATAATTCTTCGTATCTAGGCAACGTTGGATAATAGGCAAGCGGATCACCAGGCATCTATCGTTGAGATGGATGGTAAGATTTGTGATCAAGTTGTTTCTATTTTGATTGACCCTGGATCTAATTATAGTTTTGTTAGTCTTGACTTGGTGGATAAGTGTGGTTTGAATAAAGAAGTGTATGCATGATCTTGTTTAGTGCAGTTGGCTACAGGTACAAAGAAAAGAGTTCATCATTCGGTAAGAGTTGCGCATTTGAGTTGAATGGCATACCTACATAAACACATTTGAACGTATTGTCGTTGGGATCGTATAATATGCTCTTGGGTATGGGCTAGTTGTATCTTCACATGACTAAGGTGGATTGTTATAACAAATCCATTGAGTGCTTGGATGACAATGGAGAGTAGAGAATTTTGCAGGGTAAGAAGAAAGCAACATCAGTTAGGATGGTGAAAACTATGTAGGAAAAGTGCAATCACAAAAAATGGTGTGTGTTATTTGCAATGGATATTTCTAGTGAAAAAGGTAAGGAGGATGAGGATTCAGAGGTATTGTGCAGGTACTCGATCCCCCAATAGTTTCAAGATGTGTTTCCAACAGAGATTTCAGAGTTGATGGCTCATATAGAAGCATAATTTTCTATTGAGTTGGTACAGGGGCAACATGCACATTAAAGGCACCTTACATGATAAACACACCAAATTTAGTAGAGTTAAAGTTGCAGTTGAGGGAAATTCTTGACAAGGGATACATTAGGCCAAGTGTATCACCTTGGGGCGCACCAATATTCTTTGTGAAGAAGAAGGATGGTACTCTTAGGTTATGCAGTGATCATAGGCATTTGAACAAGGTGACCATCAACAATAGGTATCCATTACCAAGGGTTGATGACATGTTCGATCAGTTGAAGGGAGCAGTAGTGTTCTCAAATATTGATATGAGATCCGGATATCATCAGGAACACATTAAAGAAGAGGACATTTACAAGACAACTTTTCGGACTACGTACGGGCATTATGAGTTTGTTGTAGTTCGATTTGGTTTGAGTAATGCTCCAACTACCTTTATGTGCTTGATGAATAGTGTGTTGCGTCATTATCTGGACACATTTGTTATTGTATTCATTGATGGCATCTTGATATATTCTAAGAATTAGGAAGAGCATGCCGAGAATTTGGCAACAATATTGAGATTACTAAGAGAGAATTAGTTGTATGCTAAGCTCAGTAAATGTAGTTTGTTCAAGACATGGGTACATTACTTGGGGCATGTGGTCTCCAAGGAGGGCATAGCAGTGGATCCAAAGAAGATAAGATCTATCATGGAGTGGGCATATCCTAGAAACTTGGAAGAGGTAAGATCATTTATGGACTTAAAAGGTTACTATAGGAGGTTCATCAGGAACTTCTCTCGGTGTGCATATCCTATTATGTCACTATAGAGGCAAGGTAAGAAATTTGAATGGACAGAGGAATGCGCAACAAGTTTTGAGCATTTAAAGCAGTTGTTGACAAATGATCATTTGGTGTAGTCCTAATGCAGTAAGGCCATGTACTATGCTATGAGTCACAAAAACTAAATGAGCATGAGCATAATTATCCGACACATGATCTTGAGCTGGCAGTGATCATTCAAGCTTTGAATATGTGGAGGCTCTATCTTCTTAGCAGGTGATTTGTACTAGTGGGTTGTGATACTTATTTGAACAACTAAATCTAAATGTCAGAAAAGCTATTTGGTTGGCCACGAAGGTGCTAGAAAGTGTTGGAAAGTTGATGGGTAGGTAGAAGCATTGCTGGGCGAGTCGAAGTGTAGTTGGGAAAGTTAAATTTCTAGGAAGAAACTGCTAGGTTGAAGTTCCAGAAGAATTTGTTGGGAAGGTCAATGTTGCAGAATAATTTGTTGGGTAGGTTGAAGTTGTAGAAGAATCTGTTGGGAGGTTGAAATTGCAGAAGTTGTTGGAAGGAATTCTCTTCAAGGAAGAAAGGTTTGACTTGGTCTTGGAGGGTCTTGGTTAAGGGTCATAGGTCTTGGAATTCATCAATTGAATATTCTATAAGAAGAGAAGAATTCTTGTGGGTTTTCCTCTCAGTTGGAGAGGTTTTGGCCCTGGCTAATCGCCTATATCTTGTGTCCTTTATCTTGGTAGCTATTTAGTGAATATAATACTAATAATAATAAAGTGAAATAATAAGCTAATTAAGTTAATTAAAAATACATCACAATAAATTATCAAATAAGAGAAATCACCTAATCTAGTTGCCCCTAGATTTCTCAACATGGTATAAGAGCTAAGGTGACAAGACAAGGAAATGTAGCTTAAAGAAGGACACTCAAGGGCTGAAGCACAAGAACCTCATCAAGAGAATTAATCATCAAGAAGGACCATTCATCTCAAAGATCATCACATCTTAAAGAAAGAAGACCTCAAAACCCTAACTCATCTAAAGAAGGGTTATTCACTTGAATCATTCTTGAGAAGCTCACATCATCATCACAAAGAAAACATCTACAATACCTTACCTCCATTAAAAGAAGGAATACCCATTGAAGCATATTGAAGTCTCTACATTTAAGGGAAGCAAGAAGAGGTGTTGTCATCATCACCAAGGAATCAAGGTGATCTCCCTCTCTTTGAAGGATCAATTTTAAAGGAAGACATCTTTTATTATCAACATCATCATCAAAATAAATAAGGCACCAAGTTGAAGATATTGTCATCAATGAGTATCCTCACAAGTAAGTATATATATATATATATATATCTGAATCTGTTAAACTGACTTCATTTTGCAAGGAAAGCAACAAATTGGTTGGATCATCAAACTTTCTTGCATGGAAGAAGAGAACATATTTGATCCTCATAGAAAATTAAGTCGTTGAACATGTTAAGGGATCAATCACTAAGCCTCCAAAGGAAGAAGCTCAAGCTCTAGCAAAGTATATGAAAGGGGAAACAAGGGCTCAAAGGATTCTCATAGAATCCATCAAATATCTCCTCGATTCGTATGTAGCAAAGTTATAAATAATAATCTAGTACAATTGTTCTTCTTAAGTACTGCTGAAGAAGTGATATATTTGAGGAACTAGCTATACAAAATGAAGATCTCAAAGGAAGGGTGGAATAACCTCATATTTTATGAGGGTATTAGAAATAAGAGACCAACTACAAGAGTTGGGAGACATAATGTTTAATAAAGAAATGACCACCATAGTGCTCAATGCACTACCAAATGAATGGGGAAACTTTACATCAAGCATCTATGGAAATAAGGAAGCTACCCCATTCAATGAAATTTGGTCATTTTGTAATATTGAAGAAACCAAGTTTACGGTAAAAAGCGATTTGAAAGAAAGTTCAAGCATTTGCTGCCATGCCTAGGAGGAAAGGAAAGTTTGGAAGGTTTGGTCCTCAGAAAAAGAACAAGAAGGATATGTTGAAGATACAATGCTATGGTTGTCATGAATATGGGCACTACAAGAGAAATTGTCCTAAACTCAAGAAGGACAACAACAAAAGAGGAAGGTAAGGAGCCCATATCAACGAAGAAGTAGAAGAACTTGAAAATAAGAAATCAAAGAAGGAAGAAGTAAGAGATCTCTACTATGGCTGACATAATCTCCTTCACTAATCTCTTTTAAGTTTTTAATAGCTATCATGGAAATAAGCATTGCATGTATGATGGGATGCATCATAGTAGAATATGGCATCATATTAAAAGCATACCATGGAATAAAGAGCTCATGACATCATTAGAGAAGATTGAAAGAATAACTGAAGGAAAAGTCTACATGGATATGGCAATCATCATATAAAGGAATTAGCTCTTGGTAACCTCGTTGAAAGCATATATAGTACACATGGTTGAAAGAAAGTCATCTGGAACGAAGGAATTCATCATAAATCATCATTATAAGAAAAGATCTTATGCTGGATGGGGATAACCTAGATCCTCCATTGGAATCTTCATTAGAAGGATCATCTCTACTTGGAAGAAACAAGTATCTCACTGATCATTCCACCTTGTTTGGGATCCATTGTTTAAAAGAATGATGTTATGGTGATAGGCAAGTACAACAGGTCAAGATGATTGAAGTACTCTCAATCAAGGAAAGGAAGCTTCTAAAGGAAGTCTAGATGACCAAAAGGAGAAAAGAGGTATGTATATATTTGATAAATTAAGTCATGTCATCATATAGTTTGACAACATGGGTAAATGCTCCACCTTGTGAGCATGATCAAGGATCTCTTCCTTTGAAAAATGCATGAAGGCATGGTTCACATATTGACAAAATAAAATCAACATAATATGTCCTCATATGGAATATGAGGTTGTTAACAAAGCTAAATGAACTATGGATGAAAGTTCCTAGGGAGAAATATGTGAAGAAAGAAAGAAGAGATCGTGAAAGATGCAACTATGGTCACGTAAGAAAAGGGAAGTCAACATTCGATGACTAGAAGAATTGATCATGACATCTCCATAGAGAAGAATACCATGATAAGGTCTGTAAAGAAATGAGACCCTTGACATGTGAAGTATTGGAGATGTACTTATGAATGTGCAAGATGTTGATGTTGCAAGCAAGCAAGATGTCATGATGAAAATCCATCACAAAAGGTAATTTTGATTTGATGTTCATTTTTTTTCAACAACATCAAGATGGGTTGATACAGGGCTACTTAAAAGAGGGTTGTAGATGTCACCTAATACTAGCACTCATGTGGTTGGATGGAAGATACTAAAGTAAACATGACTTGGAGGAGGTAGTTGTATAAAGAATAACTAGATGTGGACTAGAATATCACTTTCCAATGAAGAGAAGGATGACATGACAGATGTAGCTCGTAAAGGAAAGTGTTGGATGACCTATTACATGAAGGCTCCATTATGAAAAAGGATGAACTTTATGACAGCAAAAGAAGGAGCCCCACAAGCATCTGATTATACCATGATCTCCACCAAAAGAAAAAATATGCTGGAAGTAAGTCCCTAGTTAATAAGGAGCTTGGACAAGTCCTTGGATAAGAGGGAGTTTGGGTACATTCCTTTTCTAGGAATGGGTATATCCTCTCTGGTTGAGAGGGAGAGAGAGAGACACATCATTCTTGTCTTCATATTTTGAAGAAATAATGGAGGATTGGGTAAGCATTTAGTAGCCGATACTCTTCGAGGATGTGGTAGGGAATCCAAGATAAGAGTAGATGAAGAGGACCGATATTTTTTAAGGACTGGTAATCCAAGATAAGAATAGTCCTGGAAGGACATACTCTGTGAACACCAGGGTGGGGTATGTGCCTTGAGAGACAATGATGATGGTTCCTGTTAGTCATTGGTCTCACCAACATTGTGCTTTGATCTTGTGGAGAGATAGAGTTGTTAGTCATGGCCTTGCTATGCGATAATGTTGGTTGATATAATGAAAATAGATGGCTTACCAATCTGGCTCTTCTTAAGAGAATTCTTCAGATTGAGAACGTCCAAGTGCCTTGTATGGATTATGAATACCTCCCTAGTTAAGAGGGAGTGTTGAAATATGTAACGAGGTCCGATCTTCATAATGACATATGTAATCATGATTTTATGTATTTAATGGAAAGAGAAAAATAAATTTATTATTTTTATTCTTAAGGCATTGGTTTCATGCTTAAGGGAAATTTATTTTTAGGTCAACCACCCATTGAATGCTTCTAGGGATTGTCATTGAGTCAACAAGTCAATAGAGTCATTGTCATGTATGAAAGACCGTTTTGGGCATGTTACATATTGTAAAGAAAAATTATTTGAGTCAAAAGATCCTCTAAGACCTCGTCATGGTGCAAAGATAAAGTAAAACTACATAAAAGGAAAAAATCGGCCTAAAGATAGTAATTCATACCCCTCAAAATCCTATAAATAGGAAGGACCTCGACCTCATTTGGACACACTCTCAAGTAAGTGATCTCCTCAAGAAAGTCGCTGGAAAAGGAAGAAAAATAAGAAGAAGAGAAAGATCAAAGTTTTGGGCCTTTCTCTCTCTCTTGCTAGGGTTTCTATAGTTGATGGGAAAATCGAAGTGCTGGAAAGTGTTGGGAAGTTTTTGGGCAAGTCAAAGCGCTTCTGGGCAACTCATAGTTTTGCTGGGAAAGTTGGAGTGCTATGAAGAAACTGCTAGGTAGAAGTTCTAGAAGAAATTGTTGGGAAGGTCAAGTTGCAGAATAATTTGCTAGATAGGTCGAAGTTGTAGAAGAATCTGTTGGGAGGTTGAAATTGTAGAAGTTGTTGGAAGGAATTCTATTCAAGGAAGAAAGGTTTAAATTGGTCCTGGAGGGTCTTGGTCAAGGGTAATATGTCTTAGAATTCGTCAATTGAAGATTCTATAAGAAGAGAAGAATTCTTGGGGGGTTTCCTCTTAGTTGGAGAGGTTTTGGCCCGGGCTGATTGCCTATATCTTGTGTCCTTTGTCTTATTGTTCTTTATGGTTTGGTATCTATTTGATGAAGAGAATAATAAAAATAATCAAGTGAAAGAAGAATCTAATCAAGTTAAGTAAAAATACATCACAAGCAGTTATCAAAGAAGATAAATCAACTAATCTAGTTGCCCCTATATTTCTCAATAGCTCCAAGGTACTATTGCTTCCTAGATCAACCTCTTGGATAATGAGCTAAAGTCAGCAGGAGAATATCTATCGAAGGAGGGCATTGATGTATCCCCCATTAATTGAAATAGAACAATTTGAGAGATGATGTGAATGGATAAAGCCATGAAGTGATGAAGTACAACTGATGCAAGGGTGGTTTACACAAAAAGGTCAACAAGAACTGCAGATGTCTAACTCAAGTTGAGACTTCCCTTGAACACATAACGACATGACACAAAAGTGACATTGCAGCATGACTAATGATCACCACGTGATACCATGCAACAACACGGGAGGCATTGAAACATGCTTAATAGTGATTAGAAGAGTAACCAATTGGAGGCGTAAACATAATCATATGTATGGTATGAATCATAGGCAAGATAAAACCCAGCTGTGAGAAAATGACTCAAAAAAGTGCCATGTTCAAGGGCAACACGAATGGCACTGCCATTTTGACTAATAAGATAAATAAATGATTCCCCATCCCTTTTCTCTTTTTAGTCTTTTTCATGGTTTAATTATCATGAAAGAGAAGACAGTCATGCTCAATATGTTCCTTTTTCATTCATTTTTAACAAGCTCAAAAAAGAGATAAAAGGATACTCGGTGCATTTTGATTTTTAACGAGTACAAGAAGGACACAAAGGAAGCTCGTCCTAGAGGAACGAGTGGTATAAATTGTAGCATCTAGTTTAAAGGTGACAAAACTTCCCTAAGCATAAGGAGGAAAAGAGGATGAAAAATAAGACCACTCATCGTAGTGGCCCCACCAGGAAGGAGTAAGAACACCAAGTGAAAGAAAGTAATAAGCCAAGTAGAGGATGACAACAATGGTGAAATGAAAACAAGGCTTATCAAAGTGCATAAAATAGGATAAAGAGATGAAAAAATCACAAGGTATATAAAGTGTGGAATTCGCTCGAGGTAAGGCCAGAAGATGATGAAGAAGAGAAAAATGAGGCCAAGATTCTAAGTCATGCTAGGTTAGAAGGATGGATTCTGAAAAGAAAGTAAATAAACATTGCATGGACACTAACATGGAAAAGAGGTGCTAAACTATAAACCAAAGAATCTATGCATAGGTAATATCTACTGCCAAGTTATGACATGCATAAGAGAGAGGGTCTAATATAACAACTTGAGGAGGTAAAACCCAAGGCACAATGAAACTGACAATGATGGTCAATAATGCAACAAGAATGGAAATATGAGACCTACCCCTGTATGCCAGGTTCAAGAGAAAAGCACCTAAGGTTTAGTTAATGTCACAAGAAAACACCACCCTATCCTATAAAAACCATCCATAAATACTAAACCCATGGTTAAATCACATAATGAAAGAAACAAAACATCGATTAGGAAAAAACAAGACAATATATTGTTTATTTTTTTGGGTTTTTCTTATTATTTTTTATTTTTAGGTTTTTGGCACATATGATATACTAGAAAAGAGCTACATCACAAACCAAACCAAAAGAAGAAAAAAACATCACACACACTCTTATGTACAATATGTACAAGCACAACTGAGTCTAATAGATCATGTGAAGGTGTGCCCATTGTCGGGCACATGCCAAGGATTCCCATATGGCACACCATGAAGGGGCCATGCCATAAAAAGTTGAATTTCTCGATTCCTAAAGGTTGATGATGCCAGGGAAAGATTAGAACCACATTGTTATCATGTTTGACTTGAGTACATACAAGGTGAGTGGTCTCGTGAACTAGTAAGCTCCTTGAAAATGACTATCAAGACATAAAGGGGGTACAAGGCACTCTTGAGAGGAAATATCTTCCACTAAAGGAAACATATGCTCACCATACTAATAATATTCTAAGAGATAAGGAACCACTCAAGGGTCAGGAGACCTATGGGGTCCACATGTGACAGATGAGATCATATGCATGGGAGCAGTGGTAGGAGAAAAAGGAACGTCGAGCAAAGGTAAAAAAAATACTCTGATAAGTGACAAGCTTTGAAAAAATCATGCACCAACTCTCTCGTAAGCTGTGGGGCTATCTCCAATGAATGGAACAATATTTCCCATAGCAGTAGACTTAGTTGACGCTGTGCAGTAATCTAAATGATCTATTGTCAATATTTCCTTCACGGCGAAATAAAAACACATGAAACATCGAAGACAAAACAACACACATGACATAAAACTAGCTACAACCAAGGAGTAGATTATAATCTAAGGGAGCATCTACTATTGCAACATCAACATACACAATTACCCCCCTAGCTTGATGGAAAACTTTAGAAGAATGCTCTGAGGCACAAAGTGGTGTCCATTAAAGCCCTGTAAAGTGGTAACTTAGTGAGTTCTAGAGAAATGATAGCTTTCCAATATGACACTGACATGACACAGGTAGAAGACCCTTCATCTAATAGAGTGTGATAAATGACTTTATGGAAGATACACACTGTGATATAAAAAGAAACTTGATGGGAGACTCTATAGCGATGAACATCAACATCAAACATAATTAGATTAGACTATGAGGGATCCAACTCTTCGATAACAGTCAACAAGTCTTTGCGTTGTGTGGGGCAGGTCCATAAAACCTCTGAGGCAGAAATGACACATGGTGCTTGGGCTAAGTCTTCAGTAACTATAATGTTGTGCAGTCCACACATTGGGATTGTGTGCTGAATTTCAAACAACACCCTTAGGTGGGTGGTATACCGGTTCCATAGGCTTATCTAACGTGAGAGGTACAATGGAAGTAGCAGGGGTGGTCGAGTCCTTAGAAGTAGAACTCGACTCAGGAGGGTCATATGATTTCGCTCTAATGGTCAAATCAATTTGAGAATGTAACATGAGGACATGCAAATTGTTATTAGGACCATAATACTGTTGTCCTCCATTACCTCAAGGAGGAGGTGGAGGAGTTTGCACAAGAATTTGTTGTTTTGGTTGGGTAGGGAATGGATGAGTTAAAATAGAGGGCTACTAGGTGGTAGCTGGTGGCGTGGGGAGGCGATGAACTTCATCCATACAAGGGAACTCATGAGTTAAAGTGATATCCTTGAAAAAATTTGCAAGGGAACATAATATTTTTATGATGCTCACTTGTACCCCCACCCCGACTAGGTGGTTTTTTATTTTCTCCTTAGTAGGTTTGTTCTTTTGTTTATTCTTTTTATTATTTTGACCACTAGGTTGCTAAGTATTCTTAGGTGATGTGCTAAAATACATTGTAAGAACCTAAATGAACTACTTAGAAGAAGAGGGTGCCTGTTGAGATCCAGGGGAACTTTTTGGGCCTTGAAAACTGACAACCATTTTCTCTAGCTGAGCAACTAGCTAGCTCACAGTATCGAAGGAAATGGAACCAATCTCACTATCAGAGTGTGGTCCTAGTTTGGGTCAATGTGGATCTGTAGAAGGTTGAGGAGCATTGGGAATGATATTGTATAATGTGCTCGACTGAGAGGAAATCAGATTAAGATGTTGAGCACATAAGATAGCTTACTCCGTAGTAACTACCCCAACCATAACGATACATGGAAATTTGTGGCAAAAGGGATCGGGTCAACCAATCTCTAAGTGCTGAAATTCAAGAGCAATAGAGAATTTATTAACATGATAATTACTTGTGATTGTTTATTTATATGTTATTTCATTTAGCCATTACTTCATTCATTATGTCATCAAGAAATTATACAAATAAAATACACAAAAAGACAAGGGACACCACAAATTAGGCCAGAGGCCATGACAAAACCTGTTGAGAAATAAAATTGACTGTACATTAGGGTATATTTATCATATTTGATATTTACTTGTGATTTTTTTTGGCTTCTTATTAATGTTTATTATGTTCTTTTCATCAAACAACTACCAAATGTACAAAACTTGGAGATCACAAGAAACAAAGAACACAAGATATAGGCTCCAACATAGGGCGGAAAGCCCACAAGGGGGAAAACCTAGAAAAATTCTCTTCTTATAGAATCAGATCACAGTGATATATCCAAGACCGATGACCATAAAAAGGACTCCAACCCTAAAGATTCCAAGTCAAGCCCTCCTTTCATATAGAAAATCCATCAACAGTAAAAGTCTAGCAACATGTATAACAACATGAACAATCTTTCAATAAGAGATGTGTCACTACAGGACTTCCACAAAACTGAGATCAAGAAAAACCTTCTTTACAATTGTCAATTTCAGACTTCAACCCTCCTTTCTTCATTGTCCCTCTTTGCAATATTTATGAACAAATCATATCAATTTCTTGCTCTTAAATGAGCTCAACACATCCTTTATTTATCCTTTACTTATACTATCCAGAGGGTTTCAATTAGATGTTTCTTCATTGGAAATGCCGACTAGATAGGTAGACAAGGCTGAATTGGCATCAAGAAGTGACTTTGACTTAATTTACATATTTGAAAAATTATTTTTCCAGGATATAAATAGTCCTTTGAATTTGAACAATACAAATAATAATGAGCATGAAGAATGTGCTTAAATAAAATAATAGTTTGACTTGAGCATGAAACCCGTGCTTGAAAAATAAAATTCCTTTTTCTTCTTTTCGTTTTTACATAAAATATACTATGACACGAGTACAATGATAATTATGAAGACTTAACCTAGTTACATTTTACAACACTCCCTCTTAACAAGGGATGTATTCATAATTCCACAACTGGATACAAGAATACTCTCAAATTGAAATATTCTCATAAGAAGGGTCAGATTGATAAGCCATCTTCAAGCATCAACATCACAACCAACATTGTCAAATTTCAATAGATAAAGGCCTTGAATAACAAGCTCTAATTATCCACTACATTAGAGCCCAATGCTGGGAGGCATACATATGGACACCAACACAAAAACCTCTCAGGTCATATACCCTATCCAGATGTTCACCTGGTATGTCCTTCCAGGGCTATTCTTATCTTGGATTCCCAATCCTGAAAGAATATTGGTCCTCTTCAACTACTCTTATCTTGGATACCTTGTCCTATCCTCAAAGAGTATCGGTCCATGGGACTACTACCTATCTTGGATTCCAAATCTTCAAGGAGTAGCAGTCCCAGATGCTTATCCAATCCTCCATTCTCCCTACCAGTTCCTTCACTAGACTTACATCTATTAGTTTTGGCCTAGTGCATGATACATGGAGAATTAGGTGTTCATCAACACTCCCTCTCAATCAAGGAGGAGATACTTACTCCCTCTTAACCAGGGAGAAAATACTTACTCCCTCTCAACTAGGGAGACATAACTGTTGGTCTTATACTTCATTAATACATCAACTACAAGTTTTTCTGTGGAGATATAGTTGTAGTTGCAAGGCCCCTTCCTCACATTTCATCATACTTGAGCTTCGACCTTCTTGGATGTCAAACATTTTTACAGAGCCAAAATTTTTCACACTCGATCTTCATGACAGGGTTTCTTGGCTCCTAACAACATCACAACATATCAAACTTCGACCTATATTTGATAACAATGATGTAATTTCATAATCAAATGGCTCATCTAACATCTTCAAGGAGCAAAACTTCCTCACAACTGTTAGCACATGCCTTCTATATTCATAACAAATTTCTACCTCGTATTCTACAATAAGTCATATCAATTTTCCAAATATCAATTCTGCCCTTAGCTTTCTTTTTAGCCATCACTAGTTCTGTCCACTCAATCATGTGCTCTTAAATTGAATCAAGCAGCAACCCAGTACAATATCATCAAAAAAGTTAGCTTGCCTGCTACCTTTCCAGCCTTTGTACATACTTTTCCACAGAGCTAAAGCATATATCAGTAAAGGCATTATTAGAGTTTCCAAGTCAATGTTAGATCTCACTGCTTGCTCCCTCTGAGGTCAACCTCCCTTTTCATGGACTATTTTGCATTGCAAACTATAAAATCATTCAAGCCAATTCGTGCTTTTAGTTCCCTCTAAAATTGTCATTACTCTATTTCTTTTTGTTTTTCAAGAGACCATATCAGATGTTGATTAATGTCAACATGTGTTGTGTTGGGTGTGGAGCCTGATTATCTTCTATAGTACCGACATATTGGACCCCAATTCAAAATGGGGCGGCAACGCCGCCCGTAAAATAATCGCTGCCGTGGGGGGTCCAGGGGGGGCGGCAGCGAGCGGGGGGTTTCGGGGGCAGCGCCCCCGAAGCTAAAAACAGCTGTAAAATTGCCTTGTAAAAGTATAGTAATTTCTAGTCAATCTGGGCCGTTCATTAGGCGGATGATCTGACGGTAGAACTTATGTTTAGTTTAGGGTTTTTTGCCCTAGAAGGCAACCCCTCTCTTTATATGAGGGCATTGTATTTGAGGCTGTGATATAGATGTGTATTCGGTGAGCGAGAAACATAGAGGTGAGCCTGTGAGAGAAAACAGAGGATATTACAACGGTTTTTCTGTAGGTTGTATCTCTTCATTTTGCTGGATAATAGAAAGGAAGGACTGGCTGTTCGGGGTGGACGTAGCCCAAACTGGGTGAACCACGTATATCTGTGTCTCTCTTGTTTTGTGCATTTTCTATGTTTATATTTCTGCAATATTATATGTGTTCCATTGCTCCGTAATATATAATTTTCTAACAACTGGTATTAGAGCCGAAGGTCTATTTGGCTGATAAACTCGCAGGAAAGAAGGGTTCCTGGTTCGAGTGGGAGCAATGGCGGAAGATGGTAAGTTTAGGGTCGAGAAATTTAACGGCCAAAACTTCTCGCTGTGGAAGATGCAGATGGAAGATTATCTGTATCAGAAAGATCTATACCTACCATTTGGCAGAAAAACAAAGATGCCGACGGGTATGAAAGACGAAGAATGGAGCCTTCTCGATAGAAAGGCACTCGGAACAATACGGTTGTGCCTTGCTGCGTCAGTCGCCTTCAACATTTCGAAGGAAACCACGACAGAGGGTTTGATGCAGACGTTGTCGAAACTATATGAAAAACCCTCGGCCTCAAACAAGGTATTTCTTATGAAACGGTTATTTAATATGAATATGTCGGAAGGTGGATCTGTTGCAAACCATTTAAATGATTTTAATACAGTTACAAGCCAGTTAAGTTCTGTAGGGGTAAACTTTGATGATGAAGTTAGAGCTCTCTTATTCTTGTGCTCATTACCAGAAAGTTGGAATGGTTTGGTAATGGCCATTAGTAACTCCGTTTCTGGATCTAGTACTTTAAAGTTTGATGATGTTGTCGGTGCTATCCTTAGCGAGGAAATGCGACGGAAAAGCTCCGGTGAGACATCGGGAAATGCTTTGAGTGCAGAGTCTAGAGGAAGAAAAATGGAAAGAGGAAAGAGCTCAGGATATCGCAGTAAATCAAGGAAAGGCAAATCCAAGTCCAGATCGGGGATAGTGTGCTGGAAATGTGGAAAGAAAGGACACCTAAAGAAAGACTGTAGATCTCGGAAGGGAAAAGAAGGAGATGCACAACAAGAAAAAAATCATGAAGCAAATGTGACAGGTGAGGTGTTACAAGATGCTTTGATTCTTTCTTTTGAAAATATTACTGATTCCTGGGTGGTAGATTCAGGGGCTTCATTCCATGCCACACCTGATAAGAAATACTTTCATGACTATGTTCAAGGAGATTTTGGACAAGTTCGTTTGGGTGATGATAAACCCTGTAAAATCGTTGGAATGGGTAAGGTTCTTGTAAAACAGCAGAATGGAAACCAATGGCTATTAAAGGAGGTAAGGCATGTTCCAGATCTAAAGAAAAATCTGATTTCAATAGGGCAGTTAGGCAGTGAAGGTTGTGTGACAACTTTCACAGATAAAGCTTGGAAGGTCAAAAAAGGAGCCCTGGTAATAGCAAAAGGTGAAAAGGTTGGTACATTGTATTTATGCAATGGTATTTCTAACTCTGTTAATGCTTTAACTTCCAAAGGAGCAGATGCAGCATTATGGCATCATAGGCTCGGACACATGAGTGAAAAGGGGATGAAGATTCTTCACTCAAGGAATCTGTTGCCGGGTTTGAAGAATGTTGATTTGGACTTTTGTGAGAACTGCATTTATGGAAAACAAAAGAGAGTCAGATTTCTCAGAGTTGGGAAAGAAAAGAAGAACGAAAAATTAGAGCTTATGCATACAGACGTATGGGGACCTGCTCAGGTATCATCTCTCGGTGGCTCTCGTTATTATGTTACTTTTATTGATGATGCAACTAGAAAAATTTGGATTTATTGTATTAAGAATAAATCTGATGTATTTGATACTTTCAAGAAATGGAAATCTTTGGTTGAGATTGAGACAGAAAAGAAATTGAAGTGTCTTAGATCAGACAATGGAGGTGAATATTGCAGCAAAGAGTTTGATAGGTACTGTTCAGAGCATGGAATTCGCAGAGAGAAGACAGTTCCAAGAACACCACAAGAAAATGGTGTGTCAGAAAGGATGAACAGAACAATCATGGAGCGTGCAAGGTGCATGAGATTGCATGCAGGATTGCCTTTACAGTTTTGGGCAGATGCTGTAGATACTGCTGTTTATCTAATAAACAGAGGGCCTTCAAGTTCCTTGGATGGTGGTGTTCCAGAGGAAGCATGGACAGGTAAAAAGGTAAACTACTCTATTTTAAAGCCTTTTGGTTGTGAGGCCTTTGTCCATATTGATAAAGAAAATAGAACAAAGCTTGAGGCAAAGTCAAAGAAATGTACCTTTATTGGATATGGTGTTAATGATTTTGGTTATCGCTTATATGATTACGAAAATCACAAAATCATTAGGAGTAGAGATGTAATATTCAATGAAAAGGTCTTGTATAAGAATCAGTTGCAGGAAAAGAAACAAGAAAAAGGAAACAAGGAATACGCAGTTCTTGATGAAATTACTGAAAAAGTAAAGGTGCCTGAAAATAATAATAATCAACAACCACAACAACAACAACCACCACAACAACGACAGGCACCCGAAACACCTGAAAGTGGTGTTAGAAGATCTACCAGGATAAGTAGACCCCCTGAACGATACTCTCCTTCATTATATTATTTATTGCTGACTGATTCCGGTGAACCCGAATGTTATGAAGAAGCAATGCAGGTTGAAAGCAGGAAGAAGTGGGAGGTAGCCATGGAAGAAGAGATGGACTCCTTAATGCATAACCAGACTTGGGATTTAGTCAGGTTGCCTGTAGGAAAAACTACATTGAAGAATAAATGGGTTTACAGGCTGAAGGAAGAAGATGGAGGAAAACAGAGGTATAAAGCTAGACTTGTGGTGAAGGGGTTTGCACAGAAGAAAGGTATTGATTTTGATGAAATATTTTCTCCTGTTGTTAAAATGACTTCAATCAGAACTATTTTAAGTCTTGTAGCAGTTGAAGATTTGCATCTTGAGCAGTTAGATGTAAAGACAACCTTTCTCCATGGGGATTTGGAGGAAGAGATATATATGCAACAGCCACAAGGATATGAGGTGAAAGGGAAGGAGAAACTAGTGTGCAGGTTGAAGAAGAGCTTGTATGGCTTAAAACAGGCTCCAAGGCAGTGGTATCTAAAATTTGACAAGTTTATGTCTGAACAAGGTTATACTAGATGTCACTCTGATCATTGTGTTTATCTGAAAAAGCAAAATGATGACAGCTATATTATATTGTTATTGTATGTAGATGACATGCTTGTTGCAGGATCTAACATGCAGGAAATAAATGTGCTCAAAAGAAAATTGGCAAATTCATTTGCAATGAAGGATTTGGGTGCTGCAAAACAAATCCTTGGTATGAGAATAACTAGAGACAGGAAAAATAGAAAATTAACATTGTCTCAGAATGAGTACATACAAAAGGTGTTGAAAAGATTTAACATGCAAAATGCAAAACCAGTTAGTACACCTTTTGCTAGCCATTTCAAACTTAGCAAAGAAATGTGCCCAAAGACCCAAGAAGACATGGATTATATGTCTAAAGTTCCATATGCATCAGCAGTTGGAAGTTTAATGTATGCAATGGTCTGCACAAGGCCTGATATTGCACATGCAGTGGGAGTTGTAAGTAGGTACATGAACAATCCAGGAAAGGAACATTGGATGGCAGTGAAATGGATTCTCAGATATTTGAGAGGTACCACAAATCAGGCATTATGCTTTGGTGGTTCAAACATATCCCTACAAGGATATGTTGATGCAGATATGGCAGGTGACAAAGATAATAGGAGGAGCACTACAGGATATGTATTTACTGTCGGAGGAACAACTGTCAGTTGGGTTTCAAAAATCCAAAGTGTTGTTGCACTTTCAACAACAGAAGCAGAGTATGTTGCTGCTACAGAGGCTAGTAAAGAAATGATTTGGTTACAAAGGTTTATGGGTGAATTGGGTAAGGAGCATGATATGGGCACGTTATACAGTGATAGTCAAAGTGCCATTCATCTTGCAAAGAACTCAGCATTTCATTCCAGGACAAAACACATACAACTCAAGTACCATTTCATACGATCAGTGTTGGAAGATGGAGAGTTGAAGCTGGAAAAGATACACACTAGCCAGAACCCTGCAGATATGCTAACAAAAGTTGTAACTAGGGAGAAACTGAGAATATGCTCAGTTTCAGTTGGTCTTCAAGGATGACGATGAAGATGAGAAACAACCAGGTCCAAAGAGGAGTCATTGTCCAGCAAATGGAGCAGCGGTGGAGTTGCTACAATCAGTCTCCAAGTGGGAGATTGTTGGGTGTGGAGCCTGATTATCTTCTATAGTACCAGCATATTGGACCCCAATTCAAAATGGGGCGGCAATGCCGCCCGTAAAATAATCGCTGCCGTGGGGGGTCAGCCCCCCCTGGCGGGGGGTTTTGGGGGCAGCGCCCCCGAAGCTAAAAACAACTGTAAAATTGCCTTGTAAAAGTATAGTAATTTCTAGTCAATCTGGGCCGTTCATTAGGTAGATGATCTGACGGTAGAACTTATGTTTAGTTTAGGGTTTTTTGCCCTAGAAGGCAACCCCTCTCTTTATATGAGGGCATTGTATTTGAGGCTGTGATATAGATGTGTATTCGGTGAGCGAGAAACATAGAGGTGAGACTGTGAGAGAAAACAGAGGATATTACAGCGGTTTTGCTGTAGGTTGTATCTCTTCATTTTGCTGGATAATAGAAAGGAAGGACTGGTTGTTCGGGGTGGACATAGCCCAAACTGGGTGAACCACGTATATCTGTGTCTCTCTTGTTTTGTGCGTTTTCTATGTTTATATTTCTGCAATATTATATGTGTTCCATTGCTCCGTAATATATAATTTTCTAACATGTTGTGTCCAATTGTCATGCTCCTCAACCATATGGAAGAGCCTTGACCAAGAATTTCCATGATTATGCTAACTATATCTCTGTATCCAACTCTTGCTTCAATACTTTATGAGCACATGGATCTTTCTAATTAAAAATACTGATAGGCATACTTTCCTTATTATCTAGTAGCTAAGGTAGGTGAACTTCCATCTATTGATCCAGCTTAGATAGTTACATCATACTCATCATATCATTGTCATATACATAAATCAATACCATAATGTTTGTTATCCTATTACTTGTCCAATAGTATATCAACCATCCATATTATAGGTCACTATGTCATATAGATCATTAATATGTCCCCCAAGTTACTGTCACATGGATCTTAATCTCACTATCATTATGGCCATTATCTTATTGTCATAAGAATCATTGTTTTACTATCAATGAAGGTCATTGTTACATCCATGTCATTGTACAACTGTCATAGGACACTGTCATCATGATTCTCCATTGTCATATGTCCTTATCATAAACCAAGGTCACAGTTAAGCAGATCATAGTCATACCTTACAATTGTATAAATTATTGTCATGTTTCCAAGTCAATCGTATTCCTCCAAGTCGATGTCATAAAGATAACTGTTCATACCTCAAGTTGCAAGCCACCAAATTATAGTTGCAAATTGTAGAGACAATGTAACCTCAGGAACACTAATGCGAGCCACAAAAAAACCATGCATTGAACCACTGAGATATGTACGAGATTTAAAGATTATAACAATCCATAAGAATAAGTTTTGTTGTAGAATGCAAGCCATTCAAATATACAGGCCATTTTAATATCCTAGTCAATGTATGTGATCCATTAGTCCTTTCTTGCAGAGATCTTCTTTTGACATTCTTTGGTGAATACGATAAGCTTATGATGTTACATATCTTCAATGTTTAGAAACCATGGTAATTCCAAACTTCACAAATAGGTTGGATTCAAGTTGCACTCCATCCTTCTTTCAATGGATTAATTGCTATGTATATTGATGTCATTGGGATGATCTTAAATGTATCTTTATTGCGACCTTTTTATTGTTCCATGCCACTATCAAATTTTCTTTATATCATAGAGATTAATCTTTGTGTATTCTTCGATCTCTGAATTAGAATGTTAACTATTGAGACTTTATTGGAAGTGAATTCGGTCTTGTCCTTTAGAATGTCGTCGGTCTTGTTGACTATTTGAAAGGAGGTCATCTTTAGACTAAATTCTATTCAACGATTTGATCATTTGGAATGTCCTTTAGGTCTTCTCTTTATATCTCAAAGCTTATTTTTCATAATTATGGATTTTTACGAATTATATCAACGTCAATTCTAAATATAAATAGCCATAAACATAAGAGGCACCTCTGAGCCACATACGAGCCATTAACACATACGAGTCACTGTAATGTGCCATCAAGACCAAACCACTATAATGTGCCATCGATCACTATAATATAAAGCGTGAACATTGTAATCTTGAGAAGCCATTGATGCGAGCTATAAGAAAAGTAATATGAATCATATTGTATTGATGCCATTGTAATAATTCGCTGCCACTCAAAGAGAAATATAGGGATTCTATTGTTAGTGTATTATGATGCCAGAGTGTCATTGGGTTGGCAGACCAACAACACCCCTATATTTTGTGGCAAAATAAAGACCCCCCACACTTGATTTTCAAAAGTTCCTTCTTTTAGCCACACTTTATTTGTTATTGGTTTATCTTATTAGTGTTGACCACTTTTATGGGCAAGATGTTTTGATAATGTCCTTCCTTCATTCATGGGTTAGTATGTCATAAAGTGGACGTGCTTATAAATATCATTACCATATGTGTGTCCTGAGGTTATTCAATGTTCGTTTGGATTTTATAAGGACTCAAGACACAATGATAACACATCCTTATTTCTTATGAATGAACTTTGACTCTATATAACATGTGAAATTGAAAGTGTAAAAGTTTGTTACAGAATTTCTGATTCTACGACAATCCTCTTTGATGCCTATCACATATTGTAAGGTCGTCATAAACACTGCATTTCATATGTTTTGTTAAAATTATATATGAGCCCTAATATGGTCCAGGTTGATGGTTTTCCCCTCATTCTCATTATCAAACTCTGCCCTTTCCAAGCTCTGGGTATGTCATGCTAATTCCTTCGATCCTTACTCATTGTTCCTTGAACATTAAGCTATGAACACTTTCCACATTTTAATTTAATAACTTTTGAATGCAATGCTGGATCATTTCCTTATTCGATTTATTCAATTGGTCTTAGCCTGTCTAGGTGATTTTCTCTTTTTTTTTTTTTTTTTAAATATGTATGTTGTTTATTTTAAATAATGAATATATATGTTATCAGAAGAAATTTCGGCGTAAATCACATTCAGAAAATCATTGTGACGCGTTTTGAACCAACCAGTGTGGTTCATCGTCAAGAATATATATGTGTTATATATATACCGTGTGGATAAAAGAAATCAAAATAATTTAAAGACATTTTTCTTTTAATTAATTGCATATATTAAACACTTTACCTAACTAGTTTATAGTCTTAATTTTTTATAGTTTATATTATATATTAAATTTATATCTTATAATTTATATATTATATTAAATATTTAATTTAAATAAAATATTTTAAAATTATTTTTCTTATTTATTTCAAAACAACCCAAACCAAGTGTATCACTCAAACCCAAAGCCATGCATATCAAACATATTGAACCATCACGAAGACAACACCAACGCATCAAGCGCCGAGCCACAAAGGAGTAAAGTCTACGCACATCGTGTCAAATACCTTAAGCGATATGACATATTTAAACACCATAAACCGCCTCTACCCAACCCATGTGGGATTTACCAAACCATAATATATATATATATATTTCAATTTTTTTCATATATAGATATATGAACAGAAATGATTTCAAAAAAATGATACTAAGATTTTTGGCACACATTCCAGCTGATTCTGGGGAATATGAGAAATCTGGGACATGGGTTTTTCTCAAAACGACCCCAATTATTTTCACAACCGAAATTTTTGTCGATTGATGCATGATTTGAGAGAAAATCAGGGTTCTTCCGGAGGTAATTTTTAAGCGACGCCCAGAAAATCCCAAAACACCCAGATTGTTATTTCCACGAGATTCTTTAAGATTTGATCCACTATTTTCAAGCAATTTGGTTTGATTTGTGATTTGTGAGAAGTTTTTTATTCCAGAGGAAAAAAATCAGCATAGTATTATATTGAGCAAATATAATGAGCATTACATGTGAACCAAAATATATCAGCGGCCAGAAACGAAAGCTGGGCCTGTTCAAGCTGTAAACTGGACATATCCGAGGGAGATCATGATAAAATCATAAGTGTAGACCCAAAATCAATACAAAACAGGAAGACATCCAGTGAAGAAAAGGAGAGACAGTAAAAAGGATCAGCATAGTTCAGAAAAGAGGCTGAGAGGGGAAAGAAGCAAAAAGTGAGAAAAAGAGCCATCATTGACAAGCGGACTCGAGCATAGCTGAAATATGCATCACAGTGGAGCTTATAGGGACCTTGGAGTCCTGAAAAATACAGGCATTCCTCCATTTCCAGAGGCACCAACACGTGGAAATAAATAAGGATCGCCATAGAGGGCGTTGAGCGCCCCACCACCGAAAAGCCTCTTGAACTGAAGGGAAAACCTGTGGAGGAAACCCGTGAGCTGTAGATAGATCGTGCCAGATGAGAGCAGATGCAGGACACTGGAAAAATATGTGGTCGTTGGATTCAGATGCAAGCCCACACATTACGCATCTGCTCGGTCCAGACCAACCCTTTCTTTGGAGGACCTCCCAGGTGAGGTTCCGGTTGAAGAAGACCAGCCAGGAGAATAAAATTGCCTTTAACGGGCAAGATACTTTCCAGAATTTGAAAGGGAAGATTGGAGAGGGTTGTACCTGAAGAGATGATGAGGCGGCTTCATATAAATCCTTGACTCTTACGGGAAGAGATGAGTTCTGTTTAGACCAAATCAATTCATCATAAGAACCTGTCTTCTTGATTTGTGAGAAGTTTGGTGCAATTATGGAATAAAATCATGTGTTATCATTTTGCCATTCTGATAGTAAAACAAACAGAGTTTCTAATGACACTTAGAGTTTGCAAATGCCAAAGAGGGACAATTAACGCTGTTTTTTCTCATTGATCTGATCATATGCCTCATCTGTCATTGGATTTTATTGTTAATTGCTTGAGTTGTTCTATTGAAAATATTTTCTGTTGAGAAATTTTCTCTGTGGCAGGAAAGAGAAAAGACCGTGATTTCCAGCTCAATTTCTGACCAAACCAGGGCAAATTTTGAAAAGTCGGACGTGGGTTTTTCCCTGAACGAACCTAATCAACTCCCGCGCGGAAATTTCTGCGATCTGATGCAAGATTTGGGGGAAGTCTCAGTCCTTCTGGTCAATTTCTGACCAAACCAGGGCAAATTTTGAAAATTCGGAGGTGGGTTTTTCCCAGAACGAACCTAATCAACTCCCGCGAAATTTCTGCGATCTGATGCAAGATTTGGGGGAAATCTCAGACCTTCTGAAGCATTTTTTTTACCTGCGTGCCCTGTTTATAGTTTTGATCCCAAACTTGTACAGGAAATTCAATTGATATTTATTTTTTGTTTTAAAATATTTTATTTTATTTAAAATCATACGGATAAAAGTTTTGTTTTAAAACTCTTTTTGTTTATTTTAAATTTAGATTTGTTTGATATATATTATTTTTTATGTTGTTTAGAAAGTTCGATTGATATTTATTTTTTTGTTTTAAAATAAAACTATTTTATTTAAAATCATCCCCATAGAAGTTTTGTTTTAAAACTCTTTTTGTCGGTTTTAAATTTAGATTTGTTTAGTCTATATTATTTTTTATATTGTTTAGATTTTATTTGAATGTTAATATAGTTATGTTTTAGGTTATGAAATAAAACAAATTTGATTTAAAAGTTGTTTTAATAAATTGTTTTGTTTTAATAGAGTTATAATTTATTAATTTAGGTTTTTTTGGTTTGATTTTTGGTTATTTTTTTAGATGATTTTTTTTTGATGGTTTGTTGTGTAACAATTTCGGTTAAAAGTTCATGTAATAAAATATAGTAAAGACAAAATAATACGTAAGTCATGGGACACTTATTCCAAGCTAAATGTTGGACAAAATATATTAGTGGGCATCACTTCTTGTTTATTATGGTTAAGGAAATTGGCAAAGGTTTTGGAAAGACAAAGTGGCAATTATTGACATTTATTTATGAAAATAAAGGAAAATAGGAGAAAAGGGAAATGAAGGTCACAGGTTGCATGTGAGGAGGAAATTGTAGGAAAATAGAGGAAAAATCAAGAAATTAGAGACATCAATACTAAAAAGGCATCAAAGCATTAGTTTCGAGCATTTTGTCAGTTTAGTTTTGGAATTGGTTTTAAAGAGGATAATAGCACAAAGAGAAGAAAACAAACAAAGGAAGGAAAGGAAGAACAATAAAGAAAAAAAAAACAACGTAAGGAAAGGATAAGCGGCTACAATGTTATTACTTTGTAGGTATCGAGTTGCATGTATGATTTCCTTGCTAGTTTTTGGCATGCATGTGTGTATTTGGCTATCTTGCTATCATTGACATGGGTTTTTCCTGGTGTGATAGTGGTTTCAACCTTGCCTTCCCATTTTTGGATAGCCATGGTGTGATGGGATTCATTCTTGTTTGAGCTTTAGATTGCCGGAAGGTTTTGGATCTAGGTGATGTGGTCTTAGGAAAATCCCCAAGGGTTGGGGGTGGAGATGGTTTTCTCTGGGAAACACTCAACAGGTGGGTGGACACAGGAAAATTTGTCAAGGGATGGTGAAGAAATTCTGAGGCATCCAAATTTGTTTTGGTTTTGTGATCTCAGGACCAGTTTAGGTAAGATTACTATAGTGTGAGGGTGGAGGTGGTTTAACCTCTAGATTCCCTTGGTTGTTTATGCATTGGTTCATCCCATGAGATCCCACATTCATGCTTGGAATATAGCATGAGGGTGATTGGTTAAAAGAAAGTTTTGGTTCAACCCAATCTATGGTCAGCTGGTACATGGAAGTCCCTGACTTAGTTGGATTTTGCATATGTTAATAAGAGTTATTTTCCTCTTGTTTTTTATGAGTAAATGTACTTGTTATAATGTGGTTTTGATGGTTGTCCTATCTTATTATTATTATTATTATTATTATTCTGGTTATATGCCAGTTATAAACATGGTTTTATGATAGATTCTAGTTATAGCTCTTATCTTGTTTTGATTGGTAAATGAATGGTTATTGAATGCATGACCTAATATATGTTATTGCAATTATTGTGATAGGGTATTAGACCTTATTTATGTTTCTCAGATAAGCATCAAACCCCTATGTTCAGATATGGATTCATGACTTGTAGATTTCATGTTCACTATGTGTTTGACGAAATCACTGTCCTGGTTAGGCCTAGTTAGGTCAAGTTCTTGAATAAGTTTTGTATTAATGGATTTGTCCTTGTGTTATTCATTTTTCTGGAAAGTCTTATCAAGTTCTAAGCAGAGGTCTACAGATTAGCCCCGAAAAAGTGGCTCAAATTCTGCAGTCGCGTGTTTAGAACTGGTAAATCTAGACTGCAGTTGCTACGAGGTAGGGTAATCCATGCAACTGGAGGGTTATAACCTACTGGCTTGCCTTGTTATGCAAGCGACTAAGAGTCTAAATCACTAAAAAAACAAGTTTACTTAGGGTTATGGCACCTGGAGTGGTTGTTTGGGGGTCCTGTAGCTCCTAAGGAAGCTCAATAAAGTTTTAGTTTTTCGATTCTAGTTCTTTAACTATACTTAGGAGGTTGAGTCATGTCACAGTAGCCCTCAACTCATGTTTACCTCAATAGGCTGGTGAAAGTGGGTAAATGTGGGAGAAGTGGTTACAGATTGGTATTAGAGCATGGTTGAAACACTTGGACCAGATGGGCTAGATGCATGTTTTTATGCATGCATTTCCATGGTTATGGTTGTTGTGCATGAGATCATGGTATGCAGTTGGTATTTTCATGCATGATGTTGATATATTGATATGATTATGTATATACATGTATCATGCTAATATGGACTGATTTTGCAGATGAGATAACCTCCCATGAATGTCATTGATGTATGGTTTTGATTATGGGATCTATTTGGTTTATCTGACATGGCATACTTGAAGGAAGAAGAGAATCAAAGATTACGAGAAAAATGGTGGACTACAGTTCACATGACTCTCCTTACAAATCGGTTGGGCAACAAGGAGATGAGTATTCTCTTGATATAACAGATACATTAAGGAGTTTAAAGGCAGAGACCAGAATTTGCAAGGAGGACAATGACATGTTGGTTGAGGCTCAGGAAAGGCTTGTAATGGCTCAAGAAAAGCAGGCAGAGGTCAATGCAGCCATCCTTGAGAGTTTGCTAGACTTGCAGAGATAGGGACAGCTGAGGATTAGTTAAGAACAAGAAGAGAAGACTAATGGGGCATATGGTAGCAGGTCTCGGTCAGGATACAGGTCGAATAGAGGGGACACAGTTAGAGGTGGCAGATCATTGGGTACACATAACATGAGGACTGGTACATATGGGTTTTATTCTAGCTCCTCATCTAGGAGACATCATAACCATCATCACTGCCATCATATTTGTAGGAGGAGTGAGAACTTTCCTAAGGAGTTCAAGAAAGTCAAGTCTCCTACATCTGATGGAGAGATGAAGAAGTTAGAAGATGCAGAGGCATGGTTGCTTGGGATGAAGAAATTCTTCAGATTGCTTAACTATTCAAAGAACAGGAAAGCCAAAAAATAGTTGCCTTTAATCTTAAAGGGAAAGTAGATATCTAGTGGGAAGATGTGAAGAATGACAGAGGCATTCGAGAAGAAGAGTTGATTTGGGATGATTTCGAGAGACTTTTCAAGAAGTACCTATTTGAAAGGTATTACGAAGACAAAGCTAAGGATTTTTATCAGCTGCAGATGGGTTCTATGACAGATGATGAGTAAAATTGCAGGTTCTTGGAGCTGTTGGTGTATGTGTCTTATCTCAAGGACGGGAAAACAAATATTCAAAGGTTCATCAGTGGGTTGCTAGCAGCATATAGATCATATTGAGTTTGATGAGCCTCAGTCACTAGAGGAACCCATCAAGAAACTGAAACATTGTTATGAGCAATCAAAGCGTAAAGCTAAGCCTAAGCGTGATTTGAAGGGGAATGAGAAAGTTAAATGGAAATGGCCATCGAAGCAAACGAGACCTCAGGATGATGGTGAGAAAGAAAATGTTGCTCCTTACAAAAAACATAATGCAATTGAGAAGGGACATGGGTCGCAACTTGGAGAGAAACATAATAGAGGTGATGGTAGGGGACCGTTGCAGTGCGGAATTTGTGGCAAAAATATCGCAAGAAGGATTACCCATTGTACCAGGGTGACATGCCTAAGATCTATGGTCCTAAGGAGGTGCAAATAGTTGGGTATGTTGGCCATAACATTCCTTAGATTTTTGCAGCTATGGACAACAAGCATACAGATCACCATAAATCCATTATTGAGATGGAAGGTAATCTCTGTGATCGAGTTGCTTCTATTTTGATTGACCTTGGATTTAGTTATAGTTATGTTAATCATAACCTAGTGGATAAGTGTGTTTTGAGAAAATAAGTGCATGCAGAGTCTTGGTTAATGCAGTTGGCTACAACTACTAAGAAGAGAGTTTGCCATTAGGTAAGAGCTTGTGCATTTGAGCTGAATGGTATGCCTACATTGACACATCTAAATGTGCTTTCATTGTGATCATATAATATGCTTCTGGGTGTGGATTGGTTGTATCTTCACAAGACTAAGGTGGAATTTTATCACAAGGCTATTGAGTGTCTAGATGATAATGGGGAAAAGAGAATATTGCAGGGAAATAAGAAGACTACATCGGTGAGGATGGTCACAACTCTAGAGTAAAATCGCATTTGTAGGAAGGGGTGTGTACTGTTTGCAATCCATATTTCCAGTGACAAGGGTAAAGATGTTGAGGATGCGGAAGTCCTCAAGAGTTACCCAGTCTTGAAGTAGTTTCAGGATGTATTTCCAACAGTTATTTCAGACTTCTCTCCCCACAGGGAAGTGGACTTTTCTATTGAGTTGATACGAGGAATGACACCAACATCAAAGGAACCTTACAGGATGAGCACTCAAGAGTTAGTGGAATTGACGTTGCAATTGAAGGAAATACTTGATAAAGGATACATTAGGCCAAGTGTATCGCCTTGGGGTGCACCAATGTTGTTTGTGAAGAAGAAGGATGGTACTATTAGATTGTGCATTGATTACAGGCATCTAAACAAGGTAACCATCAAGAATAATTATCCATTGCCAATGATTGATGAGTTGTTTGACCAGTTGAAGGGAGCGACAATGTTCTCAAAGATCGATTTGAGATCAGGATATCGTCATGTACGCATCAAAGAAGAGGATATCTACAAGACTTCTTTCTGGATCAGGTATGAGCATTATGAGTTTGTTTTTGTTCCTTTTAGTTTGATTAATGCTCCAAATACTTTCATGTGCTTGATGAATAGTGTGTTGTGTCTATATCTTGACAAGTTTGTGATAGTATTCATTAATGATATATTGACATATTCTAAGAATGGCGAAGGGCATGTCGAACACTTAGCAACAATATTGAGATTGCTAAGAGAACATCAGTTGTATGCCAAGCTTAGTAATTGAAATTTCTTTAAGACATACATACATTACATGGGACACATTGTTTCCAAGGAAGGCATAACAGTTCACGTGAATATCCCTAAATATCAGTTGGGCAATAAGGAGATGATTATTCTCCCGATTTAACATATACATTGAGGAGTTTAAAGGGAGAGTTCAAATGTTGCAAGGAAAACAATGATAGTTTGGTTGAGGCTTAGGAAATACTTGCAAGGGGTCAAGAAAGGCAGGCAAAGGTCAATGCAATCATACTTCAAATTTTTTTTTTCAGACTTGCAGAGATAGGGACAACTAAGAATTAATCAAGAATAGGAAGAGATGATTAATGGGGCATATGGTAGTAGGTCTCGGTTAGGATATAGGTCGGATAGAAGGGACACAGTCATAGGTGGCAGATCACTGGGTACACCTGATAGGAGGATTGGTGTGTATGGGTTTAATTTTAGTTCCTCATCCAGGAGACATCATCACCATCATCATCGCTGTCATCCTTACAGATGGAGTACAATCAGACATATGGATCAATGAATGGAGTTCTCCCTAGTTGAGAGGGAGTATTAAAATTGGCAACTAGGGCTAGACTCCATGTGGGTCATCTTATTTATGGAAGATGATACTTTTCTTGGATTCCTCCTTACAGAGATAGACTATCTTCGCATTTATCTGACTTTATGCCGTTCACAAGGAACAATCATTACCGAAGGCTACCTGGCGATAGATAGGCTCTGCCTCAGAATATAACACAACTCATTTACAGACTGGACAACTTTCTAAATGATTCGGCCACTTTAGGTTCTCACCAATGCCGAGCACACTGATGTGCAGGCTCCCAAATCACCTAAAGACTTGAGTTCTTCTCGTGTTGCAAGCAGATCAGACAGAATGTCCGTAGATGCAAAGCAGGAGAGTTACTCGACCCAAAGACTCTCAAACTTTGAATGCCTCTCCCCCTTACAATTCTAGTATTTATAATCCCTTAGCAGGTTAACCAGTGGAATTTTTTACCAGAAACCTGCAATAAGAGGAATCTCCTTTTGGTATGAATATCACGCAGGAAATCATAACCAAAGGATTAACAATAAGGAGTACCTAAAAGATTCGGGCAAGTGGGTACTACCACTTGTTATCTCGTCCCTTAAAGGCAGTGCCATATGGGGACCGAATCTGACACTATCTAAAAAGCAAGATTATATGATCAGTAGACAAGACTGCCAGAATCTAGGACATCGACGCATAATAATTACAAAGTGGATATTTTAAAGAAAACCCACGAAAACTAAAGGCCAGAATCTAGGACATCGACTCATAAATACAAAGTGGATATTTTAAAGAAAACCCACGAAAACTAAAAATGTACATGATATCTAATGAGTGATCATATACATCAATCACTATTATATTGCCATTCATCTGCATCAACATATTCCCTGTCAGCTTCATCCATCTCTAGTAGTTGTTCTATGTCAGGAGCAAATATATCATTTGGAAATGCATCATCAAGCCATGGAGGTGCTACTTCCAAGAAACAACAAAAAAATGGAAAATGGAATACATTTGCTGGTCTTGTCCTAGGATCTGTAGAAATTTCTCCATGGAAGCTGACCTTCAAATTGAATGCTCGTTCATTTTGCTGTCCATCTTGTAAGACTACCTCTGTTTCAGTATGAAGAAATTCAAACTCTACAGTGTAGTCGTATCGAGCAGCAATATGGATTTCCCAAATTAAAGTGTTAATGGTTTCCCGGAAGTTAAAATTACAAATATGCTCACTCCTAGGCATATACTTAAACATGAACAACTTAAACCAGGGACTCCACCAGTTATTAGCATTATCTAACTGTGTCGCATATGCAATGAATCTAACATAACCATGTACCCTGGCCCTCTGATGGATAGAGAAATAATCTTGCCATGTCAGAGGAATCCAAGAAAAATATCAGCTTCCATAAATAAGATGACCCACATGGAGTTTGGCCCTAGTTGCCAATTTTAACAAGACATCATCACCATCATCACCACCATCATCCTTATAGATGGAGTGGGTACTTTCCTAAGGAGTTCAAGAAAGTCAAGCCTCCTAGATTTGATGGGCAGATGAAGAAGTTAGAAGATGCAGAGGCATGGTTGCTTGGGATGAATAAATTCTTTAGATTACATAACTATTCAGAGAACATGAAAACCAAAATAACTACCTTCAGTCTTAAAAGGAAAGAAGATATAAATAGTGGGAAGATGTAATGAATGTCATAGGAATTCGAGAATAACGGTTGATTTGGGATGATTTCGAGAGACTTTTCAAGAATAAATACCTATCTGAAAGGTATTACGATGACAGAGCTAAAGAGTTTTATGAGCTGCTATGGGTTCTATGATAGATGATGAGTATACTAAAAGGTTCCTGGATATGTGCCTTGCCTCAAGGATGAGAAAGAAAAGGTTCAAAGGTTCATCAATGGGTTTCCAGTGGCATATAAATATCATATTGAGTTTGATAGGCCTCGCTCGCTGGAGAATCCATCAGGAAACTGAAGAATTGTTATGATAAATTAGAGCATAAAGTTGATCCTAAGCGTGATTTGAAAGGAAATGAGAAAATTAAAGGGAAATGGCCATTGAAATGAACAAGGCCTCAGGATGTTAGTGAGAAAGAAAATGTTGCTCCTTACAAAAAGCATATTGCAGTTGAGAAGGGACATGGGTTGCAACCTAGAGAGCAACAGAATAAAGGTGATGGTATGGTTTGAAAATGGAGGAGGTGGTCAATTTCCTCTTCTCCAAAAACAAGGACCATTCTCTGACGCTTTGCAAGGAAAAATGAGTCTTAACACAAAACAAGTTTTCCAAAAGGTCTCTTCAAGTTATAAGTTATTTTTCACATGTAAACTTAAGCATAAGAAACACAACATCACATAACTAATACATGCATACATGAAGAGTAGAACAAATAATTTGTTGACAAAGTTCACCCCTCTTGGGCTACATCTCCGGGCTTGCAAACATAGCTAAACCGCTCCATATATTCAGTGGAAAAAGGAGTGCATAAAAGTTTGTTGATGAGCATGTGGCAATTTCCCCTTCAAAGAAATGTTCTCCTGCAAAGAACTCTCACATAAAACAACATGACAAACTATAGTCATCATGAAAACATCAGCAACATAAGGCGTCTCCTACAAAGACCCTATACTCTAACTAAAATTGAGCATATATGAACATATAGGCACTTCAATTCCACATTGAAGGACAAATAGAAAACTTTCCTCAACAAGCCATAGTGAGAAAAGTATAGAAGAGATAAACCCCGTGAGTAACAACTGTTGCAGTAAACTTATGAAGGTAATAAAACTCCTACAAAGTCTTCTCCATGCTCAAACACCTTCAAGAACTTCTCCAAAACCCTGATTGATCCATAAATCCATGAACTTGAACTTGTAAAAGGTTCCTTTAGATGTGCTCAAATCATAAAATAGAGGCCACCATTGGATCTAGAATGTCCAAAAACCCCTAGGTAGACTCTCCTTGAGATCCAAAAGGACAAAATCTCACAAAATATATTGCTCTACAAGATCTCCATGTCGTTTTACTATAGTATCTATCCTACAAATCAAACCAATAAACTAACTGTCCTACAAATTCGCCCTATTTTCCATTAACGAGGCAACAATTTCAGCCTCCATCGGTGCAATTTGTTGGACATTCAATTTTTCCAATAACCCTCAAGAGCGAAAATCCAAGCCACATGAGCAATGTGGCTGCGAGCCAGGCCTTAACGCCCGCCCCCGCCGACCTAGCACCTAAAAATCCAGGGTCGTGGTCACGTTTAGGTCACAGGCCAACAGACCATCCTTCCCATTGGGCCCCTGTCATAAACACGCTAGGTCACATGGGTGGCCATAAGACTTTGGGGCTGGCCCCCTTACCTCTTCACCTATTTCTTAGTGCATGTTCATTTTCCCGGGGTCTTATGCAACCAATGAAACTAGGGGCTAAGGCTCCACCCAACCCCTCACCTGTCAACACCTTTTCCTCTAGAGCTTGCAGTCTCATGGCGGGTTGAGTGACCAGGGGCCCGTGCTTCTGCCGAGCCCCATCCTTATATGTTGATGATCATATGTCAATGCCATGACCGGGGGCCGGGGCTGGCAGCCTGACCCCTTCTCCCAAATCACATTGATTGAAACCTTAAATAAAGGTTTTTATCCATGCATATTAAGAATCACTTCGTGGCCTAATTGAAAATCCCTGAACCGCTACCTCAGAGGTCAGGGGTTTGAGTCCTGCCTGGGGCTTTGTCTAACCATACCCATAATTTTAATATGCTCTAGGGTGCCAAGTGGAAACTCATGACTAGGCCACGTGGCACCATTTCATTGGTCCACACCCAACCAATAAAAAACAAAAAAAAATAATGAACCAAAACCTGCCACTTGGCAACACCCAGTTGGTCCGTACTTCCACAGTCACCTTGGGTGATGTCAGTACTACGAAATCCCAGTCAGTTTTCCAGTCAACAACCTGCTCCTTTTTTCGCTGTTGAGACAAATGATCAGAACACAATAACTTGAGCATATGGTGGCAGATTGAGCTCAAACAAACATTGTTGGATTCAGAATGATGAGAACTTTGAATTGACATTAGTTTCAAGACTTTCTAGGCACTTTAATTTTGAGCTAAAATTTGATCAGTTGATCACACCTCCCCATTAGGAACTTTTGGATTCCAAAAGTTTACTTCCCTAGTAAATAAAATTAGGCTAAAACTCAAAATCACCCAAAAAATCACCCAAAATGCTTACTTTTCAATTGGTTCCCTTCAAGCCCCAATTAAAGCACTTCACCTATCTTCTTCGTGAAGACCTACTGTCCTATTAAGAATCGTGAAGTTCAACTATTAAAGACAAAATTGACTCCGTCTTGGAAATCAGAAGCAACATAAAACTTGTTTTACCGTCCTCAAACTGAACTTATACATAAAAGTACACTGCTGCAAGATTTAATGACATAATTGGCTTTGCCTACAAAAACACAGTCATCTTTTACAATCTCAAACAAAGATTCTATTCACAACAAGTTTCATCTTGAATACTTGCATTAGTGAGTACATGACAAACTTGTAGACAAACTTGGACGACAACTTGTACATTCAAAAAGTCCTTGAACATATGGAATTATAACAAGCCAATACATAACATCAATGAAAACCACATACTTGTTCATTTTACAAAAGTACCCAAACAGGTAAACAACAACAAGTAATTACAAATTTATAAAGCAACTTTACAAACCATCTACCCACTCTCTGCCTCTCCTAGGTTTATGGGTTCTCTTTTGCATCAACTTTTCCTTGAAGGTTGCTTTAGGCTTGTTGTGAGTCCTCTTTTCCACCTCTGCTTCCCTTGCATTAGGTTGCGCAATCTCTTTTCCCTTCTTGGAACGAAGCTCTGAATGTAATTTCCAACATCGTTCATTTCCATGCCCATGCATCCTACAATGGCTACAAAAGAACTTTCTCTTGCTCCCTGAAAAATAATTCCTCTCATGTGAAGGAGATTTATCATGCTTGATGCCTAGAATATGATACATTCTTTTAACTATTACCATGCATTTCTCACAGACACCCTCACAATGGTCAAATGCATCATAGAAAGTACAAGGGTAGATGTTCCACAAATAGTCAAAATTACTAACATTTGGAAAACACCCATGAGATTTATACCTGTCTCTCAGGCTTCAATTTTGACGATGTGGGGTGGACGATGATATGCAAGGTCCCTTCAAACATTCATCTCGCTTGGAAGACAAATGAACATTGTCACCGCCATCTTGGTGTGACATCTCATCCTCAGATGATTGTTGTGTCTCAAATTGTTTAGAGCATTATCCAAACTTCCTTTGACCATAACTCAATCCTTGATATTTTGGTCTCTCTTCAACCATGATTGGATTGGTGATCCCTTGGCCATTGATGCCAAGTCCTCCTCCTTCATAACCCATTTTAGAAAGCAACTTCATACCAATGCCTTTGGTATGTTGCTCAAACGCGGCAAAAGAGGTGTTATGAACATAAACAAAAGCAATTGTACTTGAAATGCTTATTACCTCCTTAAACTTTCCATTCATATTTTCAGCTTCTAATGATGATGACAACATTGTAGATGACTCTAGCCACACACTTTTACCAACTGGCATATGGCGAAAATCTTGGAGATGATTGCAAAATGCACATGCATCATCTTCCTCATATGGTCCATAACTAAAATGTGAATTGTTTAGTCAATTTAGTGTCCTAAATTGCTCTACATAAATTATCAATCCGGGTATCGTAAACTGATGAAGTGTGTTGCACCATATGTGCTTAGTCAACCCTTTTTCTTACTTCGTTGTTTTACAGTTTTTTGTTGTTTTTGGGGGTTTGTTTCTTATGCTTAATCTAAGAAAGAAAATCTATGCTTCTAGGTGAAATCTCTAGATGTCATTGGACAATTAAATCTAATGACTTCTAATATTAGAACCTAATTTCTAAAGAAAGGAGAAAATGAAACAAATCAAAACTTTAATATAAGCCGGAAAAATGTCTATGAAATGAAAGCAAAAATGATAACAGCGAAATGAAATCCAAGAAAGCAAAAATAAAACTACTACAATTAAAAAGTAAAAACTTGAAACTGCTTTTAATGGTTAGCCAATAATCTCATCCATAATCACAACATTTTGCCAATTAACTTCTAAATTGGTGTTAAGCTAAAGGCTCCGGAAATATCATCATATGGCATGAAAGAAATGACATCTAAATTATCTAATTTCACATTAATGAAAAGCAAAGCCAATTATCTCATCTATAATCACAATATTTCTCCAATTAACTTCTAAAACGGTGTTAAGCTAAAGGCTCCAGAAATATCATCATATGGCATGAAAGAAATGACATCTAAACTATCTAACTGCACACTAATGAAAAGCAAAGTCAATCATCTCACCTATAATTACAATATTTTTCCAATTAACTTCTAAAACGGTGTTAAGCTAAAGGCTCCGGAAATATCATCATATAACATGAAAGAAATGACATCTAAACTATCTAATTGCACACTAATGAAAAGCAAAGCCAATCATCTCACCTCTAATCACAATATTTCACCAATTAACTTCTAAAACGGTGTTAAGCTAAAGGCTCCAGAAATATCATCATATAGCATGAAAGAAATGACATCTAAACTATCTAATTGTACACTAATGAAAAGCAAAGCCAATCATCTCACCTATAATCACAATATTTCGCCAATTAACTTCTAAAACGGTGTTAAGCTAAAGGCTCTGGAAATATCATCATATAGCATGAAAGAAATGACATCTAAACTATCTAATTGCACACTAATGAAAAACAAAGCCAATCATCTCACCTATAATCACAATATTTCGCCAATTAACTTCTAAAACGGTGTTAAGCTAAAGGCTCCGGAAATATCATCATATAGCATGAGAGACTAATCTAATAAGCAAATATAAGAAACATGTAAAGAACACTAACCTACAATCAACCGGTTGAACACACTTGCATGAAATAAAATTGCATAAATGGAAACTCTAATCTATCAAACTTGAAAGCAATCAAATGACATACTTGAATGAAATCAAAGCAAAACTACAAAACAAAATATACTCTACCTTACATTCTAATATGCTCCATGAAATCTACTTCAAATCTCCGTCCATGTTGAAAATATCAAAGCTTTATTCAAATTCTTCAAAATTACAAAGTACAACAAAGCTCTCCAAAGTTTTCAAGACTAAAAAGCTACAACCTTAGGAACTAAAAAACTAACAAATGAAGGAGAGGATCTCCTATTTATACAAAAAGATGAGAAGCCATCTCATTAATGAGAGTCCATGAATCTCTCCATCTACCTTTAGAGTCCTAATCAAAATAAGCACTGATAAGACACATGTCTTCTTAGAGTTTCAATACAATTAGGAGATGTGACACATATCCTCATGATCCCATGATTCTCTCCACTCAAATTCGAATTTGGCCTTAGAGTGCCACATAAAGGTCTTCTAGAAACCTCTTTTTGACTTACACATGTCAACATTCTCAACCCACTTATTAGGTATAAGCATGTGCACATTATTTTTTAATTTTAACCACAAATTCACTTTAAAAAACTAAGAATTAATAAAGTTTGGAAAAACATAAATGTGGCCCAATGATAATGAAAGTGGGATGAATGTAGTGACATAGTAGTGAAATGGAGGTGATATAATGGACATAATAGTGAAAATGTAATGGAAATGAATGACATTTTCAAGACCCAACATACCCCCCAACTGAAGCTATTGCATGTCCTCATGCAATATATATTACATTAATTCTTTTGACCATTGCGTTTTGGCTTAACTTTGCATGATATCATTTGATAACTTCATACTTTCGCAAAGTGTTTTTCTTGAATTGCAACATGGTTGGTTCTTGTGTAACAACCATATTTTGTTGTTGCATTCTATTTTGATCTTTGAACTTTGCATAATGATATTTTGATTATTGTTGCAAAGTATATCTTTATTGGATTGCCCAATGGTTGGTTCTTGTGTGACAACCATGATTGTGTTTGTATCCAATTTATTCTTTAAACACTTTTTGAAAAGCCATTGTATGCTCATAATAACAATGTAATAGTTAATATATTTTGGAAATATGTGGCCTCCTGAATATGATATGGACATGGCAAGATATGAATATGAATGTATTTCCCCCCAACTGATGGTATTCGCAATTTTATGAAATGAGGAAGAGAAGTGTTTTTCCAACAATTATCATTCTAGCTTTTTATGGAATTCTATGGTCAAAAGTTAGGAAATGACGTACCTTAACTTACCCTTTGGAATGGATGAGTTGTATGTGTGGTGGCTTCAAAATTCTGATCATATTCTTCTTCAAGTCGCTGAACAAGAAGAGTCATGGATGAAGAGTTAAGATGATTTTTTATTGCTTCTACTAAAACTTGCTAAATCTGCTCCAAAATGCTAAAAATAATAGTCTTCATGTCTTCAAAACTCATTGGCACAATTCCTACTATGTGAAAAGATGTTATGATGTCGAACATAGCAGGAAATTGTTGACTTAGTGGCCATTAATGGATGCCACTAGTCAACACGAGAACTCTCACCATTGATGACAATGAGAGTCAAGATGCCCAAACACATCTTGCTAGGTATGAATAGTTTTGCCGATGTCGAGTCACCTAGAATATTTGATGAATAAGGGACATTAATGTATTCCCATTGTTTGTTAACATGAGAACTTGCTATTAAGGCATGCAAGCCTCAAGGTGTCTTTACAAGGAACTTAGACTCGAAGGACTATGGACTCAATAATTTGCATTGAAGTAGGGCTTATCTGTAAAATGAAAATGACAAGAAAGGGAAGATGAAAATGGAAGATGGCAATGGAGAGTAGAAATGGAAATGGGCAATAAGCATGTGAATGAGCCTCTTGTTTTTATTTGTGGGTTATGAATGGACAAAAAGAGATGGAAAGTGTATGTGAATGTAAATGGAAAATATGGAGTGAAATGAGGTGAATGGTTTACTATGAAGTATGGATGTGATGGAGACAATAGTATCTGAAAGTTTTTTCAAGTATTTGGATATGATTTGGCATTAGCATATTTCCTCTTTGTTGCTGATCATCCTTTTATGAAACAAATTGGTCTCTTAGAGAGACACCATTCACTTGTAGTAATTTGTCCTTCCTCTTGGAACCTGCAAAAAAATTAATACTTATTTTACAATGGAATGTAATATTATCAAAGGAGAGAGGTGATCAATCTCTCTAGTTATGATATTTACGCACAAAATTAAGAATTTGTATTAATGAAACAAGTTCTCAAAGGAAAAATCAAAAGAATTTATACCTGCTTTGGAATTGGTGCCTCAAGTTGAATGTTGCTTCTTTTCAGCAATTTATTTCATTATTTACTATTTCAAACTCTGATGATGGATTTCTCATTGAGTAGATCTTGTTGAGATCCTTCCAATGACACTTGAATCATCAAAATCTGATTTTATATGAGAAAGTTAGGCTGATTTGAACAATGAGATTTTTCCGCTGCGGAATGGCTTTAGCTGCGGAACGCGCATAATTTCTATAGCTAAAAATATTGAAAAAAAGTTAGCCATTCATTTTTCATCATCAGTCCAAAATTAATCAATACCTTCAGAAAAGTGAGTAAATAACTTATTCATTTCATTGATTCAAAATAGTTTTTTTTTTTTGGACATGCGGTGATTTAGTAATAACACACACCTTGACTTCCCTTTGACCGGGGCCTTTTTCATCGATTTGGATCGAATGGATAGGACACCATTCATGTATTGACATTTTCCCAGCTACCCATGTGGCTCGTTTCATCTCTTGACACTTATAACCTATAGAAGTATGAAAATGGTTGCGGAATTGCCAGTTAGCTGCGAAACAGAGCTGCATTCCACAACTAAAAGACAACCAACCATCAGTTTTCTGATTTAAGTTATTTTCTTCATTGTCCGCATGTAGGAAATCTGTAAATGGTAGTGGCATATGGAGCAAAACAGTTTCAGCGATGGAAATGGAATATCAAGGTACGAACTCTTGTGCTGCTCATATTTTTTTGTTTTTTGGAGATATACCCGAAGTGTCACTTTCCTACTACCATCTGAATCATAAACCTTGAAGATGAATTCAATCTTTTGGTTACTTAGCAATTAGGCATGGGAACAATTTTAGAGCACTTCGACTATCAAAAAGATGCTTATGCAAAAGTGCAAGGATGCAAGAGCTAGTATGCAGGAATGATAGATTATTTTCAAGATCAAACAGAAACCAATGATTTCAAGAATGCAATTATAATGCACCAGACTTTGATATGATTCAGATCAACCCACAATTAGCATGCAAACAGTCCCAAAATCTCACTTGAAAAACAAACAAGATAATACTTATTGAGCCTTTAAGTGTATTAGGATTATCGTAACTTATTTTTAGGACCAAACTTCGAAGATTACACTGTTGTAGCAATTATATCAGACCTCTGAAATACACAAGACTGCCAGGGAAAATGAGCAACAAAGCTTCAACTTATAGTTTTATAAACAAGTGAAGGCACATCATGATAAAACCTCCACCCATTCTAGTTTCTAAATCATAAAACAACCCATTTCCCCTCGCTGTCATGCTTCTATTTTCTATTGTCTGTGCCCTGTCCATTGTAAAATATGGACGATCATTCGGATTGGCCAATTTTTTCTACCTCATTCAAAATTGAAAGTACCATCTAAATCATACGGGGCTGGAAAGAATTGCCGATAGCACAGGATTGCCATTGTCATGCTGCCAAGAGTGGAAAGAAAAACAATGCAAAGTTTTGCAGCATGGCCTTGACGGTAAAAAATATTCATCTCAGCAAGATATAATGAGACATATCCTAAGCCTGCAAATGACTCTTATGCCCTTAATATTTTAGTGAGTAAATACGTCGAGCATCATGGGTATAGCCGTTAAACAGATCAATCGGAAATAGTCGTATTCGATTCAGACACGTCTGACAGGTGTGAGATGAATTATTAAAGATGGAAAACATGTAATCATGATTTAAGGTCAGCACACATTGATTCCAAATTGGATATCCCCTCCCCAGGCAGCCGAATTAAATCAAACTGCCAGTTTATTAATTTAAATTCCGTTTTTTCCTCTCGTGGCCTGCAAAAATGGGCTTCGAAGAACTGCAAAAATCTCCCAAACCGCTTCAAATTCCTTAAAACGATTTCTGGGTTATCTAATTGACCAAATTTCCGAAAAAACCCATGTTTTATTTTTCCCAAATTCATCTCCTTTTGGCTGGATCGTGCAGTTAAAGTTTGGCGTTTTTCAGTGTTTTGCGTTTTTCCTGAGTTGCTGCATTCGACTGTGAAATGAATTTCTAAGAGAAAAATTATTTTCAGATTTACAATTGTCCTCCAACATTAGAAGCAATCGACTTTCCAAGTTGACTCAACTCTGTTTTAATATCAGCAATAGTTTTGTTGGTAAATGACTGAAGGCTTGGGATGGTGACTTGATTACAGTTTCAAGATGTTTTGAAAGCATCATTGCAAGATGTTCTAATCTCATTTTGTGTGCTATATGTTTATAGATTGGATTATTTGAAAACCATTTCAACACTTTTGTTGATATCTACTTGAGAGCGATTCATAACACCAACCCTAAGGAAACTGCAAACACTATTTTGAAAGCCATATAAGAGTTTTTTTTTTTTCAATTGGCCTCATTTTATTTTTCTTTACAACAGTCCAAGCAATTCGATCTGTTGAATTTGCACTTTTGATTTTTTTTTAAAAATGTTCTTGCAGGTTTGTTTCAAGGCCAAAGCTTCAAACATGAATGCAAATTTTCTATTGAGGCCACAGTGGAAACTGGAATTGGGGATAGCCATTGATTGTTTTTTTTTCTCTGAAATTGTGAAATTTTATAAGAATGATTAATGATTTTCAATTTCAGGAAGCAAAGACTTCAAGTAAAATATGCTAAAATAGGACTTTGACTGAAGTCTTAAGCTGATTTTTTTATCGATTTGGGCTGGGTGACTAGGATAGGATCCATGTCGGGATGATTCCAGAGATGCCCATGTGGTCGGTTTCTTCATTGGATGCCTATAACATGCTAAACCTTGGAATTAGCTGCGGAATTCTCAGTTAGTTGCGGAATCAGGCTGCATTCCGCAACCAATTTGCAGAATCTTATTAAAACAGGACACAATGTTTTGAGGGTCACTACAAACCATAACCAGTCAATTTTGGACCGCTGAACCTATCAAAGGAGTTGGATTTTTTTTTTTTTTTTTGAATCAAATGAAATGATGAAGTTTATTTTGTCCCCCTTTTCTCTCTCTCTCTCTCTCTCTTTTAACATAATTCTTTTTCTGATCCTCCAGATCACACAAAGTGTAGGAGGAGAACATACTCAAGAAATTATTAATTTTTTTAGATGTAAGAAATAAGGTCTTATAATTACACTTCCTTGGCAACGACGCCAAAATGTTTAGTCAATTTAGTGTCGTAAATTTCTCTACATAAATTATCAATCCGGGTATCGTAAACTGATGAAGTGTGGTGCACCATATGTGCTTAGTCAACCTTTTTTCTTACTTCGTTGTTTTATAGTTTTTTGTTGCTTTTGGGGGTTTAGTTTTTTATGCTTAATCTAAGAAAGAAAGGCTGTGCTTCTAGGCGAAATCTCTAGATGTTAATGGACAATTAAATCTAATGACTTCTAATGTTAGAACCTAATTTCTAAAGAAAGGAGAAATGAAACAAATCAAAACTTTACTCTAAGCCGGCAAAATGTCTATGAAATGAAAGCAAAAATGATAATAGCTAAATGAAATCCGAGAAAGCAAAAATAAAACTACTGCAATTAAAAAGTAAAAACTTGAAACTGCTTTTAATGGTTAGCCAATAATCTCACCCATAATCACAACATTTCGCCAATTAATTTCTAAATCAGTTTTAAGCTAAAGGCTTTAGAAATATCATCATATGGCATGAAAGAAATAACATCTAAATTATATAATTTCACACTAATTAAAAGCAAAGCCAATTAAATCACCTATAATCACAATATTTCTCCAATTAACTTCTAAAACGGTGTTAAGCTAAAGGCTCTGGAAATATCATCATATAGCATGAAAGAAATGACATCTAAACTATCTAACTGCACACTGATGAAAAACAAAACCAATCATCTCACCTATAATCACAATATTTCACCAATTAACTTCTAAAACGACGTTAAGCTAAAGGCTCCAGAAATATCATCATATAGCATGAAAGAAATGACATCTAAATTATCTAATTGCACACTAATGAAAAGCAAAGCCAATCATCTCACCTATAATTACAGTATTTCGCCAATTAACTTCTAAAACGGTGTTAAGCTAAAGGCTCCGGAAATATCATCATATAGCATGAGAGACTAATCTAATAAGCAAATACAAGAAACATGTAAAGAAAAATAATCTACAATCAACCGGTTGAACACACTTGCATGAATGGAAACTCTAATCTATCAAACTTGAAAGCAATCAAATGACATACTTGAATGAAATCAAAGCAAAATTACAAAACAAAATCTACTCTACCTTACATTCTAATATGCTCCATGACATCTACTTCACATCTCCTTCCATGTTGAGAACATCAAAGCTTTATTCAAATTATTCAAAATTACAAAGTACAACAAAGCTCTCCAAAGCTTTCAAGACTAAAAAGCTACAAGCTTAAGAAATAAAAAGATAACAAATGAAGGAGAGGGATCTCCTATTTATAAAAAAAGATGAAAAGCCATCTCATTAATGAGAGTCCATGAATCTCTCTCTCTACCTCTAAAGTCCTAATCAAAATAGGATCTGATAAGACACGTATTCTTAGAGTTTCAATACAATTAGGAGATGTGACACATATCCTTATGATCCCATGATTCTCTCCATTCAAATTCGAATTTGGCCTTAGAGTGCCACATAAAGGTCTTCTAGAAGCCTCCTTTTGACCTACACATGTCAACAATCTCAACCCACTTGTTAGGTATAAGCATGTGCACATTATTTTCTAATTTTAACCACAAATTCACTTAAAAACGCTAAAAATTAATAAAGTTTGGAAAAACATAAATGTGGTGCAATGATAATGAAAGTGGGATGAATGTGGTGACATAGTGGTGAAATGGAAGTGATATGATGGACATAATAGTAAAAGTGTAATGGAAATGAATGACATTTTCAAGACCCAACATGAACCATGCCCACATATTGGTTTCATTTTGGAGGTGTATTTTTTTGTCATAGGATTAGAACTTTAGTAACTTGTTCCTTAAGCACATGCTTCAATTGAAGGCACATATTCCTCTTCTCCTCTTCATCCATTTCTAGCACTCTTTTCAACTCAATGTTCTCCACACGAAGAGTCAAATTCATCTCCTCTAGATCTTGGAGACTATTTTTTCCCATTATTGCAACTTGGTCAGATGAGGCTCTGATACCAATTGATCTGAAAATGGAGGAGGTGGTTAATTTCCTCTTCTCCGAAAACAAGGACTGTTCTACAACGCTTTGCAAGGAAAATTGGGTCTTAACACAAAACAAGTTTTCCAAAAGGTCTCTTAAAATTATGAGTTAGTTTTCACATGTAAACTTAAGCATAAGCAACACAACAACACATAACTCATACAAGAATACATGAAGAGTAGAGCAAAGGATTTGTTGATGGATTTCACCTCTCCTAAGCTACATCTCCAGGCCTGCCAACATAGCTAGACCGCTCCATATATTCAGTGGAAAAAGGAGTACATAAAGTTTGTTGATAGACATGTGGCTATTTCCCCTTCAAGGAAATGCTCTCCTATAAAGAACTCTCACATAAAACAACATGACAACCTACAATCATCATGAAAACATCATAAACACAAGGCGTCTCCTACAAAGACCCTATACTCCAACTAAAAATAAGCATATCAAAAATTCAATTCCAGATTGAAGGCCAAATAAAAAACTTTCCTCAACAAGATATAGTGAGAAAAATATAGAAGAGTTGAACCTTGCAAGTAACAATTGTTGTAGTAAACTTTTGAAGGTAAGAAAATTATTACAAATCCTTCTCCATGCTCAAACACCTTTAAGAACTACTCCAAAACCCTGTCTGCTCTATATGCCCATGAACTTGAACCTACAAAAAGTTCCTTTAGATGTGCTCAAATCAACAAATAGAGGTCATCATTGGATCCCAGATGTCCAAAAAACCCTATGTAGATTCTTATTCATGAGCTCCAAAAGGAAAAAAACGTATAAAAGATATTGCTTTACAAGCTCTCCATGTAGTTTTTTTGTTATATGTCCTAAAAATCGACCAATAGACTAACTGTCCTACAAATTCAACTTATTTTCCGATAACGAGGCGATAATTTCGTCCTCCACCGATGCAATTTGTTGGACATTTAATTCATCCAATAACCCTTAAGGGAAAAAATCCAGGCCGCATGGGCCATGTGGCCATGCGGTGGGCCTTAATTCCCACCCTCACTGACGTAACACCTAAAAAGTTGGGGTCGTGTTCATGTTCAGACAACGGGATCGAGGGCTGGGCCCTCGTCATAAACAGACCAGGTCACATGGGTGGACATAAGACTCTAGGTATGCTCCTGTTATCTCCGCCTCATTTCTTAGCATCTGTTATTTCGCCCGGGGTCCTGTGCAACCAATGAAACTAGGGTTTAGGGCTCCATCCAATCCCTCACTTGTCAGCGCCTTTTCCTCTGGAGCCTGCGGTCTCGTGGCAGGTTGAGTGACTAGGGGCTGATGCTTTTGCCGAGCCCCATCCTTATACGCTAAGGGTCATATGTCAATGCCATGATCGGGGGCCGGGGTCAGCCCAACCCCTTCTCCCAAATGGCGTTGATTGAAACCTTAGATAAAGGTTTTGCTCCATGCATATTAAGAATCACCACGTGACCTAATGGAAAAGCCCTGCACTGCTACGTTGAAGGTCGAGGGTTCAAGTCCTACCCAGGGCTCTATCCAACCATACCCAAAATTTTAATACGCTTTGGGGTGCCACGTGACAACTTGTGATTGCGTCACATGGCACCATTCCATTGGTCCACGCCCAACTAATAAAAAACAACCACTAATCAATGAACCAAAACCTACCACTTGGCGACACCTGGTTGTTCCATACCTGCATTGTCACCGTGGGTGATTTTAGCAGGACGGAATCCCAGTCAACTGCTCAGTCAACAACCTACTCCTTTTTTCGCTGTTGGGACAAATGATTAGAACGTAGTAACTTGAGCATACAGTGTCAGATAGAGGTGAAACAAATGTCATTGGATTTAGAATGACGAGCACTTCGACTTGACACTTGTCTCAAGACTTTCTCAACACTTTCATTTTTGAGCTAAAATTTGATCACTTGATCATGGTAGGGGGACCGTTGCAGTGCTGGTGATGGGTCTCTAAATTAGACATAAATTAAGGCCCATCTAACCTTTTTTGGGCACTTTAAGGCTATATTAAACCTATTCTTCTACACTTAATAATGTTTTTTTAGCTTTAATTTGTTCATTAGGAAGGTTTAGAGATAATTGCATACTTGTGCCTAATATTATTTATTTTTGTAGAATATTGTGAGAATATTGGGCAGATTATGAAGATTTGGAGGAGAAGATAATCTAGGGACTTTATCCCTACTACACGATGATCAATATTGGATAATAAATGAACAAAAAATCATGAAATCGTTAACAAATTCTAGAGCTCCAATGATTGAGAAAATCTAGGAATGTGTTCCCTGTCATTTAATGCAGATTCCTAGTGTTCAGAACAAATGCACTAGTTAATCGCTTTTGGATGGAAAATCTTCCTCCTTTCAACGAGAATGCTTCCTCATCATTTTGTATAAGTACCAATTTGAATTTGCTTATGGGGCATGTATTTCTTAGTCTTCTTGTGGAGAAAGCTTGTATTTTTGTAGCTCCACTTTCATTTCTAGCAGGGATGTACTTGGATTGATTCAAATAATGAAGTTTGGTGTCATGATGCGCGCCCTGGATCCCTGGGAAATATTGCTGCCAAAGGGAGTGCTAACCACATAGACTGAAGCTGACAGTCCCGCTGTTAGCTCCCTTAAATTAATTGACCTCAATTTGGCCGCGCTTCCAAGTGAGGTGCTTCACAATTTATAGGATGGTATGATCGCGGAACTTCAGGCTCGCGAACAACGCGCGTTACAGGTAATCAGTGAGCAAAGAGTAAAAAACGCTCAGTTGATGTACAAAGAGATTCTGCTGTCAACCTCGTCAAAGCCGTCACAGACAAAAATGAGCGCATGACCAAGGTGGTGGCTGAGGCATGCAGCTCTGTCCCAAAGCTGGTCATTTTGGATGATAAGCCCATAGATGTGTGGATTAAGAAGCTCACTGCTGGAGTGTGCGACGCCCGAATAGAGTTGGTGAAGGTTCAGTTTGACATGAACCTCAAGATCGCAAAACTGTAGTTGAAGGCCGAGCCTCCAACTCCACTAGAAGTCATAGAGCAGCGCGAGACAGTTGTGAAGGACGCCGTGGTAGCAGTAAACAACGTCGTAACAGATTGTACCACGCTTTTCGAGAAGGCGCTCAAAGTGGTTACCAATTTGCAGGAGGATCCCACCTTGCAAAGGTTGGAAACTGAGGCCCGGGGGATGAAGCAACGGTATGATGAAGTCAAAGTGACGACAAGCACCGTCGCCCTTATACAGAGGCTAGCCAAACTCCAGGAGGAAAAGTTACTAAAGGAGCAGGTGGATGCAACGCAGTGCAAAGAGAGCGTCCTTAAGGCGAAAATAGAGCCTTGGCTTGATGAAGCCTATGCACTCACCGCCACCATCGAAGGAAAGTTGGCTAGTCTGCAGGTGACTCAGCAGAAGATACAACGAGATAGTACAGGGCCAACGATAGAGCAATTGGTTGAGGAGATGACGCAAGCGGCAACACAGTGTGCTGCTGAAGTTGCAGTAGTCCAAGTAGAGTTTGGAGGTCTTCGTGACAAGATCTCTGCACCGACCAAGTGACTCGAGGGCGAGTCACCATGTTTGTGTTGGGGGCCTATTGGGAACAGGTCCCCTGGGGTCAATTTTGGGGTTAAAAACCCAAGTTTTGGGGCAGAAAGCCTGAATTTTGTATAAAGAAATGTAAAGTCTTCGCATTTTGTGGTCGCGGAGTGCGAAGATATCAAGAGTCAAAAAGGGTTTCCGCCCTTAGTCTAGATAGGTTGTGTTAACTTGATGAGATCCGCCCTTGGTTCGCGGACCATGGGATTACATAAAGAGGAGGTCTTAAGAGGAGTTTAAGTCTGTTTTAGTTTTAGTTAGTTTAGTTCAATTCAGTTAAGTGGAGTCATTAATGAGTATGTAAAGGATCTAAGAGCGAGAGTGTTAGTGTGTGAAGAAGGCTTTGCAGCTGAGTGCGCAGAGGCCTAGGGTAGAAGTCCGCAGCTGAGTGCATAGAGGCCTAGAGTAGAAGTCCACATCCGAGTGCATAGAGGCCTAGGGTAGAAGTCCGTAGCTGAGTGCATAGAGGCCTAGGGTAGAAGTCCACAGCTGAGTGCATGGACCCCTACAGCTGTGTGCACAGGGTAGTCAGAGTCTTTAATGAACATCTAGATCATCAATAAAGAAGTGTATTATGAATTTGTTGTGTCTTTTACTTATGTCAATTGCATGCGATTATGTTATGTTAAGCATTAGGTTTATGTTTTATTGCTAAATTGATGCGTAAATCTATATGTTTTCCTTTTTTATATGAACGCAAGTAGAGATATATGTTTATGCAAGGATAATCTAAATTGCATGATAGAATTGGTGAAACTTAAGATAATTCAGAGAACTATACAACAAAGTAGTTACAAAGGCGCGTAAGTGCCAAGATCGCTTGTTAGGATTACGCAAAGGACGATCACATACCTTCATGGAGGTTCTGAAAGACTAATAAAGAAGTACATCGATAATCCCTAAAAGCTTATCGATCTGCACGAAGGAAGAGTTAAGGTATAAAATCGACATCACAACCATCTCGGGGTATTGAAACTTGGTTCCTGCATCCCCCCATACTGCTTCAGGTGAGACTTCAGTCCGCGCTCCATGGATTGATGCTAAAAGGGCCAGTAGTGTAGGGATTTGCTTCGTTGACTAATGCTGAACCTGGGTCAGGGCCCATCGAGCCAAAAAATGGTTCTGTTGCCGAGACCAGGATCTTCATAACGAGATGTGTGATGTCGCATCATTGGAATCCAACTAAGAAGGAGATTGAAGACTGGTTGGATAGAAAGATCCACGAATTTGTGGCGCAAGAAAACAGGAATCTGCAATTGACAAAGGAACAGTGGTTGGACAGATATCTGTACATAGAAATTCACGAAATCTTCTTCTGTTCTTTCCTGGTTGAATTATACGAGTGGATCACGAAGTTGGCAGACAACCAGGGAAGGTGGAGGCTTGACAATTCAATTGTTTGGACCCCAGAGTTAATAAGGAAATTAGAAGCCTCTGAAGATAATATCGTGCACGCTATCGATCATTGGCTTGGTCGTATCATAGGAGGGTTTGTAACAGAGTTTGCGGTTGACACTTTGGTCAATTACAGTGAAGCAGAGCGTCACTTTTTTAAGGGGCCGCGAGGTAAGTACATGAAGTCATTAAATACTTGGATTAAGATGCTCTTGTGTGAAAAGCGGGTCTTGCAGTTACCTTGATGTTTGGAGCTAAGTGGAAGGTCTTTTAGGGACGGAGGAAGAAAAGGTCCTGAGTATAGCTCGCTGATTGAACCTCCTTTGAGTGACGACGAAGGCACAGCACAGGCTTCTCTGCTGAGTGCTGTTCAGTTGATAAGACAAGGGTTCTGCGAATACCTACACTACCTCAATCCTCATCCCATCCATCCACACCGCCTCCATCCTCACCTCCATCACTTACCCCATCGCCCACACCACTGCCACCTCCACCACCGTTCAACATGGCGAACTCCGCAAAGCTACCTGTATTCAAGGGCATAGGAAATGAAGATCCGGACCAGTTTTGGTTCGCCACGAAGGCTGTATGGGAAGCTCAGGATATCACGAATGATCAAATGAAGAAAACAAAATTGGTTAGTGCTTTTCCGGACCACGCACTAACGTGGTACATTAAGTACAATGTCGATAACCTGACATCTACTTTGGTAGATATCCAGACTGCACTGAATAGGGAATTCGACAGACCTAAGTCTCAAGCGCAATCCATTGTGGGATTCAAGGAGATCATGATGAAGCCTGGGGAGACACCCCGGGATTTGGATCAAAGATTGATGTGTACGATCCGTGAAGCCAACATGAACCTAACTGATGGGCAGTGCTGCGAATGGTTTGTGGCCTCTCTCCTGCCTCACGTAAGGGTTGCGCTATCACAACAGAAGATTGGGACCTAGGCGGAAGCTCTGGAGATCACAATGAGACTGCACGAGACACCTATGTAGGATGCTAATTTGGGGGTTTAGCAGATTCACACGTAGTTATAGAACCATTGCCTCAAAATGATAAGTTTGAAGAAAGACAAAACAACTCGGCTAGAGGCGCACAAGGAAGTCTGGTGCCTGAAATTCAAAGGTTAGGGGCATGACAAGGATCACTGTCTCGTCTTTGAAAATTATGTTGCAGTAGGGGGCCAATGTCTCTAAGGTCGGAGGCTTTAGCAGGACCAAGTACAGGGCTTGCGCTTGGTGTGCTATATGCCAGGTAGCTTGGAAACATGTGATTGAAAATTTCCATTTGTTGCAGAAATTCGTACAGATGCCACAACAAATTTTCTGCTATTTATGTCAATCAGTAGGTCATGACAAGTGCAATTGCCGTAGTTACAAATTAATGATGGACAGGACACATGCATACACGGTGCAGGCAGAAACGTAGCCTCCAGACCAAGGTGCTGGGGGAACGCGAGGTGAGTATCAGGGGCGCGGCCGAGGCTGAGGTGGAGGAGGGCCTGGTAGAGGCCAAGGGAAACTTATTTGTTACAATTGTGGAGGAATAGGAAACTACGCGAGATACTGCCCGAATCCGATGCGACTGTCATGCCGCTATTGTACTCAATTTGACCATGCGATTGAGGAATTCCCTATATTATTGGCTAAGATTCGCGAAAAGGGAGAGAAGCCTCTGCAACCAATTCAGAACCTACATATGATGAGGGTTGAGCCTCGCAAGGAAGACCCTAAAGTAAACATTATGCTACAGAGTGGAACGACGACCGATGAGGATAAGGGGAAGCAACGTGCAAAGGGTGAGTGGGTCTGCAAAGCACTAGAGAAGGAGACTGGGTTTGATCTAGAACACGCAAAGGAAACATTTATGGAAGCAAAGAAAAGTTTAGCTGAGGCCTATACCTTAGGAAGTCGGGAGAAACCAGTTGAAGAAATGGACCCATCCATGAATAGCACGTTCTTGGAGACCTGCATGAAATTACTCCGCGATAGTAAGGCTGTGAAGGGACTGGAGGAACTGATCAATCCGTGCACTGGCAAGGACAACGCTACTAGCGAATTGAGCGTAGTCAGAAAGCTTGGTAAGCATAAGGTGAGGACTAGACGTGAGATGAGACTCATCACGCAGATAGGGGAATACATAATGGACCAGGTTATCTTGGATCTGACGCGAATGTTTTGCCAAAACAAAGATGGGAAAGAACAGGGAGACTTGCGCTCCAGTGGTCTTCGATCTAGTTAAGGATGGCGAATCAACAGAAAATCATCCCAATGGGGAGGCTGTAGGGAGCAATAGTTGACATCGAAGGTGTGAATGCACTGACAGATTTTGAAGTAATAGATATTGTGGATGATAGAAATCCCTACCCGTGCTCCTTGGGATCGATTGGGCCACTAACATGAATGGGGTAATGAACCTGAAGAAGCGAAAGATGATATTTGAAAAGAAATCGCTCCGTGTAGTGGTGCCACTGGATCCTCTAGAAGGACCGTGCTATACAAAACCGGTCCGCGATTATGAAAGTGATGACGATTTGGACCAGATTTACAAGATAACGACGCGAGATCAGGATTGGGTGACTTTGACAACAGATGGACGTATTGCATGGGACTGCGAGAGCTCTTGCACATCAGATTCAAACAAAGAAATGGAGCATTGGAAGAACCGCTGTATGAAGTATCTACGCTGCGCTGTAATATGATGACCAAGTCGTTGCACTGCGTATCATCAGAGGTAAGAAATCTACCTCACTATGATGGGTTAACTGACGTTGATCGCTTTTTGGATGCATTTGAAAGGGAAGTGCCTGAGAAGCATCGCTTCCAGGCATTAGATTTGGCACTGTGCGCTACACTCGCAAGATGGTGGGGTACCCACAAGGATAGTTTTGAGGCTTGGCATGAGTATAGAAGGAGGATGAGGATACGGTTTGGCCACCCGAAGGTACGACTAGCAGAAAAGTATGATGGGAGGAATGATCCACATGATCATTTGGCCAAATGGACTGAAGTATATGGAGTGAAGCCTTAGCCAGAGTGGGTCCATCTATTTTGTCATACCTTGGATGTTATACCAATGAATTGGTATTTGGAGACAGAACTCCGTCATGGCACCGAAGAATGGGATGTTTTATGCCAAGGATTTCTGATGATGTTCAGTTTTGAGGATGGATTTGAATCCATCGATGAAGCGTTGCAGGAGGTTAAGACAACCATATTTAGGATACCGCAGGATCCTCTAGATCTGATTCAACCTGATTGGACTACCCAGCTGAGCTGCGAGTTGGTGTGTTACAATGTAACAACAAAAGAAGAAGACAAAGACCCGAGAAATATTAATATCCCAGAGACTTAAGGTCACCGTGGAGTTGAAGGACCACAACTAGAGAACCCAGACATAATTGAGCCACTCAAGGCCAGGCAAGTGAACATTGGCACGGAGGCAGAGCCGAAGTTTGCAAAGATTGGGGACTATTGGGACGATGCGACAGTAGATAAGGTCGCTGAACTGCTCTGTGAATATTAAGACTTGTTCCCCACGGAGTTCTTCGACCTGAAAGGGATAATAGGAGACCTGGGTGTCATGAAGATCACCCTAAATCCAAACACGAAACTTATGAAACAAAGACCGTATTGCCTCAATCTAAAGTATAAGGAAAGGGTCCCCGTTGAGTTAGATAAGATGCTCGTGGCGGGTATTATTGAAACAGTGGAAGAATCTGATTGGGTAAGCCTAATAGTGGTTCAAGAAAAGAAGTAGAAGGAAGAAATAAGGATATGCGTAGACCTCATGAAGTTGAATGATGCCTGTGTGCATGATCCCTTCCCAAGCCTGTTCATCGATGAAGTCCTGGATAATGTTGGCGGCCAAGAAGCATATTCGTTCACTGATGGGTTCTCTGGGTACCATCAAATCAAGATCGCGCCGGAGGATAGAAGTAAGATGACCTTCACGACCGAATGGGGATGCTTCTAGTATACGGTGATGCCTTTTGGGCTGAAGAACGTGCCAACAATATTTTTGCGTGTAGTCATCGCGACGTTCAAGGATTTTATTCATAAATTTCTGGAAGTATACTTTGATGATTGGACAGTGTTTGAACTAGTGAAGCACCATGTGGCAAGTCTGCGCTTGATGCTAGATACATGCCAGAGATACCAGATCACGCTCAATCTAAAGAAATGTTTGTTTTGCATCCCTTTTGGGATCTTGCTGGGCCATGTGGTATGCAGACAAGGCTTGATGGTAGACCCAGCTAAGATCACGGTCATAATCAACTTGGAGGCGCCAAGGAGTGTGAAACAGCTACACGCAACACTGGTGCATACGAGATACTATAGGAAATTCATCAAGAGCTATGCCCATATTACCGCACCGATGGAATTTTTTTAAAAAAAGGATGTCACGTTTTGTTGGAATGAAGAATGCCAAAAGAGCTTGGATGTGCTGAAGGAGAAGATTGTAATTGCACCGATCCTAGTCTTCCTGGATTGGGAAAAGGAATTTCATGTGCATGTGGACATGTCATGTATTGCGCTGGGAGCAGTACTGACACAGGCCGGTGAAGGGGACTTGGATCATCCTATAGCGTTTGTAAGTAGGAAGCTATCAAAAGTAGAGAATAATTATTCCACAATAGAGCGTGAAGCTCTAGCTATGGTGTACGCGCTCTAAAAGTTCAGGCACTATTTGTTGAGCAGAAACTTTAAGATGTATACAGACCATTCCATGTTGAAATACCTGATCAACAAGCCTGTGTTGGGGGGAAATATATGTAGGTGGCTGTTGTCATTCCAGGAGTATGATTTTGAAGTTATTGTGAAACCAGGATGTTTGAATGCTGGACCAGATCATTTGTCGCGCATCAAAATGGGAGAGGAACCTACTAATTTGGAGGAGGGGCTACTTGACACGCAGCTCTTTATAGTGTGCATTGCGAACAATCACTTTGAAGATATTATACACTTCCTAACGACAGGTACAACTCCAGAAGGATATACAAGCCAATAGAAGAAGGAACTAGTGGTGCACGCGACAAACTTTTCTGTCATTGCAGGGCACTTGTACAAAATGGGGTCAGATGAAATATTGTGATGTTATGTGCCAGAGTTTGAATGAAACAACATCCTCGCTGAGGCTCATGATGGAGCCGCAGGAGGTCATTACGCAGGAAAAGCAACAACGTAGAAGATTCTACGTGTTGGGTTATGGTGGCCAACCTTGCATAAGGATTCAAAAGCATATTGTAGGGCATGCGATGCATGCCAAAGGATGGGCAGACCCTCACACAGGGATGAGCTGTTGCTGAATCCGCAGATGTCAGTATAGCCCTTCGAGAAGTGGGCGATTGACTTTGTAGGACCAATTCAGCCTCCAGGAAAGAAGATGGGTGCACGGTACATTATTAGCGCAACTGAATATTTAACCAGATGGGCGGAGGCACAACCTGTGAAAGATTGTACGAGCACAACAATCACAAAATTTATCTTTGAGTACGTACTGACAAGGTTTGGCTTTCCAAAAATTCTAATGAGTGATCGCGGTACACATTTTCTTAATCAGACGATCAGTGCGATGACAAAAGAGTTTCAGGTGTACCATCAGAAGAGCACGCCCTATCATCCACAAGCTAATGGGACGGTGGAAGCATTCAATACAATCTTGGAGAGTGCGCTCACAGAGATTTGAAATGCTCAAATAAATGAATGGGATGTTCATGTACCCACGGTGCTATGGGCTTATAGAACGACTTGCAATAAGTTGACTGGACAAACACCGTTCAAACTGGTTTATGGCATGGAAGCTGTGATGCCGATGGAGTACATTGTACCTAGTCTGCGCAGAGCAGCATTCACAAGAATGGCGGATCGCGGAGCCTTGGAGGAGAGGCTCGCGTAGCTAACAGAGCTTAAAGAAGATCAATTTCTTGCTAGATTCCATCAACAGGTTGAAAAGGAGTGCAAAAAGGCCTGGCATGATCGACACATCAAACTGCACACCTTCAGGGTAAATGATATGGTTTTGTTATATGACAACAAGTTTGATAAATTTGCAGGGAAATTTAGGGTGCATTAGTTGGGGCCCTATGTCATCAAGGAGATTATCGATGGTGGAGCAGTTCAGTTGGTAAAATTGAATGGAGAACCATTCCCAGGATGGGTGAATGGCAGCCAATTGAAGCCATACACCGGCAATCAAACTAGATGAATACATGATGGAAGAACAATCTTAGTGCTCCAAGCAGCTAAAAGGAGGTGCGAGACTATAAACTATACTGCCCGGGTTGGGGATCTGCATGATTGGGGAAATGTGCGGAATGAAGGAATGTCACTGTATCAGTAGATATGCGCAGGGAGCTGTGCTATCCAAGCAGGGACCGCGCAGGGCAGCTGGAAAGTGACCGTTATGATCACTGTCCATGCCTTGACAGTCAGAAAAATGAGGATGCCAAGATGAAGATGGAGAAGTTGGCCGAAAAAAGAAAAAAGGAGGCTGAGGACAAAGCCAAGGCAGAGCGCACCACTATGAAGGAGAAGGGAGGACAGGCAAAAGAAGAGGAGCGCAGCTTTGACAGGAGTCAGAAGTCGCCTTCTCTGGAGACAGGAGGAGGAACAACAATTAGACCAGGGAGGAGTGGACCTAGAGACCACTCCGTTCCGCGTTAAGCGCAACAGAGATCCACAAAAGGTAGGGTCGTGAAAGAAGTCTAAGGCCAACAAGACTTCTCTCGATCCGATCACCTTAACAGAAGGTGATTTAAATGATATCGGAGATATGGTCAGAGATACCACTACGGAACTGTTGCAACAATTCGAGTTACAACAGAAGCAGGCCTTGGGGGCCATTCAAATGGGTCTGCGTGAGCTACAGATCCAAGCATCGCAGGTCCAGACCAGCGTGGGACGAAGCAATGTGACGTCAACTAGTTTGGCGCTCGACACATTGGAAGTAGCAGGGATGGTGCGTACCTTGGATCCCAGGGCAATACTATTGTCAAAGGGAGTGCTAACCATAGAGATTGAAGCTGACAGGCCCGCTGTCAGTGCCCTCAAAGGAATTGAGCTCAATTTGGCCATGCTTCCCAGTGAGGCGGTTCACAATTTGCAAGATGGTGTGATCGCGAAACTTCAAGCCTGCGAATAACGCGCGTTACAGGTAATCAGTGAGAAGAAAGTCAACAATGCTCAGATGATGGTACAAAGAGATTCTGCTATCAACCTCGTCAAAAACGTCACAGACAAAAATGAGCACACAACCAAGGTGGTGGCTGAGGCATGTAGGTCTGTCCTAGAGTTGGCCATTCAGGATGATGAGCTCGTAGAAGTGTGGATTTGGAAGCTCACTGCTGGAGTGCGTGATGCCATAATAGAGTTGGCGAAGGTTCATTTTGACCTGAACCTCAAGATCGTAGAACTGCAATTGAAGGATGAGCCTTCAACTCTACCAGAAGTTAGAGAGTAGTGCGAGACAACTGTGAAGGACGCTGTGACAACAATAAACAACGCTGTAACGGAGTGTACCGCAATCTTCGAGCAGGTGTTCCAAGTGGTTACCAATTTGCCAGAGGATCCCACCTTGCAAAGGTTGGAAACGGAGGCCTGGGGGCTGCAGCAGCGATATGATGAAGTCAAAGTGCCAATGTGCACCGTCGCCCTTACATAGAGGCTAGCCAAACTGCAGGAGGCAAAGATACTAAAGGAGCAGGTGGATGCAGCGCAACGCAAAGAGAGCATCCTCAAGGCTAGAATAAGGCCTTGGCTTGATGAAGCCTATGCACTCACCACCACCATTGAAGGAAAGCTGGCTAGTCTGCAGGTGACTCAGCAGAAGATACAGTCAGATAGTACAGGGCCAACGACGGAGCAACTGGTTGAGGAGATGACGCAAGTGGAAACACAGTGCACTGCGAAAGTTGCAGTAGTCCAAGTAGAGCTGGGAGGTCTTCATGACAAGATCTCCGCACCGACCGAGTGACTTGAGGGCAAGTCACTGTTATGAAACCAGCTCACAAAAAGATAGAAAAGAGAGATCCACGCCTTAGAATTCAGCCTCTTCGAGGGGGCAACCTCCTTTACATTACATAAATGAACAATTCTTGGATGATACAAATGAAAAACCTCCTTTCTATATATAGGAGTCTAAGTGGTCCCAATACAATCAAAGCCTACATAACAATAATATTGTAGGGCACAACAATAACAATAGTGGGATTCTATGTGGCACAATAGTAACAATATGGGCACTACATGGGTACAACAATATAAATAAGGGGTATAACTACAATAGTAATGGGGTAATCACTAGTATTATAGGGACCCAACATGCCCCTCTCCTTCAAAAAAGTGTTGTCCTCAACGCTTGAGTAGTTCTGGATACTTCTGCATAAAATTCTCATCCTCCCATGTGGAATCTTCAGCGGATAAGTTCTTCCACTTGATAAGATACTCTGAAATTGATCGATTTCGTAGCTGTCGAGTTCTTGTTTCTATGACTGCTTCCGGTTCCAATATAATTTTTCCTTCCTCGTCAAGTTCTGGCAATATTGTTTGAACTGGGAGCTTGTCGCCTATAACCTTCTTTAAACATGAAACATGGAAAACTGGGTGCAATCGAGAAGCTGCAGGAAGCTCCAATTTGTATGCCATAGTACCAATCTTTTGCAACACCTTGTACGGACCATAATACTTTGGTGATAATTTATTATCCTTCTTAGCTTGCTTGAGGGACATTTGCTTATATGGTTGTAGCCGTAGGAATACCCAATCACCTACATCAAAACTTCTTTCACTGCGATGTTGATCTGCCTGTTGTTTCATTCTATTCTGTGCCAACACGAGGTTATCCTTTAAGAGTTGGAGGACTTGTTGTTGATGTTCGATGTGATGTTCCACTGCCTGAACCTTAGAATTTTCTCTTAAATATGATGTGATGGATGGTGGTTGATACCCATAAAGTGCCATAAATGGGGTCATTTTTGTTGCTGTATGGAAGGAAGTGTTATACCACCATTCAGCCAGAGGCAACCATTTGACCCATTGTGTCTGTTTATCAGATACAAAGCAACGAAGATATCCTTCCAAACATTTGTTTACTATCTCAGTTTGCCCATCAGATTGAGGATGATAAGATGAGCTATGAGCTAACTGAGTACCAAGACAAGAAAATAATTCTGTCCAAAAATTTCCAGTGAAAATGGGATCTCTGTCACTTACAATAATCTTTGGGTTTCCATGTAGCTTTTGAATTGTTTCCATAAATGCAGTAGAAACTGTACTGGCTTTAAATGGATGTGATAATGCACAAAAGTGTGCATACTTGGTAAGTCTGTCAACTACCACCATGATGACACTCTTTCCCTCAGACTTGGGTAAACCTGTGATAAAATCCATTGAAACCTCCTCCCAACGTTGGCTTGGAATGGATAAAGGTTGTAATAGACCCGGTGTCTTAATTGTTTCAACTTTATTTTGCTGGCAAACCAAACATTCCGCCACAAACTTTTGAATATCTGATTTAAGGCCATCCCAAAAAAATTCCTTCTTAACCCTGTGGTAAGTTTTTAAAAATCCTGAGTGCCCTCCTAAGGGAGAAGTGTGCAATTCCATAAGAATCTTTTGTTTTAGCTGGGAATTCTTACAGAGGTATAAGCGATCTTTGTACCATAACGAATCATTTTTCCAGCTAAATGTATCAGACGTACTGGAATCTTGTTGTAGCTTTCGAATAAGTGCCCACACTTCTTCGTCATTCTTCCATTCCTCCCTTGCTTCATTTATCCAATCTGGTTGGATAATAGAAATGGCGCACAACAATGCTTCCACATCCTCATCCTTTCTTGAGAGTGCATCTGCCACCACATTTTGCTTCCCTTTTTTGTAGATGATTTCAAAGTCATAACCCAACATCTTTGTGACCCACTTTTGTTGCTCTTCAGAGGATAATCTTTGTTCTAAAAAGTATTTAAGGCTATCATGATCCGTTTTTACCTTGAAGTGTCTTCCCATTAGGTAGGGTCGCCATTTCTTAAGTGCATGGAGTATTGCCAACATTTCCTTCTCATAAATAGCTTTGCTTAAAAACTTTCCCTTGATTGGACGACTTTCAAAAGCAATGGGTCTTTCATCTTGCATTAGAACAGCACCAATTCCATTTCCTGAAGCATCACATTCCACAATAAAGGTTTTTGTGAAGTCCGGTGTAGCTAAGACCGGTGCTTGGCACATTGCCTCTTTAAGATGTTCAAAGGCCTTTGTTGCTTCCGGAGTCCATGAAAATGCATCTTTCTTCAATAATGTTGTTAGAGGTGCTGCTATTCTCCCATAATTCTTAACAAACTTGCGATAATACCCTGTCAACCCAAGAAATCCTCGCAGATGCTTTATGGATGTGGGGATTTTCCATTCCTTAATGGCTTTAATTTTGCTAGGGTCTACCTTAACTCCTTCATGAGATACAATATGACCCAAATATTCCACCTCCTGGACTCCAAAGAAACATTTGGATCTTTTTGCATATAATTGTTTCTCCTCCAATAGTTGTAGCACCCTGTCAACATGTTCAACATGATCCTTCCAAGACTTGCTGTAGATTAGTATATCATCAAAAAATACTAACACAAATTTTCTAAGGAATGGTTTGAAAATTGAATTCATCAAACCTTGAAATGTTGAAGGTGCATTGGTAAGGCCAAAAGGCATGACCAAAAATTCATAATGACCCTCATGAGTTCTAAATGCCGTTTTCGGAATGTCTTCAATCTTCATTCTGATTTGATGATATCCTGAACGAAGATCCAACTTGGTGAAGTAAATTGATCCATGCAATTCATCCAGTAATTCATCAATGACAGGAATGGGGAACTTATCTTTAATAGTGAGCTTGTTGAGCTCCCTATAATCCGGACACATGCGCCATGATCCATCCTTCTTGTGCACCAATACTACTGGAGCAGAGAAAGAACTTTGACTCGGTTGAATTATACCAGCCTCTAGCATTTCTGCAACCATACGTTCAATTTCACTTTTTTGGACATAGGGATATCTGTACGGCCTGATGTTTGGAGGAACACTTCCTGGAATCAGATGAATAGCATGATCATGATCACGCATAGGTGGGAGACCTTTGGGAGTCTCAAATACCTTGGAATGATTGTCCAGGACTTTTTGGAGATCTGGAGAAATAGATGATTCCAATGTGGAAACATCTAGCGAACATAATTGTGCAATTACACCTCTTTGCTCCTTTTTTAGAAGCTTTGTCATACCATTAGAGCTGATTATCTTTCCTGGTTTCCCTGCAATACCCCTTAATTCAACTTCCTTTCCTTCCACAGAAAATTTCATGAAAAGTTCTTGAAAATTAAAAGCTATTGTACCCAAGGATTGTAGCCATTGGACTCCTAGTACAACATCAGCACCTCCCATTGGAATGGAAAGCATTGGGCTAGTCAATACATATTCTCCCATGGATAGCTTGATATTATGGCACTTTCCAGAGCAATTTATTGTTCCTCCATTTGCAATCATCACTTGACACTCTGGTGCTGGATATAGGAAGCAATTCAATTCTTTTGCTACCCTACAATGAATAAAATTGTGGGTGCTTCCTGAATCAATCAACACTATTACCTTTTTCTTCTTGATTTGTCCTTCTATCTTGATGGTTTGAGGAGTGGTAATTCCCGCCAATGCATTACAAGATATGGTCGGATTTATTTGTTCTTCATCTAGGCTTTGTTCCTGGAATATATCCTCTTCTTTTGACCTTTCTTGCTCCTTTTCTTCTTCCTCTTCACAATCTATGTAGAATAATTTCTTCTCAGCACACTTATGACCTTTTGTGTATTTGCTATCACAATTGTAACAAAGCCCTTTTGCTCTTTTTTCTTCCAATTGTTGTGGTGTCAACCTTGTAGGTTGTGGAAGACTATGGGCAACAACACTTCCATCTTTATAGTTGTGAATGGTATGCTTCCTAGTTGCCATAATTTTGCTTTCCATTTTTCTTGCTAACCTGAATGCCTTCTCTAATGAATCAGGTTCCCAAAGGCGCACATCATGTTGGATATTATCCTTTAAAGACCCTATGAACACATCAATCCTATGCTCCTCTGGAATATCTTTTACCCTTATGTTCAATTTTTGGAACTCCTCAATGTGCTCCATTATTGAACCCTTTTGTTTGAGACTTATCAATTGGCTAAAAAAAGTGTTGCTTTTTGTATCCTCATAATGTGCTATCAATTCTTCCGTAAAAATTGCCCAAGTGATAAATTGTTTACGAGAACAAAGCCATTGATACCATACAAACTGATTTGGTTCCAAATATAAAGTTGCCATACGTACCTTTTGTGTGTTTTGCACATTATTGAGATCGAAGAATTGCTCCATCTGTAATATCCATGTGGCGGGATCCTTGCCATCAAACTTCCTCATATCGATTTTTGGAACATGGTGAGTCTTCGATCCAACATTAGAGTCTATGGAATCATGATTAACATTTCTTTTGTTCTCATCATGAGTTTCCTTTACTACCTTTTCACCATTAGTGACCCTTTCTTGTAGCAACTTCTTCAATTCATCCATCTTATCATCCATGCCATCAAATTTAGCGTCAATCTTAGCTTCCATGCCATCCATCTTAGCTTCCATGCCATCCATCTTAGCTTCCATGCCCTTTATCTTAGATTCCACGCCATTTACCTTAGATTCCACGCCACTTATCTTAGCTTCTGTTAGCTTTTGTGAGCGTGACATTTGTTGCACTTGTTCTTGTAATTTTGATATATCATGTAGCATTTCTTCCTCTTCTTCATGAGTCATGCTAGAGCTTTCAGGTTCCTTACTAGGTGTTTGCATTTTCTTTCCTCGGGGCATCAGTTACCGATAATAATGCTTTACTATGCCCTTTGAATTCCGTTAAACCAAGCTTACACAAAAATTTAAAAAAAACTACACACCTTTTTTCACTTTATAGAGCCTGATATTGAATCTGATGTATCTCTGTAATTTCGGATCATCCAGTTCTGAAATTGCTATCTGTAGTAGCCTTCTGCATCCTCTTTCCAATGCCACAAGTCTGAGCCAAATTGGATTCTCCAAGGAAGAGTTATGTGAAATCTCCCACAGTGACTTGCTTTTAGACTGGTTCAGTAGAGCGAACTTGTACGACGTGCCACGAGTCACTGTTTCAACCTTTGAATCTGAAACTCACCCACAAGAAACTACAGTCCGTCTCTTTCTGTACCTTTTTACGAAATTTCAATCCGATCCTCAGAGAGAGAGTTATGACGATTTTCCCCAGGTCACCTGTTTTGAATGTAATTCAGGAGTCTGCAAAAAGACCAACTTCCTCAGATCATATCTCCGAAAATATCGCGAGAAAAGTTCTGAAATTCAGACCCAAGGTTCAGCGCCAATTCTTCTCAAATGGGTTTTTTTTGCGACTTCTGAAACGTCACAGAAAAAAAGTTATAGCGAAAATGCCACGATGACCTGTTTGGAGCAGCGAAACCCTAGAATCCAAAGCTCTGATACCAAATGTTATGAAACCAGCTCACAAAAAGATAGAAAAGAGAGATCCACGCCTTAGAATTCAGCCTCTTCGAGGGGGCAACCTCCTTTACATTACATAAATGAACAATTCTTGGATGATACAAATGAAAATACCTCCTTTCTATATATAGGAGTCTAAGTGGTCCCAATACAATCAAAGCCTACATAACAATAATATTGTAGGGCACAACAATAACAATAGTGGGCTTCTATGTGGCACAATAGTAACAATATGGGCACTACATGGGTACATCAATATAAATAAGGGGTATAACTACAATAGTAATGGGGTAATCACTAGTATTATAGGGACCCAACAGTCACCATGTTTGTGTTGGGGGCCTGATGGGAACAGGTTCCTTGGGGCTAATTTTGGGGTTAAAAACCCAAGTTTTGGGGCAGAAAGCCCGAATTTTGTATAAAGAAATGTAAAGTCTCCACATTTTGTGGTCGCGGAGCGCGAAGATATTAAGAGTAAAAAAGGGTTTCCACCCTTAGTCTAGATAGGTTGTGTTAGCTCGATGAGATCCGCCCTTGGTCTGCGGACCATGGGATTGTATAAAAAGGAGGTCTTAAGAGGATTCTAAGTCAGTTTTAGTTTTAGTTAGTTCAATTCAGTTCAGTTACATGGAGTCAATGAGTCTGTAGAGGAGCTAAGAGCGAGAGTCTTAGCGTAGGAAGAAGGCTCTGCAGCTGAGTGCGCAGAGGCCTAGGGTAGAAGTCCATAGCTGAGTGCTTGGACCCCTGCAGCTGTATGCGTAGGGTATTCAGAGTCTGTATTTAACATTTGGATAATTAATAAAGAAGAGTATTCTGAAATTGATGTGTCTTTTACTTCTGTCAATTGCATGCGATTATGTTATGTTAAGCACTAGGTTTATGTTTTATTGCCAAATTAATGTGCAAATCTGTATGTTTTCCTTTGTTATATGAACGCAAGTAGAGATATATGTTTACGCAAGGATAATATAAATTGCATGATAGAATTGGTGAACACTTAAGATAATTCGAAGAACTATACAACAAAGTAGTTACAGAAGTGCTTAAGTGTCGAGATCACTTGTTAGGATTACGCGAAGGACGATCGCATACCTTCACTGAGGTTCTGAAAGACTAATAAAGAAGTACATCGATAAGACCTAAAGGCTTATCGATTTGTGTGAATGAAGAGTCAAGGTATAAAACCGACATCACAACCATCTCAGGGTGTGGAAACTTGATTCCTGCATCCCCCCTGATCCGGATTTAAGCAGGAACGCAATAGATTACAGAGATAACCATAAATACAGAGATGCAATAACCATAAACACAGAGATGTAGTGGAAATAATGCTTCATTTCGTTAATGGAAAATACTGAAATATGCTTACAACCAGAAATGGAAATAAACAAGCTAGGGCGATGGTAGCTTATCTCTGAGAAGAGATGTGCGGCTACATGCCTCTGAACTGTTCCGAACTGTGTTACAATGAGGCTCAAAGGCCTATTTATTGTTGAGAAACAATGGAAAACCCTTCACATCCCGAAACCTAACCCTAGAAGATGAAACCCCAAATTGTGGGCCCCGTTTGGGTAAATTGGTACATCAATTTCTCGGGGTTGTAACTTTGGCATACGATCTCCGTTTGACGCGTACGATAGCTCGTTAGAAAGATCTATCCGAGTACTACCACTTTGGGAGGCAACATTGGTCCAAGGACCCATGTCGCCCTAGAATCCCAAAAAAACGTCGTTTAGGGCCTCAAAACGACTCCGGAAGTTCAGGACCCGAAAAAACTGCTAAAAATAGTAAACTGTGCTGCAATTTAAGAAACTGAAAAGACTGAAAGAGACAATTGTGGGGGTCCAAATGGGATAGGTGGGTGGCCACCAATATCCACCTGTATCACCCCCATACTGCTTCAGGTGAGACTTTAGTACACGGTCCATGGATTGATGCCGAAAGGGCCAGTAGTGTAGGGATTTGCTTGGCTGACTAATGTTGAACCTGGGTCAGGGCCCATCAAGCCAACAGATTACAAAACTATTCAGAGAACATGAAAACCAAAATAACTACCTTCAGTCTTAAAAGGAAAGAAGATATATGGTGGGAAGATGTAATGAAGTTCATAGGAATTCGAGAATAACGATTGATTTCAGATGATTTCAAGAGAATTTCAAGAATAAATACCTATCTGAAAGGTATTACGATGACAAAGCTAAATATTTTTATGAGCTACTATGGGTTCTATGATAGATGATGAGTATACTAGTAGGTTCCTGGATATGTTGAGATATGTGCCTTACCTCAAGGATGAGAAAGCAAAGATTCAAAGGTTCCTCAATGGGTTTCCAACGACATATAAATATCATATTGAGTTTGATGAGCCTCAATCGCTGGAGAATCCATCAGGAAACTGAAGAATTGTTATGATAAATTTGAGCATGAAGCTGATCCTAAGCGTGATTTGAAAGGGAATGAGAAAATTAAATGGAAATGGCCACCAAAATGAACAAGACCTTAGGATGTTAGTGAGAAAGAAAATGTTGCTCCTTACAAAAGGAATATTGCAGTTGAGAAGGGACATGGGTCGCAGCTTGGAGAGCAATAGAATAAAGGTGATGGTATGATTTGAAAATGGAGGAGGTGGTCAATTTCCTCTTCTCCAAAAACAAGGACCGTTATTTGATGCTTTGCAAGGAAAAACGAGTCTTAACACAAAACAAGTTTTCCAAAAGGTATCTTCAAGTTATGAGTTATTTTTCACATGTAAACTTAAGCATAAGAAACACAAAATCACATAAATAATACATGCATACATGAAGAGTAGAACAAATGATTTGTTGAAAAATTTCACCCCTCCTGGGCTACATCTTCGGGCCCGCTAACATAGCTAGACCACTCCATATATTCAGTGGGAAAAGGAGTGCATACAAGTTTGCTTATAGACATGTGGCAATTTCCCCTTCAAGGAAATGTTCTCCTGCAAAGAACTCTCACATAAAACAACATGACAAATTATAGTCATCATGAAAACATCAACAACATAAGGCGTCTCCTACAAAGACCCTATACTCCAACTAAAAATGAGCATATATGAACATATAAGCACTTCAATTGTACATTGAAGGAAAAATAGAAAACTTTCCTCCACAAGCCATAGTGAGAAAAGTATAGAAGAGATAAACCCTGTAGGTAACAATTGTTGCAATAAACTTCTGAAGGTAATAAAACTCCTACAAAATCTTCTCCATGCTTAAGCACCTTCAATAACTACTCTAAAACCTTGATTGATCCATAAACCCATGAACTTGAACCTGTAAAAGGTTCGTTTAGATGTGCTCAATCATAAAATAGAGGCCGCCATTGGATCCAGAATGTCCAAAAATCCCTAGATAGACTCTTCTTGAGATCTAAAAGGACAAAATCTCATAAAATATATTGCTCTACAAGATCTCCATGTAGTTTTACTGTGGTATTTGTCCTACAAATTAGGCCAAAAAACTAATTGTCCAATAACTTCGCCCTATTTTCCACTAATGAGGCGACAATTTCGGCCTCTGCCAGTGCAATTTGTTGGATATTCCATTTTTCCAATAACCCTTAAGAGAGAAAATCTAGGCCACATGGGCCATGTGGCCGCGAGCTGGGCCTTAACGCCCACTCCACCGACCTAGCACCTAAAAGTTGGGTTCATGGTCACCTTCAGGTCACGGGCCAATGGACCGTCCTTCCCGTTAGGCCAAAGAACCGTCCTTCCCGTCGGGCCCCTGTCATAAACACTCTAGGTCACATGGGTGGCCATAAGACTCTTGGGTTGCCCCCCTTACCTCTGTGCCTATTTCTTAGTGCTTGTTCATTTTCCTGGGGTCTTGTGAAACCAATGAAACTAGGGGCTAAGGCTCCACCCACCCCCTCAGTTATTAGCACCTTTTCCTCCAGAGCTTGCAGTCTCATGGCGAGTTGAGTGACCATGGGCCAGTGCTTCTGGTAAGCCCCATCCTTATACGTTGAGGGTCATATGTCAATGCCATGACCAGGGGCCGGGGCTGGCAACCTGACCCCTTCTCCCAAATCGCGTCGATTGAAACCTTAAATAAAGGTTTTTATCCATGCATATTAAGAATCAGAATGTGACCTAATTGAAAATCCCTGAACTGCTACCTCAAAGGTTGAGGGTTTGAGTCCTGCTCGGGGCTTTGTCCAACAATACCCAAAATTTTAATATGCTTTGGGGTGCCATGTGGCAACTCGTGATTGGGCCACATGGCATCATTTCATTGGTCCATGCCTAACCAATAAAAAACAACCAAAAATTAACAAACCAAAACCTGCCACTTGGCGGCACTTAGTTGGTCCATACTTGCATAGTCACTGTGGGTGATGTTAGTAGTACAAAATCCTAGTCAGTTGCCCAGTCAACAACCTGCTCCTTTTTTAGCTGTTGGGACAAATGATCAGAACACAATAACTTGAGCATACGGTGTCAGATTGAGGTGAAACAAACATTATTGGATTTAGAACGATGAGAACTTTGAATTGACATTAGTTTCAAGACTTTCTGGGCACTTTCATTTTTGATCTAAAATTTGATCACCTGATCACACCTCCCCATTAGGAGCTTTTGGACTCCAAAAGTTTACTTCCCTAGTAAATAAAATGAGGCTGAATCTCAAAATCGCCCAAAATGCTTACTTTTCAATTGGTGCCCTTCAAGCCCAAATCAAGGCACTTCACCTATCTTCTTCGTGAAGACCTACTATCCTAATAAGAATTGAGCCAAAAATTCTTATCGCTGATGCAGGAACAAGACACTGATGAGTGGAATATGAACATTCTCTTTATTCTCATCTTTGCACTGCTAAAAACAACTTCATCTTGAAGTTCAACTATTAAGGACAAACTTGACTCCATCTTGGAAATTAGAAGCAACATAAAACTTGTTGTATTGTCCTCAAACTGAAATTATACACAAAAGTACACTACTGCAAAATTTAATGACATAATTGGCTTTGCCTACAAAAACATAGTCATCTTTTACAATCTTAAACAAATATTCTATTCACAACAAGTTTCATCTTGAATACTTGCATCGGTGAGTACATGACAAACTTGGACGACAACTTGTACATTCCAAAAGTCCTTGAACATATGGACTTATAACAAGCCAATACATAACATCAATGAAAAACACATACTTGTTTCACATAGTGACTATTATTGTTCACTTTAAAAAAGTACCCAAACAGGTAAACAACAACAAGTAATTACAAATTTACAAAGCAACTTTACAAACAATCTACCCAATCTCTACCTCTCCTAGGCTTATGGGTTCTCTTTTGCATCAACTTTGCCTTGAAGGTTTCTTTAGGATTGTTGTGAGTCCTCTTTGCCACCTCTTGCTTCCCTTGCATTAGGTTGCACAATCTCTTTTCCCTTCTTGTAACAAAGCTTCGAATGTAATTTCCAACATCATTCATTTCCATGCCCATGCTTCCTGAAATGGGTACAAAAGAACTTTCCCTTGCTCCCTGAAAATAATTCGTCTCATGCGAAGGAGATTCATCATGCTTGATGCCTAGAATTTGATCCATTATTTTAACTATTACCATGCATTTCTCACAGACATCCACATAATGGTCAAATGCATCACAGAAAACACAAGGGCACATGTTCCACAAACAGTCAAAATTACCAGCATTTGGAAAACACCCATGAGATTTATACCTGTCTCTTAGGGTTCAATTTTGATGATGTGGGGTGGACGATGATATGCAAGGTCCCTTCAAGCAATCATCTCGCTTGGGAGAAAAATGAACATTGTCACCACCATATTGGTGTGACATCTCATCCTCAGATGATTGTTGTGCCTCAAATCGTTTAGAGAATTCTCCAAACTCCCTTTGACCATAATCCAACCTTGATATTTTGGTCTCTCTTCAACCATGATTGGATTGGTGATCCCTTGGCCATTGATGCTAAGTCCTCCTCCTTCATAACCCATTTTAGAAAGAAACTTCATACCAATGCCTTTGGTATGTTTCTCAAATGCTGCAAAATAGGTGTTATGAACATAAACAAAAGGAATTGTACTTGAAATTCTTATTACCTCCTTAAACTTTCCATTCATATTTTCAGCTTCTAATGATGATGAAAACATTGCAGATGACATTAGCCACACACTTTTACCAACTGGAATATGGTGAGAATCTTGGAGATGATTGCAAAATGCACATGCATCATCTTCCTCATATGGTCCATAACTACTATGTGAACCATGCCCACATATTGGTTTCATTTTGGAGGTGTATTTTTTTGTCATAGGTTTGGAGCTTTAGTAAGTTGTTCCTCAAGCACATGCTGCAATTGAAGGCACATATGCCTCTTCTCCTCTTTATCCATTTCCAGCATTCTTTTCAACTCAATGTTCTCCATACGAAGAGTAAAATTCATCTCCTCTAGATCTTGGAGACTATTTTCTCCCATTATCGTAACTTGGTCAGATGAGGCTCTGATACCAATTGATCTGAAAATGGAGTAGGTGGTTAATTTTATCTTCTCCGAAAACAAGGTTTATTCTTCGATGCTTTGCAAGGAAAAATGGGTCTTAACACAAAACAAGTTTTCCAAAAAGTCTCTTAAAATTATGAGTTAGTTTTCACATGTAAACTTAAGCATAAGCAACAAACAACATATAACTCATACAGGAATACATGAAGAGTAAAAAAAAGGAGTTGTTGACGGATTTCACCCCTCCTGAGCTACATCTCCGAGCCTGCCAACATAGCTAGACCACTCCATATATTCAGTGGAAAAAGGAGTACATAAAAGTTTGTTGATAGACATGTGGCTATTTCCCCTTCAAGGAAATGCTCTCCTACAGAGAACTCTCACATAAAACAACATGACAACCTACAATCATCATGAAAACATCATAAACGCAAGACATCTCCTACAAAGACCCTAAACTCCAACTGAAAATGTGTATATATGAGCATATAAGAAAACTCTTACAAAGCCTTTTTCATGCTCAAACACCTTCAAGTACTACTCCAAAACCTTGATTGATCTATACACCCATGAACTTGAACCTGCAAAAAGTTCCTTTAGATGTGCTCAAATAAAAAAATAGAGGTCACCATTGGGTCCAAAATGTCCAAAAAACCCTAGGTAGACTCTTATTCATGAGCTTCAAAAGGTCAAAAATGCATAAAGTATATTTATATACAAGCTCTCCATGTAGTTTTGTTGTTTTTTGTCCTACAAATTGGACCAAAAGGCTAACTGTCCTACAAATTCACCTTATTTTTCGATAACGAGGTGATAATTTCAACCTCCACTGGTGCAATTTTTTAGACATTTAATTCATCCAATAACCCTTAAGGGCAAAAATCCAGGCTGCATGGGCCATGTGGCGACGGGCTGGGCCTTAACTCCCACCCTCTCTGATGTAACACCTAAAAAGTCAGGGTCATGTTCATGTTCAAACCATGGGACTGAGGGCCAGGCCCCCGTAAAAAATGCACCAGGTCACATGGGTCGACATAAGACTCTAGGTATGCTCCCCTTATCTCCACTCCTATTTCTTAGCGTCTGTTCATTCGCTTGGGGTCCTGTGCAACCAATGAAACCAGGGGTTAGGGCTCCACCCAACCCTCACCTGTCAGCGCCTTTTCCTCTGGAGATTGCGGTCTCATGGCAGGTTGAGTGACCAGGGGTTGATGCTTCTGCCGAGCCCCACCCTTATATGCTGAGGGTCATATGTCAATTCCATGATCGGGGGCTGGGGTCGGGCCGACCCCTTCTCCGAAATGGCACTAATTGAAACCTTAGATAAAGGTTTTGCTCCATGCATATTAAGAATCATTGCATGGCCTAATGGAAAAGTCCTGGACTGCTACCAAAAAGGTCAAGGGTTTGAGTCCTACCCAGGGCTCTATCCAACCATTGCCAAAATTTTAATATGCTCTGGGGTGCCACGTGACAACTTGTGATTGGGTCACATGGCACCAATTCATTGGTGCATGCCCAACCAATAAAACCAACCAAAAATCAATGAACCAAAACCTACCACTTGGAGACACCCAATTGGTCCATACCTGCATTGTCACCCTGGGTGATTTTAGCAGTATGGAATCCCAGTTAGTTGCCTAGTCAACAACCTCGCTTTTTTTATCTACCGAGACAAAGGATGAGAATGCAATAACTTGAGCATATGGTGTTAGATAGAGGTGAAACAAATGTCGTTGGATTCAAAATGATGAGCACTTCGACTTGACATTGGTCTCAAGACTTTCTCGATACTTTCATTTTGGAGCTAAACTTTGATCACTTGATCATGGTACGGGATCGTTGCAGCGCTGGTGATGGGCCTCTAAATTAGACATAAATTAAGGCCCACCTAACCTTTCTTGGGAACTTTAAGGCTATATTAAACTTGTCCTTCTACACTTAATAAAGTTTTTTTAGCTTTAATTTGTTCATTAGGAAGGTTTAGAGATAATTGCATATTTGTGCCTAATATTATTTATTTTTGTAGAATATTGTGAGAATATTGGGGTAGATAATGAAGATTTGGAGGAGGAGATAATCTAGGGACTTGCTCCCTACTACATGAGGATCAATATTTGATAATAAATGAACAAAAAATCATGAAATCATTGAAAAATTTTGGAGCTCCAGTGATTGAGAAAATCTAGGAATGTGTTCCTTATCATTTAATGTAGATTCCTAGTGTTGGGAACCAAATCAACTAGTTAAGGGATTTTGGATGGGAAATCTTCATCCTTTCAACGAGAATGATTCCTCGTCATTTTGTGTAAGTACCAATTCAAAATTTCTTCTGGGGCATGTATTTCTTAGTTTTCTTGTGGAGAAAGCTTGTATTTTTGTAGCTCCACTTTCATTTCTAGCAGGGATGTACTTAGATTGATTCAAATAATGAGGTTTGGTGTCATTTTAACTTCTAAATCTTGGTCTCCTTCATAAGACTCTGAGTATCCTTGGGCTTGGCCATCCCATGAGCCTCATAGCCCTTTTGTATCAATTTTTTTTTCCTTTTCACTTCTTATTCACATGCATCTCTTATTCTTGTTTTTCCTATTTCTTCATTTAGTATTGATGCTGCTTTTGTTGTAGAATTTGGTTAAATGATTGAAGTAAGTTATTTTGAAGCTTATTTATAGAGTCACAAGCATGATGCATCCTTAGAAAAAATTTTAAAATTCATCTTCACCATTGAGCTACTTAGATTGGTTTAGTAGTTCACAAATCTAGAATTTCTGGAAGTCCCTTGTAGAAAAATAGTAGTAATTTTCTGGTATTTTTTAGAACGTGTTAATGAGATTCATTTGAGTTTATTCCACTTGTATTCATTCATAAAAACCTTCAAGTTAATAACAAAATTTAACTCATTTCATTTTCACTTGATTAAGTTCGGCATTTGATAGGTTAACTAGCTCACTAGTTCTTGATTTCCAGTTTTTAGAGTAGTAATTTTCTGCTATTTTTTATCATGTGTTAACATGGGTATTTTGGAGTGATTCCACTTGGAATGGAGGCATAAGACATCCTAATTAATATTTTTTTAGCATCCCATTTTCAATTGATTTAATTGGGCATTCGACAAGTTATCTTCTCTTGTAGCAAAACAGGGCCTCCTGTAACACCTCCTGTAGCACTTCTGTATCCCTCCTATAACACGTGTAAACTTGACCAGATTTACTCCAAAAGCTTGGTTTTTTTCTATTAGGATTGAATCATGACCCCTAAGCTCTAAATCCATGATTGAGGAATAATAAGCACCAATTAGGACATGCCTTTTTACAAAGTAGATTAGGCCTATTTATTTGAATTCATGCTCTTAGGATTTCAATCACAAATTGTTGTTCTTACCTATGATTAATTTCTTTTCAAAGTAACATTTCCATTTCTGCAATTAGTTTAGGCTTTGATTTCATGACATTCACTCCATTACATTAGATCAATGAAGGAAGGACACATTGTATGCTGCACATATAATGTTGACACCTCTTAAGTTTGTACAAACCTCAGGTTGATAATTTAAGTTGGTAGCCTTGGGAGTTGCAACATTCTCGTTGCAATAATGGGGCTCATCACTTTTTGGCACCATTACCGGGGATATGTCAAAGTATGCATTGTTTTCTTCCATAGTTGATTCATTTATTTTACTTTCTGCAAGAACAAAAATTTCATTAGGAATATTTCATTTCAAAAAAAAAAAAAAATTGCATTGCATTAGCATTCTTATTAAAATAAAAATGTACTTCTCCAACTCACAACCCCCCCATTTGATCACATGGTGCAGTAAGAACCACTTCACCATTCACTTTTGCAGGTAGAAGAAGAAGAGATGGCAAAGAATGTAGAAGAAATGGATGGAGATGATGACAATGAGGAAGATCCTCTTGGATTTTCCATTGAAGACACTGATGGTAGTGTACACATGAAGAACATCCCTCCATCTTTTCTTCCAAAATTTCATGGTCTAAGGTTAGAGGATCCAGAAACCTTTCTCTTTGAATTTGAAATTGTTTGTAGATCTTATGGTTATAAAAAACTCAAAAACTGAGATTGTTTCCAACAACATTGAAGGATAGAGCTCTTAAATGGTTCATGAGTTTAGGGACTAATTCAATAAGCTCATGGAATGACATGCAAAATATATTTCTAGAAAAATATAAAGATCATGATCTTAAAGAAGAAATCCTTAGAATGAATCAAAAGGAAGATGAGAGTATAGAGGATCTAATAGAGAGGTTCATGTCTAATGTTAAGAGGGAAAAACTACATCATTTAGGATTTGACACACTAAAAACCCTCTTAATTAGAACAATTAGGGATGAGTGGATTGATCTCCTTGATCTCATGAGTATAGGTGATGTATACCAATTATCATTTGAATAAATTTTTCAAACATGAAAGCGCTTATCAAGAGGAAGGGAAAGAGTAAGTAAACTAGCACCAAGGTTGGTAAATCAAGCTGAACTTGGAAATTTGCTTGATAACTTTAAAATAAAAATTCTTAGCTATCTAAGTGAACAAGTAGAAATGTTAAAAATGAAAAATGAGAAAAAAGAAGATGTTGATATTTGTGTTGTCCATGCAAAATCACATGCTATTAAATATTGTCCATCATTACTGAGGTTGAAGGAAGTTTACCAAAAGGACAATGGAGCAAGTCAATAACCAAAGCAACTATGTTATGTAGCTCCAAGAAAACCATGGCAACAAGTACTCAATTCACAATTTCAAGCTTATGCATCTCAAAGTAATTGGAATACACCCTTTCCTTGGAAACCTTGGCCATCTCAACCCCAAAACCAATCTTGGCAACATGATTGGCAAGAACCTTATGGGAGAAATCCACAATATTCTCAATATTCTCCTCAATATCCTCCATACCCAACTCCATGTTACCCCTACCATCCACTTCCACAACAACCACAACCCTAACCACATCCATCTCAAAGATACACTCCCACTCAACTACCTGTACCACCATTTTCAAACCCACACAAGGAAGTAGCTCAACCCACTTACAATGTTGAGGTACAACACTTCCTAACATCTCCTCTTGATCTCAATGATATTCATCTTAGCTCAGGAAGAGTATTGCAAAAAAGAGATTCTCTTGATGTCATTGAAGGACAACATGCAGAAAAAGAAGATTCAAATGAGAAGACCAAAGAATCATGGGTTGCACTTGATGAAGAGCAGACATCAGAATTAGAGATTGAGAAAGTTCCCTCATGTTTACCATTAGATCCTCCATGTGTTCAAGAAAATAATATGAAAAAAGAGGAAGATTTGAATGTCATGGTAGAAGAAGACATGAAGAATGATCCAGATGAGAAAGCAAACCAAGGGCATCAAAGCTATATTGAGGTTTGGTTCCAGAAAATCAACAATATGGAGCATCACTCTCTTCTTCAAATGTGCTTGATATTGTCAAAGTCAAATCATTTGGTCTCTGAAATTTAGGTACATGTTGTAGTGCCCACTCTAGTTTCCTGACCCGGATACGACATTATCTTAGACACTCTATTCTTCGAGGACCTCAGATTGAGAATCTGGACCCATGACACTATTATTAGCGATTGAGATATTCATGGTTGTGATGTTTATGAATGCTTTCCATTGATATTATGGTAGCATGAATGGTTATGTATCTTATCGATCAGTATTCTGATGATTGCAATATTAATAGTTAAGTTGGTCTCTATTTGAAATTATGATGAGGGTAGTAAAGAATATGTATGCGCTCTACTAAAAGCATAATGAGGATAAATTTTATGGATAGGTATATTTCTACGATGTTACGATGTTGAAAGCTTAATGAATATGTATGTCTCCATTGATGATTATTGATGATAACCATGAGGGATGTGTCCCCTATGTTACCTACTTCCTTTAGTTCAGACTTACAATGGACAATGATGTGAATGACCAGGAATTGTTAATGATGCTATTATGATAATTGACTAACATTGAGAAACCGTGTTACTGATGATTATTGAGTATGGCAGGGAACCATCAGAGGCACTTGCATATGATGAGTTGATGACACCTGGTTTGACGAAAATTCATATTATTTTATCTTTGAAAGTCTAAGTCGATCTTAGAATCTGCCATATATGTTTAGCTATATTCTGATGATATATTAATTGTTGCAGGCAAAGATTAGTTGCTTGACCGAATGACTCACATATGGGTGATGGGGTTATACAAGTGGATGGAACTACATGGGAGGGGTGGGACAGAGTCCCTGATCTCACCCACTAGCACTCCCGCTGTGAGTTGGGCTGGAAGGGTTGAAGCACCTTCGCCTTGAAGATCACGATGCCATGAGGGCAGGTTCCAAAGTTGGGCCACTCATGAGGACTTTACCGGGGGGCACGCATCAAGGCGGATTCCTTGATCCCGGACACCATTAGTCTCACTATAGCAGGCAACATAAGAGATGATAGTGGTCTATGACGTTGCATTATATTTCCCCCTCGTAATCACTGGATGCTTGAAGGGCAAGTGGTGTGGCACCCTTGGAACTTCAGGGGAATTTCTTGAAGGGCACGACCAACTTGGCACCCTTGGCATCACAAATAAACTATTAGGTGTGGCACCCTTGGAACTTCTAGGGAAGTTCTTGAAGGGCACAACCAAACTGGCCCCCTTGACATCACAAATAAGCTATTAGGTGTGGCACCCTTGGAACTTCTAGGGAAGTTCTTGAAGGGCACAACCAAACTTGGCATCCTTGGAATCATTAAAAATAAATAATAATAAATAAATATAAGCAAGGAATGAAAACTAGGTAAATTTACATCAAGGGGAAATGATGATTAGAAACGAATGTAATTAAATAAAAAATAAAACTTGGAATAAGGAGGATCATAGGAAGAATTAAAATAGAGTACCTTAAAAAACTCTACCCTTCCCATTTTGGAAAAATACTAGGAAGATTATGTGGTGTAATTAGGAAAAAGGGGAAAGACAAACATAATGGTAAGGATAAAGATTAATCCTAAACTAATTTAAACCTAATTAAGAAAAGGGGAAGGTGAATTAAAATGAGAACAATAAATTAAATTTAGAGAAATGTAGAGAAGCTCCATGTGTCAACAACCAACATAAGAATATCCATCTAGGAGATAACTTGAGTTAAATTAGGGAGTAGATTGGGGATAAAATATTGACTTCAAGTAATGAACACAAATTAAGGAATAAAAGGGGGGAATAAAGAGACAACTAGGAGAAGAAATAGGAATCTTGTTGAGGTGAGAAAAATATTAGTTTTAAATAAAAATTTAAGTAAATAATTTTGGGAGACCCTTGATGTGAGAATGACACATGGGTGGGTGAATAATCAAGCTATTGAATTATAAAAAAATAATTAATTATGCATGACATGACAAGTGTCACCTATGAGGACTCCTATAAAAGAAGGGGCAAGCCATGGGAGAAGGGACTTTTTGGGAACCCTATTGTTGGATGGATGAGATGTTGTGAGAGCAGTGATTACGAAGCTATAGTGAGTTTGGTGAGGTAGAGGATTTAGAGAGGGGACTCTTGAGCCAAGGTGTGCTCTCCTCTACTAGCTAGTGCTTGTCTCCATTGTACAACCCCATTGCAGCTCGGGGGTCCGCGGGGAAGAAGAGTACCCAAGGAGTAGGCTGGGAGGTTAACCGGTGAGTCTTCACATTCGGATCAAGTGCGTCATCATTCACTCGCGGAGGTGACCAACTACAAGGGAATACCAACAACAGCAGAGCAAGCAGAGTCTTGCCTTCTGGTGAACGGTACATATGTATTTCATTACTATTGATCTTAGTTAAAGGTATGAAAATGTTATGGTATGTTCCTGAAATGAGTGGCAGGAATGTGTGTGCTAAATAAATTTGAATCTCAATGCGTTTCTTTTCTGGTTGTCATTGCTGCTGTTATAAAAAAAAAAAAAATAAAAAATAAAAAAAAAATTAAAAAAATAAATAAAAATAGTCTGGATAAGGTCCTCACACATGTCAAAGCATATATTTCAAGCCCGCACATCAGTTTATCTGTCATGTTGATGTGCACATGGCTCCATTGGAAGCATTTCTATACTTGAAAGATATTTTGTTTTTTTCAAGTAGAGTAGGATAGAAAGAGTAAAAAGATAAAAAATAAGAGAAAAAAATAAAATCTCAGGTGAAAATCTCATTTTAGGGGCCTGAGATTGGCTCACTGAGTGAAAACCTACATGAGGTGGTCAATGGGTTGGAAACAAGAGAAAAAAAGAGAAAAAGAAAAGATCCTAGATGAAAACCTCCTTTGAGGCATCTAGGAAGACCTAATAGTTGAAAACCTCATTGAGATAGCTAGTAGGTCTAAAAGAAAAAAAATATGAAAAAAAAATCTTTGCTCCATGTATCTCTCTCTGATGAAAGCAAGTGTTCTCCAACCTTTGCAAGCAACAAAACCAGGTTAGCACCAAAAAAAAATAGTTGGTAAAATATCTAGTCAAAGGAAGTGTTGGACTTTCTCCACCTTTTCTCTGATGCTCCAAAAAGACCAAGGTCATGCCAATCCATCACCCTCATCCATTTCCAACATCCACCCATAATTTCCCAACCTTTCCCATTCATTTTCCTTGTAGTCCTAAAATGCTACAGGAGGGTTTTGTTTTGCTATAGGAGGCCAAAATACATAGAGCATAAAATTATTTTTATCATATCTTGAAAACCGTGCATCCATTTTTTGAGATGTTTCATGGGGAGATGCATATGGGTGATGGTAACATGATAAAAAAATTTCAACAAATTCTAGTGCACACTTTTTGATAAATCAACCTCCATCACCTACAACCATTTTCATTTTTTCTCGAGATTCATACATCTATTGGCCAATATTTTTATGGGGAGGTGCATAAGGATGATGGAAACTTGCTCAATTTTTTTATAGGTCAATCCAATATATTGTTTGAGAGATATGGATAAAAAAATTATGCTACAGGAGGTTTGTTTGACCAGTTTAATGTCTTTAAATTGTCAATCGTAAATTGTCAACTAGGGTATGTATATTGATGAAGTACAGGTGCACTATATGTGCTAGAAGTTATTTCTTATGTCATTATGTTCTTGTTAGGGTCTAAACTTAAGATTAGTATGGATATGTGTTGTTAATTATATTAATGTCTCAATCCCTAAAGTTATCAGCTAATTTCTTAGGAGTTATTCTCTCTTGAATCAATTTATGGATGATATGAGAGTGATTCTAGATTATACTTGTGTTAGACTGTTTTGGATTTTTTGTCTTGAATTTTTATGCTGCAGCTCTAATTTACCAAGTGCAAGAGAAATCTATTCTGTCAAACTATAAAGGAATACTGTCCGAATTCATTTTCTAAGGAGAAGACTCTCACTCTTTTACTTATTCAATTTCATCTAAACAAGACATTCTGAACAACAACTACACTATGAAGTAAACAAAGTTGGACTACACTAGATAAAAAGCAAATGAAATAACGATACTGTACCAAATAAAAAACAATTCAAATAGTATATTAAACTAGGTATAAAGCAAAGGGGAGTGCTCATGCATATAACGATTCATTGGCGAACTCATCATATTGCATTTCTTCACACAAAAACAGAGTATTCAAGGAATGAAAGAGATCTAATTGAAACTGGTTAAAGACCTGTCACTAGTCATAGGGGCCCTCCATGAATCAGTCCATAATATCCAATCAACGCAACACATACAAACATCAAACCAAGTCTATTACTTGCAAAATGAAATTTAACAAACTATTTCAAAAATTACATCATCTAGCGCACACCAAATCACAGTGCGGCCATAGTTTTTATAATAAGTCTTTGGCATAACAACATGAGAATTTTAAGCCTAAATATCTTTATTTCAATTAAACTATATCGCTAAACCTTCAATTTTCTATTCTGAAAGCAAATCGATAAGGTTTCGATGAAACTCAAATTATGTTCCGGCGACAATCCTAAGTTGACTTTGGGGTTTGACCGTGATATCCTGCGATCATCTTGATGAACTGGTTCAAGGGAATAGGAAGGAATCCACTAGGGGACCATTCCTTATCCATCCGTATCCTTCGTTGCTGAGCTGGAGCTTCTGAACCTTGCAAACAATGGAGGCAGCTGCAAAAATCTAGATTAGCCGCGAAAACAGACCAATTCTGTAGCCAAATGAATTATTTAACAAAACAGTAGGGTATATAGTCAAACATGAAGAAAAAGACATGTTATTGCTTACCTTTAACAAAACCTTATTTCTATGGCATTATTTAGGTGGTAAGTATAGGAAAAGAGAGGAAATATAGGCAAAAAGGGATGTCAAGGTAAGACAATCTTTGGACTCTACATTCCCCTAGGCTAGAGATTTTGTATGTCCTCATACACTTCATCATTTTCGGTCACTTGTGCCTTTTGTTCATCACCTCCAAGTTTCACTTTTTTCTTCTTTTTGGCAGCTACTGGCATCCTAGGTTTTCTCATGAGAATTTTGTATTTTAAGCTGATAATCTCCCTTTGCATTGTCATGTTTTCCTTCTTCAGATTTTTGTTCTTCTTATACCACAAACTCAAATGAAGGATGAGATTGTCACTTTTTGCAATTTGGATCTCACTTTGTGCCTTCAATGCTTGATTCTCATTCTTGAGATACCTGTTCAACGTTTCTAACTAAAAAATCTCTTGTTTTAAAATGTTTGAGGCTGAGCGTTCCTGTGGTTCATTTAACTGATTGCTCCCTTCTCTAGGACTTTGAATTGTTTCTTTTGTTGCTATCTCTTTTCTTTCCAGTGACTCTATATAGTCATATATCTCCTGTTGAACAGGGTCAACACTTGGACTATGCACTGGGCTTCTTAGAGGTGATCTGCAAGGTGGTGGTGATACTCTTGGTGATGATTTTGGTGACCCTTTTGGAGAACTTTTAGGGTTTTTAGTTGGCTTGTTTTCCTCAAGATCAATGTATTATGTAGCTTTCAAGATTTTCTGTTGCACTGTGCTTAACCTTGTACTCCTCCTTAGCCTTGAGGCTTGTAATCCTTGTACTTTCCTTCTTTTAGTCTTTGATTTTTCTTCTTGAGGAAGGGTTTTGGTTTGTGATATTTCCTTTGCTCTTTTGCTAACTTTCTTCCTTCTAAGATTTCCATTTTTAATTCTCTACAATATATCCACTATGGGAAGCTCTTCCTCTGATAATTCTAGGTGAGTCTGGGGTTCCTACTCTTTTACTACTTCTATTGTTCTATTTCTTCCTCTGAGGGTCCTACTGCTACTGGCTTGTTCTGGGGATCTTTCTTCAAAATGGTTCCTCACCAGAAAACTTTCCTAGTTATCCCCTATACTCCGAAGATGGAACTCAATCAATATCTTTATCAAGCCATGATGATACATAGTATTTTCTATAAATTGAATTATCTTTTGAATGTTTGTGGAAATTTTCTTGAGACTATTTAAGAGAAAATAAGGAAGATTAATATGGTGATCTTCAAGAAAATGCATCATCATCCTAACATGGTAAAAATACATATACCAAAACTGACCCTCATAGGTGACAAATTTTTGAAGTATAAGTAATAAATTTCTCCATTTACTCTTAAGGGTTGTGCTGGAAATACCTTTCTTGAAGACAATGGTGTCCATATTTGGGATTTTCAAGAAGACTTCCAATATTCGCCATTAATTCCCTTGTTCTTAAACCATTTTTCCCTGCTCCTCGGTAATTCAGTAGCTTCTGCGATCATGGAATCTGTTATGGTGATCTTAATTTCTTCTATTTCGGCTTTAGTTCCATCAAACGAGCGTGCAAATGTCTTTGTCAGTTCCTTGTGAAAACCGTTGAATTTTTTAATGAACTGCAACCATTGTTTCTTTTGCAGCAACTCTTTGGTCTGAGGGTATCCCTACAAGAATTTCTTCCTTTCTAGCTCGATTCGAACAATGATCCCCATTATGGAGGATGCTTTTCCTCAAAGACTGGTTACCTTGACAAGAGAATGGTGTTGGTAGGGTTTTGTTAAGTGGCGGAAGGACGGAGTGGCTATGAAAGTTCAGAGGAGTGTAAGAGCAGGTGGATTATAATAAGGGTTATATGAATGAATCAGACTGTTGAGCGCATTTAGAATGATGATTCGGTAATTACTTCGGCGGATTTGGAATGAGGACATGACATGACTTTTAAGTGGTGGGTTATGATGTTTTGTTAGGTGACCATCACCCTTAAATTGTTATGATTTCATTTGAATTTTTGGCAGTACTATGTCTTCTTAGTCATATATGCATATATCAATCCCTATTAATAAATTAAAGTAGCACATACCTGTGATCCACTTTGCTAACCTTGTTTGTTGTTCTGAGATCTCCTGTAGGTACTTTTCTCTAGCAGTTGTCTTTCAATTCAAATCACCAAGTGTCCTTGTAGGCTAAAAAAATTATTAGGCTGCAGAAAATTGTCGTAGCTATAGAAACATGTCTGAGCTGTGGAAAGTTGCTGATTCTGCAGCTGAGAGATTTTTTTTTTTTAATAAAGGAACTTTATTATTTTCTTTTTGAGAGGAAAATTTTAAGTGCCAACAAAAATTGGTTTTCACTCTAAATTTTCTGTATAAACCTGCCAACAACAAGTTGGTTTTCATGTTTATACTTATATTTATACTTATTATTATTATTATTATTATGTGTGTGTATATATATATATATATATATATATATATATATATATATATATATATATATATATTTTAGAGAGTAATCTGAGTAAAATTTTCTAAGGTGGAAAAGAAGAAGAATTCTTCTTGATCATTTTCAGTTATGAATTGTCTTGGAACATTTTAACAAATTCCTCTTTTGTCAATGGCCTCTGGTACAATCTGAGTCGATGTCCATTTAATAATAGAGGATTTTTCTCTTCATCAATAGTGTTGACATGTAATCATCAGAATTGGGTGAATAACTGAAATTGATGTAAATAAATAATAGAAAATATGAATAATCACCAGTAGATGAAATGAACAGTCTCTCCCTCGTGTATTAATAAAGACCAACCTGAATGAATATTAATGAATTTATTTGAGGAGTTACCTCCGGGTCTGACATGGTATCAGAGCCAACGCCATTTTGGGCTTCCCTCTGCTTTGTAACTCACTATTCTGCCTATGTTCTGCATTTTTTGTAGGCTGACATCTTTGTCAAATCCCTGCGAAATCTCATTCATTGTTGAAGTGTGTTATTGCATTGAAGGAGTCGATTGGAGCTAGTTGCTGCCTGGAGGTGCTATGGAGTGAGTTGGGGTCGAAACTCTTGGTGCTGCTAGTGCCTCCACGTAGGAGGAAGGAAGGTCGAGACTCGGGCGACCTTGGTGTGGCTCTTGCCACAGGCAAAGGAATGGTAACTGATCGCTGTTGTATGGGATCGTTGCTCCATTGGTACACTGATTGATCCTCACCATATTCCAGTTAATACTCTTCCATATCTATTTCATACATTGAACTCTGCTTCCATTTCCACACTCACCACACCACACCCAGTTGTTTTGAAGTTGTGGTATACGATGTGGTTTTACATTGTTTTGGATACACCTATGCTCCCAGTTTTATTACATTAGACGCTGTTGGTAGCATACGTTGGTCAACCAATAGTCCTCCCGCTTGGTCATATCTCTACGCGCCATACCACAATAGATTTCGTAAAGGGAGAGATCCAAAAGCTGCTGGCCAGAACCGAGACCTCGTTTTGGTGTATGATGTGTAGTGGAAGAGAGGAAGTAACATTCAAAACGTTCGAGAGATATCTGGAGCAAAAGTAAAGTTGCATGATTCTGAGTCTGGTTCCTCGGATCGTGTTATTGAAATATCTGGGACACCAGAACAGACACACGCAACAAAGAGCTTGCTTCAAGAATTTATTGCAACTAGTGGTCAAAGCCAGTCCACACACAGTGCAGGCCACGGTTATTAGCATGAGACTAATTTTGATGACTGGCAACCACGATGCATGATGCGCAGGAGGTATCTGAATGGCGTAGCGGAATGGTATTCAATTCCATTTTTTTATGTCGTATGGATCAGTGTTTGAATAGTGTATACAGTCAATCCGGTTTTAAATCCGTTGCATAACAATGTTTTTTTAATACATGCGCTGGCCTCCATATCACCCCTCCTCCATATATACCTCCCCCATACGTTGAACACTCCCTCCTCCACATAACCCCTCCCCCAGTTAATAACTTTGATATATTATCCCTCATTATTTTTTTTCAAAGTTAAACAGAGTTTGCCACTAGAAGTACAATTTTTTACAGTATATTGCCATAAGTATTTTTTTACAGTACACATATTTTACAATGCATTCAATCATATCTATTCTGGGAATAGTTCTCACTGGCAAGGAGAACTATCCTGAGTGGTTCCGGATGATAAAACACACCCTCATTTTCAATGAGTTGTGGAAAGGAGTATGTGTTGGAGATGGAGACAAATATCCAGAACAGCCTACCTCAGACAAAGAGTTCACCATTTGGGAAAATAAGAACAGCAAAGCCTATGCATTAATTGCAACATCTGTAAGTGAAGAGATGAGTCGCCATATTTCACCATTTTCAATTGCTTTCAAAGCCTTACAAAAGCTAAAAGAACTCTATGACTCACATTCTTCACTTGAAGCTGTTCAACTCATGATTAAACTCTTCACTCTCGAATTACAAAATAATGATCCTCTTGCTCTTGCATCCGAAGTAAAATCTATAATGCATGATATCAAAGCCACTAAGGTTGAATTGGATATTCCTCTTATCGCTTTTCTCAAGGCACTTTATCCTACTTACTCCAATTATCTTGAGTCGTTGCAAGCAAATGGAAATCTCAAAGATATTACTTTTGACTCTATTGTGAAAAAAATTGTTGAAAGAGAGAAAACTTTTGGAAAGAAGACAACCCTTGAATCTTCTGAAGAGGCTGTGTGCGTTGCTCATAAATAAAAGAAACTTGCCCAAGATTCTTCCAGAGGAAGAGGTGGTCAAAGAGGAAGAGGAAGATATTTCAGAGATAGGGGGGAAGACACTCTCAAGGAGAAAAGGCAGATTTGCGCTACATACGCTGCAAAAGAAATGGATCACATGATGCCTCCACATGCATTTTACCTTGGGACAAAATTGAGCAACAAAGAAACCAACCCAAAGGTAAAAATAATGACATAGACAAAGGTAAAGCACCTGAATCCGCTCATTGTGTTGTGGCACAATGTAATATTGGAGTAAATGAAGACTTTTTTAATGCTTCACTTGCTTCTTGGAAAAATGATTGGTTGCTTTATTCAGGAGTAACTTGCCACATGACTCATAGAACACGATTTTTTTGAATAATTTACTGAGAATGTTGATGGACCAGTATACTTTGCATACCGATCAAAACTCAAGCCATCAGGGCTTGGCACAATCAGGCTCAAATTGCCTGGTCTTCCAGACTTTCTTCTGCATCATGTTCTATATTTCCCATAGTTGAAGAGAAACTTGTTGTCCTTGGTCCACATCCGCCAGCAAGGTCACTCCATTCATATGTTTGATGGCAAGCTTGAGGTGAGAAAAGCATCTAACCACTCACTTGTCATGAGGGGGATAGAAGAAGAAAGGCTTCTCAAGTTGCAGGGTACCTCTGCTCGTGCACAACATTTCTCATACAACTCTCATTATGAATAAGGTACACTTCCATCAAGTTTATTATGGCACGCTAGATTTGGACATTTGAACTATGACAGTCTCCGCTTGTTGAAGAAAAATGGTGTTACTGGTTTGCCTACAATTCCTAGGACACTTAAGCAATGTGATGCTTGTATTCTAGGAAAGCATAGCAAACATCCTTTTCATGATTCACATTCAAGAGCACATAGAAAACTTGAACTCATTCATTCAGATTTATGTGGTCCAATGCCTGTTCCTTCTGCAAATGGAAATAAATATATGATGACATTTATTGATGACTACACCAGAATGTGTTGGGTTGATTTATTGAAGAACAAATCTGATGCTTTTCAAACATTCAAGAACTTTCTTACATGGATTGAAAATGATGCACAATCTCATATTGGTTCTATTCACACTGATAATGGAAAAGAATACACTTCAAATGAATTTGAAAACTATCTTCGCCAACATGGGATCAAACATCAAACAACTGTGCCTTATAATCCCCAACAGAACGGTGTAGCTGAAAGAATGAATAGGAAAATCTTAAATATGGTGCGCTCCATGATGTTTTTCAAAATTGTAAAATTGATGTTTTGGGCTGATGTAGTTCTACGTGCTGTATATATAAAGAACATATGTCCATCTAATTCTATCAGAAACAAGACTCCCTATGAAATGTGGTATGGACACATTCCTTCGGTAAAGCATCTCAGGGTCTTTGGTTCCACTTGTTATGCCTTGATACCAAAGGTACATAGAAACAAACTTGGTGCAAGAAGTCGTAAGTGTATCTTCCTAGGGTATTCAAACACCTCCAAAGCATACCGTCTCTATGATGAAGTCAATAAAAAGTTTTTTGTATCTAGAGATCTAATCTTTCTTGAAACATCCAAAACTGACAATGTTGTTGAGCGACAACTTGATCGCTTGGATAGATTCGCAAATGCAAAATCATTTCAAGGGTTTGATAATCAGATTCCACATCTTGAAGGGGGGATTGCTATACTAGATCAACCTGTGGAATCTTCTTCTGAAGCACTCTCTCCCCCGCATGAAACTCCAACAACGACTGATACTTTAAGTGATGTGATTGATAGAATTGGGAGAATCAATCTTGATTCAGTCCCAACTCAATCAACAGAGCAACCTGGACCATCTGAGAAAGGTCCCCCAAAGTGGCTGACAAAGACACTTGAAAGTGTTCATCCTGATGAGGTTGGAAAGATAGGAACTAGAAATTCAAACCGGAAAAATGGAGGTGATGTAGATGACTCTGATTCACCTGTTGATATGGATGTTTCTTATAATTGTGAATTGAATTTGTCTATAGATTTCGAACCAACTTCCTTCAAAGAAGATGCTTCTCAAGATGAATGAAAAGAAGCGATGCAAAAGGAGTATGATGCCCTGATAAAGAATTGCACTTGGAAGCTGGTTGATCCTCCATTAGGAACCAAACCAATTGGCTGCAAGTGGGTCTACAAGAACAAGTATAAAGATGATGGCTCACTTGACAAGCACAAAGACAGGCTTGTGGCAAAAGGTTTTGCACAGAAGGAAAGGGTCGATTATGAGGAGACTTTTCCCCCATAGTAAAATGGGCTACCATCCGGACACTCTTTGCCCTAGCAGCTTAGAACGGTTGGGAAGTCCATCAAATGGATGTAAAAACTGATTTCTTGAATGGAGATCTAAAAGAGAATGTTTTTATGACCTAGCCTGATGGATTTGTTGTGAAAGGACATGAACATAAAGTATGCAAACTTGTGAAATCCTTGTATGGCCTCAAACAAGCACCGCGAGCCTGGTATGAAAAACTAATTGAGCATCTTCTGAAACTCAATTTCAAACATTATGATCTTGATGATGGAACTTTATTTGTCAAGAAAGTGGGAAAAACATTTGTATATCTTGTGGTATATGTAGATGATCTTTTGATGATAGGGAACAATGAAAGCTACATTGCATCCATAAAGAAGGAATTGAGGAAAGGTTTTGAAATGACTGATTTGGGCTATGTTCATTACTATCTTGGTATTGGAGTAACTCAACACCCGAAGTCCATATTCCTTTCTCAAAATAAGTACATTGGAGATCTGTTGAACAAGTTTGGCATGACAGAATGCAATCCTCTTACTGCTCCAATGGAACAAAACTTAAAACTCACATCCATTGAAGGAAAAGAATTTGAGGATGCAACAAAGTATAGACAACTTGTAGGAAGTCTTAACTACCTAACTAGTACCAGACCAAACATTTTGTTTGCTGTTGAAATCATCTCCAAGTTTATGCAAAAGCCTTGTGAGGGACATTGGTTTGCTACAAAAAGAGTTCTAAGGTACTGTTGTGGCCACCAACAACCCCCCTCCTTATTTAGTATTAGCAATAACACTAGGAAAGTGGGGACCCTTAGTGAAAATTTAAAAAATTCAATTGAAACTTATGTATTTTACTCCTTAAGAAAACTTCGCATTGCGCAAAGACTGATAGGGCATTCCCTTATGAGTAAAAATGATAAACTACGAGAGTGCGACGCGAATTCCATCGCATCGCATGGATTAAGAAACACTCATATTTTAAAACCTTAAAAAATCGCCGATAGCCGATATGCGATATCGCATATTGCAATGTCGCATGAAAAACACATAACCATTTAACGATTGTAACGATCTTGCGATAAGCGCGATGCTGCAATCTGTGATCTTGCGATCGCGCGATACAACGATCTGCGATTCTGCGATAAGTGCGATCGGGCAACCCTGCAATAACACATCTTAATGAAAAATGCGATAATGCGATACTGCGATGATGCGATGCGAATCGCAGAAACTGTCCATCACAGATTTTCCCCGGCTCAACATTCAAGAAAAGCTGACCATAAAACAAAAATTGGATACACGCTTTAATGATAATTAATGAATGATACGCCAAGTGTTAATGAAAGACAATTTTGTGTTTTTCGAAGAGTCAATTCACGTCAGGTGGCATGTTTTTGTACATCTCTAGAGCTTAGAGCTTTCTTGTTGATTTTTATTATCATTACTCTCTCCTCATATGTGAAATGCAGGAACGAAAAATAGAAGTAACACGAAGTAATGTGCAAGAAGCCATGGGGGAAAGGGTAAAGCTCCAAATGCTCAGAAACAGGGAAGAGATGCCCTCATGAGCGGATACCACATGCAACAGAGCCGCAGATTCACAGAGCGCTGCTGAGCTATCCGTTACAAATCCTTCATTCACAGCCATGGTTGAATGTGTAGTTGAACAATGCTGATATCAACAAGCGGTTTAACGCTCAAGGTCAGAAGCTCACGAAAGCAGTATGTTTACAAAATTTTGAAGCTTATACCCGGTGAAGGAAAAGGCGCTAAAGGCGAAAAACACATCAGAAAGGCCCAGATCAAAGAACGGAGGCAGTTTCCGATGCGCGAGTAGCGCCTAGCACTAATCGCGCATCGCTGAGAAAATTGCTCAAAAAGAAAAGTCTCTAACTGCTCAGTCACTCATAAGCCCGGAAAATGCAAGAAAGCAAAGGCAGAAGCAATTCGAGGATTAACCAAGTGGAACTTGGATTATTACTGGGCATACACAGTAAATCCACATAGCCAGAGGATGATTCTCAAATATATCATCATTTTTCTGAAAAAATGGTGCCAACTCTTACCATTTCTGTTTGCTTAGCTCAACCAAAAGCGGAAGACAGTTAGCCGACTCTACCCAGGCAAATATTGAATGCTCGCAACATTAAGGAGCAAATGCAAAAATAGTTAGATATTAGATTTAATTTTTAGAAATAGTTTTGCTTAGAAAAAGGGAGGTCATTTAAACCGTATCCTGAATCTGTGTAATTAAGTTATTTAGTTAGTATTATTTAAACCCTTCTCATGCATTTAGAGAAGGGTCCAGAAATTTATCAAAAACTTGTCCTCAGAACATGCACTTTTTCACCCTCAGAGGAGGTTTTGGTGAATGAATGGATCAAGATTTGTTGATGTTTGTATTTGATGTCTGCTACTAATATTGCACTTCTGTACTCTTAGTAGATGTTAGAGCAAGGAGAGATAAATCATTGTTGCTTGAAGCTTATGAGTAGGACCAGTAATAAATGGTACTTTTATCTCTTGACCATTTTTGCTTATACGTTAACGTGATATACAGTTTTAGTTATTTATGTATTATTGCATGAATGCTTGAGTTATCATTTGGCACTTTTGTACAGTGGTAGCTATTTATTTATGTTTAATGTATGAATAGCTCATTATGCGATATGCTGTTCACAACTGTTTCGTCTAACTTTTTATGCAAAGTGGTTCATCTTAATTGATTTCCTTTCTTATAATCATTGAATGATCTTTATTACCAGTTGTTATTTGAAATCTCTCTAGATCGCTTAATAGAAGAATTACATCCCGAGTTAGTATAGATTTAGATGTGTTGTTTATTAGATTACAATAGTATAGAATTAGATTAAAGTTTGAATTATAATAGCTTAGAAAGGAACTGTTAAATCAGCAACATCCAATTCTACACACACACACTCATAGATTTGGAAACTGGTCCCATTATCCCCAGCTGGACCCGCTATACCAAACGGATAAGGAGCTGCCAACCAAGGTCCGGACCGGGCGGGTATCCCCCTTGTTGTCGACCTGATTTTCGGGGCTTCAACATATTTGGCACTAGAAGGAGGGCCTGAACTCTGAATGGCAAGTAAATCCAAATCTGAATACCATTCTGAGAGTAAATCGCCCTCATCATCTCCCCCGACTTCCCCATTACATTTAAATCCAGAGTTAGAAGTCGCTCGAGTATCAACTGCTACTACACACCCTGATATTTCAGAACAATCTACCGTTGAACTTCCTGAAGTCAAATCCCTGATTCACAAACTTCAGCGATTTTCCATTTCTCCTCAGAGGTCTGATAAATCTCAAGGCAGTGTGACTTTGCAGTACAACCATGCTCATCCCCTGACTAGGCTAAAGAGTGAAAAGTTTGGCGTTTAGCCAACCAAATTACCTCTTCCCACCAGGAAAAGAGTGAGGAAATCACCGCAAGAGTCTGACACTGAGACTCTTTCGTCAGCATCGTCCATCTCAACTACTTCACCATGAAGTTAACCATCCACACCTCCACTCCAGATCATCGTCCATCCTTCAACTGGAACCCCCACAACCCCTCTTCAATCATCTAAAATCATAGTATCCTCATCCTCCCAGCTGCAGGGATCATCTTTTGCACTTTCCTCTGTTAGCAGTTCAACGACGGCGCAGTCTCCATGGAATAACCCTGGGGCAGTCTTAATGCCTGCACCCTTGAGTCAAATTCCGGCCCATCCTGAGAAATGGCTGCCTAAATTCAATACCGAGGCAGGCATGCTAGCAGAAGAGCACATAAACAACTTCATGCTTTCCATTAATCTCAATGGAGTTACTAATGAAGATGCTGTTGTTCGGCTTTTTCCCTATACACTGCAAGGAACAGCCGGGTCATGGTACTTTTCATTACCCTCCGAATCCATCACAAGTTGGGAAATCTTCCAGGACCAATTCCTAACCAAGTTCGGTGATGATAGGTCGACGACAACGTTAATCAATGACCTATCCAATCTTAAAGCCGAAGCTAGAGAGCCTATCAAGGATTTCAATTTACGGTTCAACAAAATTTTCAACAAAATTCCTACTGCTTCCCAGCCCAGTGAAGAAGTACGATGTGAATGGTATATTACTGCTCTACCATCGAACATAGAAATCTTCATGGACAGGGCAAATAAAATAACCTTAGCTGATAACATGAAAGAGGTGATAGCAGTAGAGAAATGAATAATAGCCCTGGAAAAGAGATCCGCGATATAGGAACGTAAGTCCAAAAAAGTCACCTTCAAGGAAGGCTCCAAGAAGAAACAAACAAAAGATCCTTTTGATTTGGAAGGATTGCAGAAAGTTCTAAAGACCATGTCCAATGAGATGGTCGACATAAAAAAACAAGTAGCAGAAACTTCTTCGAAAATTACCTACAGAGCTTTTAAAAGAGGTCCTTCAACGGATGCAAAGCCACCCAATGCCATTTCAAATGCTGAATCCGAGGAAGAGGAAGAGGAAATTGCCACTGAAGGGCAGACTGATGACGAAGAAGTTGTGGAATTACAAGGAATGTGGGATTTCATCCTCCCACAAGAAGAAGATCAAGAAGTATTTCCAGTTAGCACACGAAGCAAAAATCAGCTTGATCCTCCCCAAACTACCCCTAAGCCGAAGAGCGCAAGCTCTGCAACAAAGGATAAAGTCGCAACAAAGAAAACGACATCTAAAGCGACTCAAACTAGCCCAGTCCAAGCAGATGAAACGACTCCATCTAAAACACTGATAGTGTCGGATGAAATGGAGTACAATATTATTGATGACATGAAGAAGACTAGGGCTAATATCACCCTTTATGAACTGAGCAAGTTGAAACATCAACAGAAGATAATGATGAAAGAATTACATGTCGTGCCAGTTGCACCTTTGCCTGCCGTTGTACTTTCTCAAGCTTCCCATAACATGGGAAGACCTCCAACTAACGCGATCAATAAGATTGATCCAAATGACATCGCCCTAATTGGAGGAAGATCAAGATCTCACACTCCCCCGTTTCTCCTTACTTATGAAATATTCAATAAAAATGTGCACAATTGTTTGGTAGATTCCGGTGCTTCATCGAATATTTTACCCAAATCTATATGTGCCAAGTTAAATGTTCAACCACATAAATCCGCTGTGTGCATAGTTCAGCTAGATCGATCTCAAGTCAAAGTGATTAGTGAACTAAATCAAGTAACCATAAGATTGTCATCCAACCCGAAGGTATGTCAGGTTATTGACATTCTAGTTGCCGATATCCCAGAATTCTATGGCTTAATTCTTAGCAGGGATTGGTCAGAAAAACTCCATGGATACTTCGCAACCGACTGGTCGCACATGTGGCTACCCTACAACGGTAAACCAAATCAAATAAAGGTTCAATGAGAGCTACACCAGAAGTACATAGTAACGGAGTTAGAGGGAGAAAATGAACTAGTAGCGTATAACAACAGCATCATTGACAATTACTCGGTAGATTCTTTCCTTGGCAATTTCAATGCTCATGCGTCACCATATTTAGAACACTCTGTTTTGTCCCAAGTCGAAAATTTTTCTCGAACTGATAGTTCGAAATGTATCAATTTTTTAGATAAACCTGTAAATAAATCTTTGTTTTGGAAATTATTTTTTGATGGTTCTAGATCTAACGAAGGAGCAGGAGCAGGATGCGTTCTGATTAGTCCAGAAGGAGATAAGATCATGCTCACATGCAGACTCGAATTCGATTTCACAAACAATACAACAGAATACGAGGCTTTGGTTCAAGGCCTGTACAAAGCAATTGGGTTAGACATCAAGTATCTTCAAGTTTTTGGAGACTCTGAGATTGTGGTTAAACAGGTACGTAACACTATACATTGCTTATCAGGTCATTTAAAACACTATCAATCCTTAGTACAAGATTTGACTGAGCATTTCATAGCGTTTAATATTTCTTCAATCCCCAGACTCCAAAACGCAAGTGCAGACCTTTTGGCTAACGTAGCTTCTAAGCTTATTCCATCCGAAGATTTTAGTCCAGATAGATTCTCAATAGAATTAATCTTTAGACCGTCCATTCCTGACAACATCACAAATTGGAGAGTATTCAATGACGATCCTGATATCGTAAATTTCCTCACGTCTGAAGGATCCTACTCCAATCAAATAATTGACGAAGACCAGCACGATCAACAATTGCAACAAAATAGCACTAATAATGCTATACCTAAGTCGGTGGTCAAGTTAGAAGACTTGTACGATTTGAAAGATTGGTTTAAGAGGTCTACCAATTCAAAACTCCAAAGTTCAACCTTGAACTACGAATTAGTAAACCTAGGGACTGATGCTAAACCACAAAACATTAATCTAGGCCTCGGCCTAGCCCCTGAAGAGAAACTAGCGTATATTCGTCTTTTGAGACAATATAAAAATGTTTTTGCCTGGAATTATGATGAGCTGAAAACATACGACACTTCCATCATCCAGCATACTATTCCCATGATCGATAATGAAAAACCTGTCCAACAAAAGCTGAGAAAGATCCACCCCAATTTAGAAAATCAGATAAAAACTGAGCTCAATAAGTTATTGAAAGCCAGGATAATCTTTCCCGTCAGACATTCCAAATGGGTCTCCAATATGGTACCCGTTAGAAAGAAAAACAGAGATATTAGGATTTGTATTGAATTTCGAAACCTTAACAAAGCCTGTCAAAAAGATAATTTTCCTCTACCACATATGGAACAGATACTGCAGGCAGTGGCGGGCTCAGAATTAATGTCTTTCTTGGATGGATTTTCAGGATACAATCAAGTGTTGGTACATCCTGATGATCAGTTGAAAACCACATTCATAACTAAATGGGCCACATATGCATATCGGAAGATGCCATTTGGTTTGATTAATGCTGGTGCCACATTTCAGAGAGCCATGGATATTGCATTCAAGGGTTTAGTCAATAAATCTATGGTGATTCATCTGGATGACATAACAGTGTACTTGAAGAAGCGAAACGACCATATCAAAGACCTGAAACAAATCTTTCAACGGTGTTTAAGGTATGGAATTTCACTTAACCCAAAGAAATCTTTTTTCGCACTAAGTGAAGGGAAACTTCTAGGATTCATAGTGTCAAAATCCGGTATTCACATTGATCCCGACAGAATCAAAGAAATTTATGAGATATCCCTACCTCATAACAAAAAAGCCATGCAATCTTTCCTTGGTCAAATCAATTTTGTAAAGAGATTTGTTCCAGATTTTTCACGAAACGTGTCTCCCTTGCAAACCATGATTAAAAAGAATTCAAATTTTAAATGGGGTCAAGATGAACATGAAGCATTCAACCTGATCAAGCAAGCTATTATTAATGCTCCATCTTTAGCGACTCCGAATTTTTCAGAGCCTTTTATTTTATACACATTTGCCTCAGATAAGTCATATGCTACGATTCTAACTCAAGCAAATCAAGAAAAAGCGGAAGCTCCAATTACATTTTTTAGCTCAAATTTACAGGGTGATGAACTAAATTATTCAGACATGGAGAAACAGGCTTATGCTGTTTTCAAAGCGGTCAAATACTTCAGACCTTTCTTACTTAAAACCCATACTAAGATCATAGTACCTTTTCCAGCGGTCAGGAATATGCTAATACAGAAATATGTGGGTGAGAAAAGAGCTAATTGGGTTATTGCCTTACAGGAATATGACATTGAGATCAAACTAGCAAACATTGTAAGAGGTCAAGGTTTCTGCAAAATGCTGGCCGGAGCATCGCAAATTTCTGAAATTCCATCTAAAGAGGTACAAATGTGTGAGGTAAGCCTGAACGATGCAGAATCATTATATGCTGATATCATTTATTATCTTAAGAACAGGTATGCTCCTTTAGACCTTGATCATGCTAAGAGAAGAGCTCTAAGGTTGAAAGCCAAACAATATAAGCTCATAAATGATATTCTTTTTAGAAAAAATTATGATTCTGTTCTTCTTAGGTGTCTTGAGAAAACTGAAGCTGAAATTTTTTTGCAGGAAATCCACGATGGGCCAGTAGGCGGGCACTATGTTGGAGATGCTATTGCACATAAAATCTTACGCGGAGGATATTACTGGCCCACGCTGTTCAAAGACTCGCACAGTTACGTGAGAAGATGTCAAGTCTGCCAAACTACTGCTGGAAGACAAAAGAAGCCGTCACTTCCACTACAGCCGGTAAACATCGAGCAACCTTTCAGTCAGTGGGGCTTGGACATAATAGGTGAGATCGTTCCTCACTCTTCTAAGCAGCATAGATACATCCTCACAACAACAGATTATTTTACTAAATGGGTAGAAGTAGTTCTGCTCAAGACGGCTAATTCTGAAAATATCATTGAGTTCATAGATCAATTTATAATCACCAGGTTTGGATTGCCATCCGCTTTAATGTTTGATAATGCATCATACTTTTCTGGAAATGCAATGACTGAATTTGCACTTAAAAGAGGATTCAAACTTAAAGATTCGGCCAATTACTACCCGCAAGGTAATGGGTTAGCTGAGTCAAAAAATAAAAACCTAATCAGGATTATTAAAAGAATAGTTGACCAAAATCAAAAGAATTGGCACAAGGCTTTGATATATGCTTTATGGGAAGATCAGATAACGCAAAAAGCTTCTATCGGCACTTCTCCCTTTAATTTAGTTTATGGGAAAGAAGTGGCTCTTCTGACTCACTTAGCCATTCTCTCTTTGTCTTTAGTACAATACATTGATGAAGTACCCACTTCCTCCTTACAACTAAGACAAATGGAAATAATTAAATTAGAAGAACAACGAGAACAAGCTAGGAAAACACATGCTCATCATCAAGCACTAGTAAAATCCTCTTTTGATTCAAACATAATGACCAGAAAAGATTTTTAGATGGGAGATTTAGTTTTAAAGTGGGACAAGACTCATGAAGAAAAGGGCAAACATACAAAATTTCAAAGGATGTGGCTTGGTCCTTTTCAGATTGTTGAAGTCATAGGTCCATCAACGTTTGTATTACAAGATTTAGCAGGTAAGAGGGATCCTTTGCCTGTTAATGGACAAATTCTCAAGAAATATTTTCCATAGAAGATTATTCTTTTATTTTCGTAGAATAGTTTTTCTTTTTCATAATAAAACCCGTTGTGAATGGTTACATTAGGCATTTATGAAAAGGACACCAATTCTCTTCCAGATTTTGAACTTTTCGCTTGTATAAATAGCAAATCTTTTGGAAAACTGATCTTTATTATTGACAGATATAGTTAAAAACTTTAGCCTAGATATGATACTAGTTTCAGCTTCAAAGAATTTGATGAAAGCAACCTTTAGTGAAGAAATTGTTTTATCTCAGTACAATGAAAGGTATCAATAACAAAAATAAATATTCTCTGTAGAACAGCTGTTTCCAAAAACTCTATTATTGTCGTCTAGAGCTATCTTAAGGAAACAATGACTTCCTCCCTGCTAAGGAAAATCGTAGCTTTCAGAGGAATAATCCAAGAATACACTTTATCTTGAAGAATGAGAGGTCTCATCACGAGTCGGCTTATCATTATCACATATATTATAACTTCTTGACTTTGCCAATACTGTCCACCACAATAGGGCAATGACTCAAGATTGTTGCAATCAAAAGACAAGGGGTCTCATCACGAGCCAGCTTGTTCAGCAAAGTTATAAATCAAGTGAATGACTGTGTCATAATTTGGCTACCAAACCAAGACATTGTTCTTTAAGAATAAAAAAGAAAATCAAATCAATACGTGTGGATATGGATTTTTTCTTTGAAAGTTGTAGGTCACCTTAAGTAGGATACAGGATCATTGCTAGGTAACAGGTAACCCTGTCGAGGCTATAAACGCCTGTTGGCAGCAAAGGCTCTACCTACGACAAATGAGCATATCTAAAAACTGGTTTCCAGAGGAGACTTTGTTTTATCTTTACAAGACAAGGTAATGGCTGATGTAAATACAAGGACTAGCCTGAGGAAGCCAATAATAGAGTAGAAAGTGGTTGAAACAAAATATCATTGACAGTTTAGAGCATAATGTACTTTATCTTTCCATAACAAAGTTTAATTTTCTAAAAAATTTTCTATTTTGGAAGTTTGAAAAATTCAATAGAAAAACAAAGATAACTGGTTCTTCCAAGTGAATCGCCAATTGTTGTGGCCACCAACAACCGCCCTCCTTATTTAGTATTAGCAATAACACTAGGTAAGTGGGGACCCTTAGTAAAAATTCAAAAAATTCAATTGAAACTTATGTATTTTACTCCTTAAGAAAACATCGCATCGCGCAAAGACTGATAGGGCATTCCCTTATGAGTAAAAATGATAAACTACGAGAGTGCGACGCGAATTCCATCGCATCGCATGCATTAAGAAACACTCATATTTGAAAACCTTAAAAAATCGCCGATAGCCGATATGCAATATCACATATCACAATGTCGCATGAAAAACACATAACCATTTAACGATTGTAACGATCTTGCAATAAGCGCGATGCTGCGATCTGCGATCTTGCGATCGCGCGATACATCGATCTGCGATTCTGCGATAAGCGCGATCGGGCAACCCTGCGATAACACATCTTAATGAAAAATGTGATAATGCGATGATGCGATGCGAATCGCAGAAACTGTCCATCGCAGATTTTCCCCGGCTCAACATTCAAGAAAAGCTGACCATAAAACAAAAATTGGATACGCGCTTTAATGATAATTAATGAATGATACGCGAAGTGTTAATGAAAGACAGTTTTGTGTTTTTCAAAGAGTCAGTTCATGTCAGGTGGCATGTTTTTGTACATCCGTAGAGCTTAGAGCTTTCTTGTCGATTTTTATTATTATTACTCTCTCCTCATATGTGAACTGCAGGAACGAAAAACATAAGTAACACGAAGTAATGTGCAGGAAGCCATGGGGGAAAAGGGTAAAGCTCCAAATGCTCAGAAACAGGGAAGAGATGCCCTCATGAGCGGATACCGCATGCAATAGAGCCGCAAATTCACAGAGCGCTGCTGAGCTATCCGTTACAAATCCTTCATTCACAACCATGGTTGAATGAGTAGTTGAACAATGCTGATATCAACAAGCGGTTTAACGCTCAAGGTTAGAAGCTGACGAAAGCAGTATGTTTACAAAATTTTGAAGCTTATACCCAGTGAAGGAAAAGGCACTAAAGGCAAAAAACGCATCAGAAAGGCCTGGATCAAAGAACGGAGGCAGTTTCCGATGCGCGATTAGCGCCTAGTGCTAATCGCGCATCGTTGAGAAAATTGCTCAAAAAGCAAAGTCTCTAACTGCTCAGTCACTCGTAAGCCCGGAAAACGCAAGAAAGCAAAGGCAGAAGCAATTCGAGGATTAACCAAGTGGAACTTGGATTATTACTGGGCATACACAGTAAATCCACATAGCCAGAGGATGATTCTCAAGTATATCATCAATTTTGATGAAAAAATGGTGCCAACTCTTACCATTTCTGTTTGCTTAGCTCAACCAAAAGCGGAAGACAGTCAGCCGACTCTACCCAGGCAAATATTGAATGCTCGCAACATTAAGGAACAAATGCAGAAATAGTTAGATATTAGATTTAATTTTTAGAAATAGTTTTGCTTAGAAAAAGGGCGGTCATTTAAACCATATCCTGAATTTGTGTAATTAAGTTATTTAGTTAGTAGTATTTAAACCCTTCTCATGCATTTAGAGAAGGGTCCAGAAATTTATCAAAAACTTGTCCTCAGAACATGCACTTTTGCACCCTCAGAGGAGGTTTTGGTGAATGAATGGATCAAAATTTGTTGATGTTTGTATTTGATATCTGCTACTGATGTTGCACTTCTGTACTCTTAGTAGATGTTAGAGCAAGGAGAGATAAATCATTGTTGCTTGAAGCTTATGAGTAGGACCAGTCATAAATGGTACTTTTATCTCTTGACCATTTCTACTTATATGTTAAAGTGATATACAGTTTTAGTTATTTATGTATTATTGCATGAATGCTTGAGTTATCATTTGGCACTTTTGTACAGTGGTAGCTATTCATTTATGTTTAATGTATGAATAGCTCATTATGCGATATGCTGTTCACAACTGTTTCGTCTAACTTTTTATGCGAAGTGGTTCATCTTAATTGATTTCCTTTCTTATAATCGCTGAATGATCTTTATTACCAGTTGTTATTTGAAATCTCTGTAGATCGCATAATAGAAGAATTACATCCCAGGTTAGTATAGATTTAGATGTGCTGTTTATTAGATTACAATAGTATAGAATTAGATTAAAGTTTGAATTAGAGTAGCTTAGAAAGGAACTGTTAAATCAACAACATCGAATTCTACACACACACTCATAGATTGGGAAACTGGTCCCATTATCCCAGTCGGACCCGCTATACCAAACGGATAAGGAGCTGCCAACCAAGGTCCGGACCGGGCGGGTATCCCCCTTGTTGTCGACCCGATTTTCAGGGCTTCAACAGGTACTTGAAGGGAACTCAAGACTTTGGAATCAAGTATACACACGTGGACGACTTCAGCTTGATTGGATACTCTGATTCAGACTTCGATGGAGACAAAGAAACTGGGGTATCTACTTCAAGTTATGCTATGAGTCTTGGATCAGGAGTTGTCTCTTGGAGATCCCACAAACAATCAGTTCCAGTAGATTCCACAACATAGGCAGAATATGTGGCAGCAGTTGAGGCAACAAAAGAAATTGTGTGGCTCAAAAAATTTCTTGAATATTTGTAGGTAAAATAAGTACAATCGACTCCACTCATGATTGATAATACCTCGGCAATAAAGTTTGCCAAGAACCAAAAGTTCCATGATCGAACGAAGCACATCAATACTAAATATCATTTGATTCGACATCATGTTGAGGCCAAAACAGCGCATCTCCAACATTTTTCCACTAATGAGAAAATTGCAGAAATCTTCACCAAAGCACTTGGAAGAGAAAAGCTTGAAAGATTCAGAACGATGCTTGGACTCACCAACATCCCTTTATATTAAAGGGGGGGGGGTTTGACACCTAATCATCAAGATTAGGTGAATAACTGAAATTGATGTAAATAAATAATAGAAAATATGAATAGTCACCAGGAGATGAAATGAATAGTCTCTCCCTCATGTATATAATAAAGACCAACTTGAATGAATATTAATGAATTGATTTGAGGAGTTACCTCTTGGTCTAACAAATAGTCCTGATTCTAACTTCACCATTGTCAAAAACACTTTCAAATTCATAAGGTCCAAGCCAGTGGGTTTGGAATTTCCCTTGAAAATTCTTGAACTTTGAATCAAAGAGTAATGCCCAATCTCCTGGTTGAAATTTCCTTTACTTAATGTACTTATCATGCCATTTAGATCTCTATTGTTGAACTAGGCTAGTTCTCTGGAGGGCTTCTTATCTGATTTTGTCAAGTTCGTTTAGTTGTCTCATCCTTTGCTTCCGTGCTTCTAATAAGTCAAGATATAATTGGACTACTGTCTTATAGGTCTGGATATGGAACTCTATCGGAAGTAGGACTTGCTTCCCATAAACAAGTTCATAGGGAGTATGTCCTGTAGTATTTCTCCATGTATTTTTGTAGGCCCATAAAGCTTTTGGAAGCTTTTTCGCCAGTCCTTTCTGTGTAGATGTACAGTCTCTATAAGGATTGATTCAATCACCTTATTTGTGGACTCAACTTGTCCATTGGCTTGTGGATGGTATGGATTGGACTTCCAATGTTTGATTTTGTATTGATCCACAAGCTTCTGCACTAATCTAGATGTGAACTGTGTTCCTTGATCTGTTACAATTTCTCTTGGAACACCAAAATGAGTAAAAATATCCTCAAAAAGAAATGAAACTACAACATTTTCAGTAGCAAAAGGAAGTGCTTTAGCTTCTACCAATTTAGTGACATAATCAGTACATACCAGAATATACTTTTTTTTTGCTTTGAAGGTGGGCTGATTGGTCCAACAAAATCTAGTGCCCACTTCTCAAATGGTTCGATGAGTACCTGTGGTTGCAGTGGCATTTCATTTGAAAGAGTGGGTTTTCCCATTCTTTGACAACTGTCGCATATTTTAACATATTATTTGGTGTCCCTGAAAATGGAAGGCCGATAATATCCTAAAAGCAAGATTTTATAAGTAGTCCTTCTGTCAGAAAAATGCCCCCACATGGCTCATCGTGGCAAGCTTTAAGTATTTATGGTATTTTGTCCTCTCAAACACATCTTTTGATGATGAGATTTGGTCATGTCTTGTATAACTCTTCATTTATCCATGAATAAGATGTGCTATTGTGGACTATTCTTCTCTTTTCTCTAGGAGATAAATGAAATGGAATTTTTCCTGTAGCTAAATAGTTAGCAATATCTGCATACCAAGGTGATTTAGTAGATACTGCAAAAAGATATTCATCAGGAAATTTATCCTCTACGGGTTGATCATTATTTTCATTTTGTATTCTAGATAAAAAGTCAACAATTGTATTTTGCTTTCCTGGTCTATCTAGAAACAGTAAGAGCCATCTGGTTATTTTTCCATTAGTGACTGGTTTATTCATTAGGTATCTAATGGCAGAATGGTCTGTGCGAACAAAAGTTTCATAGCAAGTTATATAATGTCTGAATTTGTTAATGGCATGAACTACAACTAAAAGCTCCTTTTCAATTACAGTATAATTTAACTCTGTAGGAGTTAAATTTTTACTAGTATAATAGATTACATAAGGAGTAAGATCTTTCTGTCCCAACACAGCTCCCAAGGACGAATCTGAAGCATCCATTGAGATATGGAAAGGCAATTTCCAGTTAGGTCCTTTTAAGATAGGTTCTTCAGAAATTCTCTTTTTCAAAGTTTCAAAGGCAACTTGACATTCAGAATCCCAATTGAATTCACAGTCCTTAGTGAGAAATTTAAAAAGTGGAGATGCAATTTTTGTGAAGTTTTCCATGAATCTTCTATAGTATCCAGTAAAACCGAGAAAAATTTTAACATATTTTGGACAACTTGGCACTGATAACTTAGAAATGACTTCTACTTTAGATGAGTCTACCTTGATTCCATCTCCTGAAATATGATGACCTAAAACAATTCCTTCGTGAAACATCATGAAACATTTTTCATGGCTTAAGGAGAGATTTGTTTCTTTACATCTTATTAACACCTTTTCCATTTCTCTAGTGCTTCATTGAAAGAATCTCCATAAACTGTGAAATCATCCATGTACACTTCCACACAATCATGAATAAGATCAGAGAAAATTCCGAGGACTGCTCTTTGGAATGTTGCTGGAGCATTGCATAATCCAAAGGGAAGTGCTCGGTAAGAATAAGGTCCCCATGGACAAGTGAATGTGGCTCTATCTTGTGTTAGCGCTTGAATTTGCCTCAGGCTGAGGAAGGCAAAATCCAAGGCAACATCAAACCACTTAGCCTCGTAGCTAGCCCTACGGGGCAGGAGAGGGCTCTCTCCGGGTCTATCTCGGAAAAAGGTCTTCAAAGGGCGGAGATAACCAATATGAATACTGATTTTAGGCTAGTAAATTGATAGGGAAAGTTTTATTTCAAATTTTTAGGGTTTTGTTGGAAAACTGAGCACGACAATTTTGGGTGCGGGGATGAGACACAGTTTTTGCAGAGGTCTTTTTGGGGTAAGGTAGGAGATTGTCTTGATGCCTTTGAAGGAAGTGAATGGATAGGTATGACTGGTGAGGAGCTAAGGAGAGCAAGAAATCATCAGGAGTTCTCCTTAAACAGATGAAAACATAGATATTAAGCAAACTTAAAGGCAGAGCATAGAAACCATGAATTCTACCTTAACACTTCATTTACTTAATTTGCAGAAGAGAAGAGTAGGAAAATGATACACATAACAAACTTACAAGTACATGAGAGAAACACACCATCAACACAAATAACCACAGGAATCCCAAATAGTGCTGCAAAACCCTGGTCTTTCCTTTGCCAAAATTGCAGAGATACAAAGTGTAATACAATAGAAGCTTATCCCTCAAGAGTCCAACCTCTCCAACCTCTGAAAATGATTGAGAAAATACATAATATAGGCAAGCTAACACATTCCCTTGCCTCTAGGGGTCAAGCTCATCATCCTAGGATCTGTTTGAACCAATTCTAAACAAAGCACTATAATCTAGGCAGTCAAAACAACTTGCCTCTATAAGCTAGGAAACCAATTCATTCATTAAATTTTTGACTTTTTATGAATGAATCTTCTAGAAGGGATAAATAAGTGCCATGACATCATAAATTTACATCAATTACATCAAGGAGGATGAAAAATCCCATCACAAGTCAAAATTGGTCAAAGCTGGGCGAATTCCTGAGCTGAAGGTGCAAAACTGGCAAATTTCCCTGATGCGTAGCGCCCCAATTCTCAACGCATAGCGCGCCTTTGAGCTAACTTTTGAGCCACTTCCTGGCATCCAAATAAGGAAAAAGTAGGCTTGTTGGAAAGCTCTGGATGTCTACTTTCCAACCCAAGTGGAATTTCTCAATTTGGTGTCCATTTGTCCCTCCAAAATTGCAATCTCCCAAGACTGCTTCCTGTGTGTCCAAAAAGTGGCAGAAAGTCATTTTTTGCATGTTTTTTGACCTTCTGAGGGCTCAAAACCTGATGAAATGTCTTGGAAATTGCTGAGAAAGTGTAATTTGTTATGAAAAATCCAAAAATGCTGATTTTTTGAGAAATGGACTTGCCCATCTTCAGGGTAGCGCGCGGCGCGCTACGCGTTGAGGGCAAAAACCTGTGTTTGGCACAAAAAATTCAAAATTGACCAAAATTGCTCCAAATTTTTTGAAATTTGAGCTGGGGGTGTCTCATCAAGTACCATGCTCCTTCAAAGAGGCTTCGGCCAAAATTTGGAGTGGATTGGGACTTTTTCTCTGTTTTAGTGCTTTGCTCAACCTCCTTGGATCTAGCGATTGTATTTTTGACATTTCTCTAAAACCATGACACCTGTGTAAAAAGTGAAGGAGGTTTTTCTTTTTTGGCATGTTGTGGACAAAAAAGTCTCTCAGTTTTCCAAAATTCATCTTTGATTGCTCTGAAACATCTTTTGAGTGAAACTTATCCCGATGTGTGAAACAAGGAATTTTGTGGAAATGATGCGAAATGAAGGGGATAAGGGACTTCTAAATTCTTGGGGAAATTTTTGGAAGTAGGGAGGGATGTTAGGAAGTAGGGGAAAGTGGAATCTCAGAGATCGAGCGAGGGGAAGGGGTCCAAATGGGCAAAACACAGGTCCAACCTAGAAAATTGCCAAGTTGTAGCAAGAAACTAGGGTTTGTGTGAAAATGAGGAATTTGGCGGATCTGAAGGATGAGAAGTGTTTAATAAGGTACATTAATGATAGGGGAAGGTGTATGAACATCTGGATACAAGTTTTGCTAATGATTTGACCATCCAAGAGAAATTACCTCCAAAACCCTAGGAGAGGGAAATGACCTTACCTAGGCGCAACTGAAGCATGAACAAGGTGTAAAATGACTCATTCGACACTGACATGATAATGAAAACCCTATGAATGATGATAGACTCAACAGAATGATGACATGGATTGGCATTTGGGCAATTTTGAAAAGAGTGAAAGCAAACCCTAGACCTAATGCCTAGTGACCAAATTTTGCTTGAAGACTTCACTGAAATGACAAAATTTGACCTTGACACTTCAAAATCACTTTGTAAGAGCACGTTTGATCACTGGAGGAAGGCTGGAAAGACTGACACTAACATCTTGATCTTCAGGGGCTACTTGAATTTGGTTATATCCACTGAACCTGTCCATGAAGGAAAAATATTTTTTCCCTACTAATGTGTCTAAGACCTGATCTATAAAAGGTAATGGAAAGTGGTCTTTTAATGTTGCTTTATTTAGTTCCTTGTAATCAATGCATACTCTCCATTTTCCGTTTTTCTTAGGAACAATTACTAGGGGTGAAACCCACTGACTGTCAGATATCGGATAGATGAAATTTACATTTAACAATTTTTGCAACTCCTCCTTAACAATTTCTTTTAAATTTGGGTTCATTCTTCGTTAAGGCTATCTAACCGGTCTTACATTCTGTTCAATGTAGATATGGTGTATGCAAGTTTTAGGATCAATCCCTCTCATGTCAGTGTATTCCCATGCAAAAGCAGAAGAATGTTTCTGTAAAATTTCTATCAATTGATTCTTTTGCACTTCTTCCAGGTTTTCATTAACATTCAAGGTTTTTCCTAGAAAGATTTCTATCGAGGAATTCCCAATTTTTTCCATGGAGAGAAATGATACCTATTTAGATGAGAGATACTCATTGCGACTACGATCATAATGTGAGGAAGATTCATTATTTTCCAGTAGATTTAGAATCTGGTCTTCCTCTATTAATTGGTCAGTAGTAAAAATAGGTTGCATATCTTCTTCATCTTCTATCCATTCTTCAGTGTCTGTATCTATTGTTGTTCTTGCAGGAGGATATAATGTAAATTTATTTGTAGAATTTCCATCTGAGATAAACATGTCACCTGATCTACAACCGATGAAAGCATCAACTGTAGCTAACCAAGGTCTTCCTAGAATTAATGGATGCCCTCCTAAATTATTCTTGGGCGTTAAGACCATGAATTCAACAAGATATTCCCAAGAATATAAGGATACAAAAACATCTTCCAACACACCATCAGGTTTAATCACAAACCTATCTGCTAATTGCAATAAGGTTGGTGTGTATTGAAGGTTAGGAAGCCTAAGTGTGTCAATAGCTTGTTTACTCATTATGTTTATGGCTTCTCCTAGATCAATCAGTGTGTTTGGTATTTCTGTTCCATTGATGTGAATTTTTACAATGGGGCTTCCGGGATCTAAGTATTTTTGAATTGTCATCTTCCCCATCATAATGTCTGCAATTTTCCAACTAATTGAATTCTTTTTATGTCTTTTATTTTTCTCCTTGATCTTTGTGTACTTAGTTCCTTAATTGTTTTCACAAAAATTGGTATTTCTTTTATGGCTTGTAATAAAGGAATATTAATACAAACATTTCTCAATTCATTCATCATATTGTAATCAGGAAAGATAATTTGTTTTTCTACTCCTTCATCAATTTTCAACCATTCGGGGAAAGGTGGTCTAATTGATACCAATGGTTGTTCTATGATGGGAGTGTTTATTGGAACATCTTCTGTTTGTTTACTCTCCTTCTAAGGGAGAGAGGTCTCCCCTTCTTTTAATTGGTTTCTGTGTTTTTGAAGATCGGATCTTGTTTCTTGAATGACAGTAGGGGGTTTTCTTGGTAACATTCTTCCAGACCTTAATTGGACATTATTTAGGTCTATTGGAGTTATTACATAAGTTTGAGGATTCTGCCTCTCCATGTTGCACATAGGTTGTTGTGGTATTTTATTATTAGGATTCGAAAGTGATTGAGCGGGTAATCGATTTTGTTTTTGTGGAAATGGTAAGGAGAGTTGTGGGTTTTGATTCTGAACTGGAATTTGTGGTAATTGGTTAGCTTGGGGAATTTTATTAGATGGTGGTAGAAATTGTGGTGGAAGGTAGGATGGCGAGTATTTTTGATATTGAGCATAGGCTCCATAAGGATTTTTCCATCCTTGATTCCAAGGCTGTGACTGTGGCTGAGCCCAAGGCTGCCCGGGTGGATTCCAATTATTTTTTGAAGTCTGAGAAAATTGTTGTGGTCTAAATCCTTTTGATTGATTTGGTTAGGGATTTTGCAATGGTATTTTGTCTATAAAGTAGAGAGGGTCTACTGGTTCTGATATTCCTTCATCATTAAATATAGCCTTGAGACCTGGTAAGGATGGACATTCCTTCGTATCATGATTATCTTCACATATGACACAAGTTTCTATGGCTTTTGAATCTAAGGGACACTCTCTTAGAGCATGTTTCTTTCGACATTTAGGACAAAAGATGGATAATGCAACATTTTTAGAATTTTGCTTGTTTTGTATTTTAAGGGTGTCTATCTTCTCACTTAGGCTCCCTAAAATATCTATTTTGAAGGTATCAAGAAAATTTCCTAATTCTGCCCTGCTGACTGTCCCAGCTACAGATTTATTAATTCTTGACAAGAGAGGGTCTCTAGGACTCCTTCCAACTCGTGATTTACCCCTTGAGATATGTACACATAAATCAAAAATATCTTCAAATGGTAGTTGGGAAATATCTCCCTTCCCAGTTAGGTTAAGGAGATCGATCCACTCATCTTTAATAGCTCTAAGTAAGAGGAATTTTAAGGTTTCCTCATCCAAATTATCCATTTTTCTCTTTTAACATTGTAAACAAACCTTTCCACTAAATCTTCAAGATTTTCATCTTCTTTTTATGTCATTTTGAAGACTTCATCTTTAAGATTACTAAGCATACAATAATCTCTATATTTGCCTAAGAAAGCCTCTTTCATTTGTCCCCATGTTGTTATAGAATGCACTCCTGGACTCATGAACCATTTTAATGCTGAGTCTTTTAATGTAGCAGGGAACAATTTTAACTTTTGAGAATCATGCAGATAGTCATATGATATGCATAATACTTCGAATTCGAAGAGAAATGTCTTTGGGTCTTCATTTATTTTTCCGTGGAAATTAGGAATAATTGAGGGTGATATATTTTTCATTGTGAGGGTTGTATCTTTATCAAGAATAGGAAATCCAGAAGGATCTTGGTTTCCTCTGCCTCTACTCCCTTCTCTGTTCCTATCTACACCTCTACCTCTACCCCTTCCTCCAATCCTATTTTCCTTGCCATGGACATTGTGTACCTCTCCTTCCCCTTCTTTAGCCATGATAGATTCTTTAGGACTAATATAATGTTCTTCTAATCTCTGTAGTTCCTCTATCAATGGTTGTTCAAAATAAGTTTCATGTTCTTCTTCTTCACTAGGAACTTCTATTTTTTCTCCCAAAATTTGCTCGAGTGGAGGATAGAAAAATTACTCCTGTAGTTGGGGATGTAGGATTTTCTTCAATTATAACTTCAGTAGAGAAAGTGGGTGAAGTTCTGGATTGGATTTCTGATCTTGAGATTTCAGGAAGCCTTTGTCAACCTCTAAATGGAATTCAAGTTTGAGTAGGTGGTGTGGATTCTAGAAATTGTGGTGAAGTGAGTGGATTTGTGGGAATTAAACTTCTTCCTCGTCTACAAATCTACCTCTAGAGTCTCTATCCATATGCATATCATGATTTTTTTTGTTTTCTTAACTTCTATTTGTACTTTCCTGGCAACGACTCCAAAATGTTTGGTCAATTTAGTGTCTTTAAATTATCAATCATAAATTGTTAACCAGGGTACGTATATTGATGAAGTACAGGTGCACTATATGTGCTAGAAGTTATTTCTTATGTCGTTATGTTCTTGTTAGGGTATAAACTTAAGATTAATATGGAGATGTGTTGTTAATTATATTAATGTCTCAATCACTAAAGTTATCAACTAATTTATTAGGAGTTATTCTCTATTGAATCAATTTATGGATGCTATGAGAGTGATTCTAGATTTTACTTGTGTTAGACTGTTTTGGATTTTTTGTCTTGAATTTTTATGTTGCAGCTCTAATTTACCAAGTGCAAGAGAAATATATTCTATCAAACAAGGAATACTGTTCGAATTAAATTGCTAAGGAGAAGACTCTCACTCTTTTACTTATTCATTTTCATCCAAAGAAGACATTCTGAACAACAACTACACTATGAAGTAAACACAGTTGGACTACACTAGATAAAAAGCAAATGAAATAACGATACTATACCAGATAAAAAACAATTCAAATAGTAGATTAAACTAGGTATAAAGCAAAGGGATGTGCTCATGCATACAACGATTCACTGGCGAACTCATCATACTGCATTTCTTCACACAAAAACAGAGTATTCAAGGAATGAAAGAAATCTAATTTCAGTTGGTTAAAGACCTATCACTGGTCGTAGGGGCCCTCCACGAATCAGTTCATAATATCCAATCAATGCAGTGCATACAAACATCAAACAAAGTCTATTACTTGCAAAACGAAATTTAACAAACTGTTTCAAAAATTACATTATCTGGTGCACACCAAATCACAGTGTGTCATAGTTTTTATAATAAGTATTTGGCATAACATCATGAGCATTTTAAGCCTAAATATCTTTATTTCAATTAAACTATATCCCTAAACCTTTGATTTGCTATTCCGAAAGAAAATCGATAAGGTTTCGATGAAACTCAGATTCTATGCCGGCGACAATGATGTAGTTGACTTTGGGGTTTGACCGTGATATCTTGTGATCATCTTGATGAACTGTTTCGAGGGAATAGGAAGGAATCCACTAGGGGACCATTCCTTATCCATCCGTATCCTTTGTCGCTAAGTTGGAGCTTCTGAACCTTGCAAACAATGGAGGCAACTGCAGAAATCTGGAGTAGCTGCGGAAACAAACCAATTCTGTAGCCAAATGCATTCTTTAACAAAACAATAGGGTATATAGTCAACCATGAAGAAGAAGACATGTTATTGCTTACCTTTAACAAAACCTTGTGTCTATGGCATTATTTAGGTGGTAATATAGGAAAATAGAGGCAAAAAGGGATGTCAAGGTAAGACAATCTTTGGACTCTACAAGGTTACCCTGAAATGCTGCAGGAGGGACCAAAATTGCTACAGGAGGGATTGGAGAAAGAGGCCAAAAAGTCATGTATTCTTTAGGAAATGTTGAGATAGGTCCATCATAGCCTCATCATTCATTTTCCACACCAATTTACCTCTTCTCCACTCTAATTTTCATCCATGTCCATGAAAATAACCCATTTTCACTCCTTCTTCCATCCCTTCCACCACAAAAAAGGCTTTATTCCTTGTCAAAAGATTACTCATGAATTATCAATATTTTTAAAGGTATCAACTAAAGGAAATAATGATCCTAGAAGGGTCTATATGACTGCTACAAGAAGACACACAATCCTATAACAGTTTGCATAAGCCCTCTAGAACCATAATCAAAAGCACTTGGAAGCACCAAAATGCAAAATTGACCAACATGAAGCATTGAGGGATCATATACTCAATCTTGGGCAGTCAAAAAACTTATGCAGGGATACTACAGGGTCACTAATCATCTCAAACAACAACAACTTGATCCACCATCAACAAGACCTACAGTGACAACTTTGATTAGTCAAGCACATTTCAAGAGAAAATTTTCAGAACAAAGCCAATGCATGGAGAAACAAGCATAAGAAGATGAAACCTCAAGAAGACAACATATAAGCCACTACCTTTGTTCAAAAGTAGCATGCAACCATCAAAGGATCATCACTAGAAGCTTTAGAACCACCAAATGCAGCTTCAACAATCATATCAACAATCTCAATATCACCTGCAAAAATACATCAATGGTCAGGCTCCTCAAAATCTGTGCTACAAACTTATTTTAGCTCCAAAAAATGTTTTAAGTGTATGAAGGAAAATGTTTTTTATAGCCAAACATAGTAGCAGAGAAGCCTTGGCCTTATCTAGCAGTTAACTTCACTTTTCCACCAAGACACCCACACATGGGGGAGAGGACAAGACATAAGTGAATAGGACTTGAGAAAGTGGGATGTAATCATTTAGTCATGATGGAAGACAAGGAGTGTGAAGGGGTAGGTGAGGGCCAACTCAGTTGACTCAAAACACTTTAAGTTTATTTTGCATGCAATGAAAAAATTGGAGGAAAAAATTGAAAAAAGAAAAGAAAAAATAATGGAAAAAATTAACAAAAAGTAAAAATAAAAGAAATAAAAGGTGGACCCACCATATCTTGGCATGCAAATATTAATTGCTACATGAGAAAAAAAACTGCTACAGGGGGAATAAAACTGCTACAGGAAGAACATATTTGCTACAGGAAGCTAACAAAGTGCTACAAGAAGGCAAATTTCACCCAGAAAAACCACTAGAGCCTTGGGAAGCAATGAAATATTGAAAGGAAAATTAAGTAAAAATTCCTTCTCTCCAACATTTGGCATAAGGATTCCAAAAACACCTCAATTATCAAGAAAAAGTACTCTGCAAATTTACATTTTAGAATTTAGTAAGAGAAAATAGATGGATTGGTTAAGAATTTGCTTAAGAATATGGTGTGTTGAATATGGCAAGGGTGCATGTTGTAATTTTTCTTTCCTCAACCTTGAAACAATACTATCAAAAAATTATTCTGCTACAACAACCTCCACTGCATAGGAACCTACAGGGTCTACAAAAAGTGCTACAGGAAAGTCATAGGTTGTTATAGGAAGCTTGTTAGTGGAAAAAATTCCCCTCAAACCCTAAGAAGGAAGAAAGAATCATGAGGGAAAGGGTAAGTACAAATTTTCTCCACCAATATTTGGCATGAAAACCCTTAAAACTCTCTCAATTATCAATGATGGATCCCGGTTGGGATTTGAAACGTTGGAAGAAAATGGTTCTTACTGTGGATTCTCCGGTAACTGAGTCAAAAGAAAGATCAATGAATTTGTGTCATTAAGGATAAAGTGTCTTGGGTTGCATTTTGAATTCTACTTCTCCTCAACATCATAAAATAACATTTATTCTACCTTTGTTTCCATAAACACTCTCACTCTTGTAGTAGAAAAGAGGAACTCCTTGTTTCACATTGATAAAATTTTAGTGAAGTCATGAGAGGAGGAGAATCAACAAATACTTCCGAAATACTAAAACCAAGAGGGAGAATCAAAGTAATGAGAAATTGAGATAAACATAAATATTATCTAACAGGGGTAGTTACATCCACATAATTTTGGGACATCATGAAAGTCATATGGGACAAAAGAAAATAACAACAAGGCGAGAATATGGATAGGTTGCTTGAAGGATGAGCAACAATTTCAGTAGGGGGGTATGATGGACCTCTACATTAGACATAAATTAAGGCCCATCTAACCTTTCGTGGGCACTTGAAGGCTATATTAAACCTATCCTTATACACTTAATAATGTTTTTTTAGCTTTAATTTGTTCATTAGGAAGTTTTAGAGATAATTGCATATTTGCGTCTAATATTATTTATTTTTGTAGAATACTATGAGAATATTGTGCAAATTATGAATATTTGGAGGAGGAGATAATCTAGGGACTTGCTCCGTACTACAGGAGGATCAATATTGGATAATAAATGAACAAAATATCATGAAATCATTGACAAATTCTAGAGCTCCAGTGATTGAGAAAATCTAGGAATGTCTTCCCTGTCATTTAATGCAGATTCCTAGTGTTGGGAACAAGATCCACTAGGAGAATGCTTCCTCATAATTTTGTATAAGTACCAATTCAAATTTTCCTCTAGGTAATTTATTTCTTAGTCTTCTTGTGGAGAAAACTTGTATTTTTGCAGCTCCACTTTCATTTCTAGCAAAGATGTACCTGGATTGATTTAAATAATGAAGTTTGGTGTCATTTTTAACTTCTAAAGCTTGGTATTCTTCAAATGAATCTTATTATCCTTGGGCTTGGCTATCCCAGGAGCTTCAGAGCCCTTTTTAATAATTTTCTTTTTTGCTTTTCACTTCTTATTCACATGCATCTCTTATTCTTGTTTTTCCTATTTCTGCATTTAATATTGATGCTTCTTTTGCTGTAAGATTGGGTTAAATGATTGAAGTAAGTTATTTTGAAGGTTATTTATAGAGTCACAAGCATGATGCATCCTTAGAACAACTTTGAAAATTCATATTCATCATTGAGCTACTTGGATTGGTTTACTAGTTCACAAATTTAGAATTTCTGGAAGTCCCTTGTAGAAAAATAGTAGTAATTTTCTGATATTTTTTAGAACATGTTAATGAGCTTCATTTGAGTTGATTACACTTGTATTATGTCATAAAAACATCCAAGTTAATAAAAAAATTTACCCCATTTCATTTTCACTTGATTAGGTTAGGTATTTAATAGGTTAACTAGCTCACTAGTTCTTGAATTTCCATTTTTTAGAGTAATAATTTTATGCTATTTTTTAGCATGTGTTAACAGGTGTATTTTGGAGTGATTCCACTTGGAATGGATACCTAAGACATACTACTTAATAAATTTTTTTTTTTCATCCCATTTTCAATTGATTTAATTGGGCATTCGACAAGTTATCTCCTCCTGTAGCAAAACATGGCCTACTGTAGCACTTCCGTAGCCCTTGTGTAGCACATGTAAAATTGACCAGATTTTCTCCAACAGCTTGGTTTTTGTCTCTTAGGCTTGAATCATGATCCCTAGGCTCTAAATCCATGATTGAGTAAGAATAAACACCAATTAGGACATACATTTTTACAAAGTAGATTAAGATTATTTATTTGAATTCATGCTCTTAGGATTTCAATTACAAATTGTTGTTCTTGCCTATGATTAATTACTTTTCAAAGTAACATTTCCATTTCTACAATTAGTTTAGGCTTTTATTTCATGACATTCACTCCATTACATCATATCACTAAAGGAATGACACATTATATGATGCACATATAGTGTCGACACCTCTTAAGTTTGTACGAATCCTGGGTGGATAATTTAAGTTGGTAGCCTTGGGAGTTGCAACATTCTTGTTGCAATACTGGGGCTCATCAGCTGGATTTGTGGCAAAGATCATCATAAGAAGAATTTCCCATTGTACCAGTGTGGCAGGCCTCCAATTTATAGTGCTCAAGAGGCGTAGATAGTTGAGGATGTTGGCCATAACATCCCTTAGATTTATGCAGCTATGGCAACAATCATGCAGATCACCAAACATCCATTATTGAGATGGAATGTAAGCTCTGTGATCAAGTTGTTTCTATTTTGATTTACCTTGGATCCAATTATATTTATGTTAATCTTGACCTAGTGGATAAGTGTGGTTTGAGAAATAAGTGCATGTAGAGTCTTGGTTGGTATAGTTGGCTACAACTACTAAGAAAATAGTTCATCATTGGGTAAGAGCTTGTGCATTTGAGATGAATGGTATGCCTACATCAAACCATATAAATGTGCTTCCATTAGGATCATATAGTATGCTTCTGGGTATGGATTGGTCGTATCTTCTCAAGACTAGGGCAGATTGTTATGACAAGGCTACTCAGTGCTTGGATGATAATGGGGGAATAGAGAATCTTTCAGGGAAAGAAGAAGCCTACGTCGATGAGGATGATCATAGCTATGTAGGAAAAACACAATTGTAGGAAGGGGTGTGTACTGTTTGCAATCCATATTTCCAGTGAAAAGGGTAAGGATGTTGAGGATGTGGAAGTCCTCAAGAGGTACCCTGCCTTGCAACAGTTTCAAGATGTATTTTCAACAAAGATCTCAGAGTTTCCTTCCCACGTGGAAGTGGAATTTTCTATGAGTTGGTACGAGGAATAACACCAGCATCAAAGGTGCTTTACTGGATGAGCACTCTAGAGTTAGTGGAATCAAATTTGCAGTTGAAAGAAATGCTTAATAAGGGATACATTAGGCCAAGTGTATCTCCTTGGGGTGCTCTAGTCTTGTTTGTGAAGAAGAAGGATGGTACTATTATATTGTGCATTGATTACAAGCAAATGAACAAGGTAACCATCAAGAACAAGTATCCATTGCCAAGGATCGATGACTTGTTTAACCAGTTGAAAGGAGAAACAATGTTCTCAAAGATCGATTTGAGATCAAGATATCATCAGATACACATCAAAGAAGAGGATATCTAGAAGACCGCTTTCCATACTAGGTATGGGAATTATGAGTTTGTTTTGGTTTCTTTTGGTTTGACTAATGCTATAGATACTTTCATGTGCTTGATGAATAGTGTGTTGTGTACTTATTTGGACAAATTTGTGATAGTATTCATTGATGATATATTGATATATTATAAGAATGAGGGAGAGCATGCAAAACAATTAGCAATAGTATTGAGATTTCTAAGAAAGCATCAATTGTATGCCAAGCTCAGTAAGTGTAGTTTCTTTTAGATAAAGGTACATTACTTGGGACATTTTTTTCCAAGGAAGGCATAATATTGGATCGAGAAAATATTAGAGTCATCATGGAATGGGCAGCTCCTAGTAATGTGGATGAGTTCAAATCATTCATGGGGCTAACAGGTTACTACAAGCGGTTCATCAAGAACTTCTCATGGATTGCATATCCTATTACATCATTGTAGAGGAAAGGAAATAAATTTGAATGGACAGAAGAATGTGTAACTAGTTTTGACCAATTGAAGCAATTGCTTACAAAAGCTCTAGTTCTAAATTTTGTAGATCCAGATAAAGAGTTGTGGTATGTACAAATGCTTGCAAAAGTGAACTTGGTGGGGTTTTGATGCAGGAGGGACAAGTGGTGTGCTATGAGTCAAGGAAACTAAATGAGCATGAACATGAACAAAACTATGATTCATGATCTTAAGTTGGCAACTATTATTCATGCCTTGAAGATGTGTAGGCATTATCTTCTTAGCAAAAGATTTATTTTGATGAGTGATCTTAGTGGATTGAGGTATCTATTTGACCAACCTAATCGGAATGCTAATAAAGCTATGTGGTTGGCTACGCTCAGTGAGTTTGACTTTGAGATCATATACATTAAAGGAAATGATAATAGGGTTGCAGATGCTCTCAATAGAAGAGTGCAGGTAAACCATGTTGTAATCGTGAGTTTTTATGGGACAAATTTATAGGATTAGATCTTACAAGATGGACAACATGATGATAGTTACAAGGAGCTTAGGCACATGTTACATCTGTAGGGCACAGGGGAACAATATTTGGATTATCATCTCACGAAAAATGGCTTGGTGAGATTTAGGGATAGAATCTATGTTTCGGATGACAATGTTAATCAAGGTTGTCATTGATGTCAATATGTCATTGACCGAGATGTCAATATTCTCGAGGTGGATGGTTCCAGATGATGATTTCAGGACCCTTGTTTGACAAGGATACCATCAATGAAGATGTCAAGCCATGACGATGTCAAACCATTAATGAAGAACTACCTTGAACTAACTATAATGTTGCATATCTAGACCTTAACCCTTGATGGCGTGTGAAGTCACACACTTGATGATGTCATACACTAAATGAATAACCACAATTGATGATGTCACTTGATGAAAGTTGGAAGACTAGATGATGACGTGGAAGATCTCATTTGATGGTTGGAAGGCTACCTTGAAACTTTCCTAATGATGCTGCCTATGACGTATCACTACACCATTATATGATGACACGGGATGATACACTCATTGCTGGATACTACATGGTGACATTGTGATCCTATGATGATGAAGAAGTCAAACAATGGAGAAGCCAAACAAGAGAAGTCATACTGTCCTAATCATTTTTTGCACTAAATAATTCAAGGACAGTCACAAAGAAAAATAATTCTTTCAACCTTTCAACATGGGACACATACCATTTTAAAGGAGATTTTTCCACTTTCCAATGAGCCCTTACTTGCCTCAAAACTCCCAATAGTTTGTAAGATATTGAATTTTTAAATTAAAAAATATATTTTTGGACAGTGAGTCGACCTACACTGATTAATACATGTCGACCTATTCTCCAACAATCACGTCTTTTCATTAAATATCAAAACCACTATAGATATTAGTTCAGACTGCATTTCTCCTCCAACATTTTTCGATCTTCATCAAAGAATACTACACCAACTCGGTCTATAGTGAAAAAAGGAAGGAGAAAAGGAGCACAATTAAGTGAAAAGGCAACATTGGATTTTTTGTTTGGGTCTAATACGATACAAAATAGCAAGGAAATTGCTATGGCTCAGATCTCTTGTTTAAATTGCAAAAAAATCTTGGGCTATGTATTGGCTTATACCTTTGATCTGTGGTGCCTCAACATCACCTTAACTCGGTCTTGTTACAACTATCATTACCTTGGACTGTGTTAAACTCATTACCTCAAACAATGGTGGATTTTCCTCAGACTGTGGTGGATTCTCCTCAGACTATAGTGGCAGCTCTTGACTATGGTGTAGTGTGGTGCAACTATCTATTTTACAGTGGCTCGATCTCCTTAAATTTGACTGTGGAAAACTATAGTGAATACTTCGAACTTCATCTCGAACAATGGTTACACTTGATGGCTCAGATTTTACCTTGAATTGTGGTATAGCCTCCTGTGCAACATCTTATCTTGGCTCCCTTACTGTACAATGGTTCAAATATCCTAGGATTGTGACTACAATGCCTCGTATTGTTGAGTATTGGAAAATGTAATATCATTTACAATGTGATTCCTTGCCTTGGTGTGGACTATGATTGTGATAACTTGACTGTGGTACAACGTGGTGATTGGTGCAAAAAATTTTCATTGATTGTGGTTCAGATATCTCTTACAAAGTAATCTCCTTTGTGGATAGTCTTATTGTGTGTGTAACTAAAGCTACACTTGAACTGTGTATCAAGTCTAGTAAATTCTAGTAAAGATAATTGAAGTCAAGGAGAAGTAAAATCAAGTACAATTAAAACACGAGAGAAGTAAAATACTCTTGAAGGAGTGTTGTTTTTTTGAAGATCCTTTTTGGTGCACATTGACAACACCTTGAGGAATTTTGGTTGAAGTATCATTGAATCCATTATTGGGAAAATTGTTTGGAAGACCTTCTGCAGAACTCGTGCAATTGATTGAAGACACACATTGAATGAAGTTTTGGAGACACTCTTGAATACCATGATGCATAAACCATCATGAGGTGACTTGGAGAATTTGATTGGGTACCATGAAGGACAATGGAGACACCTTCATGTGAAGAGATCAAGGTTGTCATTGATGACATAACATGGAGACTATAGTGAAGATGAAGATAGACAAGGCTAATTGAAGAAGACATTGGGAGTTGTGAAATATAACCAAATACATCTTGACAAAGTGAAGCTAAGGGTTGGAATCCAATAGGTTAGAGCATAAAAAATACAAAGTTGGTGCCTTGGAAGATAGGGTTGGAGCCCTAGAGGATTGGAGTCCTCAAGAAACCAGGTCGGAGCTTGAACTAGATATAGGGTTGGAGCCATTGGGGTTGGTGACTCAGAATTAACAAGGTTGGAGCCTTGGAAGTCCAAGATGGTGCTTGGAAAATACAGGTTGGAGCCTAGAAGATTGAAGATCAGTGTCTTCATCTAGGGTTGGAGCCCTACATATGTTGTACTTGATTCATTGTAAAGAAGAAATTAATAAACACATTTATTCTTATTGTTTATTTTGTGTTCTAAATATAAGTGATCTAACTGGTAAAAATAATAATTGAAAATAAATATTGATTCACCTCCCCCTCAGTATTTCCAACCGAAAATGGGCTCAAGAAGCTTATATTGAGGGAGTTTCATGTCAAGCCATATTCAGGTCACCTAGGACATTAGAAGACATTGACAGTTGTGAAGAAGTTTTACTATTGGGAAAATTTGAAGAAGGAAGTGGTAGAGTTTGCTGCTAGATGTCTGGACTATCATATGGTGAAAGTTGAGTGTAAGCACCTAAATGGTTTGTTACAACGTATTCTGATTCTAGAGTGGAAATGGGAGGTCACTTCTATGGATTTCATTACTGGTTTTCCAAGTACATCGAAGTAGAATGATTCCATCATGGTTGTGGTTGATAGGTACAACAAGGTAGCTCACTTCATTCCAATGAAGACCACTAATTCATCCAACAAGATAGCTCAGATCTTCATAAGGGAGATAGTGAGATTGCATGATATTCCTAAGAATATCATATCAGATAGAGATGCCAAGTTCACTTCCAAGTTTTGGAAGGAGTTGTTTGTAGGTTTGGGTACAAAGTTGGCCTTCAATACAACTTATCAACTGAAAACAAACGTACAGACATAGAAGGCCAACACGATACCAGAGGATATGTTGAGGATGTATGTCATGCATTAGCAGAGGAGGTGGGAGGAATATCTTCCACTGGTGGAGTTTGCATAAAATAATGGGTATCAGGAGTCATTGATGATGAGTTTATTTGAGGCACTCTATGGGAAGAGTTGTAATACTCCCATCAGTTGGAGTGATCTAATGAACAGGGTACTTATAGGATCATATATGTTGGTAAAGATGGAAAATGAAAAACATGTTATAAAGAAGAATCTAAAGGCAGCATAGGATAGAAAAAAGAGTTATGCAAATCAACACCAGGCATTCAAGGAGTTTCAGGTTGGGGAGCATGTGTAATTGCACATCAAGCCCAAGAAGAGCTCCTTGAGGATTGGATCATGTGCCAAGTTGGCATCTCGGTATTGTGGGCCTTTCAAGATCCTTGAAAGGATTGGACTAGTGGCCTACATACTTGCACTGTCTCCAACAATGAAAGTCCATGATGTTTTAGATGTTTCATTACTTAAAAATATGTGAATGATGTTGATCATGTTATTTATTGGTTTGGAGACTAGCCCTGAAAATGTGGCTCAAATTCTGGGGTCCCATGCTCAAAACTAGAAAATCTAGATTGCAATCGCTTGGAGGTAGGGTTATCCATGTGACTGGAGGGTTACATCTACTGGCTTCCCTTGCTATACAAGCGACTGGGAGTCCATATCACTTAAAAGGCAAGTTAAGTCAGGGTTATGGCACCTCGAGTGGCTATTTCACTCCTGGGGGTCCTATAGCTCCTAAGGAAGATCAGTAAAGATTCAGTTTGGTGATTCCACTTCCTTAACTGTACTTAGGAGTTTTAGTCATGTCATAGTAACCCTCAACTCATGTTTACCCTGACAGGCTGGTGAAAGTGGGTAAATGTGGGAGGGGTGGTTACATGATGGCAAGTTAAAAATTGAAGATTTGGGATCCTGAAGATATGGAGGCTGATAAAATCCAAAGAATGAAGACAAAATATTCCAAGCTTATAAAAAACATAAACTAGAGGGGGAAGAATTAGTAGTAGTGGGAGTAATAGTGGTAGTATAGGAAAAAAATATGTAATTAGTAGAATAGGAAGGAGGATCGATCTTTAGTGTAGGGGGTGCACCCGTAAGGAGAAAGGGAATGTTGCATATGTAATGACTATGGAGACTGTTTGTAAGCAAGTGTTATTATGATTTTATTCGATTAATATAAGCTTATAAATTTTGATTCTATGGTAATTTTAATACTGTATTCTTTAAGCTTTTTGTAGTTGTATTTCTGAAAGTTTCTGGAAGACTGCATACATTTGTTCTGTGATTTGATCCCGTTAACAAATAGTAGGAAATTTCACATTTCCTTTGGATATTGTTATTTCAATTTTAATGGTTCATATCAATTGTATTATTCTTTAGTGTTTTTAATCCTAAGAAAGATACTGAATTTTGGCATTAATTCAATAAAAGTCTTTGTGATTTGATTGTAGGTTTTAACCCCGTACAGAAATTACTTGCATACGAATTTTAAAACACTGAAAATAAACAATGCGAGAGCATAACACATAAAACACATATACACAAAGATTTTTCCCTGGATCCCAAAACTGGGACTACCAGCTTGATTTTTCATTATCTTCCTTTCAATGTTACAATACATATTTATACATGCCGAAGCATCAAATACCATGGACCAAAAACCATCGCGTCCAAAACCATGTGCGTAAACCATGCACAAAACCATAGGTAGGTATGCCTAACCTAATATAGGGTTCAAAAAAAATTTCCCTGGGGCACTGCCCTGTACCTCGTAGAGGGGGGCTACTTGCCCCCCTCAAACCCCCTGGACAAGGGGGTTGCCACCCCCTTGTGACCCCTCGGCTGCACAATCGGCGAAATGAAGGGGAGGCTCCGTCCCCCCTCTAACTCCCCGGTTAACTACGTGGGCTAATCGTGGAAAGAATATAACACAATCCAACAATCTCCCACTTGTTGTTTTCTTTCCACAGGAGAGCTTAGTCATTTATCCAGCCCTGCAATGCCGATTGTTTCTCTACACCAAGAGAACTTCTCAAAGCTCATAGATTTTGTCAATGCATCTGCAATATTCTTCAAAGTGTCCACCTTTACCAGCAACACCTTTTTGTCTTCTATCATACCCCTCACAAGGTGATACTGAAAATCAATGTGCTTTGTATTTAAATGATAAGCAGGGTTATTTGCCAAGAAAATTGCACTTTGGCTGTCATAGTCTATCCTTATAGCTCCTTGTACTAACCCCATACTTGAACACAATCTCTACAACCAAACTGCTTCCTTTCTTACATGAGTGGCTGCCATGTATTCTGCCTCTGTAGTTGATAATGCCACTACAGATTGTTTCTTACTCATCCAGCTAACTGCACCTCCAAATAGGATAACACATACCCACTTATAGATCTTCTATGATCTAGATCTTTAACCTAGTCTGCATCAACAAAGCCACAAATATATAAAACTCTTTCCAATGCTGGTCTTCCTTGATAGCACAAACCATAATCACTAGTGCCACACAAATACCTGAAAACCCGCTTCATTTCCGTCCAATTCTCCTTCCCTGGTTTTGACATAAACATGCTCAATACTACCACTGCATGTGAAATGTCTGGTCTAGTACAGACCATTACATACATCAAGCTATCGACTGCACTTGCATATGGAACACTGGACATGTCCTCTTCCTCTTCTTGTGTCTTGGGACACGGTTCAATAGATAGCTTTACACCTACAGGAATAGGAACCTTCATCGATTTACTATCATGCATATTAAACCTTTGCAATATTGTCTCGACATACTTCCTCTGGTCTAACCAGAGCTTCCTCTTTGCCTGATCTCCTTTAATTTCCATGCCCAAAATATAGTTTGCAGCACCAAGATCTTTCATGTTGAATTTGGAGGACAATTGGGTCTTCAAATCTTGGATAATTTCTTTGTCATTTCCAACCAGCAACATGTCATCCACATACAAGACCAGATAAATAACACGGTCACCAATTCATTTAAAATACACATAATGATCTACTTTGCTTCTCGTGAAGCCAAGTCCCCATATAAATGTATCAAATTTCTGATACCACATCCTTGGTGACTGTTTTAGCCCATACAGAGACTTCTTTAGCTTGCATACTGGTTCTTTCTTACCCTTCACCGCAAAGCCTTCAGGTTGCTTCATGTAGATCTCCTCTTCCAGATCCTTGTGAAGAAATGTTGTCTTCACATCCATCTGTTCTACCTCAAAATCAAAAGCAGCAGCAATAGATAAAAGTAATCTAATAGAAGATACCTTGGCAACATGAGAAAAAATATCACCAAAATCAATTCCCGACACCTGGGAATAACCTTTTGCTACCAACCGAGCTTTGTATTTCTCCACCTTTCCTTCTGCATTTTTCTTCTTCTTGAACACCCATTTGCTACCAATGGGTTTCCTTCCAGCTGGCAACTCCACCAAATCCCAAGCCTCATTTTTGTGCAAAGATGCCATTTCATCAACCATGGCCTCTTTCTAGAGTTTTCCATCCTCTGAATCTACTGCTTCCTTCACAGTTCTGGGATCATCATCAGTAATATATAAAGCAAAATTTGAATAGAAAGCAGATGGACTATACCTTTCTGGCTGCCTTCTTTCTCGAACTGATCTTCTCACAACCAGAGTTTGTGGCTCTTTATCCTCTGATTCCTCTTCTGCTGTAGATTCTGATTCTTCCTCCTTTAGCTCAAACTCTATATTCTCAGGTTCCTTTGATGGGAATTCATGTTTAATAACATTTTTAACCTCTATGAATATCACATCTCGGCTGTACACAACCTTCCGTGTTACCGGGTTCCAAAGCTTATAACCCTTTAAACCATCCTTGTACCCAATAAAGATGCACTTTTCAGATTTACTATCCAACTTTGTTCTTTTCTCCTTTGGAACATGTACATATGCATCACATACAAATACCCTTAGATGTGAAAGAGAGGGTTTTTTACTAGTCCATACCTCTTGTGGAGTCTTATCCTCCAATGCTGATGAAGGTGATCTGTTGACTAGGTAGCATGTTGTCTCCACCGCCTCTGCCCAGAATTCCTGCCCTAACCCGACACCACTGAGCATGCTTCTTGCCCTTTCCATCAACGTCTTTTTCATTCTTTCTGCAAATCCATTTTTCTTAGGTGTGTATGGAGTAGTCTTCTGTCGTGCTATACCACACTTCTTACAGAATTATTCAAATTCCTTGCTGCAAAACTCTCCACCATTATCTGACCTCAACATCTTTATCTTCTTCTCTGTCTCGTAATCCACCAGAGCCTTAAAGTCTTTAAACCTGTCAAAGAATTCAAATTTCTTCTTAAGGAAATATATCCATGTATTCCTTGAGAAGTCATCCATAAATGATACATAGTACACAAACTTACCCAGTGATAAAACCTTCACGAGTCCAAACACATCACTGTGCTCAAGCTCTAATATCTGTTTCGCCCTCTTACCACCAGAGGGGAAACTTAGCCGACTTTGCTTCCCATATACACAATTTTCACAGAAATCAAAATCCAGAGAGCTATTACTCATACCTTCTACCATACCTATACCATGAAGTATTCAAATGCCCTTCTCTCCAATATGTCCAAGCCTTTGATGCCATAGCATGGTCTTCTCTTTAGAGACCACTAGATTTTATGCTCCACTTTCAGGAACCACAAAACTGTTGCACCCATCAACAACAATGCTACCTTGCAGCTTGTACAGAGTTCCAGTCTGAACTCCCCGCATCAATACCAGTGCTCCCCGAAACATCTTGCAGGTATCCTTCTCGAACACTGTTTTTACACCTGCATCATCCAACTTGCTTACAAAAATCAGATTTCTGGCCAATGCAGGAATATGCAGAACAACCGTAAGTGTTATAACCCTTCCACCTTGCAACTTCAACTTTACTTTTCCATGACCAACAATTCTAGCCTTCCTATCATTCCCTAAGAAAACATCACCACCATCGTATTTCTCATACTCGCAAAACCACTCTCCATTGGGAGTGAAGTGAAAGGATGCACTTGAGTCAATCAACCATGCCTCATGATCAACATGTGTACTTGAAGAAGCCAAGTACACATCCCCACCTTCATCTGAGGTGGTTTTTGCCTTTGCAGGAGGAGCATCATCAGATCCCTTTCCTTTGTCAGGAGCTTTACGTTTACAGTCACTTTTGTAGTGCCCTTCCTTTCCACATTTCCAGCACACCACCTTTACAGGCTTTCCTGGAGATTTAGATCTCCCACTCGATGACTTATTTTTGTTTCTGTTCTGGGACCGTCATCGTACAGACAAGGCATCACCATTCTGGCTCTCCATATTTTCCCATCTCATATTCTCCGTCAGCAAGGATGAGACTATTTCATCAAATTGCAAGGCAGTTGCATTGCTACCTATTGCAATAACCAGACTATCCCACGAATTTGGTAGAGAACACAACAAACTAATGCACTTATCTTCATTTGAAATTTTAATATCAATAGATAATAACTGACTTACCACAGTCTTAAATGTGTTCAGATGCTCTGTCATAGAGTCTCCATCTTTCATCCTCAGGTTATACAACTTTTTCCGTAGGAACAATTTATTCACCAGAGACTTAGATTGGTATAAAGTCCCTAACTTGTCCCACAAAGCCTTAGCCATAGCTTCCCGTGATACATTGACCAATACTGAATCTGAGACACACAATCGTATTGTGCTCTTTGCCTTACGATCCAACTTCTTCCATTCTTCATTGGACACTCCCATTGGTTTAGTACCCGGATCTACCGCGATCCACTGATCTTTATCCATCAACAGACCTCCATCTTTAGTTTCCACAACTCAAAACTCTGACCATTAAATTTCTCGATCTCTATCTTTCCACTGCTCGCCATTTTCTTTCACCACCAGAATCGATCCCGCATATCTCCCACTGAAGAGGGTCTACCACAGGCCGGAGCAAAACCCCTTATCAACAAAGGCGTCCCCTTGAAGCCAAAATAGATCTGATACCAAATGTAGGTTTTAACCCCGTACAAAAATTACCTACATACGAATTCTAAAACACAGAAAATAAACAATGCGAGACCATAACACATAAAACACATATACGTAGAGATTTTCCCCTGGATCCCAAAACCGAGACTACCAGCTTGATTTTTCATTATCTTCCTTTCAATGTTACAATACATATTTATACATGCCAAAGCATCCAATACCATGGACCGAAAACCATCGCGTCCAAAACCATGTGCATAAACCATGCACAAAACCATAGGTAGGTCTGCCCAACCTAATATAGGGTCCAAGAAAAATTTCCCTGGGGCACTAACCCGGACCCCGTAGAGGGGGACTACCCGCCCCCCTCAAACCCCCTGTGACCCCCCCACTGCGCAATCGGCACAATGAAGGGGGGGCTCCGCCCCCCCTCTAACCGCTCGGTTAACTACGTGGGCTAGTCGTGGAAAGAATACAACACAACCCAACATTGATTATGGGATTTTGATTGTAAAGAATTTCATTTTCTTTCAATTGAATTGACAATTAAACTGCAATTATTTTTGATGTGTTATCTCATTTCATGGTTTATTGATTGATTTGATTCAAGAGTAGATTAGTGAAATATCTTTCAAGATTTAGAGGTTATTGCAATTCTTATTATCTTAGGCTAAAACAAATAGTAGTTGCATATGGTGACATTTCTTGATGCATCAATATATAAACAAATCTAGTTCTGATTTTGTTTATAGAAGTTGAAGGCTTGCATTGTTGTGGTTTTTCATCTTCACTTTAACATCAGGAATTATTATCACTTAAAACTAGTTATTGCATCTTTAGTTAGAATCCTTATTATCCTTTATTCTTTATATAAAACAAAACATGCATTTATAGATCTTGCTAGTTACACGAGTTTATGGCCATCTTATTTTTTGTATATAATATACATATACATAGGTAGTAACAATATCTAGTGTTTACTTAGAGTTGAATTTCATTGTTTATATATCATTATATGCATTTAGGATAGTTGTTACATTTACCTCGTCTTTTCCTTTTGCGGAAGGAAGAGGCAAAAGGCTAATGGAGCCTCTAAACCTATCAGGAGTGACTACACCAAATGAATTGGGTTGTGTGAAGAGCCTCAGTCCGGGTCAATTCCTTCTTGTTGACTTGTGTGCATAAAACCAGGGTAAAAAAAATGGTGCTAGAAGGAGGGCTAAGGAAAATTTATTTGAATAGATCATTTAATCCTTAGCCTATATTATTCCATATTTAATTTTCTTTATTTTTGTGTCATTGTAACAAAAAATCGATTGACAAGATTACCTTACATATTCTTAGTTTTTTGAATGTTTTTAATTTCTCATGGCTCCTTTCCCAACTTATGTTTTAGAGCATGCTTTTAGTTCGTGCCGACCTACTAGGACCATTCCTAAAGAGGCAGTCAAATATTTGTCAAAGCTAAGATTTGATAATGAAGATGAAAGTTTTTTTTCTCTTGTACACCTTCATCATTTTCAGTTTAAATGTAAATATTTTGGAGATTTTAATGATGATGAGATATGCAGGTTGTTTACTCCTACTTTCCAGGGGAGAATTATAAATTGGTTTAAAGCATTGTGTTGGAAATACTGAGAGGGAGGGGGGGGTGAATCAATATTTCTTACTATTTATTTTTTAATTGTTCTAGTGATTTCCAACAACCTATATAGATATGTATATGTATACACAGAACACATAAATCAACAGTTGAATTTAATGCTTTTATTAAAATTCAAGACAATGCAAAGAAACAAATACAATATAAGTATAAATCTGATTGTGAATAGTTTCCAAGCTCCAACTTGGAATTCAGTGAGGCTCTAACCTCCAGAGCACCAACTCTGTTTTGCAGTGGTTCTGCGCTTAGGAGCACCTACCCCAATGACTTCAGTCCTGTTTAGTTATGAGGATCTAACCTCTTGGGCTCCAACCCAACCTTGGTATAAACAAGTATGCTGCTGCACTCTATTCAACTGAGATTGTCTCACTCCTGCTCTCCTGCCTCTGCTGCTTCTGCTGCCTCTACAACCTCTGCTGCTTTTTCTGCCTCTTCTGCCTCTGCTGCTTCTACTATCTCACCCTCAGGTTCTTCACCACCATAACATCACCAACAGTTCTCTGTTTCTACTATTTTATACATTCCCATGCCTTTGTCCATTCGTTTCCGCTTACACCGTCTCTTAAGCTTCCTCCTCAATCGCTGTTGTTTCCTCTGACTTTCTTGATCTTTCAACTTCCCTCCTCAATCACTTTGACCTCCTTTGATCTCCAGAACGCCACCTTGAACCACATTCGTTTTTCACAGGGAAACAAAGATTCATTTATGCCAGATATTGAAGTCAAACAGGTAGAAGAAGTTGTAGGCATGTACATATTAAACAGAGTGCAAGCCATTTTTCATAGAGCTAAGCCGAACCTTTAAATTGTACAAGTCTGACGAAACCAGAAAACCCATTGCAAACGTTTACCTCTAAGATGTAAGTATTACCTCACAATCAAATGCAATGAGCTACAATTTCCTTTTGTTTCTGTTTTATTCCAAAGAAAAACACGTAATCGTGCCCATATTAGCCTCTGCCGCATTTGTAATCGCAGCTATTGATCACCCTCATCCAACGGTTCCCGCGTCGCTATGGCCTTTTACTTTCACATTAAACCTCGTGTAGCTCCTCACCGTTGATTACATTCACCGCTTGATCTAACGATGATTGTGGCTCCTGCCTTTGTTAAGTGCTCACGCGTTAATGCGCGATCGCGGCAGTTTTGCGCCCGTCACTTTAGCCACGTGTCCTACATTAACTGGATCACGCGACCATATACAGAAACCGCCTTGGGCCCAAAGGCGGTGCGGGGAATACTGCCCACCCGCGAAACCGCCTGTCCCTCGACCGTTAACCTCTGCGCGACTTTCCTCCGCGATAGCCGTTGGATTTGCCACGTGGAGATCTAATGGCTCACGACCTCCGCACATCTTTATCACCCGGTAGCCGTCGGATCTGCCCGTCGTGCTGTATCTGCCGTCCATCTCTACGTCCTCAAATGTCCAGTGATTGAAAAGCTTCACTTCGGGCTGTGGTAAAATGACCGCCATGGTTTCTCCTCCTACTCCTCTGCACACCATAGCTTCTGCGAGAGTAAAAACCATGCAACATAGCCTCATCACGATAACAAAACCTCTATGACAGGCACTCTCCATTTGCTTCGATGGCTCTGTTTTGATGTTCCTCTTTGGCTTCATCTGCTCCTCTTGACTTCGTTCCGTCTGCTCCTCGAATATTGCCCTATTGACATCAATGACAATCTGTGTCCAACAATCTCCCCCTTTGTTATTGATGGCAATATTCTTCTGCTCTCTCCCCATTTGACATCAATGGAAAAGGAATGCATATGGACTCCCCCTGTCAAACTGCTCCCCCTGTCCTGCTGCATATTTATGAATGAACTTGAGTGATGATAAAGAAATAATCCCCATGTTTTGACGCATATGTTCGAATGCTTCTCGAGGAAGAGGTTTTGTGGAAATATCAGTTATCTGCTCCTTTGTGCTGATATATTCCAGGACGATGTTTTGTTCAGCTACTTGCTCATGGAGGAAATGATACTTGATTAGTATTTGTTTGGTTCTTGAGTCCATCACTGGATTTTTGCTGAGACTGATAGCACTTGTGTTGTCACAATAAATGGTAATTGGTTAATCTGTACATATGTAAAGATCTTTTAGAGCTTCCTTCATCCATAGTATCTGAGAACAATAGTCTGCTGCAGCAATATACTCGGCGTCAGCTATGGATAATGATATGGATGATTGTTTTTTGATGAGCCAGGATACCAAACAGTCTCCTAGGAAGAATGCATTTCCACTAGTACTTTTCCAATCATCTATACTTCCAACCCAATCAGCGTCGGTGAATGCAGTTACAGTCAATGTTGAGTTATTTGGGTACCAAAGACCGAAATCAGAAGTTCCCTTCAGATATCTAAGAATTATTTTTACAGCTAATAAATGGGGTTGTTTGGGAGCAGATTGAAATCTTCCCACCTTTCCTACTGCTTGCATTATGTCTGGTCATGTAGCTGTTAAGTATAGAAGGGCTCCAATCATTGATCTGTAATGAGTTGCATCTACTAGAGGGGAGTCATCATCCTTGCTCAGTTTGTAGTTTGCGGTCATAGGTGTGCTCATGGGTGCACAATCCTCCATTCCATATTTTTTGAGCATGTATTTTAGATATTTGGTTTGAGATATACACAATCCTGCTCTGGTTTGAGATATTTGAAGTCCAAGGAAGTGGGACAACTCTCCTATCATTGACATCTCAAACTCTTTTGACATGTTTTGAGAAACTTCGTGGCTCATTTCATCATTGTTACTAGCAAAAATCAGATCATCGACATAAACAAGAGCAACTAGTAACTTACCTTGATCTGTCTTTATGTATAGATTGCTTCCGGCCACTCCCTTTTTGAAGCCTTGTTGTTGTAGATAGTGATCCAGTCTTGCATACCAAGCTCTAGGAGCTTGTTTCAACCCATATAAAGCCTTTTTTGACTTACAAACTAAGTCCTTTCTTGCTGTTAGATCAAAACCTTCTGGCTGCTCCATGTAGACTTCCTCCTTGAGTTCCCCATTTAGAAATGCTGATTTCACGTCCATTTGATAGATTTTAAATCCTTTTGAGCAAGAAAATGCCAAGAACATCCTGATGGCTTCCATACAGGCAACTGGTGCAAATGTCTCTTCAAAGTCAATTCCTTCAATTTGTGAATAGCCTTTGCAGACAAGTCTTGCCTTGTTTCTGATAACCTGTCCTTCCTCATTCATTTTATTTTTGAACACCCATTTGGTTCCTATTATGTTTTTGTCCTTTGGACGAGGTACCAGCTCCCATGTCTTGTTCTTCTCAATTTGGGACATTTCTTCTTCCATAGCTTTTACCCAATGAGGATCCTTACTTGCTTCTGCAAATGTTTCTGGTTCTATCATAGATAGGAGGGAAATGACTTTTCTCTTGGGTGTGATTGATATCCTTCTTCGGGTTTGCACACCTTCATCTCTATCGCCAATGATCCGATCTTCTGGATGATGTCTTTGGACATACTTCATCTTTGAAGGGGTATTAGGTGGTTCTCTTCCCTCTTCTTCTTCTTCTTCTTCTTCATCTATTACTTCTTCTTTAGGTTCTTCTTCTTCAATGAGAGAGTCATCTTCATGTTCTTCAATTTCTCTTTCTAGAAGATCTTAATAAACCTTTACATCAATGCTTTCCACTATTTTATTCAGTCAATAGCTGTAGTACTTATAAGCCTTGCTCCGGGTAGAGTATCCAAGAAATATCCCTTCATCAACCCGAGAATCAAACTTTTCGGGTGAGCCATCATTTATTTTTATGAAGCACTTGCTTCCAAAGATCTTGAAGTACTTCAACGAAGCAGGTCTTCCTTTCCATAGCTCATAAGGAGTTTTTCCACAATTTGGTCTTAATTGAGTTCAATTTAATGTATAGATAGCTGTCCCTACTGCTTCTCTCCAGAATCTAGGCTGTAAGTATGCTGCTAATAACATTGTTCTTGCCATTTCTTGGACTGTTCGATTTCTTATTTCAACTACCCCATTTTGCTGAGGTGTTCTGGCAGCTGAGAATTCCCTTTTAATTCCATGAAGATTACAGAACTCACTAAACTCGTTTGATGTGAATTCTCCTCCTTTGTCTATTCTGAGGCACTTAATTTTTGAATCTTTTTCATTTTCTACAAGGGCTTTTAGATTCTTAAGACACTCAAAAGTTTCAGATATATACTTTATGAAATATATCCACATCATTCTAGTATAGTCATCAACAAATAACACAAAGTACCTTTCTCCTTGGAGTGCTTGATTTCTAGTTGGCCCACACACATTAGCATGGATGATCTCCAAGGGCTTTGATGTACAGAGCTCCTTTGCCTTGTGGCTGATTCTGGTCTTCTTTCCATGTTAACATGGTCCACATACTGCTTGATTTTGTTTGAGCAGCCTTGGGATGTCTTGTACAACTTTGATCTTGCTGATATTGATTAGATTTTCGAAGCTTGTATGTCCAAGTTGCTTGTGCCACAACCAAATCTCATCTGTCTGACTCAGGTGGCATTTATTTTCTTGAATCTTGTTTAGAATGTAAATGTTGTCTGGTGTTCTCACCCCTTTTGCCACAAGTTTCCCTGAGGCAGAGTTCCTTATTTCACAATCTTTGGTGCTGAAAACAACCTTATGTCGTTGATCACAGATTTGGCTGACATTCAGGAGGTTGTGTTTGAGCCCGTCAACTAACAGAGCATCTTGAGCTTTTCCTTTTCCATAGATCAGAGTAACTGTTCCTTTTCCTGCAATTCTGTCTGATCCGCTTCCAAAGGACACATTCCCTTCCTTTTTGCTAAGTGAGACTAACTTCCTTCTGTCTCCTATCATGTGTCTGGAGCACCCACTATCTACAAACCACTGGTTTTCATTATTTTGAGCATATAGAGCTAGGCCACACTTGTCCATGCTGTAGTTCTTGCTACTCTTCTTTCTTTCTCTGAGTGGGCAGTCTTGTTCATAGTGTCCATTATTGTAGCAAAAAGAGCAAATAAGATCAAATTTGGTCAAGGGATCAAATGAATTGAAGGTTTTGATTTGTCCCTGCCTTTTGGGGGAATATGAGTTGATCATTCCGTCCTTTAGATTTGTCTTTTCACTTTTGCGAGCCATACAATATCTGGCTTGATGACCGAAGTTTTTACAGTGAAAGCAGTGTCCAAGAAAGATGGTTTTGTACTTATTTGAAGTAACCATGATTTGAGTCGATTTCCATCCTGGGAATTACTCCTCCCTTGTTCTTCAGATTTGTGATAGGCGCTTGGTGGAGTACAGGTTTGTATTTGCTGTAGTGTCCATGATTCGACTCCACATTCTTCTTTGGAATAATTCTCTCTTCATTCTTGGGATCTGGGGTGCACTTTTCATCTTTTGGATTACAGAAAAGTGCATTGGCATAGCTTTTCGCATTATTCTTAGTGCTTGAGGATTCTCCTTTGAAACCTATTCTAGACTTGTCATGTTGAGTTTTTTGATTTTTTAGAATAGTCTCAAGTATTTGAGAGATTTTACTGCCCTTTTTAATTTGCTCCAACTCCTTTCTCAGAGACACTATTTCAGTCTTGCGTTCTTCACAAGTCTCTTCCTTTTCTTTAAGCTTTGCTTCCAAGAGATCTTCTCTCCTTCTTATTTCCTCGTTTTCCACTTTGAGAGAAATGATTTTGTTCTGTAGTTTCTCATTTTCTTCAATGGCACTTATTAACAGTTCATCTACATTTCCTTCCAGCCTTGAGTCATCATCATCTGCGAGTGCCATGAATAATGCTTCTTGGATTTCATCATGATCGTTTTCCTCATATGATTTCCTTTTGATGACCATAAACTCATCCTCATCAGACTCATCATGCTTGGAGAAGAAGTTTTTCTTATTGAACCCTTTCTTTTTATGTGCCATTCTTTTAGAATTTCCTTCATCATCACTGTCATGTTTATGAGGATATTTTTCTGCATAATGACCTATTTTACCACATTTAAAACAGATAAGAGGATACTTGCCTTTAAGCTTAGATCCTTTCTTCAGCTTTCGTACAAATTGAGCCAATTCGGATTGCACATTTGACTCATCACTACAGTCATTCCTTTCTTTCCACTTCTTTGACCTTGAGGCCTTGAACGCTGCATCTTTGGAGCTTGGGCCATCTTTCCTCATTTCATAGGTAGTGAGAATTCCATGGAGTTCATCCATTTTGAGGGTATATATATCCTTTGCTTCTTCTATAGCGCTTATTTTGGGGTCAAACCTGTCTAGAAGAGACCTTAATACCTTTTGAACAATGGTACTTTCTTCAACTTTTTCATCCAATCCTTTTACGGAATTTACCACTTCAGCTACTCGGAGGAGGTATGCTACAATATCTTCTTCATCTTCCATCCTCAAACTTTCAAATTGTCTTCTGTGAGTTTGAAGCTTTGCCTTTTTGACTTTTGAGTCTCCATCGTACAAGCCAACTAGCTTCTCCCACATTTCTTTGGCCGAGGTATAGTGCATGATTTTTGTAAACTCAGAATCAGTGATTCCACTAGTGATGGAGTTCATGGCCTTTGCATTTGCGATGTAGGCTTTCCTCTCATCTTGGTCTATTGGAAGAGTGGAAGTAGTTTTGTATTCATTTTGAACAAAATGCTAGACTTCAGGTCCAAGGGACATTAAGTAGTAGGTCATTCTTTTCTTCCAGAAACCAAAGTTAGTGCCATCGAACAAAGGAGGTCTTCCTGATGCTTCGTGATTTCTCATCATGGTTGCGGATCCTTCTTCAAGCTGTTAGGCTAGTATGAAGAAGCCTGCTCTGATACCAATTGTTGGAAATACTGAGAGGGGGGGTGAATTAGTATTTCTTACTATTTATTTTTTAATTGTTCTAGTGATTGCCAACAACCTATATAGATATGTATATGTATACACAGAACACAAAAATCAACAACTAAATTTAATGCTTCTATTAAAACTCAAGACAGTGCAAAGAAATAAATACAATATAAGTATAAATCTGATTGTGAATAGTTGCCAAGCTCCAACTTGGAAATCGCCTTGGGCCCAAAGGCGGTTCGGGGAATACCGCCCGCCTGTGAAACCGCCTATCCCCCGACCGTTAACCTCCGCGCGACTTTCCTGCACGATAGCCATTGGATTTGCCACGTGGAGATCTAACGGCTCATGACCTCCGCACATATTTATCACCCAGTAGCCGTCGGATCCACCCGTCGTGCTGTATCTGCCGTCCATCTCTACGTCCTCAAATGTCCAGTGATTGAAAAGCTTCACTTCGGGCTATGGTAAAACGACCACCATGGTTTCTCCTCCTACTCCTTTGCACTCCATAGCTTCTGCGAGAGTAAAAACCGTGCAACACAGCCTCACCATGATAACAAAACCTCTGCGATAATAAAACCTCTATGACAGATGCTCTCCATTTGCTCCGATGGCTCTGTTCTGCTGTTCCTCTTTGGCTTCGTCTGCTCCTCTTGACTCCGTTCCTTCTGCTCCTCAACTATTTCCCTATTGACATCAATGACAATCTGTGTCCAACACATTGCCACCTAATTCTGTCCATTTGTGGAATCAATTCACTGAAATATTTTTTAATGCTCATTAGGTTTATGATTATGATTCATTGTGTTCCAAAATTAATGGTTTATCTATGCCTGAAAATGAATCATTGTAGGAATTTTCTTCTAGGTTTCTTGTTCTTTGTTGCAGGTTTCGTTTAGAGGATTTACCTCCTAGCCACAACCTAACCATGTGGTTTCTTAATCTTATAATTTATAGTAATAAATAAAATGATGAACAAAACATAGATTTTGAAGCAATGGTTAATCCTGATCATGTCTTGGAATCTTTAGTGCCAACCGGTGAATTCCAAATCCCTTCACAATCACTTATAAAATGTTGGCTTGATGGGCCTTGACCCAGGTTCAACGTTAATTAGCCAAGAAAATCCCTACACTACTAGACCTTTCGGCATCAATCTGCAAAACGCAGATTGAAGTCTCACCCGAAGTAGTATGGGGGGGTGCAGGAACCAAGTTTCCGCACCCTAAGATAGTTGTGGTGTCATTTTACACCCTTACTTTGTGCAGACCAATATGCCATGTAGGGCTTATCAATATACTTATCCTATTCAACTTCGAGGACTTCGCAAAGTCTTGTGATCGTCCTTCACATACCCTAAATAGGAAATTCAGACACTTACACGCCTTTGCAATTACACTTACTTCTGTGTCTACCCAGATTAACTTAAGTATTGGATAACTTCAACATGCATTATGATTATCTTCGCGTAAACAGATATTCTTACTTGCGTTCATATGAAAAAGTAAAACACATAGATTTGCGCATCAATACTGTTAGGGCTCAGTAATTTTCCCAAGGTTAAAAAAAGAAATGGCCGAGGCAACTACAAACCACTTTTGGAGATCAGGACCTAGCCTTCCTAATCTCAGAGAGGGCTCTCTCTTTATGATTTAACTTTGTTTTAGTTAATTAATTTTAGGCTAGTTATTTTTGCACTTGGGTTTTGGTTTGAATTTTGGTGGCGGGATCACTTATTTAGATGAACAAATGTTTTCTTTTACCATTGGGCTATGGGGTCGAATGTCAGACAAAGAGGACTGGATTTAGTTCTAAAAACAGTGTCTACAGGGCAAGATAGATGAGTTACTACAGATATCAAAGGCTAAATGGTGAAATGGTTTCAAATCGGATCCAGGGAGAAATTAAGGGTTCCATAGGCTGGACTCTGGAAGGAATGAAATAAGTCAACCGGGATGGGAGAGCAATTAAGGGTTCTCAAATCCAGGTATCAGAAGAAAACATGTAAATGACTAACTGTGCAAAAACAGAGTGTACTTAAACAAATTCTAAGTGATATCTCCAGTTAATTCATTCAAATTTAGAACACATTTAAGATAATGAAACACATAAGAAGGTAACAAAATCACACAAAGAAGATACTTCACTGCAAATGGTTCTTCTCATGAATCCTGTAGCGAAATGCTTTTATTACATGCTTTAGTTTGTTGACTTGAAAATGGTACAATCAACCTTAGGTTTTAAGATCAAAATAACTCTACAAATGTAAAATAATCCACACAAAATACTTCAAATGAAGAAGTAGTTATACAAATTCTAAACTGAAATATCTTGAAAAAATATCAAGATTGGTTTTACAAATATCTCAAACTGTTTTACATTAATATAACTTAAATAAATGACACTCAAAACTAATGAATCTATTTGGAACTATATTTATGGATTGATGGTGAAAAAGAAGAGAAATTCGAAATTGATAGCAACTCTTAATTGATGATGAGGCTTCCAAGTTACTAACTACCTCCTTCCTTTGTGCATTCTTCCCCAGAAATTCTGCAAAATTAGGGTCCAGTGATACCTTTATATATCTCAATCTGAGATAGATATGTAAAAAGTGAAAGAGGTTGTTTGTAGATAAGTATGATATTGAGATAAACCTCTTTCAGTTTCCCAAAATTCAGCTCCAACTGTTCAAAATATTCTCTGCAAAAAGATGTCAAAAACAAGACTTTGCACAGTCCAAAAAATAGGTTGTGAAGATATGCATTTATCTCCCTTTTTGTAATACCAGTGTAAAAAGTGAGATATTTTTTTGTAGATTGGCATTTTAGGAATGAAAACCTACTCTAGTTTATCAAAATGAATCTTGGATTGGCTACAATAGTTTCTGCAAAATTATCACTTAAACATGAAATTTATGGAAAATGTACCATTCCTGCTCTGATTGCATCTTTTAACCTTAATTTTCTTTTAACTATTTTTACCTTTACTTTGGATAAACTTTATTGTTGCTGGTGAAAGTGTTTTCATCTCTGTTTAACCCTTACTACCTCCATGTTTAGTTTTACTGTTTACCCTGATTGCTTTGTTTTTTCATCTATCTTCACTTTGACATGAATTTATTTTATCTGTATGCTTTGTAATTGTCTTCCATGCTATTTGTCTTCCTGCTGGATGCTTTTATTCACTTTGATTTTTCAATCTGATACACTTTTACTGATACTCTTTCATCTGGATGATTTATATTTTTCCTTTTACTGTGATTTTTTGACTTTCATTGTAACCTTTTGACTTTTACTGTACATTTTCAAATGAGAGGGCCATTCTAGTTTTTTCTCAAAATACCTGGAAATTGGTGAATTGGCTTGCAAATTGGTTTGAATGGTGATTGCAAAGGGTACGATGGCTGCAGACGTGAATTGGATGCTCAAATTGGGTGTCCGGAGCTTCTTCGGGCGATAGACGACAATGAATTTTGGTCGCAGAGGCTTAGGGTGTCGCAAATGTATCGCTGAGGTTTTACAAAAAAAACTGAGCGAAAAAGTATGAAATGGGGCTTCTCGGCCTTTTAAAGGGAAACGATTATATTTTGGTGGGGAAAGTATTTTATGAACCGTGGACGGTTTTCACGTTGGGCGAGGAGGCGGTTTTGGAGGCCATCGCACCACTTCTAGTAGGTAGGCGGTATTTCCCTGAGGGAACGCGATCTATGCCGGAGGCTCACACGTAGCAAAATTGGGCCTGAGCAAAACCGAAAATCTCGCGTGCTCTTGGGATGATAAAGGTCAGAGAAGGAGTGAGCACGATATGGATGCACGTCGTCAGATCTGGGGGTGAGATATCTAATGGCTATCGCGCGATGAAGTTGCACGGAGGGAAATCAGGGTGAAGATTTGCGGGGTTTTCTTTAACGACACCAAGGGTTGGTGGGTTAATAGGTTTATGTTGGGGAAACATGAAGCAGGGAGCTAATTTAAACAATGCGGGGGATGAAACTATAGTTTATATTAAATCACGGTTTGGATATTATATATGAAGGAGTTATTTAATTCGGGAAAAAGGTATATCGGGGAGCTAATACATTAGGTTAGTATGTTAATATGAAATGAATGCATGGAATGTAAAATATAGTAAGCATAATGTAAAATATGATGTTTGGCTTGAATTTCTTCACTGTGGTGGCCCAATATAAACATTTAGCACTTATACTTAGGATAAAAGCATTTTTTGTGGGTTTTTGAGTATTTTGAATGAGATGGGAATTAGTTAAGGGGGTTTTACCCTTCCTAGGTAAAATGTGTTTTAAAATTAGGAAAAGTGGACTTTGTAAGGTAAAATGAGTGATGTAAAGGGAAAATGGTGTTTTCATGAATGAGAAGGGTTTCAATAAGGTAGAATCCAATACTTGATGTCCATGAGTCATTAAGCCGAGGGTCCGGTCCCACCAAAGGTCAGATAAATGCTCTGAGCCTTTATGACTAAAGGATTTTAGTACTGGAGCATATTGTGGGGAGGGAAATTAGTAATATGCCAAATGATGTTTATCCATGATTGTAAAAATTGCTTGTGCCTACCCATCTATTATTTTAACATTTTATTCCTTATTTACATGGGTCCATTTGATCTTGCAAACCCTTATTCATTTTTCTTTGAAACATGAAACTAACTAATTCAAACCTTATTTCATCCAAGAGCTCAGGTGAAACTTTTGAGCTCCCTATCATTCTCTATTTTAACTATTAATCTTCCAAGATTAAATTGTTTGGCTAGATCTTTATTCTCTATCTATCAACATTAAATTTAAAGCATGAAAAGTCAAGATTAAGCTGTTTGACTTATCATGGATTATGGTATTTTAAACAAGCTACACATAATCATTATTTGCAGAAAAAGTAAAATAGTAGTGGCATTTGAATTTGCACACTTTCATGATCTATTTTTATCTCTTTTTGTGGGGTTCATATTTTTCACTTTTTTGATCTTTGTTTCTTTTTGTCCTTTGATTGTTCTTTTAGGACATACCCTCTTTACATTTTTTAATTTGGGAATACATTTGCAGAAAGCAAAGTTATGTACAATATTACAATATTGACCATATTCAATTCAAAATTATGAATCCTATTATTATAGGACCCTAAAAAATACAACATTAAATTATAAACTCCGTATTCAACATAACATAACCGCATACATTCATAACATAAGTAAAATAGCTCATACATAGGTATCTCGAGAATAATTCTCTTTATTGATGTTTTAGATCTTTAGTACAGACTCTAACTTCCCTACGCACACAGCAGCAGGGGTCCATGCACTCAGCTGCAGACTTCTACCCTAAGCCTCTACGCACATAGCTGCAGAGCCTCTTTCCTACGCTAAAACTCTTCGCTCTTAGCTCTCACAAACCCATTACATAAAACATAACCAGACTCCACTGAACTAACTTAGAATCTTCTAAGACTTTCATTTTATACAATCCCATGGTCCGCGGACCATGGGTGGATCTCTTTAAGCTGACACAAGTTACATAAACTAAGGGCAGAAACCATTTTTAACTCTTTACATCTTTGCGCTCCGCAACCAAAAAATGCAGAGACTTTACATTCTTTATACAAAACTTGGGCCTTTAGCCCCAAAACTTGGGCTTTTAACCCCAACATTGACCCTAGGGGACCTATTCCCAACATGCCCCCAACACAAATCTAGTGACTCACCCCGAGTCACTCTATCGGTGCAAAGATATTGTTGCAAAGACCTCCCAACTCTACTTGGACTACTGCAACCTCGGTGGTACACTGCGTTGCCCCCTGCTTCACCTGCTTTACCAGTTGTTCCGTCACTGATCTTGTGCTGTAGGTCTGTATTTTCTGCTGTGTTTCCTGCAGACTAGCTAGTTTGCCTTGAATGGTGGCCATGAGCACATATGCTTCATTTAGCCAAGGCCCTAGCCTGGCCTTCAATACTGCCTCCTTGCATTGTGCTATGTCCACCTGTTCCTTGAGTACCATTGCTTCCTGCAGCTTCGCCAACCTCTGCGTGATGGCGATGGTGCGCGCTATCACCTTGATCTTGTCATACCTCTGCTATAGTTCCCATGCCTCAGTTTCTAGCCTCTACAGGTTGGGATCTTCCTGCAGAATGGTAACTAATTCGAGTGCTTGTTCGAAGAGCACAGTGCAATCAATCATTGTGGTATCAACAATTGCAACAACATCTTTGACAGCGGCCTCGCGCTGCTCGCTAACTTCTAGTGGAGTCGAAGGCTGGGCTCTCAGCTCAAGTTTTGTGATCTTAAGGTTCAGTTGAAACTATTCCAAAGCCCGAAGTTCTGTGATCACACCATATTGCAGGCTGTAAAGGGCTTCACTCGGAAGTGCGACCAAGTTTAATTCGACTTTCTTGAGAGAGCTGACAATGGCCCTGTCAGTGTCTGTTTTTGTGGTCAATGCTGCATCCGACAGTGCAATGGCCTGGGGATCCATTGAGCAGACCATCTCTGTTGCATCTGAGGTTCTAGGTGCCAAACTGCTCGATGCCACGCTGCCCCACCCTACACTGGTCTGCACTTGAGTAGCCTGGATCTGCAGCTTGCGCAGACCCATTTGAATGGCGACCAAGGCCCGTTTCTGCTGCTGCTCGAACTGCTACAGTAGTTTCGCGGTCGGGTCCCTCACTGTATTTTCGATGTCATTCAAATCACCCTCTGTCAAGGTGATTGGGTCAAGGGATGATTTTCTGGCCTTGGAATTCTTCCGCAGCCCTACTTTATCCTGCTCCCTTGTGTGCTTAACCTGAAATGGAGTAGTCTCCGGGTCTGCTCCCCCCTATTTTCATCGTTGCTCTTCCTCCTCTGTCTACGACAAGGAGACCTCTGAATTATGTCAGAGTCGTACTCTTCCTCTCCTTCCTCCCTTTCTATCTGCTTCTTGGTAGCGCACTCTTCCTTGGCTTTATCCTCGACTTCCTTCCTCCTTCTTTTGGACAATTGCTCCATCTTTAACCTAAAATCTTCCTTCTTTTGCTTTGTGGCAAACTTACTAGACCCAACTAATAAGTATGAGGCCATGCGCCAATCTGCTCACCAACACTCCAGGATCGTGGAAATTGCATCATCCGTCTCTAGGTATGGAAGATCATACCATTTTTGCCCGGGGTCCTTCCGTGCTCTGATGGAAACGCAGTGGAAGTTTGCCTTAAACTCCACATATTCGAAAAATTGCTCAAAGATAGTCGGTGAGTGCTGTGGCTTGCGGTTAACTATGGCACGGATGCTTGATTCCATGAGGATCCAAAATATATTAATGTCCTTGACCCTTTGGGGTCCTTTGTGGCCCATAGCAAAGTGAACTTCACTACTTTTGGCAGATCTACTGCAATTGGAGGAAACTGACTGTCCTCTGGTAAATCCCACGCAACCAGTACAATTGATAGCAACAACCATGCATAATGGAAGGTCTTGCTTTGGTCTTGCACTTCTCTGTAATTCGAAAGGAACTCGCTGTAGAGGTAGCATGGCTAGTTAAATTGTATGCCCTCTGAACACTGGGTCGTTGATTACATAGTTGGTGTCGACACTTCATTTGCGCAACACTTCCTCATTATTTTCCCCGCCAGGATCTGGGTGGCTACTTTAACCGCAAGGTCGGTTATGCTAGAAATGGAGTAGCCGCGTGGCTTCTTGGCAAGCTTGAACTTGTCCTACATTCGTTCGATGAGGTAGCGCTCACTCATCTTTCCACCAAATTCCATGCCCTAATTCAGGCCTAAAAGCGGGAGAAAAGTGATCCTGTGGATTAGCATGTCAGTGATCAGTATCGGTTCTCCTAACCACAGGCACCCATCGTGCACCAAGCATAACAGCTATTTGATCACTATCAAAGTTATGGGCGCGTAGTTGTAATGCGACACCCATAGCAGGTTCAATAGTCCTGCCTTATCCACCCCTTTTATCCACTGTCTTGGCTCTAACGCAATCACACCAGAGTCTTTATATAAGACACGGTGCATGAATATATCAGTCGCCAAGTGGGGAAAGCTCTCTGTATCTGCCAAATCCCAATCCTCCAACCTTAAATGGGGAACATGCGCTAGGCGCGGGCCTTCAAATGTGATCTTATCTTGCAGCAACGATGTGTGAAGTGTGATTTTTCTCTCATCGAGGTCCTTTGGGACCTTCGCCTTGCCTCAACGTGGAGGGACATATTTTGGAAGCTTGGAGATAAGGTCTGCCCCCTCAACATCAATGTCTTCTGCTCCCATATCAACGTCTTCCATGCCCATATCAATTTCTTCTATGTCCTCATCAAGTTCTAGGTGCGTAGTGGGATTTTCTTTCTGTGGGTGTTTTCTAGGCGACGCGTGCATCGACTGTGCCACTTTCTGCTTATCCTTCTTTGGTTTTGGACCCTCTCTGGTTGGCGTAGGCTTGGGCTAGGGTGACCTTGGCGATTTGGGTACTTCTGTAGGTACCTCTACACTCGCTACCTCCTGTTTTTGGGAAAACTAGTGTCTTGTCAAACGACTAGCCCTCTAGGTTTGGCAACTACCATAGAAACAACAGTTTAAAGCAATTCAACGATTTCCTCTATGTGTAATAGATAAGAGAAAGATAATGGAACCAACCTGGAACTTCCGCTTAATCCCTTGCTTGATCTCTCTCCCCCTTGATAGATATTGCAACTCCTCCCGTACTTAACCTGCTTGGAGAGTACCTGCATAAGTACAACAAGAAAGAACCGTCAAAGCATCGTGATCTGTTACAACATAAACATTACATAATCAGATATATAATGAACAGATGATAACATTCAAAATTACACAATCATATGGAAGAAAACTTGAAGAAATTTATTAATAGAAGGGAGAATTACAACCCAGTTGTCTGATCCAGCATCATCCTCCCAGCTTCAATCCCTCTTCACCTCATGAAATAGCAAGATCACACCAACAATACAATGCTCTTTCCTCAATTAAAAACTATCAACACTTCCTTGCAATTCACAATATTCCAACCTCCAGAGCTCTTAGATGAGGGATCCATTTATAGATGTGTGCAAGGGTGTGAGTCATCTCTGGGGTTTTGATTAGTGTCATTTCACTTGTTACAATTGGTTCCACTTAGAGATTTCTTGGATCTCTTACTCATCCCTGGGTGAATTCAGAGAGGCAAGTTGCATAGGAGAAGTTTCTAGAAGATTCCATGAGCAACCACCTAGCAAACTATCTCAGACATTTGTCCATCCTCACCCATCACACCCTATAGATGACCCAAACAGTATGCATCACACCCTGGCAGTGTAACACTTAGTATGCATCACACTTTGGCAGTGTACCACTCAATATGGTTCAGTTTAGGCCATTTCTGGATGGTTTCTCAGGTGGAAATTTTGGGAAATGATATAATCAGATGACTAAGCTCTTTTAGGGTATGAAACAATTCTTTTAGGGGTTGATGAGCCCTAGTTTATTGACATATAAGTTTGGGGTTGATGTGCCCAAATATGTCTATAACAATTGCCCCCTAAAGCATGAAGCCGTAAATCTTGATGTCGGGCGAAATGCTTTATCATGAGGATCTGAGGTTTCGAACTGGAAGGTGACCTGCATAAGTTACAATACAATACATCATCATAATATAATTTTCATGATCTAGCTGAGGTAGGCATTCCCATGCTCAACTTTATAAATTCATTTCATGTACATAGATCAGATAGTAATTTGTAGATGCAGACTGGTGATTATTCAGATGTAGAGTCATCATCCATGGTTAGGATGACCACCTGTGTAGTGCCTTTGTACATTTGATGTTTTTATATCCTTGAATATATCGCAGCCCAGATGGATGAAACTAGATTTGGGGTCTTCAAACTCGTTCAATCTTCGCCCGATGTACAAGTCAATCCATGTGAAGAGATGTTATGAAGTCGAACATGGAACGACATCGCCTGATTACCAGCCAATAATGTGAACTGTTAACAGATGCGAGAGGAATCACCGATAATGTTAATGAACTTCAAGGTACCATAGTACAATTCACGTGGTGTGAATATATGGTCCAATGTTGAACACCACGCAAAATATTTCGGTCGAAGGCCATTGATGTCAACCTGTTGCCGGAAGTGAGAAACTTGCCATTGAGGTATGCAAGCTTCAAAGCACTGAAAGGGTTGTTCCTAAGTCATCTTCTTGATAATGAGATGTGTTGACAAGAAACGACTTGACGTAGCAGGGTCTTTATGTATCCCTCATCTACGACACGAAAAGAAGCAAATGATTTTCTGGAGGTGAAAACGAACTGACAACACAAGGTTCAGGAATGGAGGTCATGAAAAAGTGAAGGTTGGAGGTATTGTAGTGGATGAGATGTTAACTGAATGGTGAATTCTCGACTGAATGACTTCTCTTGAACATGTCGATGACACTAAGATGAATTGGTAGCGTTAACACCAAAAGATGGATGGTGTGAAAGACCAATGGTGAGATGACCGGTGAATGGAATAACCCAACCCAACTCAATCATGGTGATGAAGTGAAAGTGTCATGTTCAAGAGTGACCTGCTACCATAAATTCTTCAAGTTTTCTTCCCTTTTTCCCAGTCATTGCTGACCAATACCTCTTTATTTTTGTCAAGCTTGAGGAGGATAACATATGCTTGTTCTAGCGACAATGAAACTCAGTCTCGTCTAGAATGGACAAGTTTGTCGCTATTGTTTCAATGAGTTTAATGACAAGGATAATTCGGTTATTTTCATGTTTAGAGAGTTTGAAAAGGGACGAAAAGAAAACTCCATAAGTCCTTTTTCGTAAAATAATCCCTCGGGTCTGAAAAAGGATAAAATAATACAAAAGGGATGACATTTCTGATCACTTTAACGAGCCGAAAATGACAAGCACTCAACAATCTTTTCATATTTAATGAGTCTGAAAAGGGTTTAAAGAGGACTCTTGACATTTCCAATCACTTTAACGAGCTAAAAATGAAAATCACTCGACCTTTTTGTGAAGTAATCCCTTAGGTCTGAAAATGATAAAACAATACAGAAGGGATGAAATTTCCGATCACTTTAACGAGTCGAAAATGACAAGTGCTCGACAATATTTTCATATTTAACGAGTCTGAAAAGGGTTTAAAGGAGACTCGATTTTGAGGAACGAGTGGTGTCTAGGGTAGCAACTGGTTCCGATGAATTTGGAACTTCCTCAAAACATGGTGAATTCTGTGAAGAGGCTGGCTAATAAGACCACTCAGCACAACTGTTCCTCAAAAGGGTAAAACAACCAAGTGAGAGCGTATGATTAGCCAAGGGATGGTGGTGATGAGAGGTACACAACCAAGGCTCAAAAGGCTGATAGAATGGCAATCAAAATGGTTGTTTAGTTGAAGGTGGGTTCATTTTTTGACAAGCTTGAACCATGGGGGAACTATGCTTGGATTTAGTTTCATTTTTACACAAGCTAGAAATGAAAAAACTAAAAATAAAAATGAAATTGAAAAAGTAGGAATAAAAATGGTTTGCATGCCCCCAGTATGATGAAAAGGAGAGTCTCCTGTAACCAGATGGAAATCACTGTGGTTAGGCAGGACGGTTTCGTCCAGAATAGACAAAACACCTCCTTGGCTTCACCAGAATAGAGAAAGGTGAATGGTGTGTCAGACCAATCACATAACCTACATGGAAACTTAACTTTGCAACTAGGTGAATCCAGAATAGACAAGGGTGCATGCCCCCTAAGCTTTGTTACATTCACCAGATTTGTCATGGCGATCGGGTGGATGGAATGAAGATTCAAGTGATATCGTTGATGTAAAAGGACCATTTTGGGATGGTGATTGACTTGGATCTATGCTTGGACTAGGAAATGAAAGCTGGTTAATGGTGAAAATCTTGCCTTCATGCGGGAAATGCATCACTCGAAAGAGTGTTGAAACAATAGATTCCATGTTATAAATATAGTCACGCCCAAGAAGTAAATTGTAATCTAACGGTCCTGGGACTATCATCACGTTCAGATGAATGGTTTTCCTTCTGAAAGTGATCGGTAACTTAGGAAGGATCCCTAACGGTTGACTGGTTCCTTTGTTAAAGCCTAACAGATTTTGTGTAACAAGCATAAGCAATGGCGAACCAAGCGCTTTCTAAGCAGTTGAGGAAAGGATACTCACTAATGCCCCTTCATCTATAATAGTGCCAGACACGACCATTTTATGAATTTGTACTACGATCCGGAAAGGTACATAAGAAGGAAGGGTATCTTGCTATCGATTCCAATCAAAGGAAGTGGCTAGACTACTTGGAGGGGGTATCGAAAAAGGGAGAATTAACCCCTCGAGTTACGAGAGATGGAGGGTTTTCCTCTTATCTAGATGGAACAAATGGATTGCTCCCAAGTTCATCGGAATCTGAAGTAACAAAAAGAATTTGAACAGTATCGTTCTCACTCTCTTCGGGAAGGGTACGATTATCTGAAGGTGAACTTGGGTCAACTGTCACCTCGACCTGTTGACTTTGGTTGGGTATAGACTCATAAGATTCACTTTCAGAGAGAGTGGTTTCGACTGATGGTTGATTTAAGTTAGTCGATTTTTCAACTAGTAAAGGACTTGGGGAGAGTTTCCTGTAGCCAGATGGAAGTTGCTGCGGTGAAGCAGGACAGTTATCCAACACTCTTTTGGCTTCATCCAAAAAGGGACAAAGGTGAAGGGCATGGTTCCCTTCACATAACCTACATGGAAACCTAACATTTCTCCTCTGTCCATGAACTTTACTATCACTAGTTGAAGGTTTGTTACCAACATGATCTCCAGAAGTTGATGACACAGGATGGTGTGAACGGGGAGACCATTCTTTCAAGATTTGAGGAAAACAAGGAAAGTCTCGAGAAAAATGGTCACCTGCACAAATTATGCATGGAAATTTGGCTTTGGAAAGTTTAATGTGCGGATTTTCACTAGATGATGCATTCAAAACAATGGTTGCTTGTTTGGCCCCCTGCTGAATTGGCTTCTTCTTCAGTATCAACTAGAGGTCGATTTGATTGCAGAGGAATTGCGGCATTTTGAACCACAGAGGTTGAGAACAGCCATACTGGCAGGCTAATGGTAATTCCTGGAAGGGACAATGTAGCCATATAAGGAGCACTAATATTTCCCCAAGAAGAAAAAGGGCCAGGATTCCCCTCAAAATGGATTCCTTCATTGATGGACTCCGGATTTGTCTCCATATATCTCAACCTAAGATCAACTAAGGAACATGGATGTTATTCCAAAATCAATTAATATTAATGATGATTTGACACAACTTTTCTTGTTTAGTTTTTAAGAGTCGAGAAAAAGCTAAAGATGACTCTAGTCTCCTTCGATTTTTAATGAGCCTGAAGTGACAAGTTGTCAGATGGACCTTTTCTTTTAAAGAGTCGAAAAGGAACGAAAGTGACTACTCTGGAAAATCTAGACAGAGGGATTACCAAACCAATCACAAAACTGCAAAATACACCTTGGTAATAAATTAAAGAGAAATTACCAAGCACTTATGTACGACAATCAATCTTCCTGAATGCCGTGTTCAGTGCATTGCGATCAATAAGGTGGCAAACTCAGCCTCCTATGGATAAAGGATATAAGCCTATTGTGGTCTCCCAATATATACGTGACGATATGGGGAGCACAAGTTCGTGCTAGCACTTTTCGTATCAAGGAGGAGGAATCACCCAACCTTTAATGAAAATGATAGTTACTAGTTTTTATGACGCTGGAACACGTCTCTAGCCTAGACCTCTAGATATGTTGCGTTAAGTTCCAAAGAATTGTTAGGTTCATTGAAATTCATTTTAAAGTTGATCTTTCTTAGAGTTTTACTTTCAATGGTTCACCTCATGATGACGATCTTGAAATTCCTAAAATGCTATCTACACTGATAAACAATCATTGTTTATTTGAGCAATGAAAATCCTAGCTGCTAGGGAAAGAAGATTACAATTCTTTCAAAAAAAGAGCAAAGAGCACACACTAGTGCATTTTCCTAAATCATTTTTTCACACACAAACTAAAAATGCTAAATGCAAATGCATGTATTTGTTTTTGTTCTCCTTAATGTGAGAAATGCCAAAAAGGAAAACCAAATGCAGTAAAGATCTGAAATATTTATTTCAAAATGACATTTTCAACAATTTTTTTCTTCAAAAGAGAAAGGAAGACTCAATGACACTTTTCAATTTTGTATAAAAATTCTTTCGACACTTCGAATAAAAACAAATCAAATCAAATACATGAAGAAAATTCCAATCGACTGTCAAGGGAAGGAAGAATCCACGACACTTCTCTTTTCGACACAAAACGACAATTATGACACTTCTTGTACCAAAACGACAAATCGATTTAAACAACTTTTTGACAAAGGATTGTAAATGATGAACAAATACACAAAAAACATTCACTAATCCTATTGTAATGGAGGCTAATCTATGTGATGCAAGTAGGATTCAGTAAGGAGGCACTGTTCATAAGTAACAAAACAACCAAACAAAACTGAAAACAAGGTAAAAACCCTCAATTTCTAGAATGGAAAAAGAGTTCACTCAGTCATCGCACCTGGGCTTCATAGAAATTGAGATGCATCGCACTTAATACACTCGGGAGGTGCTATGCATACTGAGTCACAGTGGGAGACAGTGTGATGGTCCAGGGAGCGCAACTGAGATGGGTTTTGGCTCAAATGTGGAGCTGTTTTCAATGAGTTAAGCTGAGTTTTGATGAACAATAAAGAGCAAAGTATGAAGGAATGTCTTGAGAGGTTACTAAGCTACCAAAAGGGCATCTAGATGTGCTTGCAAGTCAGATGTTCAATTCATAAACTAAACCAGAGATTGACTGAAGCAACATTCATCTACTATGCAATTGCAAAGCAAGAGCAGTTCGAAGGCTATCTGGCTGACTTCAGGCTCTGTCTATAGCTTATCAAATTGAACATAAAACAAACAATAACAACAAACAAACATCTAATCGTTCCCCAGTGGAGTCGCCAATTTGTTTATGGGAAAACTAGTGTCTTGTCAAATGACTAGCCCTCTAGGTTTGGCAGCTACCCTAGAAACAACAGTTTAAAGAAATTCAATGATTTCCTCTATGTGTAATAGATAAGAGAAAGACAATGGAACCAACCTAGAACTTCCGCTTAATACCTTGCTTGATCTCTCTCCTCCTTGATAGAGCTTGCAACTCCTCCCCGTACTTAACCCGCTTGGAGAGTACTTGCACAAGTACAACAACAAAGAACCGTCAAAGCATCGTGATCTATTACAATATAAACATTACAGAATTAGATATATAATGAACAAATGATAGCATTCACAAATGATAACATTCACAATTACACAATCATATGGAAGAAAACTTGAAGAACTTTATTAATAGAAGGGAGAATTACAACCCAGTTGTCTGATCCAGCATCATCCTCCCAGCTTCAATCCCTCTTCACCTCATGAAATAGAAAGATCACACCAACAATACAATGCTCTTTCCTCAATTACAAACTATCAGCACTTCCTTGCAATTCACAATATTCCAGCCTCCAGATCTCTTAGATGAGGGATCCATTTATAGATGTGTGCAAGGGTGTGAGTCATCTCTGGGGTTTTGATTAGTGTCATTCCACTTGTTACAATTGGTTCCACTTGGAGATTTCTTAGATCTCTTACTCATCCCTGGGTGAATTCAGAGAGGCAAGTGGCATAGGAGAAGTTTCTAGAAGATTCCATGAGCAACCACCTAGCAAACTGTCTCAGACATTTGTCCATCCTCGCCCATCACACCCTATAGAAGGCCCAAACAGTATGCATCGCACCCTGGCAGTGTAACACTTAGTATGCATCGCACTTTGGCAGTGTGCCACTCAGTATGGTTCAGTTTAGGCCATTTCTGGATGTTTTCTCAGGTGGAACTTTTGGGAAATGATGTAATCAGATGACTAAGCTCTTTTAGGGTATGAAACAACTCTTTTAGGGGTTAATGAGCCCTAGTTTATTGACATATAAGTTTGGGGTTGATGTGCCCAAATATGTCTCAACTCCCTCAGCTTCCATCGCTTCTCCAACACTTACGAGCTCCACGGTTGTTGCACATGATGCTAGTCAGGAGCTCCTGAGTTTCCTTTGGCAATTTCTCAAACACTGAACTCACTACTAAAGCCTCGAAATAGTCAAGGTTCATGTGTGCCTGATAGCTTAACACCTCATTTCTCAAAATGCCAAGTGTTTTTCTTTGGGCAACCATCTGTAATTTATAGGAAATTTCGAATTTGAATTCGACTGTTCCCCAAAAAATCTGTTCATAAATGCTAGATTGGAGGAAGATTTTCAAATATATTGCTCTTAAATTTCGACTTAAATGCCACCCCTCTGCTCCTTTTAGTCGTTTTCCCACTGTCAAATCATGAACAGTGACCATAACAGTCACTTTCCGGCTACCTTGCGTGGTCTCTCCTTCAACAACGCAGCTCCCCTTGTGCTTCTGCTGACACTGTGACAGCCCTCCATTCTGCACAGTCCCCTAATCGCATAGATCTACAACCCAGGCATTGTAGTTTATAGTCTCGCACCTCCTTTCAGTTGCTTGGAGCACTAAGACTGTGCTTCCACCATATAGTCATCTGGCTGGATCCCTGGTGTATGGCTTCAATCGGCTACCATTTACCTTCCCTGGAAATAACTCTCCATTCAACTTCACCAGTTGAACTGGTCCACCATCGGTAATCTCTTTGATGACATACAACCCCACCCAATGCATCCTAAATTTTCCTAGAAATTGATCAAACTTGTTGTCATATAATAAAACTAAATAATTTACCTTGAAGGTGCGTAGTTTGATGTGCCGATCGAGCCATGCCTTTTGAACTTGCTGATGGAATCCAACCATAAACCTATCTTCTTCCAGCCCTGCCAATTGCACGAGCCTCTCCTCTAGGGCTCCGTGATCCACCATTCCTATGAATACCGCTATGCACAGACTAGGTACAATGTATTCCATTTGCATCACAGCTTCGACGCCATAAACCAGCCTGAAAGGCATTTTTCCAGTCAATTTCTTATAAGTTGTTATGTAAGCCCATAGCACCGCGGGTATGTGCACATCCCAGTCATTTATTTGTGCATTACAAACCTTCGTCAGAGCGTTCTCCAATATCTTATTAAATGCTTCTATCATCCCATTAGCTTGCGGGTGATATGGCGTACTCTTCTGATGGTAAACCTGAAATTCCTCATCAACGCGCTGATCGTTTCATTAAGAGAATGCGTACCACGATCCCTCATCAAAATTCTCAGACAACCAAACCTTGTCAACACATACTCAAAGATGAATTTTGTTGCTATTACGCTTGTACAGTCCTTCACAGGCTGCGCCTCTAACCATCTAGTTAAATACTCAATTGTGGTGATGATGTACCGTGCACTAGTCTTCTTTCCCAGAGGCTGAATTGGTCCCACAAAGTCAATCGCCCACTTCTCGAATGGCTGTAACGACACCTGCTGATTCATAGGCAACTCATCCCTTGGCGATGGCCTGCTAGTCCTTTGGCATGCATCACATGCCCTACAATACGCTTTTGAGTCCTTATGTAGTGTCAGCCACCACAACCTAGTGTGTAGAATATTATAGACTGTTGCTTTTCCCGCATAATGTCCTCCTGCGGCTCCTCCATGAGCCTTAGTGAGGATGCTGTTTCATTCAAATTTTGGCACATAACGTCGTAGTATTTCACCTGATCCCATTTTATACAAGTGCCCTGAAATGACAGAAAAGTATGCCACGCACACCACCAATTCCTTCTTTTGTTGGCTAGTATATCCTTCTAGAGCTGTTCCCGTCATCAGGAAGTGTATAATATCTTAAAAGTGACTATCCACGACACACACTGTATAGAGTTGCACGTCGGGTAGTCCTTCCTCCAAATTAGTAGGTTCCTCTCTTGTTTCAATGCGCAACAGATGATCCGGTCCAGCATTCAATCGTCCTGGTTTCACAATAACTTCAAAATCATGTTCCTGAAACAACAACAAACATCTTCATATTTTCCCTCCCAACACAGGCTTGTTCACCAATCTTTGCAAACTTCGGCTCTACTTCCCTACCAATGTTCACCTGTCTAGTTTTGAGTGGCATGGTGATGTTTGAATTCTCTACTTGCATTCCTTCGACTTCGCGGTGACCTTCAGTCTCTGGAATATTAATCTTCGTCGGATCTTCGTCTTCTTCTTCCGCTGTCACATTGTAGCACTCCAGCACGTGGCTCAGTTGAGTAGTCCAATCAGGTTGAATCAAATCTAGAGGATCCTGCGGTATCCTGAAGATCGTTGCCTTGACCTCCTGCAATGCTTCCTCAATACATTCAAATCCATCCTCAAAGCTGAACTTCACCAAAAATCCTTTGCGCAAAACATCCCATTCTTCAGTGCCATGGCAAAGCTTTGTCTCCAAGTACCAATTCATCGATATAACATCCAAGGTATGAAAAAACAAATGTACCCACTCCGGCTAAGGCTCTGCTCCATACACTTCAGTCCATTTGGCCAAATGGTCACGCAGGTCATTCCTCCCATCATATTTTTCTGTTAGCCGCACTTGTGGGTGACCAAACCACACACTCATCATCTTTCTATACACACGCCAATCATTAAAACTATCCTTCTGTGTGCCCCACCATCTTGCAGGCGTAGCACGCAACGCCCAATCCAAGGCCTGGAAGTGATGCTTCTTTGGCACTTCTCTCTAGAATGTATCCAAAAAGTTAGCAACATAAGTTAAACCATCATAGTAAGGAAAATTTCTTACCTCTGACGATACATAACGCACCGACTTGGTCATCATATTACAGCGCAACATGGATCTTCATGCAGTTGATTCTGCTAGTGCTCCAACTCTTTGTATGAATATGATGTATAGGAAATTTCACGGTCCCATGAAATACACCCATCTACTATCGGATTCAACCAACCTTGATCTCGTGCCGTTATCTTGTAAATCTGGTCCAAATCATCATCACTTTCATAATCACAGACCGGTTTAGTATAGCGCGATCCTTCTGTAGGGTCTAGGGGCACCACTACGCGGAGCGGTTTCTTCTCAAATATCATCTTCTGCTTCTTCAAATTGATTACCCCATTCATGTCAGTCGCCCAATCAATCCCAAGGAGTGCGGGGTAGGGATTGCTGTCATCCACAATATCTATTACTTCAAAATCACCTAATGTGCTCATGCCCTCAATATCAACCGTTACTCCCTAAAATCTTCCCATGGGGATGATTTTATGTTGATTTTCCATTCTTAACTGAATCGGAGAACACTGTAGCACAGGTCTCCCCATCCTCTCCCATGTATGTTTCAGCAAAAAATTTGCATCCGCCTCCATATCTAGAATAACTTGATCCATCTCATATTCTCATATTTGCATAGTGAGCCTCATCTCATGCCCGTTCTCACCTTATGCCTGTCAATCTTCCTCATTATGTGTGGCTTGTTAATAGCGTTTTCCTTCCCAGCGCATCTATTGATCAGTTCTTGCAGTCCCTTCACAACCTTGCTATCACGTAGTATCTTCATACAGGTCTCTAAGAAAGTAGTAATCATGGAGGGGTCCATTTCTTCAGCCGACTTCTCCTGACTTCCTGAGGTAGAGGCCTCAATGAAGCTTTTCTTCGCTTTCTTAAACGTTTCTCTTGTGCGTTCTAGATCAAACTCGGTCTCTTTTTCTGGCACTTTGTAGACCCACTCACCTTCTTCAGGCTGCTTCCCCTTATCTTCAACAGTCGTCATTCCACTCCGCAACACAATATTTACCTTAGGATGTTATGAAACCAGCTCACAAAAAGATAGAAAAGATAGATCAACGCCTTAGAATTCAACCTCTCCGAGGGGGCAACCTCCTTTACATTACACAAATGAATGATTCTTTGATGATTCAAATGACAAAACCTCCTTTCTATATATAGGAGTCTAAGGAGTCACAATATAACCCTAACAATAATAATATAAAGGCACAAAAATAACAATAGAGGGATTCTATGGGGCACAGTAATAACAATATGGGTACAATAAGGGCACAACAATATTAACAAGGGATATAACTACAATAGTAATGGGGTAATCACTATTATTATAGAGACCTAACATGCCCCTCTCCTTCAAAAAAGTGTTGTCCTCAACGCTTGAGTAGTTCTGGATGCTTCTGTATAAAATTCTCATCCTCCCATGTGGAATCTTCAGCGGATAAGTTCTTCCACTTGATGAGATACTTCGAAATTGATCGATTTCGTAGCTGTCAAGTTCTTGTTTCTGTGATTGCTTCTGGTTCCAATATAATTTTTCCTTCCTCGTCAAGTTCTAGCAATATTGTTTTAACTGGGAGCTTGTCGTCTATAACCTTCTTTAAACATGAAACATGGAAAACTGGGTGCACTCGAGAAGCTGCAGGAAGCTCCAATTTGTATGCCATAGTACCAATCTTTTGCAACACCTTGTACGGACCGTAATAGTTTGGTGATAATTTATTATCCTTCTTAGATTGCTTGAGGGAAATTTGTTTATATGGTTGTAGCTGTAGGAATACCCAATCACCTACATCAAAAATTCTTTCGCTCTGATGTTGATTTGCCTGTTGTTTCATTCTATTTTGCGCCAACACGAGGTTATCCTTTAAGACTTGGAGGACTTGTTGTTGATGCTCGATGTGATGTTCCGTTGCTTGAACCTTAGAATTTTCTCTTAAATATGATGTGATGGATGGTGGCCAATATCCATAAAGTGCCATAAATGGGGTCATTTTTGTTGCTGTATGGAAGGAAGTGTTATACCACCATTCAACTATAGGCAACCATTTGACCCATTATGTCTGTTTATTAGATACAAAGCAACGAAGATATCCTTCCAAACATTTGTTTACTATCTCAGTTTGCCCATCAGATTGAGGATGATAAGATGAGCTATGAGCTAACTGAGTACCGAGACAAGAAAATAATTCTGTCCAAAAATTTCCAGTGAAAATGGGATCTCTGTCACTTACAATAATCTTTAGGTTTCCATGTAGCTTTTGAATTGTTTCCATAAATGCAGTAGAAACTGTAATGGCTTTAAATGGATGTGATAATGAACAAAAGTGTGAATACTTGGTAAGTCTGTCAACTACCACCATGATGACACTCTTTCCCTTAGACTTGGGTAAACCTGTGATAAAATCCATTGAAACCTCTTTTTGTACCTTCTTACGAAACTTCAATCCGATGCTCAGAGAGAAAGTTATGACGATTTTCCCTAGGTCACCTGTTTGGAATGTAATTCAGGAGTCTGCAAAAAGACCAACTTCCTCAGATCATATCTCCGCAAATACAGTGCGAAAAACTCTGAAATTCAGACCCAAGGTTCAGTGCGATTTCGTCTCAAATGGTTTTTTTTTTTTTTTCGCTTCTGAAACATCGCAGAAAAAAGGTTATAGCAAAAATGCCACGATGACCTATTTGGAGCAGCGAAGCCCTAGAATCCAAAGCTCTGATACTAAATGTTATGAAACCAGCTCACAAAAAGATAGAAAAGATAGATCAACGCCTTATAATTCAACCTCTTCAAGGGGGCAACCTCCTTTACATTACACAAATGAATGATTCTCTGATGATTCAAATGACAAAACCTCCTTTCTATATATAGGAGTCTAAGGAGTCACAATATAACCCAACCGAACTAATAATAATAATATAAAGGCACAAAAATAACAATAGAGGGATTCTATGGGGCACAGTAATAACAATATGGGGACAATAGGGGCACAACAACATTAATAAGGGATATAACTACAATAGTAATGGGGTAATCACTAGTATTATAGAGACCTAACATAGGATCTTCCTCACAAGGCTCAACCCTCATCATCTGCAGGTTTTGAGTCGGCTGTTGAGGTTGCGCCCCCGTTTTGCGTATCTTAGCTAGTAATATAGGGCAATCCTCCATCTCATGGTCAAACTGAGTACAATATCAGCATGAAAGATGTGTCAGATTCGGGCAGTCTCGCGCATAGTGTCCCGGGCCTCCATAGTTGTAACAAATGGCCTGTGCCTGACCTCTACTAGGTCCTCCTCCACCTCAGCCTCGTCTGCGTCCTTGATACTTGCCTCGCGCTCCCCCAACGCCTTGGTTTGGAGGCTGAGTTTCTGCCTACACCCTATATGCAGGCATTCTATCCATCATTAATTCTTAACTATGACAATTGCGCTCATCATGACCCACTGATTGATAGAAGTTGCAGAAGAGTTGTTGCAGTTTATATACGAATTTCTGCAGAAAATGGCAATTGTCTGTCGCATGTTTTCCAACTACCTGACACATAGCACACCATAGCATGGGCCCTATACTTGGCCCTGTTGGACAATGATATTTTTCATGCCCTTGGCCTTTGCACTTTAGGCACCAAACTTCTTCGCGCACCTCAGGCCGAGTTGTTCTATCTTTCTTCAGACTCTGCATTTCTAGGCAAAGGTTCTGCAACTACGCATGAATTTGCTGAACCCCCGATTATCATCTTACATCAGTGTCTCATGCAATCTCATCACAATTTCTAGGGCTTCCGCCTGGGTCCCAATATTTTGTTGTGATAGCGCAACCCTTAGATGAGGCAGGAGCAAAGCCACAAACCATTCGCGGTGCTGCTCGTTAGTCAGATTCATTTTAGCTTCGCAGATTGTATACTTCAATATTTGATCTAGATCCCACGGTGTCTCACTAGGCTTCATCATGATCTCTTTGAATCCCAAAATTGATTGCGCTTCAAAATTAGGTCTCCTGGATTCCTTATTTAGTGCGGTATCAATATCTGATAATGCAGACATCGGGTTATCAGTGCAGTACTTAATGTACCACGTTAACGCGCGATCCAGCAAAGCACTAACCAACGTTGCTTTCTTTATTTGATCATCCGTGATACCCTGAGCTTCCCATATAGCCTTCACGACGAACCAAAACTGGTTCAGATCTTCATTTCCAAAGCCCTTGAACACAAGTAGCTTTAATGAGTTCAACATACTGAATGGTGGTGGTGGTGTTGGTGAAGGTGTATGAGGCGGAGGTGAAGATGGAGGCAGTGTGGGTGGATGGGGTATTTGCGGGAACCCTTTCTTTATCAATTGAACAATGCTCCATGGATAATTATGTGTTGCTTCATTGTTGTCACTCAGAGGAGGTTCAATTAGCAGGCTATATTCAGGACCTATTTTCCCTTTGTCCCTGAATGTCCTTCCACTTCACATAGCCCCAAACATCAAGGTAGCTTCATAACCCACTTTTCACACAAGAGCGTCTTAATCCAGGTATTTAAGGACTTTAAATACTTACCTCGCGACCCCTTGAAGAAGCGGTGCTCTTCTTCACTGTAACTGAGAGAGGTATTGGCCGCGAACTCTGTCACATACCCTCCTATGATACAATTGAGCTAATGATCGACAACGCGTGCGATATTAGCTTCACAGGCTTCTAATCTCCGCACTAACTCGGGGGTCCAGACTATTGGACCATCAAGCCTCCACCTTCCTTGTCCGTCTGCCAATTTCGCGATCCACTCGTACAACTCGACCGAGAAGGAACAAAATAAGGTCTCACATATCTCTGTGTACAGGTATCTGTCCAACCATTATTCTTTCATTAATTGTAGACTCTTGTTCTCTTGTGTCATAAATTTGTGAATTTTTCTATCCAACCAGTCTTCGATCTCCTTCTTAGTTGGATTCCAGTGATGCGACATCACACATCTCGTTATGTAGGTCCCAGTCCCAGCAATAGAACCATTTGTTGGCTTAATGGGCCCTGAACCAGGTTCAACGTTAATTATCCAAGCAAATCCCTACACTACTGGCGCTTTCAACATCAATCCACGAAGTGCGGACTGAAGTCTCACTTAAAGCAGTATGGGGAGATGCAAGAACCAAGTTTCCGCACCTTGAGATTGTTGTGATGTATTTTTATACCCTAACAATTCCTTCGCGCAGACTGATAGGCCCTGTAGGTCTTATCGATATACTTCTCCTATTCGGCTTCGAGATTTGCGCGAAGGTCTGCGATCATCCTTTGTGTACCCTAAATAGGAAATTCAGACACTTACGTGCCTCTGTAATTACCCTTACTTCAGTGTTTACCTAGATTAACTTAAGTATTGGATAACTTCAACATGAATTATGATTATCTTCGCGTAAACATATATTCTCACTTGCGTTCATATGACAAAGTAAAACACATAGATTCGCGCATCAATACAACATTAAATCATAAACCTAGTATTCAACATAACATAGCTGCATACATTCATAACAGAAGTAAAATAGCTCATACATAGGTATCTCTAGAATAATTCTCTTTATTGATGTTTCAGATCTTCAGTACAAACTCTAACTTCCCTGCACACACAATTGCAGGGGTCCGCGCACTCACCTGTGGACTTCTACCCTAGGCCTCTGTGCACATAGCTGCAGAGCCTCTTTCCTACGCTAAAACTCTTCGCTCTTAGCTCTCACAGACCCATCACATAAAACATAACCAGAATCCACTAAACTAACTTAGACTCTTCTAAGTCTTCCTTTTTATACAATCCCATGGTCCATGGACCATGGGTGGATCTCTTAAAGCTGACACAAGTTACATAAACTAAGGGCAGAAACCATTTTTGACTCTTTACATCTTCACGGTCTGCGACCATAAAGTGCAGAGACTTTACATTCTTTATACAAAACTTGGGCCTTTAGCCCCAAAACTTGGGCTTTTAACCCCAACATTGACCCTAGGGGACCTGTTCCCAACATAAAAGGAATTGATTTTATACATTTTCAACAATCTTAAGTCAATTTAATTGTAAATTTCAATTGGTAACTACTCCTGAAACTCGTTCAAATGTTGATTGTAAAGAGGATATTTGAGCAAAGGAAAATCTTATAGAAAATCTAAGTTAAATGATGATCATGTCTACGATGTGCCTTCTTTAGAAGTTAAATCATAATCAATCCATATTACTTCGGTAGAAGACTCATATAGTAAATAGAGTATGACTAATAGTTTCATGAAAGAGTGATCACCTCATGAAAATGATCTATTCTCTAGTACTCATTATCTTATATATAATGATATTTTCTATAATTCCCATACATATGATAATTATCTGGTTAATCTTCATGTTCCAACTCCTTGTACTAATTCAAAAACAAATCAAGTAGAAGAACATGAAAAAAAAGAAAATCTACGCAATGATCTTGGTGAGGTTTCACTAGACCATGTCCATGAAATTGATATTGAAAACAATCAACATAGTAATGAATCTCTTGCATATCCATTTGTCGATGTTTATAAATCTGATCTTTGTTATGATTTGCATGAGAGGGAAGTTTGTTATGATGATTATGATGATTTTCTAGAACGTCCTAAACATATATATGAAATATCAATTTTATGTTCTTTTAGTGATGATATTTCTTCCCACAAACCTATTTCTTTATCAATAGGGAGATTAAGAATTGATTCAAATCTGTCTCCAAGGATCTCTTTTATTGATTTAGATTAACATATGATTAATGAAGAATTTTGTGTTCATCATAATCGATTATATGAGATTAAGGATAACAATCAATTAATTATTGGTTCTCATCATAATACTAATAAAAAAATAATTGCATCAAGTGATGAGGGTTCAAAAATTATCATTTGATTTTGTTACTTCATCTGAAATTGTTAATTCTGAAATTTGTAGTTATGATAAGAATTATTGAGAGAACAAGATACTTCAATTAATTACTTTGTCAAATTCTTATTTTCTTGATGTCACCTTTGACATGCATCTTAATGATGATACCAATATTGTTTTACATCATTATCGAGGACCTTTTGCATCTCCAAATTCTTTCAAACAACTCAGTGTTAATGTTTGTGCTTAAAACGATATGATTGGAGATTGGCTTGAGTAGTCCTATCAAGCAAATTTCCCGCAAAATGTTGAGATAATACTTGTCTTGCATATCATTAAAGACTTTCCAGGTAAGAATGATTGATTTACTTTTAATTTCGTTATGCTCCAATTCCTTTTACTAATTGGAGATCTCTTTGTTGTTATAGGATTGGAGCTGCTTGAATGGCTACATTGGAAATATCATTTCACTTAGCTTTTTGATTTTCATAGTAGCGTAGGGTAGGTTTAGGAGTAGAATAGTTTTTTTTGATATTTTAGAATAATGCAGGTATGAGAAATGGGAGCTAGAGATAAGTCTTCATTATGGCATTGTTAGGGGAGTTTACTTAACCTTTATTCTTTCGCTTTCTGTAACCTTGTAATTTTTATCCTTAGATTAACAAACAAGAATACATTTAGTGAAATCATAATTCATAAGCTTATCTTTAATCCTCAAGGCTTTCCTTACCTTTGAATCAACATTATACCTACTCATTTTATTTTAGACTCGTTGAGTTTAGCATTGATTTATTTAGTGTGTAATCAAAGGCCTAATTATCAAACATATTACACAATGCTAACTATTTTTTTTTAAAGCCAAGTGTATGTTCATAAAAGGGATAAATTATTAAAGGGAATAAAATATATATAAGTCATTAAGATTTTATATAATCCCTATATGTTGATCCTTTTCATCTTTCTTGGCTTGTGATTTTATTAACGCATTATGGATGTTTATTGGTTATTGGCCTATTTACATGCCTTTTGTTTCTTTGCTTGATTTGAAACTTGTAGGTCTTTCCAAATTTTTCTCTCCTTGGTTTGAATGGGGAAGACTTATAATGTTTCCAAGTTAGACTTGGCATGATTGTTGGGCAATTATTTTATGCTCTATTATCCATAAGCATAATATTATATTTAAGGGATATTTCTTCAAAGATGATCTCATTATACTGACTTTCAACTTTCCTAACTAGTCAAGTCCATGATTTTATAAAATTTATGATGGTTATGGCACATTGCATTTAAATCTTTCTGTAATTATCTAAATAAACTATTTATTAACCTCAATTATAAGAAAGCAAATCAACAATTTCTTTAAGGTAATTAGCTCTTGGGAAACAAGACTAGCCAAGTAAATATTAGTTACCTAAAACTTTTTACGCCATTCGTTTTTCTTAAGGAGCTAACTTACCTCTCCATCTATTAAGTATATCTTGCAGATTAATAATAATTATAGTTAATCCTTAAACATAAATAGTTGACTACGAGATAGGAGGTCTCATTGCGAGCCAAACTACCTTAATCATAGGCCCTAACATAGTGACATTACCACTACTGGTCACCAATCCAGGGTAATGGATTTTAGCCACAAGGTTGAAGGATAAGAGGTCTCATCACGAGCTAACTTGTTCACTTTGTTAGTTCCTGTGAATGGCATTACGACCAGCTGGTTAACAAGAAAGGACAATGATCTTAAGTTAACATCCAAATAAGTTTTTGAAATCATATTGTAACTATGTATTCATTTCTAATAGAACTACTACATTTGGGCATAAATTCCAACGATGGAATCCTAAGGAATGGATAAAATCGGAAACAGTTTCAGAATTAAATGTATCTTTTATTTTTTGTTTTTCTAAAATCTTGACGCCTGTTGAATATTCGAAGAGAGTTATTTAATTGTCGATGATCCAACTTATGTAGGAATGCAACAAAATACAAATATACACATAAACACAAATATGCAACATAAATAAAATTCACTTCATTAATATCAAAGAACTAAAATATGCTTACATAGAGAAATGGAAATAAACTAGCTCGGGCGAAGGTAGCTTATCTCTAGGAAGAGATGTGGTGGCTACATGCCTCTGAACTATGTTACAATGAGGCTCAAAGGCCTATTTATTATTGAGAAACATTGGAAAACCCTAAATATCCAAAAACCTAACTCGAGGAGATGAAGCACCAAAACTCTGGGCCCTGTTTGGGTAAATTGGTACATCAACTTCCCGGGGTCGTAACTTTGGCATATGATCTCTGTTTGGCTATCATAATACATCGTTTCGAAGATATCAAAGAGGAGGAAAAAAAAATTAGTTGGCTAATTTGGGACACTTTTGGTCTCTCCGTGTTCTCTAAAAACGTCTTTTAGTCCCTCAAACGGCTCCGAAAGTTTAGGACCCAAAAAACTGCCAAAAATAGTAAGTTGTGCTACAATTAAGGAAACTAAAAAGAAACAATAGTGGGGGTCCAAGTCGAATAGGCTGGTGGCCACCAATATCTACTTAGATCAGTCCTCCCCCCTTAGGAAGCAATGGTCCCCATTGCGTTGAGTGCCTCCATGAGATGGGTAACTTCTGCTGAACTTGGTCCCTAGTGAGCCACTTGCCTTGGTGCAGGAGTTGGTCAGCTTTGACAACCCGATACAATTGGATATTCTGTTGGCGAGTGTTCTTGATCTTCGTATCCATGATCTAATGAGTTTTGGCTTATTCCATGCAGTCCGAGTTTAACTCTGTTGGTGTGAGTTGTTCTGAATTGTCTGATGAGTCTAATAATGGTGGAAAGTATGGTTGAAGGCAGTCCACATTGAACACTGGGTGCATGCCAAGGAATAGTGGAATGTTGAGCTCGAAAGCATTGTCCCCTACAACCTTAGTGATGGTGTAAGGCCCATATTGGAGTGGGAAAATCTTGTAGTGGGGCCCATCAAGACACTCTTTCTACAAATGTAACCAAAAATTGTCGCCCACTTGGAACTTGTGTGGCACCCAATGTTGATTACGACGTTGCTTGTACTTAGCACTGATTTTGTCCAATATGTGATGGAACTGCTGGTAGATGTACTAAATGTGCTCAATGAAGTTGTTAGTCTTGTAAACTTCAGATTGGACATGAGACGAATCTACCTAAGTAGTTGCAAATGGTATGGCCACATCAATGGGACATAGTGGTTGGAATCCGAAACCCACATGAAAGGGGTTATGGCCAGTTGAGCTATGGAGAGCTCTGTTGTAGCTGTGATGGAAATAAGGGAGGCTATCATCCCATGTGGGTGGATGCTTCGAGTTGTACATATGTAGAATGTGTACGATCATCCTATTGATGACCTCAGTTTGTCCATCAGTTTTGGGGTGGAAAGGCGTGGACTTAGTGAGCTTGGTATCATACATCGACTAGAGACTTGACCAAAATGTACTTAGGAACTTGCTGCCCTGATATGAGATAATGGGCTATGAGATCCCAAAGTGTACCCACACTTGTTCAATGAAAAGCTTAGCAGTGGCTTCTACTGTGATACTCTTCTTGCAGGCTGCTAGAAGGGCCATCTTAGAGAATCTATCGACGACCATGAAAACACAGTCATTGCCATGCTTAGTAGAAGAAAGGCCCGACATGTAATGGATGGAGATGGATTCCCAAGGTCGACTAGGAGTAGGTAGAGGAGTGTATAGGCCTTGCTTATTGATGGTTGGTTTGATAATGGCATAGGAAGTACAGGATCTGATGTACTTCCCAACATCCTGTCGAAGGTTCGACCAATAAAAATACTTATGCAACATTTCCATTGTTTTCTCTACCCGAAATATTCAATGATCCGACTATAGTGCACCTCCAAAAACACTTTGGCATGCTTGCATAACAGTGCATCCTTGAGGTGAAAATTTGGAAATTTCTTGCCTTCCAGGAGTGTCTGGTATGTGTTGCTGAATTCTGGATCGCTCTTGTAAAGATGCAACCACCTCGTAGTCTCGTGCCCACAAGAGTTTAGCACAATGTCTCGTGCCCACAAGAGTTTAGCATAATGGTTAACACCATGATTGGCAGTCAGCTGAGGCAGTTTGCAACATTGTTGTTGTTGTCCTTCTTTTACTTAATAATCAAATGGAATTGTTGTAGGTATGTGGACCATTTTTGATGGTGATCGTTCTGCAACTTCCCTTGTATCTGTATGAACTGTAGGGGTTAGTGGTTTATGTGGATGACCATTTCCTTTCCCAGAATGTAATGCTTCTATTGTCGATAGGCCTACACAATGGAATACATATCTTTTTCATAGGTGGGATACTTTCAGATAGTGTTTGAAAGTGTCTCACTGTGATATGTTACGGGATGCCCCTGCTAAGTAAGAATTGCACCAATAGCATAGTAGAAGGCATCTATCTCGATCTCAAATGGGTGCTCTAAGTCTAGTAATGTGAGCACTGGTGCAGAGCAGAGGCGATGTTTCAACTTTCCAAATCCCATCTGTTGGGATTCAGAATAAAATAAATTATCTTTCGCTCCTCCCTTGGTGACTTGACTCAAAGGAAAAATGATATGAGAGAACCCCAACACGAACCTATGGTACAAGTTGGCAAGACCGAGAAAAGTACGGAGCTCTGTTAGAGTGGTTAGGGTTGGCCAATCCCGAATGAATTGTATCTTGTATGGGTCTAAATGCACACCCCGCTCATCAATGATGTACTCCAGATATTAAACTTGGGTCATACCAAAAGTGCATTTCTCCAAATTGGCACACAACTTGTGTTGCTGCAGGGTTTGGAGGACCTGTCGAATATGGTGGAGGTGCTCTTCCCAACCCTGGTTAAAGATTAGAATGCCATCCAGATACATCACCATGCATGACTTAGCGAAGGGTCACAAGATGTCATCCATCAACCTCATGAAGGTTGCGGGGGCATTCGTTAACTCAGAAGGCATGACTAGCCATTCAAAAGGATCCTCCTTGGTTTGAAGGAAGTCTTCCACACATCGGAGGGTTTGATCAGTACCTGATGATAACTGGACTTCAAGTCAATCTTGCTGAAATATTCAGGGCCCTTGAGATGGTCCAGAAGGTCATCAATCCGTGGGATTGGATACCTATTTCGGATAGTGATATTGTTCAACACTCGATAGTCAATATAGAGTCTCTAGATCCCGTCCTTCTTCTGAACCAAACAATCGGACTCCCACAGGGTGATGATGTAGTATACCTAGGGGGATAATATGGGGTACAAAGGGAGGTACCCAAGGGAATAATATAATAATGGGATGGGCCATAGTAATAAATAAGGTGGTTAACTTGTATCATGTAAGGGACCACAAGTAGTTAGCAATAATGTAATAAGCCCATGGTATTAGATAGATGGTATTGACGGAACCATGGTAATGAACCATGGTATTGTATGTATGAAGCCTATATAGAGGCTAGAGACTCCCCATTGAGAGATGTCAAGAAATATTGTATGAACAAGCATATGGCTTGTGGAGAGTTCTCCTTCCTTAAGGAGTGAATGTATGGTGTTGCCCTACCTTAAGGGTTTGATATCAATAAATAAGTATTTCTATCTATATTTAGATCTTGTTTTTCTTGGGTTTATTTGAATTGTCTTATATTTTCATATCAGATCTATAACAAGTGGTATCATAGCACTTTCATGGGCAAAAGTGGAGATTTTTTTTTTTAATTTTTTGCAAGAACTTTCTGGGATGGCGAGTTTGCAGATCGGATATGTATGCAGTTTTGGGGCAAAATCTGAAAAATCTAATTATAGATCTGGATTCTTTGTGAAAAAATACCCAATTTCAAAAAAAATTCGGCCAAATCGGAGTCCGGATGAAGGAGATATCGCTGATCTAAAAATCAGTGGTGTTGTAGACATTTTTCGGGGCGATGAATTTACAGATCATATCTATATGATTTGGGGAGAATTCTACAAAATCTAATTGTAGATCTGGGTTTTTGATGAAAAAATACTCTATTTAAAAAAAAATCAGTCGAATTGGAGTTCGAATGAAGGAGATCTCGCTGATTTAAAAATCAGTGCTGTTGTAGACATTTTTTGGGGCAGCGAGTTTGCGGCATAGATCTGTATATTTTGGTGCAAAATCTATAGAATATAAGTGTAGATCTGGATTTTTTGTGAAAAAATACCCAAGTTCAAAAAAAAAAATGACCGAATTGGAGTATGGATGAAGGAGATATCACTGATTTAAAAATCAGTGGTGTTGCAGACATCTTTTGGGGCGGCGAGTTTGTAGATTAGATCTGTATGATTTGGGGAAAAATCTACAAAATCTAATTGTAGATCTAGGTTGTTGGTGAAAAAATACTCAGTTTGAAAAAAAAAATCAGCTGAATAAGAGTCCGGATGAGGGAGATATTGTTGATTTAAAAATCAGTTGGGTGGCAAACATTTTTCAGGGCGACGAGTTTGCGGAGAAGATCTGTACGTTTTGGTGCAAAATATATAGAATCTAATTCCATATCTGGATTGTTTGTGAAAAAATACCCAATTTCAGAAACAAAATCAGTCGAATCAGAGTCCGGATGAGGGAGATATCGTTAATTTAAAATCAATGTTTTTTTTTTTTTTCAGAAATTTTTTGGTGACAGCAGGACATTTGCAGTGCGGATATGAAATTCCAGTGCCTAGATCGGGATTTCTACCACATAGGAAGATGCAGAATGGTTGTTCCAGTTTCAAAAACAGGTCATAATAGGGATTCTGAGCAATATTGACGGAATTGTGGCAATTTAAAATTTTTGCCAAGTAAGTGAGTTTTTCCCAAACCCTCTTCATGGAGATGCTATATATTACAGGAAAAGATGATAGCCCTACTATTGAAGAATTCATATAGGGACAAAAGTTCAAATATGAGAAATTTTGGAGGGACATGGTACCGCTTAATTTCCAAGATGAGGCGTCCAAATGGTTGCACTCATTTGACAACAAGTAGGGGACCAAACTGTCAGATGAAGAATTTGAAAGAGTCCTTTTAGACAAATGGTCTCATGCTAGAAAACAGGAAAATGAAACATGTAAGGGGTTATTTTCTACTGGTATATCCTTATTGCAGGTTCATGGATTCATTCAGAAGGAGAAAATCGTTGTGTCTATAAATTCTAGTTGTCAGCATAATTTTATCAATGTTAATTTGGCAAAAAAATTGCAAGTCCCAGCAAAACACGTGGCACACACACATGTTAATAATGAGCAGGTGCAAGTTTATAAAGATTTTTATGGACAAGTATGTATTGCATTCTGATTTTTATGCTTCAGATATGGATAACATGGATGTTGTTTTGGGCTATCCTTGGATGGAATTTGTGGGTACTGTCAATATTAATGTGCAGAAGAAATTCCTGAAGCTCTGGTATAAAAAGAAGAAAATTACATTGCAGGATATTTCCATTAAGACCCAAGCAGAGACTATGGAGGCAGAAGCACAAATCGCTAATGAAACTTACACATCACATGATGAGCCTTTGATGGTCGACAATCAAACACAAAGAAAGATACACGGTTGGTTAAAAATTCAGCATATCACCACCCACATCACCCAACAAGAAAACAACCAACAAGATTGCAACAAATTAGCTACAAGGACAACATCCCTGACATGGCATATAGAGAGGGGCGATGATCCACCTACTATACATCAACACAGAAGAGCTATGAGGATCAACTTCCATCTCAAGCGAGCGAGGCACTAGCTAGATCGAGAGTCCACCTTTCTCTTGGATGGCTAGATGCACGTGCATGGTACCAGTGGACTACCCTTTTGAGTAGATCTTATTATTTGTGTTCTTCCCATGTTTTGGGGATGAAACATGTTAAGGGGGGTGGAATGTAGTATACATAGGGAGGATAATATGGGGTACAAAGGGAGGTACCCAAGGGAATAATGTAATAATGGGATAGGCCATAGTAATAAATAAGGTGGTTAACCCGTATCATGTAAGAGAGCACAAGTAGTTAGCAATAATGTAATAAGCCCATGGTATTAGATAAATGGTATTGAGGGAACCATGGTAATGACCCATGGTATTGTATATATGAAGCCTATATAGAGGTTAGAGACTCCTCATTGAGAGATGTCAAGGAATATTGTATGAACATGCATATGGCTTGTAGATTGTTCTTCTTCCTTAAGGAGTGAATGTATGGTGTTGCCCTACCTTAAGGGTTTGATAACAATAAAGAAGCATTTCTATATATATTTAGATCTTTTTTTCTTGGGTTTATTTGCATTGTCTTATATTTTCATATCAGATCTATAACAGATGAACTTATACTGATGTTCCATTTATGCAACAATTCATGAATCTGCCTCCCGATTTCATCGTTCTCCAGAACAGAGCGTCGATAGATCAATCCATTAATGGGTTGCAGCGTGCTCAAAGTCAGATCGATAGAGTGCTTGACATGATAGTGTAGAGGTACCCATGTGGGTGAAGTGAAGATATCCCTATACTCCTCCATAAAATTGTCCATCTACTGTTGCCATGCAGAGGAACCTTGTATGGAGGTCATGGCCACAATCTTCTTATTTCCCTAAGGGAAAATCATAAGGAAAACACATTTCCCGGCCTGGGAAATGATCTTACTGCATTGCTTTGTAGTGATCAAAGAAATGGTGGTAGGCGGTGTTACTTCCAGTATCCCGTACAACTGATTTCCCAAAGTAATAATAACAGTGCCAGGACTAGAATCATACACAACATGTAGCTTCCACAAGTATGGTTGGTCTAATAATACATCACAAACTTCAAGAGGAGCAACATCACACTGTACTTCATATGTGAAGGGATTGAAGCTATAGGGAAGGCGACATTGTTGGCTAATGCAAGGATCTCACCCTTGGTGAAGCCACCTGATGGTGTAAGACTATGGGTGTGGTGTGGTTGGTAGTGCCAACCGCTTCATAACCTCTGCTGAAATGAGTGATCCAGGTGGATGTGTTGGCTACCCACCTATTCCACTTGGACCTCCATCACTGCCTCTTTCAGTTTCCTTAATTGTAGCACAATTTACTAGATTTGGCAGTTTTTTCGGGTCCTGAACTTCCTGAGACTTTTTGAGGCCCTAAACAACGTTTTTTAGGAGCCATTTTGTAAAGCCACTCAAAAGCTGTAGTCCTCAGATATATCTTTCTAACAAGGTATTGTGCGTGTCAAACGAAGATCGTATGCCAAATTTACGACCCCGGGAAGTTGATGTACCAATTTACCCAAACAGGGCCCACAATTTCGACACTTTAGTGCCTAGGGTTAGGTTTTTGGATGTTTAGGGTTTTCTATTGTTTCTCAATAATAAATAGGCCTTCAAGCTTCATTAGAACATAGTTCAGAGTCATCATTAGGGGAATTTTGAGGTCTAAAATGGGCCTCCTAAGAATCAAAATAAATCACATATAGAAAGACCTTTGTCGACGCGCTTCGAGCCAGCAAGTGTGGCTCATCGTCAGGACAAGTTGAAGAAAACAGATCCAGCTTTGCGTGTTAAATAGTCTGAGCAGGGCCTCCAACAGCTATCTAGATTAACGGCTAGCTTTGACTAAGGGACAGTCAAAAAGTCAAATTGATTATTTCAAGGAAGATAGTAATGACCATACCTATATATAAAAATATAATTATATAAATGAAATAATTTAAGAAGGGGTTTACATTAATAATTAGTTAAAATGTATAATTTAATAATTAAAATTTTTTATTAAATGGGAATTAGTTACATTGAAGACCCAACTTATTTATAAATAAGGTAAATATAATTAAATAAAATAAATAGTAATAATACAAATCAACAAATAAATAAATAATAATAATATATATTCGTTAGATAAATAAATAAATAGATAAAAATCTATATAAAAAATAAATAATAATAATAATATATATAAATTAGTTATGAATAAAGTAAATAATAATAAGAAAATAACTAATATATATTCGTTAATAAATAAATAAATTACCAATAATAACAATATATAAAAATTAGTTACGAAACAATAATAAAATGGATAATAATAATAATAATATATATTCCTTAATAGATAAATAAAATTAATAAATTAAAGTATATAATATATATAAAATAATAATAATATATATAAAAAATTAGTTACGAAGAACTAATCAAATAAATAAATAAATAATAAAAATAAAAATAAGTAAATAAATATTTGTTATAACAATAATAATTAGGGAAAAGGGGACGACTCAACAATAAAAATAAGCAAATAAATAAATAATAATAATAATATATATTCGTTAATAGATAAATAAATAATTAATATATATATATATATATATATATATATATATATATATATATATATATATAAATAAAATATAATATAAATAAATAATAATTAAAAAAAATAAAAATAAAAATAAATAAATAAATAAATAAATATTAGCTATGATAATAGATACCAATATCACCCAGGGAAAAAAGGAGCGACACAAAATAAACAGGAGACGGACTGGAAAGAGTCCAGAGCCAAAAAGGATAAACCCTAGGAAATAGGAAGGCTCTAGGGGAATGACGAAAGTGAAACAGATGAAAGGGGGGGGGGAGACTAAGATGAGAGGGCAGGGATCCAACATCTACTGATCTTCCAGCCGTCATCTCTGTTGAGATTGTTAGGCCTTCTTTCAATCTCAATAGCTTCCCTGAGTTTCCGATGATGGAACTGGGCAACCTTGGCAACAACCTTAGCCTCCTCAATACAAACGTGATGCTTGGTCTTATCCACATGCTCTGCTAGCGCTGAAGACTTGGTTCTCCCATGTCTTAGGTCAGCTGCATGTTCGCTAATCCTTTAATGGATGGAGCGCCCTGTTTCCCCGATGTAGGGGGTCCCACAAGAACAAGGGATCAAGTAGACACCCTTCATGTCCTTGGGGTTAACGGGATCTTTAACCGATCGGAGGGAATTACAAATAGTTTTGAGGGGTCTAAATGTAGAGGGAATATCATACCTCTTAAGGATCCGAGCAATCTTGTCCGTGGTTCCTTGGACATATGGAAGGTGGACACCTAGTCGGTGTTCCTTAGGTTCTTTCCTAATAACTGCATTTCTAGATGCTTTAAGGAAAGCCTTCTGACCTAGGCGCCTACTATATCCATTTTCCATAAAGACATCAAGGAGATGGGATCTCTCCTTATCAAAGCTCTCATTATCAGAAACCCTGAGGGCACGAGTAGCGAGGGTGTTAAGGACACCCATCTTCTGAGCAGGGAAATGATGGGAATCAGCATGAAGATACTGCTCAATATGCGTTTTCTTCCGGAACACAGAGTGGGAGAGATAGCCGTCCTTATTCTTAGAAATAAGAATATCTAGGAAAGTGAGGAAACCATTGACCTCTTTCTCCATGGTGAACTTAATGGCAGAGGACTGACCATTGAGGTGATTGAAGAAGTGATCCAGCTCCTCTTGGCCATGGGACCAGATGACGTTAGTGTCATCCACATACCTTTTCCAAAGCTTGGGAAGGAGACGAGCCAAGGCTAAAGCTTTGGCTTCGAAATCTTCCATAAAAAGATTCACAACAATTGGGGAAAGGGGGGAGCCCATGGCAACACCACAAGTCTGTTCAAAGAATTCACCCTCGAAACAGAAAAAGTGGAAGTGAGACAGATCTCAACCAGATGCGCGGTATCGGGATCTATTAGGCGATAGATCACTTCCAAGGCATCCTTTATAGGGATGCAAGTATAAAGAGAGACCACATCAAAGCTGACGAGAATGTCCTCAGGGTCCAGCCTAATGTCCTTAAGCTCCTTAATGAAGGAAGCAGAGTCCTTAAAAGAAGGACTCAGTGCGGTCGACAATGGGCTTAAGTTTAAGGGCAAGGAACTTAGCAAGAAGGTAGGTAGGACCACCCATGGTGTTGACGATAGGCCTTAGAGGGGCCCCTTCCTTGTGGATCTTAGGTAACCCATAGATCCTAGGAGTAATGGGATTGCTCTCAATGAGTTTGTGGTACAGGGAACTCACTGAGCTACTAGACTTGATGGCAAGAACCACTGTCCTAGAAATCTTTTTCAGAGGGTTCTTGGGCAGTTTTTTATAACTGCCACTATTGTGAAGATGATCTAACATCTTCTTACGGTAATCATCCTTGTCAAGGATGACCGTAGCCCCTCCTTTATCAGCCTTCAGAATGACAATATCTTCGTTCTGATTTTAGGATTTTAGGGCAGAGAATTCCTCATTGCTGAGATTCTTCCGAGGGGGCTTAGCATTTCTAAGGACGATAACACAATCTTGCCTAATAGTGTCCTTGATATTATCCGGAAGATCTCTAATCCCGAATTCTACGTCACAAATAATGTCATCCATCGGGATGCTTCTAGGGGCAAGGGCAAAGTTTAAACCCTTGCTTAAAAGGATAAAAACAGAAGGGGAGAAAGAAAAACTAGAAAGGTTAACAACCTTATTATTCCGAGAAGAAGGGGGAGGAATAATAATAACGGTTTATTATTTAATGGTAATATTAATGATTATAATAATAATAACTGTAATATCATATGTGAGGATAATAACATGAATCTTATTAACAATAACAATGATAATATGATTAATTATTCATATAAGGATAATAACAACAAGAATGATAATAATAGTAAGAATTACAATATTCATAATGTTATACAGGAGAATAATAATAATAGTATGAATAATATTCGTTCTATTAATAGTATGAATAATATTGGTTCGGATAACAGTTTGAGTGATTCTAATAATAATATTTTATTCCATGATGATAAATATTTTCTTAACAATATCAATGATTTAGATAGCAATGAGGTTTTGAATGTGGACCCGGTTATTCCTCCCCCTTCTTCTCGGAATAATAAGGTTGTTAACCTTTCTAGTTTTTCTTTCTCCCCTTCTGTTTTTAGCCTTTTAAGCAAGGGTTTAAACTTTGCCCTTGCCCCTAGAAGCATCCCGGTGGATGACATTATTTGCGACGTAGAATTCGGGATTAGAGATCTTCTGGATAATATCAAGGACACTATTAGGCAAGATTGTGCTGTCGTCCTTAGAAAGGCTAAGCCCCCTTGGAAGAACCTCAGCAATGAGGAATTCTCTGCCCTGAAATCCTTAAATCAGAACGAAGATATTGTCGTTCTGAAGGCTGATAAAGGAGGGGCTACGGTCATCCTTGACAAGGATGATTACCGTAAGAAGATGTTAGATCATCTTCACAATAGTGGCAGTTATAAAAAACTGCCCAAGAACCCTCTGAAGAAGATTTCTAGGACAGTGGCTCTCGCCATCAAGTCTAGTAGCTCAGTGAGTTCCCTGTACCACAAACTCATTGAGAGCAGTCCCATTACTCCTAGGATCTATGGGTTACCTAAGATCCACAAGGAAGGGGCCCCTCTAAGGCCTATCATCAACACCATGGGTGGTCCTACCTACCTTCTTGCTAAGTTCCTTGCCCTTAAACTTAAGCCCCTTGTCGGCTGCACTGAGTCCTTCGTTAAGGACTCTGCTTCCTTCATTAAGGAGCTTAAGGACATTAGGCTGGACCCTGAGGACATTCTCATCAGCTTTGATGTGGTCTCTCTTTATACTTGCATCCCTATAAAGGAGGCCTTGGAAGTGATCTATCGCCTAACAGATCCCGATACCGCGCATCTGGTTTAGATCTGTCTCACTTCCACTTTTTCTGTTTCGAGGGTGAATTCTTTGAACAGACTTGTGGTGTTGCCACGGGCTCCCCCCTTTCCCCGATTGTCGCGAATCTTTTTATGGAAGATTTTGAAGCCAAAGCTTTAGCCTCGACTCGTCTCCTTCCCAAGCTTTGGAAAAGGTACGTGGATGACACTAACGTCATATGGTCCCATGGCCAAGAGAAGCTGGATCACTTCTTCAATCACCTCAATGGTCAGTCCTCTGCCATTAAGTTCACCATGGAGAAAGAGGTCAATGGTTGCCTCCCTTTCCTAGATATTCTTATTTCTAAGAATAAGGACGGCTATCTTTCTCACTCTGTGTTCCGGAAGAAAACACATATTGAGCAGTATCTTCATGCCAATCCCCATCATTTCCCTGCTCAGAAGATGGGTGTCCTTAACACCCTCGCTACTCGTGCCCTCAGGATTTCTGATAATGAGAGCTTTGATAAGGAGAGATCCCATCTCCTTGATGTCTTTGTGGAAAATGGATATAGTAGGCGCCTAGGTCAGAAGGCTTTCCTTAAAGCATCTAGAAATGCAGTTATTAGGAAAGAACCTAAGGAACGCCGACTAGGTGTCCACCTTCCATATGTCCAAGGAACCACGGACAAGATTGCTCGGATCCTTAAGAGGTATGATATTCCCTCTACATTTAGACCCCTCAAAACTATTCGTAATTCCCTCCGATCGGTTAAAGATCCTGTTAACCCCAAGGACATGAAGGGTGTCTACTTGATCCCTTGTTCTTGTGGGACCCCCTACATCGGGGAAACAGGGCGCTCCATCCATCAGAGGATTAGCGAACATGCAGCTGACCTAAGACATGGGAGAACCAAGTCTTCAGCACTAGCAGAGCATGTGGATAAGACGAAGCATCATGTTTGTATTGAGGAGGCTAAGGTTGTTGCCAAGGTTGCCCAGTTCCATCATCAGAAACTCAGGGAAGCTATTGAGATTGAAAGAAAGCCTAACAATCTCAACAGAGATGACAGCTGGAAGATCAGTAGATGTTGGATCCCTGCCCTCTCATCTTAGTCTCCCCCCCCCCCCCCCCTCTTTCATCTGTTTCGCTTTTGTTGTTCCCCTGGAGCCTTCTTATCTCCTAGGGTTTATCCTTTTTGGCTCTGGACTCTTTCCAGTCCGTCTCCTGTTTATTTTGTGTCGCTCCTTTTTTCCCTAGGTGATATTGGTATCTATTATCATAGCTAATATTTATTTATTTATTTACATTATATATATATATATATATTTTAAATTAATTAATTATTTATCTATTAACGAATATATATTATTATTATTATTTATTTATTGCTTATTTTTATTGTTGAGTCGTCCCCTTTTCCCTAATTATTATTGTTATAACAAATATTAATTTACTTATTTTTTATTATTTATTATTTATTTATTTATTTGACTAGTTCTTCGTAACTAATTTTTTATATATATTATTATTATTTTATATATATTATATACTTTAATTTATTAATTTTATTTATCTATTAAGGAATATATATTATTATTATTATTATCCATTTTATTATTTTTTCATAACTAATTCTTATATATTGTTTTTTTTTTCTAAGTAAAGGCTACTGCTATATTAAAGAAAAGAAAAATATGTACATAGTTTAGATCTCGCGAGGAGGCCGAGGCCAGTCCTCAAACTGAAGAATCTGGACTATACTGTCTATCTGCTTTAACCGAGTCACAAAACATAGTCCATAATCATGGTTTCTGGACATCAAATAACCTGGACTCAAACTAACAAAGACACCATGGCTACTGGCAGGACAGAGCCATTTTACATCATTGACACTGAAACAAAAAGAGCATGCTGCTGAAGCTTGAGACTTGCAGCAATAGCTATACTTTGGACTGAAATGGACAGAGGAAAACAACCTCATTTGTATTGACATAATTCTTATATATTGTTATTATTGGTAATTTATTTATTTATTAACGAATATATATTAGTTATTTTCTTATTATTATTTACTTTATTCATAACTAATTTATATATATTATTATTATTATTATTTATTTTTTCATATAGATTTTTATCTATTTATTTATTTATCTAACGAATATATATATTATTATTATTTATTTATTTGTTGATTTGTATTATTACTATTTATTTTATTTAATTATATTTACCTTATTTATAAATAAGTTGGGTCTTCAATGTAACTAATTCCCATTTAATAAAAATTTTTAATTATTAAATTATACATTTTAACTAATTATTAATGTAAATCCCTTCTTAAATTATTTCATTTATATAATTATATTTTTATATATAGGTATGGTCATTACTATCTTCCTTGAAATAATCAATTTGACTTTTTGACTGTCCCTTAGTCAAAGCTAGCCGTTAATCTAGATAGTTGTTGGAGGCCCTGCTCAGCCACACTTGCTGGCTTGAAACGCGTCGACAAAGGTCTTTCTATATGTGATTTACGCCAAAGCTCTTCTTATAACTATTATGGATCACATAAGTCTCAATTCAACAATCAAAATAAATCTTATAAAAACCAATAAGATTTAAGATGATGATGTCAACCATGGGGGATGATTCACCATTTTTGGAGTAAAAAAGTAAAAAGGCTAAAAAATAATAAAATAATAAAACTACTTTTTCAACTTATCTCCCTAAGGTTTCACTCAAATTTCGAATGGGAGTACTCATTGGATGAAAAATTTAATTCTTCATCCAAGGAGCACCCATGTTGCATACTTTCGATCGACCCTGCTACACAAAATATGAGAAATACTTTAAAAACATGACTGCAATCACATTTTTCATGTATTTCTCATTTTTCATGTAGTAGGTTCCATCAAAATTATGCAACATGGGTACTTCTTAGATGAGGAATCAAATTTTGCATCCAACGAGTGTTTCCACTCAAAATTTAAGTAAACCCATAGGGAGATAAGTTGAAAATACGAGTTGAAAAAATAGTTTTTTCTCTTTTCCCTCTAAAATTTGATTATGTAATTTAATATTATTTTATTATTTCCACTATTATTGTATAATTTCCTTAGGAGGCCCATTTTAGACCTCAAAAATCCCCTAATGGTAGGCGCCACATCTCTTCTCAGAGATAAGCTACCATCGCCTGAGCTAGTTGTTTTCCCATTCTGTTTGTAAGCATATTTCACTATTTGATATCAATGAAATGAAGTATTATTTCTATTGCTGTTATGAGACCAGCTCACAAAAAGATAGAAAATATAGATCAACGCCTTAGAATTCAGCCTCTTCGAGGGGGCAACCTCCTTTACATTACATAAATGAAAAATTCTTGGATGATTCAAATGACAAAACCTCATTTCTATATATAGGAGTCTAAGGAGTCACAATATAACCCCGCCGACCTAACAATAATAATATAAAGCCACAAAAATAACAATAGAGGGATTCTATGGGGCACAATAATAACAATATGGAGACAATAGGGGCACAACAATATTAATAAGAGATACAACTACAATAGTAATGAGGTAATCACTAGTATTATAGGGACCTAACATGCCCCCCTCCTTCAAAAATGTGTTGCCCTCAACGCTTGAGTAGTTCTGGATGCTTCTGTATAAAATTCTCATCCTCCCATGTGGAATCTTCAGCGGATAAGTTCTTCCACTTGATGAGATACTCTGAAATTGATCGATTTCGTAGCTGTCGAGTTCTTGTTTCTATGACTGCTTCTGGTTCCAATATAATTTTTCCTTCCTCGTCAAGTTCTGGCAATATTGTTTGAACTGGGAGCTTATCGCCTATAACCTTCTTTAAACATGAAACATGGAAAACTAGGTGCACTCGAGAAGCTGCAGGAAGCTCCAATTTGAATGCCATAGTACCAATCTTTTGCAACACCTTGTACGGACCATAATACTTTGGTGATAATTTATTATCCTTCTTAGCTTGCTTGAGGGACATTTGTTTATATGGTTGTAGCTATAGGAATACCCAATCACCTACATCAAAACTTCTTTCACTGCGATGCTGATCTGCCTGTTGTTTCATTCTATTCTGTGCCAACATGAGGTTATCCTTTAAGAGTTGGAGGACTTGTTGTTGATGTTCAATGTGATGTTCCACTGCTTGAACCTTAGAATTTTCTCTTAAATATGATGTGATGGATGGTGGCTGATATCCATAAAGTGCCATAAATGGAGTCATTTTTGTTGCTGTATGGAAGGAAGTGTTATACCACCATTCAGCCAAAGGCAACCATTTGACCCATTGTGTCTGTTTATCAGATACAAAGCAACGAAGATATCCTTCCAAACATTTGTTTACTATCTCAGTTTGCCCATCAGATTGAGGATGATAAGATGAGCTATGAGCTAACTGAGTACCAAGACAAGAAAATAATTCTGTCCAAAAATTTCCAGTGAAAATGGGATCTCTGTCACTTACAATAATCTTTGGATTTCCATGTAGCTTTTGAATTGTTTCCATAAATGCAATAGAAACTGTACTGGCTTTAAATGGATGTGATAATGCACAAAAGTGTGCATACTTAGTAAGTCTGTCAACTACAACCATGATGACACTCTTTCCCTCAGACTTGGGTAAACCTGTGATAAAATCCATTGAAACCTCCTCCCAACGTTGGCTTGGAATGGATAAAGGTTGTAATAGACTCGAGGTCTTAATTGTTTCAACTTTATTTTGTTGGCAAACCAAACATTCCGCCACAAACTTTTGAATATCTGATTTATGGCCATCCCAAAAAAATTCCTTCTTAACCCTGTGGTAGGTTTTTAAAAATCCCGAGTGCCCTCTTAAGGGAGAAGTGTGCAATTCCATAAGAATCTTTTGTTTGAGTTGGGAATTGTTACAGAGGTATAAGCGATCTTTGTACCATAACGAATCATTTTGCCAGCTAAATGTATCAGATGTACTGGAATCTTGTTGTAACTTTCGAATAAGTGCCCAAACTTCTTCATCATTCTTCCATTCCTCCCTTGCTTCGTTTATCCAATCTGGTTGGATAATAGAAATGGCACACAACAATGCTTCCACATCCTCATCCTTTCTTGAGAGTGCATCTGCCACCACATTTTGCTTCCCTTTTTTGTAGATGATTTCAAAGTCATAACCCAACATCTTTGTGACCCACTTTTGTTGCTCTTCAGAGGATAATATTTGTTCTAAAAAGTATTTAAGGCTATCATGATCCGTTTTTACCTTGAAGTGTCTCCCCATTAGGTAGGGTCACCTTTTATTAAGTGCATGCAGTATTGCCAACATTTCCTTCTCATAAATAGCTTTGTGTAAAAGCTTTCCCTTGATTGGACGACTTTCAAAAGCAATGGGTCTTTCATCTTGCATTAAAACAACACCAATTCCATTTCCTAAAGCATCACATTCCACAATAAAGGTTTTTGTGAAGTCCAGTGTAGCTAAGACCAATGCTTGGCACATTGCCTCTTTAAGATGTTCGAAGGCCTTTGTTGCTTCTGGAGTCCATGAAAATGCATATTTCTTCAATAATGTTGTTAGAGGTGCTACTATTTTCCCATAATTCTTAACAAACTTGCGATAATAACCTGTCAACCCGAGAAATCCTCGCAGATGCTTTATGGATGTGGGGATTTTCCATTCTTTAATGGCTTTAATTTTGCTAGGGTCTACCTTAACTCCTTCATGAGATACAATATGACCCAAATATTCCACCTCTTCTACTCCAAAGAAACATTTGGATCTTTTTGCATATAATTGTTTCTCCTCCAATAGTTGTAGCACCATGTCAACATGTTCAACATGATCCTTCCAAGACTTGTTGTAGATTAGTATATCATCAAAAAATACTAACACAAATTTTCTAAGGAAGGGTTTGAAAATGGAATTCATCAAACCTTGAAATGTAGAAGGTGCATTTGTAAGGCCAAAAGGCATGACCAAAAATTCATAATGACCCTCATGAGTTCTAAATGCTGTTTTCAAAATGTCTTCAATCTTCATTCTGATTTGATGATATCCTGAACGAAGATCCAACTTGGTGAAGTAAATTGATCCATGCAATTCATCCAGTAATTCATCAATGACAGGAATGGGAAACTTATCTTTAATAGTGAGCTTGTTGAGCTCTCTATAATCTGGACACATGCGCCATGAACCATCCTTCTTGTGCACCAATACTACTGGAGCAGAGAAAGAACTTTGACTAGGTTGAATTATACCAGCCTCTAGCATTTCTACCACCATACGTTCAATTTCACTCTTTTGGGCATAGGGATATTTGTACGGCTTGATGTTTGGAGGAACACTTCCAGGAATCAGATGAATAGCATGATCATGATCACGAATAGGTGGGAGACCTTTGAGAGTCTCAAATACCTTGGAATGATTGTCCAATACTTTTTGAGATTTGGAGAAATAGATGATTACGATGTGGAAACATCTAGCGAACATAATTGTGCAATTACACCTCTTTTTTCCTTTTTTAGAAGCTTTGTCATATCGTTAGAGCTGATTATCTTTCCTGGTTTCCCTGCAATACCCCTTAATTCAACTTCCTTTCCTTCCGCAGAAAATTTCATGAAAAGTTCTTGAAAATCAAAAGCTATTGTACCTAAATATTGTAGCCATTGGACTCCTAGTACAACATCAGCACCACCCATGGGAATGGAAAGCATTGGGCTAGTCAATACATATTCTCCCATGGATAGTTTGATATTATGGCACTTTCCAAAGCAATTTATCGTTCCTCCATTTGCAACCATCACTTGACACTCTGGTGCTAGATATAGGAAGCAATTCAATTCTTTTGCTACCTTACAATGAATAAAATTGTGGGTACTACCTGAATCAATCAACTCTATTACCTTTTTCTTCTTGATTTGTCCTTCTATCTTGATGGTTTGAGGAGTGGTAATTCCAGCCAATGCATTACAAGATATGGTCGGATTCATTTCTTCTTTATCTAGGCTTTGTTCCTGGATTATATCCTCTTATTTTGACATTTCTTGCTCCTTTTCTTCTTCCTCTTCACAATCTATGTAGAATAATTTCTTCTCAGCACACTTATGACCTTTAGTGTATTTGCTATCACAACTGTAACAAAGCCCTTTTGCTCTTTTTTCTTCCAATTGTTGTGGTGTCAACCTTATAGGTTGTGGAAGACTAGGGGAAACAACAATTCCATCTTTATAGTTGTGAGTGGTATGCTTCTTGGTTGCCATAATTTTGCTTTCCATTTTTCTTGCTAACTTGAATGCCTTCTCTAACGAATCAAGTTCCCAAAGGCGAACATCATGTTGGATATTATCCTTTAAAGTCCCTATGAACACATCAATCCTATGCTCCTCTGGAATATTTTTTACCCTTATGTTCAATTTTTGAAACTCTTCAATGTGCTCCATTATTGAACCCTTTTGTTTGAGACTTATCAATTGGCTAAAAAAAGTGTTGCTTTTTGTATCCTCATAATGTGCTGTCAATTCTTCCGTAAAAATTACCCAAGTGATAATTTTTTTATGAGAGCAAAGCCATTGATACCATACAAACTGATTTGGTTCCAAATATAAAGTTGCAATACGTACCTTTTGTGTGTTTTTCACATTATTGAGATCGAAAAATTGCTCCATCTGTAATATCCATGTTGCGAGATCCTTGCCATCAAACTTCCTCATATCGATTTTTGGAATATGGTGGGTCTTCGATCCAACATTAGAGTCAATGGAATCATGATTAACATTTATTTTGTTTTCATCATGAGTTTCCTTTACTACCCTTTCACCATTAGTAAGCATTTCTTGTAGAAACTTTGTCAAATCTGTCTTCAAATCTTCCATGCCTGTCTTCAAATCGTCCATCTTGGCTTCCACATCATTCATCTTAGTTTCTACACCTTTATTTAAACAATCCATCTTAGCTTCTATGCCTTTCTTTAAACCATTCATCTTAGCTTCTACATCTTCCTTTAAACCATCCATCTTAGATTCTGTTGCTTTTTGTGCAAGTGACACTTGTTGCACTTGGTCTCGTAATTTTGATATATCATGTTGCATTTCTTCCTCTTCTTCATAAGTCATGCTAGAGCTTTCAGGTTACTTACTAGGTGTTTGCATTTTCTTTCCTCGAGGCATCAATTACCGATAATAATGCTTTACTATGCCCTTTGAATTCCTTCAAACTATTTTTTCAAACCAAGCTTATTAAAAAAATTTGAAAAAATTACACACCTTTTTTCACTTTGTAGGAGCTTGATATTGAATCTGATGTATCTCTGTAATTTCGAATCATCCAGTTCTGAATTTGTGACCTGCAGTAGCCCTCTGTGTCCTCTTTCCAATGCCACCAGTCTGATCCAAATTGGATTCTCCAGGGAAGAGTTATGCCAAATCTCCCACAGTGACCTGATTATAGACTAGTTCAGTAGAGCGAACTTGTACGATGTGCCACGAGTCACTGTTTCGACCTTTGGCTCTGAAAAATATATACAAGAAACTATAGTCTGTCCTCTTTCTATACCTTCTTACGAAATTTCAATCCGATGCTCAGAGAGAAAGTTATGATGATTTTCCCCAGGTCACCTGTTTGGAATGTAATTCAGGAGTCTGCAAAAAGACCAACTTCCTCAGATCATATCTCCGCAAATATAGTGCTAAAAGCTCTGAAATTCGGACCCGAGGTTCAACACGATTTCATCTCAAATGGTTTTTTTTTTAAGCTTCTGAAACGTCGCAGAAAAAAGTTATAGTGAAAATGCCATGATGACCTATTTGGAGCAGCAAAACCCTAGAATCCAAAGCTCTGATACCAAATGTTATGAGACCAGCTCAGAAAAAGATAGAAAATATATATCAACGCCTTAGAATTCAGCCTCTTCGAGGGGGCAACCTTCTTTACATTACATAAATGAACAATTATTGGATGATTCAAATGACAAAACCTCCTTTCTATATATAGGAGTCTAAGGAGTCACAATATAACCCAGCCGACCTACCAATAATAATATAAAGCCACAAAAATAACAATAGAGGGATTCTATGGGGCACAAAAATATTAATAAGGGATAAAAATACAATAGTAATGGGGTAATCACTAGTATTATAGGGACCTAACAATTCCATCTCTGTATTTATGGTTATATTTGTAATTTATTGCGTTCTCGTTTAAGTTTGCATTAGTGGCATCAGAGCGGTATGATCTTTCTCTGTTTTTATTTGCATGTCCCCAAAGAGGTTGGGATATAAGGAATTAGGGCTCAAACTGGTTGAACCTTTGCAAGACCATCCTCGTAAATCTCGACGACCTCCCATGGTGAAAGAGAAGAAAGACGAGCGGGTAGGAGATCCTTTCAAAATATTGCTTGAAGAATATCTCGAGTGATAGAGGAACGTGATGATGGAAAAATTTTCCCAGATCCTTCAGCGACTACCCAAGGATGACACATTTCCTTCCAACAGCTACTATGGAATCACCACACCCTTTAATGTATAAGTTAACTTTGACATCCCCATATTTGAGGCTCATATAGATGCGAACACCGTAGATAAATGGGTAAATATGCTAGAAGCATATTTTTCTGTTCATGATTTTTCCATTTAGGAAAATTTTAGTTTTTCACTTCTTAAAGCTGCCCCCCATGTCAAGGACTGGTGGGAAACCTACTATGAGAAGAAGGACGAAAGTACACCCTCATTATTTTCAGCTACACCCACTTGGGATTCGTTCTGGGACGCCATCAAGGAGCAGTACTACCCTGTCGGGAGACATGAGGATAAATACATAAAGTGGACCACACTGTGGAAGGGAAGGAACCAAGACGTGTCAGAGTTTACCAATGTTTTTTGTACCCTTCACACAAAGTTGGGTATCAAGGATTCTAATAAACATTTGGTACTCAAGTACCGTGGTTTCCTACACAGGTACATCCAGGATGAGATGGAGTTCTTAGAGATCTCATCACTCGGCACAACGTACCGATACGCTGTCAATATTGAGCAGAAGTTTAAACAGGAAAAGTGAGACTTTGGATCTGCGAATCTGAAGTAAGGGAAAGGCACCCCCAAACCGCAGAGCAAAGGGCAAAGCCAAGGCAGGGAGACATAGGATAACTCACCTGAAGATGAAAGCAAAGAAAAACACCATGAAGGTAAATAACGACACAGGAAAGTGGTTTGAGTTCCATAAGAGCTCCATTAACAACACAAGTGAGTGACGGGCCAAGTTGTCACTGGTGGTTGAGATGAAGGCTTCGAGTCAGACACATATTCCGAATTTGAGCCAGAACTCGACAAGGGGAATGAAAAAGGGAAGCAGATCATTGACGCAGAGCCTAGTGCCACTATGGACACCACCAAGATCAATAATATTGAGCCTAAAGATCCAGAGGAAGGGAACGCCTATTACACTCACAGATGTGGGTGAATGTTTATCCATTGCAATTTATTGTCGACAGTGGTAGCCAAAAGAACCTCATTTCAGCAGAGGTTGTGAAGCAGGTGGGCCTACGGACTACAACACATCCACAACCATACACCATCGGTTCGCTTCACCACGGACGAGATCGCCGCATCAGCCAATAATGTTGCCTTTTCTACATCATCAAACCCTTCACGAATGAGGTACTGTGTGATGTTTCTCCTCTTGAAGTTTGTGATATATTATTAGTAAAACCATACTTGTGGAAGCGACATGTTGTATATGAGTCTAGACCGCACTCTGTTATTCTTTATTTGGGTCGTAAGTTATACAGGATACTGGAGGTAGCCCCACCTACCACCATATCTTTGATCTCTACTAAGCAATGTAGTAAGATCATCTCCTAGACTAGGAATTTTTTTTTCTTTCTAATTCACTCTCAAAGTAAGGGGAGTATCATAACCACATCCATGGTCCCTAGGAAGGGTTCATCCATGCAGCAGAAGTAGGTGGATACAGTCGTGGAAGAATACAAGGACATCTTCTCCTCACCCATAGGGGTACCCTTGCCCTGTCAAGTCAAGCATTCAATTGATGCGACTCCTGGAGCACCTCAACCAATTGGGCCGATATATCACCACCCATTCTTGAAAATGAAGAGATCAAGCGGAAAATCTAGGAGTTACTACAAAAAGGGCACATCCGACCAGGTTCCTCACCTTGTGGGAGCCTGATTGTACTTGTACAGAAGAAGGATGGGACCTAGAGGCTCTTCATTGATTATCAGACACTAAACAAAATCAATGTGAGGAACATGCATCCAATCCCACATATTGATGACCTTCTGGACAACCTCAAGGGGGCCAACTATTTCAGCAAGATCAATCTAAATTCTAGCTATCACCAAGTTCAAATAGAGCCCATAGATGTATGGAAGACCGCCTTAAAATCCAAGGAAGGCATTTTTGAATGGTTGGTTATACCCTTCGGGTTGACAAATGCCACTGCTACATTTATGAGGCTAATGGATGACATCTTGTGGCCCTTCAACAACTCATTCGTGGTTGTTTATCTCGATGACATCCTCATCTTCAGCAAGAGTTGGGAAGAACACTTGCAAAACATTCGGTAGGTCCTTCAAACCCTTTAGCAGCACAAATTATGTGCCAACTTGGAGAAATGCACCTTTGGCATGAGATAGGTCCAATAATTGGGTTACATCATAGATGAGCGTGGCGTGTGTGTGGATCTGACTAATATCCAAGTCATTCGGGATTGGCCAGCCCCGACCACTCTAACAGAGATTCGTAACATTTTGGGCCTTGCAAATTTTTATCGGAGGTTCATGTTGGGATTCTCCATATCACTTGGTATTTGAGTCAGATTACTAAGCGCAGAGCGAAAGCAAAGTTTTCTTGGTCTGAGTTCCAACAGAAGGGGTTCATTGAGTTGAATCACCAACTCTTCTCTGCATCAGTACTCACACTTCCAGACTTACAAAACCATTTTAAATCGAGACAAACACCTCAGACTATGCTATTGGTGCAATCCTCACTCAACACAGGCATCCAGTGGCCTATTATAGTGAGACACTTTCTGATACAATTCAGAAGTACCCCATCTATGATAAAGAGATTTATTCCATCATGCAAGCTTTCCAGCAATGGAAGCATTACATTATGGGGAAGGAGACAGTCATCCACACTGATCACTGACCTCTTCAATTTATACAGACACAAGGGAAGTTGTAGAATGATCGCCATCAGAAGTGGTCTACATATATGCAACAATTCCACTTGAACATTAAATACAAAAAGGGCTACACCAATCATGTTGCATACTGCCTTAGCCAAACCCTAGTTACAACACTGACCACTGTTTTCAACTCTTGTGGCCACAAGACCTTTGGATGGCCGCATCTATACAAAAATTATCTAGAGTTCACCTCCACATACTAGATGCTAGCCGATGGAAAGCAAGTTCCTGATTTCCACCTCTAGGACTCATTATTATGCAACCTGGGCCATATTTGTGTTCTTTCAAGCGAACGAGCCAAGCTAATTTGGGAGGCACACTACAGTCGAGTCGCAAGACACTTTGGTGTGGAGAAAATTGTGGTTGTACCACAAAAGTACTCTTATTGGCCCAAAATCCGAATGGATGTTGAGAAATATATCAGATCCCACACTGCTTGGGCCATCGCTAAGCAAACCATCAAGAAGCAAGGCCTGTACACTCCTTTTCCTGCCCCCATCCAACTATGGGAGTCCATCTCCATGGACTATATGTCTGGCCTCTCTTCTACCAAGCATGGTAATGACAATGTATTTGTGGTCGTGAACAGATTTTCTAAGATGGTTATATTGGCTGCCTGTAAGAAGAGTATCACAGAAGAGGAAACTACCAAAATCTTCTTTGAACAAGTATGGGTACATTTTGGGATCCTGTAGACCATTATATCAGATCGGGATAGCGGGTTCCTGAGCACATTCTGGTCAAGCCTATTGACACTATTTGACACTAATCTCACCAAGTCGACTACCTTCCATCCCCTGACTGATGGCCAGACAAAGGTCATCAATAGGATGATAGTTCACATACTTCGCATGTACAACTCCAAGCATCCACGAACCTGGGATGAGAGTCTTCCCTATGTGCAACACATTTATAATAGAGCTCTCCATAGCTCGACCAGGTGCAGTCCCTTTCAAGTGGGTCTAGGATTTCAACCATTGTGTCCAATTGATGTTGCCATGCCTCATGTGACTACACAAACATAATCCACACATGTATTGTCTGAGGTTGATAAAGAAACCAAATTTATTGAACGCATCCAACACATCTTCCAGCAGGTTCACAACATCTTGGAGAAGTCAAATGCCAAGTACAAGAACCGACATGATCAACATCAGGTGTGACACAAGTTTCAGGTGGGTGACAAAGTTTGATTGCATTTTCATAAATAATTCCTTACCAGATCCCATTAGAATCTCAGACCACTCTGATATGGTCCTTACACCATTACCAAGGTTGTGGGAGACAATGATTTTTAGCTCAACATTCCCCCATTCCTTGGCTTGTACTGAGTGTTCAATGTGGACCGCCTTCGACCATACTTCCCACCATTTCTAGACAAATAAGACATTGCAGAACAACTCACACCAACATAGTTAAACCCAGAATACATGGAACAAGCCACAACTAATTGGATTATGGACACACAGGTCAAGAACACTCACTAACAGAAGATCCAACTATATCAGGTAGTCAAAGACGACTAACTCCTGCACCAAGGAAAGTGGCTTACCAGGGACTAAGTTCAGCAGAAGTTACCCCATATCATGGAGGCATTCAATGCAATGGGGACCATTTCTTTAGAAATAACACTTAATTTTGTTAATTACAAATACTGAAATATGCTTACAAATAGAATGGAAATAAAACTAGCTTGGGCGATGGTAGTTTATCTCTAAGAATAGATGTGGCAGCTACATGCCTCTGAACTGTCTTACAATGAGGATTGAAGGCATATTTATTATTGAGAAACAATGGAAAACTGTAAACATCCAAAAACCTAACCCTAGGAGATGAAGTGCCAAAACTATGGGCCCTGTTTGGGTAAATTGGTACATCAACTTTCAGGCTCGTACCTTTGGCATACGATCTCCGTTTGACTCGCATAATATCTTGTTAGAAAGATATATTTGAGGATTACAAATTTTAAGTGGCCAACATCAGGGAACAACCCATGTTGGCCCTGATTTTCCCAAAATACTTTGTTTAGGGCCTCAAAACGGCTCTGGAAGTTCAGGACTCGAAAAACTGCCAAAAACAGTAAACTTTGTTACAATTAAGGAAACTGAAAAACTAAAAGAGACAATGGTGGGGATCCAAGTGGAATACGTGGGTGGAAACCAACATCCACCTAGATCAATGAGGTTATTTTAGCTCCCCCTGTCGACAATGAACTGTAGCGGAGAACCCTTCACCCAAATTTGTGACTGGAAGAGTCGCTCCCCCTCCTCTGGATCTTCGGGTTCATCCTTCTAGATCTTGGTGGTGGAAATTGTGGAACTAGGTTCCGCATCAATAATATTCTTCCCTTTGTCATTCTCCTTGTCAGTTTTTGACTCAGAGTTAGAACATGCATCTGATTCACGAGTGACTTCTTGGCTCAACACTCACTTGTGTTGTGAGTGGCGATCTTATGGAAATCACACCATTTCCCTGTGTCCTTCTTTGCCTTCGTCATGTTTTTCTTTTCTTTTTAATTCAATGCGTTGTCCTGGGTCACCTCGCCTTGGCTTTGTCCTTTGTTCTACAATTTGGAGGTGCCTTTCCCTTACTTCATATTCTCAGATCTAAAATCTTGCTTCCTCTATTTAAATTTATGCTCGATCATGACAACGTATTGATTGGCGACGCCAAGCGAGGAGATGCCTAGGAACTCCATCTCATCCTGGATGTACTTTTGTAGGAAACCGCGGTCCTTGAGTACCAAATGATGCTAAAAATCCTTGAAGCCCAACTTTGTGTGAAGGGTATGGAGAATATTTATGAACTTCGATGCATCTTGGTCCCTTCCTTGCTGCAACGTGGTCAAATTTATGTATTTATATTCATATCTCCCGATAGGGTAATATTTTTCCTTGATGGAGCCTCATAATGAATTCCAAGTGGGTGCGGCTGAAAACAATGAGGATTCCCTCTCGTCCTTTTTTTCACAGTAGGTTTCCCACTAGTCCTTCACATGTTGGTTTTGAGGAGTGAAAAGGCAATATTTTCCTGATTGTAAAAGTCATGAACTGAAAAATATCCTTCCAACAAATTTAGTCATCTATCTACAATGTATGCATCTATTTGACGTTGAAATATGGGAATGTCAAAGTTAACTTGTACCTTAAAAGGAATGACACCTCCAGAGTGGCCGCTGGATAAATATGTGTTGCATGTGGGTAACTGCCGAAGGATATGGGCAAAGTTATCCATCATCACATTCTTTGTCGCTCGAGGGATTCCTCGTGCAATATTTTGAAATAATCTCTTTCCCCCTTGTGTTTCTTTTCTTCTGCCATGATAGGCCGTCAGGGTTTGCGAGGCTGGTCTTGCAAAGGTTCAACCAGTTTGAGCCTTAACACCTTATACCTTGACCTCGTTGGGGACATGCAAAGAAAAACAGAGAAAGAGTAGACCGCTCTGATACCACTAATCTAGACTTATGCAGGAATGCAACAAAATATAGATATACACATAAACACAGAGATGCAACAAAAATAAAAATTCATTTCATTAATATCAAAGAACTGAAATATGCTTACATACATAAATGGAAATAAACTAGCTCGGGCGATGGTAGCTTATATCTAAGAAGAGATGTGGTGGCTACATGCCTCTGAACTATGTTACAATGAGGCTCAAAGGCCTATTTATTATTGAGAAACAATGGAAAACCCTAAACATCCAAAAATCTAACCCTAGGAGATGAAGTGCCAAAAATTTGGGCCCCATTTGGGCAAATTGGTACATCAACTTCCCGGGGTTGTAACTTTGGCATAAAATCCCCGTTTGGCTATCATAATACCTCGTTTCAAAGTTCTCAAATAGAAGGCCGAAAAAACCAACAAATGCAACTAGAACTTTTCTAGTCTCTCCGCTTTCCCTAAAAACGTCTTTAAAACAATTCCAAAAGTTTAGGATCCAAAAAAATACCAAAAACAGTAAGTTGTGCTACACTTAAGGAAACTAAAAATAAACAATAGTGAGGGTCCAAGTGGAATAGGAAGGTGGCCACCAATATCCACGTGGATTAGTCCTACCCCCTTAGGAAGCAATGGTCCCCATTGCGTTGAGTGCCTCCATGAGATGGGGAAACTTCTGCTGAACTTGGTCCTTGGTGAGCCACTTGATTTGGTGCAGGAGTTGGCCAATTTTGACAAACCGATACAGTTGGATCTTTTGTTGGTGAGTGTTCTTGATCTTCGTGTCCATGATCTGCTGAGTTGTGGCTTGTTCCATGCAGTCCGTGTTTAACTCTGTTTGTGTGAGTTGTTCTGAATTGTCTAATGAGTCAAATAATGGTGGAAAGTATAGTTGAAGGTAGTCCACATTAAACATTGGGTGCAAGCCAAGGAATGGTGGAATGCTGAGCTTGAAAGCATTGTTTCCTACAGCCTGAGTGATGGTGTAAGGCCCATATCAGAGTGGCGAAGCTTGCGGTGGGGCCCAACAAGGCACTCCTTCTGCAAATGTAACCAAACTTTGTCACTCAACTGGAACTTGTGTGGCGCCCTTCCTGATCATGAAACTATTTGTACATAGCATTGGATCTATGCAATATGTCATGGACTTGTAGGTAGAGGTGCTGAATGTGCTTAATGAATCTTTTAGCCCTATCAGCTTTGGACTAGACATGAACTGAATCTGCCTGAGTAGATTCAAATGGTATGGCCACATCAATGGGACATAGTGGATGGAATCCAAACCCCACCTGAAAGGGGTTGTGGCCAGTTGAGCTATGGAGAGATCTATTGTAGTTGTGATGGACATAGGGGAGTCTATCATCCAATGTGCGTGGATGATTCGAGTTGTACATACACAGAATGTCTACATTCATCCTGTTGATGACCTCATTTTGGCCATCAGTTTGGGGGTGGAAAACTGTGGACTTAGTGAGCCTTGTATCTAGCATAGACTAGAGACTTGACCAAAATGTACTTAGGAACCTGCTGTCCCTATCTGAGATAATGGACTGTGGGATCCCAAAGTGTACCCATAATTGTTCAAAGAAGAGCTTTGCAATGGATTTGTTAGATGATCCAAAAATACAATCTTATCATAGTTTATAAAATTAGAATAAAATAATTATTAATTTAAGATATTAAATTAATAATTATTATTCTAGAATGTTTAATTATTTAGAATTAGTATATTGTTGTAACTAGATATGACTCTCCAAATGTTTCGTATCTTAGGAGATTTGTTAGCTAGTTGGTTTAAATAGCATTTATTGTAAATATACACTTGTTATTTAATAAGTGATCCATAATTAGAGGTAGTTAGGACATGGAGCTTATAAATAGCTCATTGCAAGAGTGTTTGGATGTTCGAGTGTAAACTCTTGCAAAATCAAATTATGTAATTATTTTTTCTGATTAATAAAATTACGTGTCTGAGGACACTTCTACCATTATTATGGTATCATAGCTTTAGTAATACTGCAGTGGATGTGAGGAGGAGATTCCAACTCTACAAGTTTGTGGAAAACTCCATTGGATTGTTCAGCGAATGGTTGGTATGAAATTTGTCAGTTTTTGTTCAAAAGAGAAGAAATTTTATTATTTTAGTGATTTTAGATTTTTTTAAAAATCTGAAAATCAATGGTAAGAATTACTGCTGCCACCATTTGAATCCGATTGCTGTGAGGAATTCCAGTTTGAAGAAGACTTGGACCTGGAGACATTAAATTGTCTGTTGATGGCATAATCCAAAGCAGGGAAAGTGTTGCAGAGTGCAGGATCTTCATCAAAACTGAACCGAAATCCAAGGTCGATGAATCCCCTAAGCTCCTCCACATAATCATCTGTTACTCCTCTTGTTCTTGCAGGCTGAGACCCGTGCAACCTATTCCCCAAATCTGAGATACTCCTCCCTTGTTTCTTCTTCTTTTCATCAAACAACAACTGCCCATATTCAAAACGTTGACAATAATTACTTGAGTCCCGCATTTCGCAATTCTTGATATTTGCGGAGTTGCGTGAGCTCTTCTTCTTGGCTAAGGGAGTTGCCTTTTATTTGGCCTTTTCTGGACAACAAGCTATAGCAAAGCCTCATGTTCTACAGGCGCTAATCTTTAGTAATATACTTGATCTACAAGCGATAACGGTTCGATTCCTCTACGCAATTCTTGTTCGTGACACAGGAGAATGCAAACAACAAACGCCATTCGAAAAAGAGGCTGAATGGTTGTTTCTGAGCTGCCCATTTCCGTCATCTTGAATTCGATTTCTTTTCCCTTGTTTTTGTGGGTTAAAATCTTTTCAATTGCATCTGCTATTTTAATAGGAACTGTGGATTTCTCAATGACAATTTTGTCTGATTTAGAAACATCGGATATCATTCTAGCCACGCTTTCCCAGTAGGACAGATTTGCAGCTTTTCCAATGGCCGAGGCATTTTCTCTTCGTGGGGGTGTTTATTGAAATGAACACAATGTCGGCTTCAACAACATTCTTCTCTACATCGAAACTGAAAAAGAGGTTTTTTCCCTTGCAGGCTTTGACAACTTCATCAAGGCCAAGTTCATAGATCGGAAGCTGATCGCTGTTCCACGCATCAATTCGAGAATTAGAAGTGTGAAAGTGTGAAAGTTCAAGGCCGCAGAGGTGAGGTGGTTTGAAGTTCATGCTTAAACCCTCCGCCTCCGTACTTTGGCCTTTTAGGCGTGCTGCATTTTCGATCATGCAATATGCGGCGATTGGCTGAAGCGGCCTTTTATTTTCCTGGATCTTTAAGTTGTTGTGATGCTTTTTTACCTTCTCCTGTTGAAGCTCTATTTGCGTGTTTGAACGATAATTTGTTTGGTGTATCGACTTAAAATAGTCAATTTTGTTGGGTATGGTGTTAAAAAGACAGTTTAAAGTTGAATTGAAGAGTGAAGAAGCAGAGAGATAAGGAATTTTTTTTTAATATTGTATTTTGGAGAGATATGGTGTTTTTTAATTTTGGGAATTTATTGTGTGTGGAGTAATAAGGTGATTTATAAATTTTTGGAGTAATAAGGGAATTTTAATTGTAATTTTTTTTTTTTTGAAGGGATAAGTGTAACTCAAAGTAATTTTACTTTGAGGGGGATAACTCTTTTTTTAACTAAGTTTTGCAAGAGCATCATTGTAAAGGTCAAATTTTGAAAGTTACCTTGTAATTTTTGAGAAATTGACTAGAGCCAAGTGCAAATCTCAGTCATTTTTCTCCTGCTTCAACGATTATATGAGGGTTAAGGCCAAGCCCCGATAGATCGTGTTTTTTGCGTGGTGTGTTACGTGTTGTGTTGCCCATCTTGACATTTTTGTTCTGATTCTTGGTGCGAAGCTTAAACACTCAATGTCTAAGTTGATTAATTTGTTTTCTGATTTCGACAAACTTGAAGGCACAAAATATTATAAAACATGGCACTGTCTCATCGAAAGCACTCTCATTTACAATGAATTATGGCAGGGTATATGTGATAGAGATATTAAGACAAATAAACCCACAGATGCAGCTACACTAGCCAAATGGGAAGTTAAGAATGCCAAAGCCTTAACTCTTATTAAATCTTCTGTCAATGATGAAATGCATGTCCATATAGAAAATGCTAGAGATGCATGGTCTGCTTTGAAATCTTTTAAAGACCTCTTTGATACTCAGCCCGAATCAAAGAAAGTTGATCTACAATTAAAATTGTTGCAACAAAAATTGACTGAAGGAGGTGATGTTCTTGAATATATCTCAAGACTTAAGAATATTAGGCAGGAAATCATTAATGCTGGTTTTCCAACAATAGATGATAGTTTTATGGTCACAATTGTAATTGCTGGACTTCCTTCTTCCTACACGCATTTTTTGGAGACTCTTCAATTAATTGGGAAATTAGAGAAACTAAATTTTGATGAGCTCTGTGAAATGTTGACCCAACATGATAAAACCTTTGGTAAGAAGAAGAAAGTTGGTGAAGATGTTTTTCTCATAGAGGCCAGCACTAGTAAATCATCAACAGATAGTTCTCAAGGCAGAGGTAGAGGGAATCAGAATCAAGCAGCACATAATGCACAAATTCGAGGTCGAAGCCAAAGCAGAGGAAACAACTTTAACAGAGGCAACAGTTCAGGAAGGAATAATTTTCAAGGTAGAGGAAACAACCAAGGAAGAGGCAATTTTCAAGGACAAGGAAATAATAATCAAGGTAGAGGACAATCTCAACATAGAAGTCAAAACAGAGGAAGAGGGCAATCTTTAGGAAGAGGAAGAGACTTAAGTCAAATTGTGTGTCAAATATGTAACAAAGTTGGCCATTATGCTGAAGATTGTCGAACATCTCTTAATAAAATTCCGAAGTTTCAACAGCATTCAGCGCAATTTGCAAATGATCAAGATGATGATAACTCAGAATATGTTTTTACTTCCTCACCAGTATCACAACTTTCATCCCATCTTAGAAGTGATTATGAAGATGCTTGGATCTTGGATTCAGGGGCAACTCAGCACATGACTTGTCGACGTGATTTTTTTTGGAATTTTCAAGATTGCCAACTTAATTCCATTTTTCTTGCTGATGATACAAAACATACTCCTTATGGAAAAGGAGCAGTTAAAGTTTTTCTCCCTGGCATTGGAGAAAAAATGATTTCCAATGTATGGTATGTACCAACTTTTAAGAAAAAATTGCTCTCTTTAGTCATGATTCAACAAGCAGGACATCAGGTGATTATGGAAGATGGTTTAGTCAAGATTAATTAAGTCAAATAGAACTTGAAAACTATCATGACAGGATATGAAGATGGAAAACTGTTACGGATGAAAGGGACAGTTATTCCAAGGCATTCTAGTTTTGCAGGGGCAGTGACTATAGGTATTTCACCTGTATGACTATGGCATGTAAGATATGGACATTTAAATTTTGAGAGTCTTTCTCAATTTCAGAAACAAGGAATGGTTAAAGGACTTCCTACTTTCAAAAGGGAAAATGCAAAATGTGAAGCTTGCATTTATGGCAAACAAAGTCGAGAAAGTTTTCCAACAAGTTCATGGCGTGTAAATAGGCAGCTACAACTAGTTCATAGTGATGTTTGTGGACCACTACAAACTTCATTTGGTGGTTGCAAATATTTCTTACTATTCATTGATGATTTCAGCATAATGACTTTTGTTTACTTCTTGAAGAACAAGTCAGAAGCATTTGATAAGTTTAAAACATTTCGCCAACTTGTTGAAAATGAAGTCAAAGAAAAGATAGGTACTCTCAAGATGGATAATGGGGGATAATTCACTTCAAATGAATTCAAAACTTATTGCAATGAAAATGGCATAAGATGACATCTTACTAATGTTTACACTCCACAACAAAATGGAGTAGTTGAAAGAATGAATCGCACCTTGTTAGGAATGGCAAGATACATGTTAACTTTCAAGAGGTTAAGTCCAACATATTGGGCAGAAGCAATACATACAACTATCTACTTAAGAAACAGATCTCCAACTGCTTCTTTAGAAAAAATCACACCTTATGAAGCTTGGTTTGGTTTCAAACCTCGAGTTAAACATCTTAGAGTTTTTGGATCAGTATGTTATGCCTTAGTTCCGAAAGAAAAATGAACTAAGCTTGACTCAAGAAGTTTAAAATGCAAAATGATTGGCTATTCTGATGAGAAGAAAGGGTATCGTCTTTTGACCAATGGAAAATTCATTGTGAGCAAGGATGTCATTTTTGATGAGATTGAGAGTAAGAGTGCTGAAGAAATTGAAAATCTTCTTCACAAGTTAGAAACTAAGGGTAGTAAAAGAAATGGAAAATTGTAAAGTCAACCAACTTCACCATATTGGTATGAACTTGATTTTCCTACCTCTGAAGATGAGTCATCCAGTCCATCTACATCAACAACATCATTTGGGTCTTCTAGCAGTTCATCTGCATCTACAAGCAACAACAGTTCTTCTGATAGTGATTCTCCAGACTCTTCACCTGAACAAAGAACATCAAGTTATATTAATCCTCTTTACAATGATGGAGACTTTACAAAAGCACAAACAAGTGAGCACTAACTACTGAAATGGGTAGTTCAACTTTTGAAAGATGTAAAGCCTGATGAGCAAAATAAAACAGGCACCAGAAGGGCACATAGAAGTGAAGGCAATTTTGCCTTGATAACACATGATTTTACTGAACCTTCCACATATAAAGAACCAGTAAAACATAATGAATGGCAACAGGCTATGGTTGAAGAATATCAAGCAGTAATTGATAACAACACTTGGAAACTTGTTGATTGTCCACAAAATGTTAAACCCATAGGACGCAAATGGGTTTACAGAATTAAGTATAATCAAAAGGGAGAACTTGAAAAGTATAATTCACGAATTGTCACAAAAGGTTTTGCGCAACAGGAAGGCATTGATTATGAGGAAATGCTTTCTCCTACAACTAAATGGAACACCATTTGATTAACACTTGCATTGGCCGCTCAGAAAGGATGGAAAGTTCAACAAATGGATGTGAAAAGTGCTTTTCTCAACGAGGATTTACAGGAGGAATTTTATATGACCCAACCACCAGGTTTTGAAATTGAAGGACAAGAACATAAAGTCTGCAAATTGATCAAGGCTTTATATGGATTAAAATAAGCTCCCCGAGCTTGGTATGAAAAGATGGATGAATACCTTAAGAAAGTTGGTTTTCAACGAAGTGAATCTGATGATACTTTGTATGTGAGACAACAGGGAAAATATCTGGTAATTTTTGTTATGTATGTAGATGATTTGATCATTACTAGCAACCATGATGATCATATTGCATAGGTGAAAAAGGAGTTACATGCAGGTTTTAAGATGACAAATTTGGGATTACTTCACTACTATCTTGGAGTTGAAGTCTTCCAACGTCCACATCATATTTTCATTTCTCAGAGTAAGTATGTAGCAGAGGTTCTTCAATGATTTGGTATGCAGGATTGTAAGCCCATTCTCACCCCCATGGAGAAAAACTCGAAACTTTCAAAATTTGAAGGGGGAGGAAAGGTGGATAATACTACTTATAGACAGTTGATTGGTAGCTTGACTTATTTGACAAATACTCGCCCTAATCTATCTTATTCAGTCAGTATTCTTTCACATTTTATGCAGGAACCACGAGACAACCATTGGAATGTAGCCAAAAGAGTTCTTCGATATATCCAAGGAACAAAAGATTTTGGTCTTCTTTACACAAAGACTAAAAATTTTGTACTTGGCGGATATTCCGATGCCGACTTTGCTGGAAGTATTGATGATCGAGCATCAACATCAGGTTATTTAATGAACATGGGGTCAGTAGCAACATCTTAGAGTTGTAAGAAACAAGCTATAGTGGCCACTTCTTCAACAAAAGCAGAGTACATTTCAGCATGGGAAGCAGCATGTGAAATTGTTTGGTTGCGTTGAATTTTGCAGGACTTGGGAATTTCTCAAGCAGAAGCTACAACATTATTCATTGACAGCCAGTCAGCCATCAAACTTGCCAAGAACCCAATTTTTCATTCAAAGACAAAGCATGTGGACACCAAGTATCATCATATTAGATCTCTCATTGCCAAAGATGTCCTCAAGCCAGTTTATTGTCCTTCCGAAGATCAGATCTCCAACATTTTCACGAAATCGCTTGGCAGAATAAAATTTACTAAGTTCAGGGATGAACTTGGTATCTGTTGTAATGTATCTTTGGATCATAGGGGGGAATGTTAGATGATCCAAAAATACAATCTTATCATAGGTTATAAAATTAGAATAAAATAATTATTAATTTAAGATATTAAATTAATAATTATTATTCTAGAATGTTTAATTCTTTAGAATTAGTATATTGTTGTAACTAGATATGACTCTCCAAATGTGTCGTATCTTAGGAGATTTGTTAGCTAGTTGGTTTGAATAGCATTGATTGTAAATGGACACTTGTTATTTAATAAGTGATCCATAATTAGAGGTAGTTAGGACATGGAGCTTATAAATAGCTCATTGTAAGAGTGTTTGGATGTTCGGGTGTAAATTCTTGCAAAATCAAATTATGTAATTATTTTTTTCTGATTAATAAAATTACGTTTCTGAGGACACTTCTGCCATTAGGATTTTTCTTTGATACTTTTCTTGTAGGCTGCCAAAATGGCCATCTTAGAGAATCTATCGATGACCACGAAAACACAGTCGTTGCCATGCTTAGTAGAAGGAAGGCCCGACATGAAATCCATGGAGATGGATTCCCAAGGACGACTAGGAGTAGGTAGAGGAGTGTATAGGCCTTTCTTCTTGATGGTTGGTTTGGAAATGGCATAGGCAATGTAGGATCTTATGTACTTCCCAACATCCTGTCGAAGTTTTGACCAATAAAATTTTTTCCACAGCACTGCCACTATTTTCTCTACGCCAAAATATCCAATGACCCAACTGTAGTGCGCCTCCCAAATCATCTTGCCATGCTCGCTTGAAGGAACACACAAGTATCCCAGGTGGCATAACAATGCATCCTGGAGGTGAAAATTTGGAACTTTCTTGCATTCCAGGAGTGTCTGGTATGTGTTGCCAAATTCTGGATTGCTCTTGTAAAGATGCGGCCACCCTGCAATCTCGTGCCCACAAGAGTTGAGCATAGTGGTTAGCACCATGAACGATGGTCGGCTGAGGTAGTCTGCAACATTATTTGTTCTCCCCATCTTGTACTTAATGTTAAAATGGAAATGTTGCAGGTATGTGGACTATTTTTTATGGAAACCATTATGCAAATTCCCCTGTGTCTGTACGAACTGCAGGGGTCAGTGGTTTGTGTGGATAACTGTTTTCCTTCCTATAATGTAATTCTTCCATTGTCAATAGGCTTGCACAATGGAGTACATCTAATTGTTATAGGTGGGGTGTTTCACTGTGATATGCCACAAGATGCCCTTGCCGAGTAAGAACTGTGCCAATAGCATACTCAAAGGAATCTATCTCGATCTCAAATGGTTGTTGCACGGCTAGTAATGTGAGCAATAGTGCAGAGTAGAGGTGATGCTTCAACTCACCAAACACCTTCTGTTGGTATTCAGACAAAAGAACTTTGATTTCGTTCCTCCCTCGGTGACTTGACTCAAAGGCCAAGTGATATGGGAGAACCCCAACATGAACCTGAGGTAGAAGTTGGCAAGACCCAGAAAGTTGTAGAGCTCTATTAGAGTGTTTGGGGCTGACCAATCCCAAATGAACTATATCTTGGTTGGGTCCACATGCACACCCTCCTCATCAATGATGTACCCCATATATTGAACCTGCGTCATACCAAAAGTGCATTTCTCCAAATTAGCACACAACTTGTGTTATGCCAGGGTTTGGAGGACTTGTCAAATATGGTGGAGGCTCTCTTCCCAACTCTGGCTAAAGATCAAAATGTCATCAAGATACACCACTACGAATGAGTTAGTGAAGGGTCAGAAGATGTCATCCATCAGCCTTATGAAGGTTGCAGGGAATTTGTCCTCCCGAAAGGCATGACCAGCCATTTGAATAGACCCTCCTTGGATTTGAAGGCAGTATTCCACACATCGGAGGGTTTGCTTGATACCTAGTGATAACTGAGATTCAAGTCAATCTTGCTGCCCCCCTTGAGCTGGTCCAGAAGGTCATCAATCCGTGGAATTGGATACCTATTCCAGACAGTGATATTGTTCAGCACCCGATAGTCAATACAGAGTCTCCAGGTCCCTTCCTTCTATTGTACCAACACGATCAGGCTCCCATATTGCGATGAAATTGGCCTGATGTGGCCTTTCTGCAAAAAATCCTAAATATGCATCTTGATTTCATCATTCTCCAAAACAAAGCATCGATAGATCAATCCATTTGTTAGTAGCATGATTGGGGTCAGATCAATGGAGTGCTTGACCTTACAGTGTAGAGGTACCCCTATGGGTGAGGTGACGATGTCCCTGTAGTCCTCCACAATGTTCTCCATCTACTAATATCGTGTGAAGGAGCCCTGTTTGGAGGTCGTGGCCACAATATTCTTCTTGCTTTGAGGGCGAATCATAAGGAAAAAAAATTTCCCAGTATGGGAAATGATCTTACTACATTTCTTCGCAGTGATCAAAGAAATGGTGGTAGGTGGTGCTACCTCCAGTATCTTGTATAACTTATTTCCCAAAGTAATAATAATAGTGTGAGGCCTAAACTCATACACAACATGCCACTTCCACAAGTATGGTTGGCCTAATAATACATCACAAACTTCAAGAGGAGCAACATCACACAATACCTCATCTGTGAAGGGCTTGATGCTATAGGGAAGGCGACACTGTTGGATGACGTGGAGATCTCACCCTTGGTGAAGCCACCTGATGGTGTATGATTATGGGTTTGGTGTGGTTGGTAGGTCCAACCACTTCATAGCCTTTGCTGAAATGAATTTCTTTTGGCTCCCGCTGTCGACAATGAAGTGCAGCGAAGAACCGTTCACCCGCATCTGTGAGTGGAAGAGTCACTCCCCCTCATCTAGATATTCAGGCTCATCCTTCTGGATCTTGGTGGTGGAAATGGTGGCACTAAGCTCTGCATCGATAATCTGCTTCCCTTTATCATTCCCCTTGTCAGTTTCTGACTCAAAGTTGGAACATGCATTTGATTCAGAAGCCTTTAGCTCGATTACATTAGGGGAATTTTGAGGTCTAAAATGGGTCTCCTAATAAAAATATAGAACCAAAATAAAATTTATAAGAACCAATAGGATTCAAGATGATGATGTCAACCATGGGGGATGATTCACTATTTTTGGAGTAAAAAAGTGAAAAGATTAAAAAATAATAAAATAATAAAACTACTTTTTCAACTCGTATTTTCAACTCGTATTTTCAATTTATCTCCCTAGGGTTTTACTCAGATTTAGAGAGGGAGTACTCATTGGATGCAAAATTCAATTGCTTATCCAAGGAGTACCCATGTTGCATATTTTCGATGGACCCTGCTACACGGAAAATGAGAAATACATGAAGAAATGTGATTGCAATCACATTTTTTATGTATTTCTATTTTTTCATGTAGTAGGTGACATCAAAAGTATGGAACATGAGTACTCCTTGGATGAGGAATCAAATTCTACATCCAACAAGTGTTTCCGCTCGAAATTTGAGTAAACCCATAGGGAGATAAGTTGAAGAAACGAGTTGAAAAAATAGTTTTTTCTTTTTTTCCCTCTAAAATTTGATGATGTAATCTAATCTTGTTTCATTATTTCCACTATTATTTTATAATTTCCTTAGGAGGCCCATTTTAGACCTCAAAAGTCCCCTAATGACCAGTGACTGCTTGGCTCAACACTCACTTACGTTGTGAGTGGGGCTCTTATGGAACTCACACCATTCCCTATGTCCTTCTTTGTATTCGTGGTATTTTTCTTTACTTGCGGCTTCAACGGGTTGTCCTAGGTCACCCTCCTTGGCTTTGTCCTTTGTTCTGTGATTTGGGTACTTCTTTCAGTTGCTTCAGATTCATAGATACAAAGTCTTGCTTCTACTATTTAATTTTATTTTTTTCGATCTTGACAATGTATCAATAGGCGACGCCAAGTGAGGAGATCTCTAGGAACTCCATCTCATCCTGGATGTACTTTTGTAGGCAAGCGAGGTACTTGAACACCAAAGGTCGCTCATAATCCTTGATACCCAAATTTGAGTGAAGGGTATGGAAAACATTTGTGAACTATGACACATCTTAGTCCCTTCCATGTTGCAGTGTGGTCCACTTTATGTATTTACCTTCATAGCTCCCAACAGGGTAATATTGCTCCTTGATGGTGTCTCGGAATGAATTCCAAGTGGGTGCGGCTGAAAAAAATGAGGATTCCCTCTCGTCCTTTTGTTCACAATAGGTTTCCCACCAATCCTTGACATGTGGGGTGGCTTTGAGGAGTGCAAAAGTAATCTTTTCCTGATTGGAAAAGTCATGAAATGAAAAATATCCTTCCAACAAATTTAACCATATATCTATGACGTTTTCATCTATCTGACCTTGAAATATGGGAATGTCAATGTTAACTTGTAACTTAAAAGATGTGGCCCCTCTAGAATAGATGTTGGATGAAGATACATCGCTTATGGGTAGTAGCTGAAGGATATGGGCAAAGTTATCCATCATCACATTCCTTTGTTGCATGAGGGCTTCCTCAAGCAATATTTTGAAAGGATCTCCTGCCCCCTCGTATTTTTTTTCTTCCGCCATGGAGGCTGTCAAGGTTTGCGAGGTTGGTCTTGCAAAGTTTCAACCAGTTCGAGCCCTAACTCTTTATACACTAACCTCATTGGGGACATGTAAAGAAAAATAGAGAAAGAGAAAACCGCTCTGATACCACTAATCCAGACTTATGCAAGAATGCAAAAAAATACAGATATACACATTAATATAGAGATGCAACATAAATAAAACTTCATTTCATTAATATCAAATAACTGAAATGTGATTACATACAAAAATGGAATAAACTAGCTCGAGCGATGGTAGCTTATCTCTGACAAGAGATGCGGCGCATACATGCCTCTGAACTATGTTACAATAAGGCTCAAAGAAGCTCAAAACCTTAGCAAGTATTGTGTCTACATTGGTCAAAGAAGCTCAACATAGTGGAGATAACAATCTTACACAGAGAGAAATTGATTTAGCTTATGGTTTAAAATATTACTAGGCAATCATATTCAGCCATACTGCTTAGTTTTTTTACAATTATATTGATGCATATGACGTGCTTTTTTCTTAATTTGCAAAATTTTTCAAGTATAAATATGCTTATCAATTGAAAATGCATTTTTTATGTGTTTGACATATTACAGTTGAAACACCACAACAAAATGTGGTGTGATGTCTGTAGAGCTATAAAAAGGGTCTCTTTCACCTCTAGTTACCTCACATTAGAATGTCAATCCGGGAACGTCTTGCTATTTCAAAAGAGTGTCTCAGTCTGAGGCTTAGCACTTGTCAGAGTAATGCTCGTAGTACAGCTACTTAAAGGCTACAAAAGTAAATGGCTGCATGTCTACAACTTAACTACTTCAAAAGGCTAAATCACACCAAGCATTGCATCAGTCGAAGGTTCGGTAGCAATAACCCATCCTTTTCATAACTGATGAGAACAAATCCGAGGTCTGGGAGCTAGGTAGCAGATGCTGGGGCTCACTATAGCCTGAGATCGTCCTTGATGAATATAAATGAAACGGAAAGTAAAGGAAATAGCGATGAAATAGAACAGCACATCAGCTAAGGGTTTAGTAGCAATAACCCATCCCTTTCATAGCTGATGGGAGCAGATCAGAGGTCTGGGAGCCAAATAGCAGATGCTGATACTCACTACAGCCTGAGTCTGTCCTTAAGAAATGGCAAGTAAATGAAACAACAAATCCACAATCTTGAAATAGACCAACAATTGAAATGGAACAACAATTCAAAAAGTGGAATAACAACTAAATGGAACAACAATTCAGAAATGGAACAGCAATAACCAAGTTCATCAAGCTGTGATTTTATCTAACCACTCCAATCAAAACATCAATCCTGCAGTCTCAAAAGATATACACATACTATAGAACAATACTACCAATTCCAACCTTAGAGACACAACGTGCTCAATTTGCTTCTGTTATTGATCTGAATAAACACATGCGATTGCATCTCAAGATATAAAAAGTAACATTCAATAATCATCTGAAATCAGACTTCTCAAGATAACTTGTCATAATGCTAAAACACAATCACAATGAACTCTGTACCGGAGTGATAATATCCTGTAGAGATCAATCAACACTTTAATGAATTGGTAACATAATATAGTGTCAATATAAGACTTCAATTTGCAGGAACATTAAACAAGTTAAACATAACAGAGCATGCAATATAACGTTCATAAAACACAACAGATTACCAGATTACGCCTATGAACAAACCACACAGACACCACGCGTAATGGTACAAGAGCAAGTGTCCTCCAGGGCCGGGCCCTTAGCCTCCAGGGGTACACCGCTTAAGATTGATCCAGGATCAAAGATAAAAGAGTAACCAAGTCTATATTAATGCATGAAATAAACTTACAGCAAAGCGAGTCTTAACAGGACATAAAGATCATAGTCTTGATCTGGTAAAAAGGAATTACAACAGAACCTCCCCTATAGCCAACAATGCTATCACTTATATAAGGATGATGACAGAGATATCTAGATACAGAAAATAGATAAAACAGCGATCCTTCAGGATCTAAGATCTTGAGGGATTCGCAGAATCATTAACCCTGAGTCACTTGTTTCCTTTTCTGCTCCGAACTCGTATCTCCACTTCCTTTTCTCGGTTGGTCCATTTTGATCTGGTCTGTTTGCGGTTCCCCGTCAAAGGGACAACAGTTAGCTCCTCTTCGTCTTTCCCTTTGAGATGGCTAATTTCTACTTTTCCTCCTTCCTGCACGTAAGAACGACAATTATCAGTTTTGCCTGTTAACCTCACGTGTTTCGTTATTATCTAAGTTTAAAATGCAGAAAGGCTTGTATATCCTAATGAAAAAGATACTGAAATAACCATCAAAACATACCTTCTTTGAGACTCTACACACCCCCCAGCTTACCCTTTTTCATGACCTCATGAAAAAATTGTAGTTGATATGCAATGCAGTGAGTGAGTAAGCTGGAGATGGAATCTCATGTGAGGGTCTACAGCCGTGATGCGAAACTAAATAATCAAAGAAGTGGTCTGTCTGACCCTCAGGCATCTCATATAGGGCTTGGTATCCGGGTGCTGGATGCCAAATGATTGGACTCCGGAACCTATATCCTAACCAGGATGGCCCTGCCCTCAAAACAATTTCACCATAGAGGGGAAAACGGCTAGCAACAAGTCTAAAGTTATCGTATTTAAATGGTTCTCTGAACTGAATATTTGGATTAGATACTTGATATCGAAATTTAGCCGCATCAATGGCAGGGTCCTTAATAGAGGAAAAGTATTCAAGTCCCTGCCGAATGATTGCCTCATGCATGGCTCCTAGCGCTTCAATCACTCTTGGAGCCCTCATAAGGTTTCTATGACTCCTCCATAACTGCGCTGGATCCCTAGGCTCGGCTCTTACCCAAAGATCTAATCCGTTCTCTTGTTTTTGAAAAACGTTATAAACTTTGAGCCATTTAATTTGATTAACTGCAAATGAGATAAATGCTTGCAATTGAATGTCCCCAACAAAAGGGCCTGGGTTCAATTCAGTCTCTTGTTCTAGTATAAGGTTATGCAAGTAAAATTCACATAATAATCTCTGCACTTTCACCCCGTAATGTTTACAGCAGTTTATGAAATCATCCATAGTGTTAATTTGTATAGGAGCGCCTGCTTTGACAGCCTTTATTTTCAATTGTAAATACCTCTCCATTAAAAATAGGGCATAATTTTTGGCAGGGGCTCTACATGCTAGAACGTCATTATATAAAGAACACAAGGTATCCATTTGTTTGATAACTACATCTAATCTACGGGTTACCTTGGCAACTTTCTCCTGTTCCCTTTGCCATCCTTCGAAAGCTTGGCTTTCAGATAAGTTGACGTTCCTTAGCTGCTGCTGTAATTCTTCATATTTTTCTCGGGGGACCATTTGCTCCCTAAGCTTTTCTGCTTCTTGCTGGGCCTGCTTCAAATGTTGGTGGAGGGTTCTTGTTTTCAGGTCTTTCTTCCATGCATCCGTGGAGGCCAGGAGCTTTACTTGAACTTTCTTATTACGCTGTTTCGAGTTCAGAGCCCTTATTACTCCCAATGGTGGTGCCTCTGTCTGAACCATCTTATCATCCTTTTCAATTTTAACACGAACTCCAGCCCACTACTGTTCCTTTTCAAATGGAACAGCAGTTTGTTTTTCAGCTTCATTTGGAACAGCAGTTTGGCTTCTGTCAGGGTTTTGAGCAGTGGGACGGCTTCTGGTCCTCCGCCTCCTGCCCTCAAGGGGCCTTACTGGTGTGGTCAGACCTTTTCTTCTTGAAGTCCCCTTCACCCTTTGCCTTGATTTTAGAATCCTAATCTGCTGGTGAAGCTGGGCTATTATGTTCAACAATGTCCGCTTTTCCCTTCGTAATTCCCTTATTTCCATCATCTCTTCCGAAGGAACAACAGGCTGTTCGCTATGGTTTGGATTGTGGCTAGCAACCTGATTTTCTTCCTGAGGTAACTGTTCCGGGGTAAGAACCTTACTTGGCTCTATTATTTCTTGGGTTGATTCCTCTTCTGCCCTTATTTCCTCCGAACTTTCCTCTGGTGGCTTCTGACTAGGAACGGGTTGTTCCTGCTCAGCATTTTCTAATATCTTCTCATTGTGAACGGGAAAGTTTTCTATTTCTGCCTCTTCTTCATGCAATTCCTCGGGTGCATCTTTCTCTTGGGTTTTCTCTTCGGCATGGAGGTTTGATGGACTCAGGGGTTGGCCATATTCGCCCATATTTGCCAAAATGTCGTCCAATTCATCTTCCCTTAACGAGTCTTGTAATGGGCTCCCTTCCCGCTGTTCCATTCCTTCCTCCTGCTCGAACTGCTCAACTTCTTCCTTTTCGTCTCCTTTTTCTTTAGTCTGCTCATCTTGTTCTTCTTCTCTCCCTGCAGATTGCTCTGGATCCTCCTTTCCTTCTTCTGTTTCTACCTCTGCAGACTGCTCTTCTCCCTCGACGTCTTCTTCTTCCGTTTCTGTTTCTGCAGATTGTTCTTCTTCCTCGGCGTCTTCTTCTTCCGTTTCTGTCTCTGCAGACTGCTCTGTTTCCTCACTGCCTTCTTCTTCTGCTTTTGTTTCTGCAGACTACTCTGCTTCCTTACTGCTTTCTTCTTCTGCTTCTGTTTCTGCAAACTGCTCTGTTTCCTTACTGCTTTCTTCTTCTGCTTCTGTTTCTGCAAACTTCTCATCTTCAATTTCTATTGCTTGGCTCGTGCTTGCCTGGGGCTTCTCCAGCCCTCCTTGTAGCCCTGCGAGCCTTGCTGACTTTCTACGCTTTTCTGGTTGTTCGGGTGTACTAGCGTCATGTTTTCGCTTTTCGGGTCGTTTTTCAGATTGTTTTTCAGGTTGCACTTCTGTGCAAGTGTCTTGTTTTCATTTCTCTGAACGTTGGGGTGTATTATCAACTCGTTTTCGTTTTTTCGAGCGTTCAGATGTGGCCGTCCCTTTATTGATAACAACATTTAGTTCTTCCCAACTGCTCTGCTGTTGGGTGAGACTCTAATTTACTATCAAGCGAATTAATCCGTGGTGGCTAATAACTGATTCTACGTGCTGTGCCTTCTTCATACTTCGCGCGACATCATGCAATAGAGAATTCAACAATGCAGGCAAATTCACAGAATATTTTTGTTTTAAGACAGCTAGGAGTTTAAGATGTCGTGGTCTTACCACGTCTTTTCTACCTTCGCAAGTGATTTAGCTTTGGATGATTTTTGCCAATTCTGCCCATGGCTCTCCTAGCGTTGCTGGTAGCACCCCCTTTCCTCGGATTGTCAACTTCTGGCCCTCGTCCTGAAAGATTTCCAAAATCTTCTGCAGCCTTTCCTTCTTTATTTTCCATACTGGTCCCGTGGCCGGTAGTCCCGTGACTCTTGCTATTATGTCATTGGTGACTTCTATTTGCCTTCATCTTACTGTGGAGTATTCTTCCTGTAAGTTCTGTAAAATTCTCTTGCTACTATTTCATTAGACTCCTTCAGGCGGTTGAAATAGGTCAACCATCCTGCTCTTTTCAGGATTCTTCGGGCTGCAGCCGAAACAGTTAATGTTTGCGGTTCTCGGCGGACTGACCTTTCTCCCATAGTTTCATTGCCAATTTTCAAAGGAACAGTAGCTGTTTGTTGAAGCGCAGGGAAGCTGGTAGCGTATTCCTCATTCAAATTTAAATGCAACAACGTATGCAATGGAAATAGCTTTGAACGTCAGCTCATGCAGAAGAAAACAAAAATAGCAAAAGATTATACCGTTGAGCCATGCCGTGCTTGAGTACAAATTTTTTTCAAATAACGGACTGACACGTACTCTGGAGAATGATGAGGTTACCTCCCCCTGCAATGTGATAGGCTGTCCCAGCCGTCAAATAAAGGAGCAGCGTCTGTTCTGCCGCGAGGTCTTTATGGAACAACTTATGGATATATGACATGTTCGCCAAAAACAGCGTAATACTGAAATCGAGGTAAAAAGTTAGATCGCTTTTAATATTATGGGGCTGCGGTGATTTGATGGAAGTTTAGGGATAAGACATTTGCCATAAATAGAAGGTCTCATGCGGTCACTGTCAGTAGCTTCGTAATGATTGGTGATGATATATAGTCATGCGCTATATGGTTGGGTAATATTATATAATTTAATTATCACGGCATAAGAAGCAAAAGGATGTAATCTTCTTACCTATTGGTGTAAACATACAACTTCAATACCATTAATAGTGCTCTGCTGCCGACAGGTGTCCATAACCTTGGCAGAGTTGTTTGTTTCACCCCTGGAACCATAGTCCTTTGTGTATGCCAGGAAGCATTTGTGTAATGTCAAAATGTAGGCCACTATGCTGGCTTGGTGACCAGTTAGTCATAATTCCATTCACGAGGAAGGAGCGAATAGTGGGCAGGTCGGCTCGTGGTGAGACCTCTTGTTCCAAGGGTTATTTGTTTGATATACCTTTTGGACCATTTCCCAGGTGTGGTGGCCCTAATGGGAATGCCACTTCGCTTCCATCCTGATGATCATGGTAGGCCAGCTCGTAATGAGACTTCCTATCCTGCAATTTGACAGTTTTTAGAAACTCTATTTTGCTTCTTTTTAATAGAGAGCCTTTCCTGTTTATGCACAAAGGGTGGTTCAACACTCCTTAAGAGTAGGAATGGTGGAAGAAGTCTTAATATCCCAATAGAAAGGTATATATCTTTTGATCCTATTTCCATATGATAATTAAAGAAAAAGAACCATCATAATACAGATAACCAATCAGAACGAAGTTAGTAGAACAATGGCAGCAAAAGATGATAAATAAGCATGTCTTTCTCCGCATCCTTTCACCAAGTCAGGGTAGTTTCTTATAAAGATAACGATTTATGATTTACTGATTTTGGTATGCTGCGTTTTTGCTTTAATCACATAAATGTATAGCCGTATTCCAAAAGACTTGAAAGAACATTAGCAATAAACATCCTTAATTTGGAGTAGAGGGACCAAGCTATTTCAAAATCGTATGAGTAATGTTCCTTTCAAGAAAGGTCATAACAACAATTCACAGATGCTGTTCGTTTGGAGAAAGGAACAGTAGTTTCAAGGAAATTCCGTTCCCTTTTAAAAAAAAAAAAAGATCGGAAGAAATCAAAAGTGTTGTTCTTTTTGGGAACAGCAAAAACACACAAGTGTTGTTCCTTTTGAAAAAGGAACCGCAAAAATCGTAAGTTGCAAGTGTTGTTCCTTTTGGAAAAGGAACAACAAAAATCAAAAGTGTTGTTCCTTTTGGAAAAGGAACAACAGAAATCAAAAGTGTTGTTCCTTTTGGAAAAGGAATAGCAGAAATCAAAAGTGTTGTTCCTTTTGGAAAAGGAACAACAGAAATCAAAAGTGCTGTTCCTTTTGGAAAAGGAACAACAAAAATCAAAAGTGCTGTTCCTTTTGGAAAAGGAACAACAGAAATCAAAAGTGTTGTTCCTTTTGGAAAAGGAACAGTAAAAATCACAAGTGCTGTTCCTTTTGGAAAAGGAACAACAAAAATCAAAAGTGTTGTTCCTTTTGAAAAAGGAACAACAAAAATCACAAGTGTTGTTCCTTTTGGAAAAGGAACAACAAAAATCAAAAGTGTTGTTCCTTTTGAAAAAGGAACAACAGAAATCAAAAGTGCTATTCCTTTTGGAAAAGGAACAACAAAAATCAAAAGTGCTGTTCCTTTTGGAAAAGGAACAACAGAAATCAAAAGTGCTGTTCCTTTTGGAAAAGGAACAGTAAAAATCACAAGTGCTGTTCCTTTTGGAAAAGGAACAACAAAAATCAAAAGTGCAAAAATCACAAGTGTTGTTCCTTTTGGAAAAGGAACAACAAAAATCAAAAGTGTTGTTCCTTTTGAAAAAGGAACAACAAAAATCACAAGTGCTGTTCCTTTTGGAAAAGGAACAACAAAAATCAAAAGTGTTGTTCCTTTTGGAAAAGGAACAACAGAAATAACATACTGCAAAAATATGTACAAAAATAATTCGATAAGTTATATACAAATTATAAAGAAAAGTAGATTTTTTTAGTGAGTTACAAGCAAGGAAGACTTGTCTTCCTCCCCTAAGATCTCCATATCTGAATCTTGGGGTAATTGTTGGCAGAAGGACTCCCGAGTAAGTGGTTTGCGATAGAGACGGACTCGATGGCCGTTTGCCTTGAAGGTATATCCAGAACCATCGATAGTAGTCAGGGTAAGGGTCCCATTGTCATGCACTTTCTGAATTTCATATGGTCCCAACCAACGAGTTTGAAGTTTCCCAGGGAAGTCCTGAAATCTAGAGTCATACAAAAGAGCCCAGTCTCCTTCATGGAAGACTCTGTTTTTAATGAGAGCATCATGCCATTTAGCTCTCTGCTGCTGTATCAAAGCAATGTGTTGAAGTGCAGAGAGCCTAATTTCATCCAGCTCATTAATCTGTTGTAGTCGATTAGTCTGTGCCTCAGTTAAATCTAAACCAACTTGTTGTGCTGTTCGTAATGTCTGGATTTCAAATTCTATAGGAAAGATAGGTTGTTTTCCAAACTTTAGCTGGTAAGGTGAGTGACCAGTGGTGCTTCTCCATGTTGTTCTATAAGCCCACAGTGCTTTTGGTAGTTTGGCTGCCCAGTCATGTCTATGTGATGCAATTTTTTTTGTTAGAATGGTCTCTATTATTTTGTTACTGCTTTCTACTTGCCCATTTGGCTGTGGGTGATATGGGGTGGTAATTTTATGTTGAACATGATAATTATTGAGTGTTGCCGCTATTCTGTTCCCAGCAAACTATGGCCCTCCATCTGTAATTATCTATCTAGGGAGGCCATAACACACAAATAGATGGAGCAGGAATTGTATAACAGATTCTTCTATAGCTCTGGGCAAGGCCTCTGCTTCAACCCACTTGGTGACGTACTCTGTTGCCACCAAAATGTATGTTTTTTGGTTTGATGGTGGGTTGATTGGTCCCACAAAATCAAGAGCCCAACGCTCAAATGGTTCGATGACTAATTATGGTTTCAAAGGCATCTCATCTAAATGACTAGGGCGTTCCGCTCTCTGGCAACTGTCACATGCTTGGACGAATTTCTTTGCATCTTTAAAAATTGTGGGCCAATAATACCCTGTTTGTAATACTTTATGTGCAGTCCTACGATCAGCGAAATGTCCACCACATGGTTGGTCATGGCATGCTTTCAATATATCAAAAATTTCATCTTGTCTAACGCATCTTCTGATTTGCATGTCTACCCCTGTATGAAACAAATAACCCCCAATCCAGGAAAATCTGGTACTTCGTTGGACAATCTGTTTTCGCTCATTAGGGGTTAGATGCTTTGGTAACTTACCTACTGCTAGGTAATTGGCGACATCCGCATACCAGGGTGTTTGAACAGCAACAACAAAGAGATGCTCATCTGGAAACTGATCTTCAACTGCTGCTGCATCGACTGGTTTTGGCATTCTTGAGAGGAAATCAGCTACCGGGTTTTCTTTCCCGGGTCGATCCTTGATTGTAATATCGAATTCCTGCAATAAAATCAGCCATCTAGTTATTCTGCCATTTGTGACAGGCTTATTTGCTAAATATTTTATAGCAGAATGATCTGTGTACAGGATAACAGGATATCCAGTAATGTAATGTTTGAATATATTGATAGCATGCATAACAACTAGAAATTCTTTTTCAGTGACAGTATAATTCAATTCAGCAGGGGATAGATTTTTGCTAATGTAATAAATTGCATATGGTTTTCTATCCTCCTCCTGTCCAAGGACCGCTCCAATGGTTGTATCTGAGGCATCAGATGATATTTGGAATGGCAAATCCCAATTTGGTCCCTGAAGAACGGGGGCTGTAGATACGAGCTTCTTCAGATCGTTGAAGGCACGTTCGCATTTTTCTGTCCAAAAGAAATCAATATTACCAGTTAATGCATACAATGGTGCAGCAATACGTGAATAATGTTTTATAAATCTTCTGTAATAACCAGAGAATCCAAGAAAGCTACGTACCTTTGTTTGAGTAGTAGGAGTAGGAATAAGCAAAAGTATTTGGATTTTGGCTGGGTCTACCTGAATGCCAACTGCTGAAATGTAGTGTCCTAGAATAAGTCCTTCTGTCATCATCATGTAACATTTTTCATGGCTTAAACAAAGCCTGGTAGCTATGCAACGTTGTAGGACTTTTTCTAGTGTCTCTAATGCTGGATCAAACTCATCTCCATATGGAGTAAAGTCGTCCATATATACTTCCAGTCCTTCATTTATTAGATCTGCAAAAATGCTAAGGATAGCCCTTTGGAATGTGGCAGGGGCATCACATAAACCAAAAGGTAAAATTCGGTAGGCAAATGTTCCCCAAGGACAAGTAAAAGTAGTTTTGTCCTGATCTTCATGGGCAATCTGTATTTGGTTATACCCACTGAAGCCATCGAGAAAAGAAAATAATTTCTTTCCTGCCAAAGTGTCCAATACTTGATCGATGAATGGGAGAGGAAAGTGATCTTTTTGCGTTGTCTTATTTAGCTCCCTGTAGTCCACGCAGATCCTCCACTTCCCATTCTTTTTCGGTACCACCACAAGCGGGGAGACCCATTTACTATCAGAGATAGGGTAGATGAAGTTAACATCTAAAAGTTTTTGAAGCTCAACTTTTACTACTTCTTTTAGGTGAGGGTTTAGTCTTCTCTAAGGTTGCCTAACAGGTCTTGCATCATTTTCTATGTAGATGTGGTGTGTACATAACTGCGGGTCAATTCCTTTCATATCAGGGTAATCCCATGCAAATGCTTCTTTATATTTTCTTAAAATATAGATGAGTTTTGTTTCTTGTTCGGGTGTAAGGTCGACGTTAATGTTTAAGGTCTTTCTAGGTTCGATTTCCACAATTTTACTATGTGCAACTGAAGTGATAGGGATTGTGTGATCATGTGCATCTTTCAGAGGTTCCTCTTCTACTTCGTTATCAAATGTTGCTTTTATCATATGACACTGGGTACGAGATGTGAGTTCAGTTTGACTAATGAAATTACTAATGGCATCATCTTCTGTTTGGTCTTTGAACTCTAGTGCTTCTTGTATAGTTAATGGAGATCTGATGTTGTCGGTAAGATATGATAAAGGGTGCCTATTAGTTTTAACTATAGTGATACTTGGCTGCGCTGGGGGATATAGTACTAAATTCTTGATATCCGCCCCCTTGGTTATAATCATGTTCCCTTGCCGACAGCCGATATAGGCATCAGCGGTAGCGAGCCAAGGTCTTCCTAAGATCAATGGATGTCCATCAAGTCGGGTTTTAGGGTTTATTATCAGAAAATCAGTTGGGTATTCCCAGGAGTCAACCGAGACCATGACATCATGCAGTATGCCTTCCGGCCTAACCACAGACCGATCGGCCAATTCTAGCAGAGTTAAGGTAGGTTCTGCAGATGTAATGCCTAGCTTTTGGCAAGTAGCAGTTGTCAATATATTGATTGCAGCCCCAAGATCAACTAAGGCATTGGTTAGGGTTTGACCATAAATTTGAACAGTTACTATTGGGTTTCCTGGGTCCTCATACTTAATAGGTGTTTCCTTTCCTGACAACAGGTCAGATAAATTACCGACTACTTGAACTCTTGGATTATCTATTATATTCCTCCTTGGCCTTTTTATGCACAATTCTTTAATAGTTTTTGTGTATATCGGGATGTCTTGAATGGCCTGAAGGAATGGAATTTTTATGTACAAATTTTGTAATTCTCCCAGAATGTCAAAATTAGGTTGTTGTATCGGTCGAGGTATGACTAAACGTTCTGGGAACGGGGGAGAGGATGTGGTTGCTTGATTATGAGTTTGCTATCTATTCACATCCTCTTCTTGTGACAGATGTTCTCTAGGTAACTGATCTTCAATCTGAACTGTTTTATTTCCCTCTGTTTGGATAATACGCCCAGATCTTAGCTGAAGATCATTGCACTCCCTCAGATCGGGTCCTTCTTCTGGTGTTTCTAAAATTTGGAGTGCTTGGACCGGTCTGTTATTTGGATTGGGATTGGACTGGGCTGGGAGTTGCGGTCTCAGATTAGCCTGGGAATTTTGCTGTAAAGCTGGCAGTGTAGGTTGAGGGAGAGGGACATTCCCTACTGGCTGATTTGTTGGTCTCTGCCAGTTATTCTGCCAGGCTGAACTTTGTGAAGTAGGGGGAGTCCATTGTGGAGGATATGGGCTGTTTTGCCAATATGGTGGGGAATAACGAAGATTCGACCAACCAGATTGGCTCGTCTGATTTAGCCATGGATTAACAGAAGGATATGACTGTGGTGACCAGTTTGGGAATGGGGGCTGAAATTGGCTTTGCCATGTATTATACTGTTGAGCGTTATACTGGGGATACTGAAAAGAAGAAGTTGGATCTGAAAACATACCAGTTTGTCGCGGCTGCCACTGACGACGCTGGTTGAGCATGTACACCGTTTCTGGTTCTTCTTCTGCCTCCTTATATATTGCTTTTAGTCCAGGTAGTGAGGGACAAATTTCTGTCGAATGATCCTTTGCACAAATGGCGCATGCTTGGACTGCATCTAGTGGGCATTCCTTATGGCTATGCTTCTTCCTACATCTGGGGCAGAAGATAGCTAAATTCTGTTCTGCCTCCATTTGCTTTTTCTTGGCCTGCAAAACGTCCAATTGTGTAGTCAGTGTTCCTAGTATATCAGTTTTAAAGTTTTCCAATAAATTTTCGATTTCAGCCCGCGTTACTCCTTCTGATGAAATTTTGTTTTCTCTTGCAAACCGATCATGTTCTGCTGGTTTGATCCGTGTACTGCCTCTCGAACTCCTGATACATAGATCAATTATGTCAGCAAAACTTTCTTGATAAATATCCCCTTTTCCCATAATGTTTAATGTCTCAATCCATTGTTCTTTCATGCCTCTTATTAATGCTGTTTTCAACACATTATCGGGTAAGGGTGATGATGCATAGGGAGATCTTTGCAAATTATACTGAAAACACTCCACATATTCTTCTAATGTTTCGCTTGGTCTAGCCACCATCTGGAATATTTCATCTTTTAGTTCTCTAGACCTGCAGTAATCTTGATATTTTTTTAGAAAAGATTCCTTCATTTGATCCCAATTATTTAGAACCCCACCACCTAATCCAATAAACCATCTTAAAGCAGCCCCTTTCAGGGTCGAGGGAAATGGTTTTAGTTTCTGGGGGTCAGTGGTGTAGTCATATCCCCTGCATAGTACATCAAATTCAAATAAAAATGCATCTAGGTCTTCTGATGTAAGTCCGTGAAATGTAGGGATATGTTGAAGGGGAATTGCTTTCATGGGGGCATTTGCTGCAGAATCCACTATGGGGTATTGTAATGTAGAGGTTTGGGTGTTTGGTGGATTTTGAGCCATTGGGTCAAATATATGCCAATAACCTTCCGGAATATCTAGAAGAGTGTTCCTTGGTTGAGCGGGAATGGCTTTGACAAGATTAGTTTTAATAGCACTTCCTCTATCTGGAATTTCTATCTGAGGGGATTGGATCTCTTCAATAATAATTTTTACCGCACTTCCTTTGTCTGGGCTATTCAATGGCTGAGTTATCCTAGGAGGAGATCTCAACTCTCTAATCTCCCCTGTTTCCCCTTCTCCTTCACAAAGATTACTGAAATTCCCTTCTTGCAATCGCTCTGGAATAGAATTTTCAATTTCTTGAAAGTCCTGTTCGTCAGTTTGACTATGCACCTCAGCAAAGGCTACAGATGGTGAACCTGTGGCCTGAAGGGAGCTAGTAGGCTGTCTGGAAATAACTTTCCTAGGTCCTACTAAAGGCTGAGATTCGGCTTTCTTATAGATTTCGTCTATGAATGTTGTTCGACCAAGGGTCACCGGCCCCTTAGCTTTTTCTGGCTTCGGCAAAGGTTTGGGATTTTTCTCCGGCTTTTTCTGCTTAGTCATGCACTCAATTTAACTACTAAATCTTTCTTAAGCAGATAGCAGCAATTCTGCAGGAAAGCGGGCAAAGGAGCAAGGCTTTTACATGCTCCGTACGTAGGTTCTTACCTTCCGTTTTCAAAACCCAATTCTTCCCTAGCAGGTTCGTACACTACCCTGAAAAAGACAAATGGCTACACTCTTTCCCCGACAACGGCGCCAAAATGTAGAGCTATAAAAAGGGTCTCTTTCACCTCTAGTTACCTCACATTAGAATGTCAATCCGGGAACGTCTTGCTATTTCAAAAGAGTGTCTCAGTCTGAGGCTTAGCACTTGTCAGAGTAATGCTCGTAGTACAACTACTTAAAGGCTACAAAAGTAAATGGCTGCATGTCTACAACTTAACTACTTCAAAAGGCTAAATCACACCAAGCATTGCATCAGTCGAAGGTTCGGTAGCAATAACCCATCCTTTTCATAACTGATGAGAACAAATCCGAGGTCTGGGAGCTAGGTAGCAGATGCTGGGGCTCACTACAGCCTGAGATCGTCCTTGATGAATATAAATGAAACGACAAGTAAAGGAAATAGCGATGAAATAGAACAGCACATCAGCCAAGGGTTTAGTAGCAATAACCCATCCCTTTCATAGCTGATGGGAGCAGATCAGAGGTCTGGGAGACAAATAGCAGATGCTGATACTCACTACAGCCTGAGTCTGTCCTTAAGAAATGGAAAGTAAATGAAACAACAAATCAACAATCTTGAAATAGACCAGCAATTGAAATGGGGCAACAATTCGAAAATGGAACAACAACTAAATGGAACAGCAATTCAGAAATGGAACAACAACTAAATGGAACAGCAATTGGAACAAGCAATAACCAAGTTCATCAAGCTGTGATTTTATCTAACCACTCCAATCAAAACATCAATCCTGCAGTCTCAAAAGATATACACATACTATAGAACAATACTACCAATTCCGACCCTAGAAACACAACGTGCTCAATCTGCTTCTGTTATTGATCTGAATAAACACATGCAATTGCATCACAAGATATAAACAGTAACATTCAATAATCATTTGAAATCAGACTTCTCAAGATAACTTGTCATAATGCTAAAACACAATCACAATGAACTCTGTACCGGAGTGATAATATCCTGTAGAGATTAATCAACACTTTAATGAATTGGTAACATAATACAGTGTCAATATAAGACTTCAATTTGCAGGAACATTAAACAAGTTAAACATAACAGAGCATGCAATATAACGTTCATAAAACACAACAGATTACCAGATTACGCCTATGAACAAACCACACAGACACCACGCGTAATGGTACAAGAGCAAGTGTCCTCCAGGGCCGGGCCCTTAGCCTCCAGGGGTACACCGCTTAAGATTGATCCAGGATCAAAGATAAAAGAGTAACCAAGTCTGTATTAATGCATGAAATAAACTTACAGCAAAGCGAGTCTTAACAGGACATAAAGATCATAGTCTTGATCTGGTAAAAAGGAATTACAACAGAACCTCCCCTATAGCCAACAATGCTATCACTTATATAAGGATGATGACGGAGATATCTAGATACAAAAAATAGATAAAATAGCGATCCTTCAGGATCTAAGATCCTGAGGGATTCGCAGAATCATTAACCCTGAGTCACTTGTTTCCTTTTCTGCTTCGAACTGGTATCTCCGCTTCCTTTTCTGGGTTGGTCCATTTTGATCTGGTCTGTTTGCGGTTCCCCGTCAAAGGGACAACAGTTAGCTTCTCTTCGTCTTTCCCTTTGAGGTGGCTAATTTCTACTTTTCCTCCTTCCTGCACGTAAGAACGACAATTATCAGTTTTTCCTGTTAACCTCACGTGTTTTCTTATTATCTAAGTTTAAAATGCAGAAAGGCTTGTATATCCTAATGAAAAAGATACTGAAATAACCATCAAAAAATAACTTCTTTGAGACTCTACAATGTCTGCAAATTTCACATCAAAGGGTTGGATGAAAAGATGAAACTTATGATAGTGGAATAATTACAATATTTAAAGTTATAAATGTTGCCTCTAGAGGTGACAAACATCTAGAAGTATCTCATAGTCGATATTGTGGGTATTTGCATGATATACTTGAGTGTGACTTTGAATCCTTCAAAATAGTTGTGTTCGATCTCAAATGGTTTAGGCTACAAATCCCTAAACATGACCCTAATAGAACTGTTATTGAGCATTCTAACAGATCTACCATGGTTGATACAAGGAATCTTGATCCAAGATTCGAGTAATATGTTCTTCTAAGCCAATGTGAACAAGTATTTTACATAAACATTCTAGGTAAAGTGGGTTGGTCATATGTTGTTAGATATGATCCCAGAGGAAGGCCTGCAAAGTATAATGTGGCAGAATAAGATGAAGTTGAAGAAGAATATGATGTAGAGGAGCAGGGGGTTCATGCAATGTCATATAAAGACGTCAAATAAGTTCAAGGAATATATGTTAATCGAGAAAATGTTAATTTTGATGAACTAGATGATATTGACGTTGTGTCAGATGAAGAACTTGAACCAAATGTAGAAGATCATGTTCCAGATGATGATATAGATGATGATGATGATGATGATGATGATGATGATGATGATGTTGATATGGTGAATCCTTTGAACATGAATTCTGAATTGGATGATATAGATGATGAGGTGGATGAGGAATAATATTAATGATATCGAAATGTTGAAAAGTACGAGGTATGCATTTATATTTTTTCAGTTGGTTTTTTCTCTTTTGTTCACCTTAAATTTTTATTTCCTTAGTTTTTTTGTTTGAGTGTAACTATGTTTCTTTCAAATATATTATAGTAGATAGATTGGGTATTGGGGAATTGAGAGTGATGTGAGGGGGGCAATGGGGGGCATATGAGCTTCCACCTTCACACGATTGGCCTTATTCAGTAGAGAATATATTATTCTTGAAACAAAGAGAAGCTCATTTACATTGATACCATCATTTCCAATTTTAACTTTGGTTCGTTAAGAAAATGTACTAGATGAGTTGGGCAACAAATGAACTAGGTGACATGACAGTTGGCATACGTGCGAAGTAAGATTAACCCATGACTTCCCTTGAACCAAGTTCCCACCATGGGGTCTCACAATGATTTTTAGAAAAATGACTAAATTAATGTTTAGGTGTTAAAAGACGATTTATAATTGATTGATTATGCAGCATAATACTAACAAATGATAATATTTTGTTTTAATTGATGATCTAATGAATTGTGTTGACTGATTTGCACAACAGGGAAAATGCCTACACCTTGGGCACACTCACATGAAGGTGGGGTGGCTAGGCACCCATGGGGTGTCGCGTGCTGGGCACGTTAGGGCGCCCGTAGGTAGGTCAGACTGACTTAGCAAGGGGCACCCACAGGAAAGAAGTAAGTTTGACCCATGAATTCCCTTCCCACTACGGGGTCTCATAATGATTTTTAGAAAATTTTCTAAATTAATATTTAGGTGTTAAAAGTAGGTTTATAATTGAATTGTATATAATTACTCAAGAAATTAATTATAAACCCATTGAAAAATGTATAAAAGGACTTGCGCGACACGAAGAAGGGCACCCAAAGGTGACTTGCATGACATGGTGACGGGTGAACGAGTTGGGCACATCAAGTGGACCGGGCTAGTTGGGCGACGAGTGAATTGGGAAACATAACAGTTGGGCAGATGTGAGAAATAAGAAAATAAAATACGTGCAAACGGTCGGGTGAATGATGACATTGACGGGAAAAGTCATAGCGTTACATGCACGACATGGCGAATTCCCCGTGCCTTGGGTGCACCTGCACGAAGGTGAGGTACCTGGGAACCCATGGGGGCATTGCGTGTTGGGTACGCCAGGGCGCCTTCCTGACAATGGCATCTATGCGATGAGTTGGTGCGTTGGCCCGACTTGGCAAGGGGTGCTTGAATAAAAGAAGTGAGGTCAGCCCATGAGTACCCATAAACAGAGTTCCCACATGGTGGTCTCATAATGATTTTTAGAAAATTGACTAAATTAATGTTTAGGAGTTAAAATTTGGTTTATAATTGATTTATTATGCAACATGGTACTAACAAATGATAATATTTTGTTGTCATTGATGATCAAATGATTTGTGTTGACTGATCTGCACGGCAAGGAAAACGACCACACGAAGGCGCGACTCTTGGGCACCCATGGGGGTGTTTCATGTTGGCCACCCTAGGGTGCCCGCCCGATAGGAGTGTCTCATGTTGGGCACCCCATGGTTCCCTCTCGATAGGGGTGCCTGTGTGACGAGTTGGTGGGTCGGCCCGACTTAGAAATGGGTGCCCGCACAACAGAAGTAAGGTCAACCCATGTTTGCCAATGAATAGAGTTACCATAAGGGGCTCTCATAATCATTTTTAGAAAATTGACTAAATTAATGTTTAGGTGTTAAACAGCGGTTTATAATTGATTGACTATGCAATATGGTACCAAAAAAATGATAATATTTTTTTGTCATTGATGAGCTAATGATTTGTGTTGACTGATTTACATGGAAGGGTGAACGCTGGTACCCTATGTTTTCCCTCATGAAGGCGGGCCTCTTAGGCGCCCATGGGGCGTCGCATGTTGAGCACACTAGGGAACCCCCCCGGCAGGGGTGCCCATGCGACGAGTTGGTGGGTCAACCCGAATTGGAAAGGGATGTTTCGACAAAAGAAGTAAGGTCAACCCATGACTAACCATGAACATAGTTCCCAACAGGGGGTCTCAAAATGATTTTTATAAATTGACTAAATTAATGTTTAGGTGTTAAAATTCAGTTTATAATTGATTGATTATGCAACATGGTGCTAACAAATGATAATATTTTGTTGTCATTGATGAGCTAATGATCTGTCTTGAGGGTTGCAAAAGTCTCTTGAGCTAGTCATGATGTGACTTGATAATGGGGCCAACGTTGATTTTTTTTTAGTTTGTGCTCGTATGCACTGGAATTTGACATGGTTTGAAGACTCATATATGACTCACACAAATAATTCGACAAACAAATGGTAAAATTATAACATAAATGTCAAGGAGATGAAATTATCCATATAAAATATCCATTTTATTGGGTTCTTATCATGTTAGACCTTGAGACATATTGTTGGTTCATAATTAACCTATTCATGGTGGCTATATCCCTCCTAGATGTGAATTTTAAGCTATAATGATCATATGTGTTGGTTCAATGAATTATTGATGGTTCTTGGAAACTATGCTTATGATATGTTAAATTGACTTGTGCATGTTTAAGATACATACCATGGTAACAAATCGGCTTATAATGGTCGCCTTATCACTTTATCTCCAAAATCCTAATATATGTTGAAATAGTGGCAAACTTGCTAGTAAATTGTTGATATCCAAGCATTGCAGATATAGATTTGGATTATTCTATGAGTTTATATTCTTACTTGCTTAACGAATGCATTCTTTCTCCTTGACCAGCTCATCATGCATCACCCTTCATAGTGGACAAGTTGGACTGGACATCATATGTTCCATTCATGTGGCTGATAAATCCTCCCATTTGAAGGATGGGCACTACAATGCCTTGGAAACAATAGTTTAATTGATTGTCGTAGTCGATGTTACTTGGAAATGAGAACATGATATTTCATGAAAAACTCTTTTATATACATTTAAAAATCAACTAGGACAATTCTTAACCATATAAACCATTTTTTGAACCTGGACTTGTGTGACCAATAACTTCTTTCTCCTTAAACCACTCATTGATAGCCTTCATTGTGGACAAGTTAGGCTCAACATCATCATGTTGCATTCTCATGGATTGAGAAATAATCTTCCCATTCAAAAAACAAGACGCCTTGAATGCAATAGTTTCCATGACTATTATAGTTGACATTACTTCGAAAGGAGAACATGGTTTTTATTGGAAAATTATTTTGTATACATTTACAAACAAATTATGAGAATTCTTAACTAATGGATCCTATTTAGTTTTACATGAACCTTCCAACACAAATCTCTTATATTCAAATAATGTATTATCTTGATTCATTTTACTACTCAATTTATTAAATAGCTAAGAGAACTATTCATGTGCATTTAAATTCAACCTGGACACTTGACATATGGTTGGGTGTCATCATATTTATATTCTTAATTTTTTAATTATATTAATGAATGGATTTTTATTTTCCACATTGTGTAGCCATGTTGAACTAGGGGTTCTTCAAATGTTTAATCACAAGATACCATGGGATTTCATCATAAGAGCGTCAATGGCACCATTACATTTCTATTCACATGTAATACATGAAATACATGATTAATTTCAACAAAAATCATATAAGCATTAAAAGAAACATTTATATTTTTGAGAAAACATTGATTAGCTATAGATTTCTCATGTTTCATCTAGTTATAGACCAAGTTACTCATAAGTCTTTCGACACTTTTTCACCCCTAAGGTGTGGCCTTCACCCCACAGGGTCAATGACATATCTACAACTAGGTACACACTAGTACCTAACATAACCAAGCGAAGATATAAAACCCAATAACCTTCTACCAATAGTCTCCCATCAACCCTAGAACCCAAGTAGTGCCCTTGATTCTTTACACCTATAGTCCAATTAGTGTCTCTTGTATAGTTTATGTCAATTAATAAATTGTAATAATTGATTAAAATTCATTCATATTACGATAGTGTTTGGAGAATATTTTATAGTGAGTATTCATACAATTTTGTATTTAACATTTCTAAAAGCAATTATTTCAATGATAGAAATAACAATTGTTATTATTATGTATGAGCTTTGGTTAAAATTTGAAATTATATTAGCCAATTCTCAAAATGTTATGAGATGAAATTTTTTATTATCTTTGTGATATTAAAAGCACTTTCTCTTGAAATGTCCTTGGTGTATATTGAGTTTAAATCTCATTTTCCAAATATTTGTGATATGGACAATTTTCTTAACCTTAAAACTTAGTAAAATCATGGTGATTTCAAATAAATAAATAAAATTTTAAAGATCTCAAAGAAATCCCTTACATTTTTAATACCTAAGAAATCAATTTGATCTAAATACACATTGATAATGAATACTATTATCATTATTAAAGATTATTATATATATTAATATGATATATAACCAAGATTATATATATATACACACACACACACACACACATACACACACACATTAATAACAATTACTATTATCATTATTATGTAAGATTATTATATATATTAATATGATATATAACCAAGATTATATATATATATATATATATATATATATATATATATATATATCTTTTTTTCCCCTGGAAAAAAGTCGTAATTTTCATTAATGAGGAAAATTACATTTTGTAGATGCCTATGGCATATACTGTACTTTGGGCTAGAAGCCTATCCTGTTTGAGAATTCAAAAATTGAGGTGTACTCCATGCAGGGAGACACTACTCTGTTCTGTGATTTTCAATATAAAATATGTACTTACTCTACGTAGAGAGTATCAAAAATAACTGTCATGTATAAGACTGCTTGATGATGCGTTTATATAATATTATATAAAGACAAAATAAAACAAAAACTATGTATCAAGCTCCTTTAGAGCTTAGCTATTCTGATATGTCTATAAAAGGTCGATGATAATACTGATGGAAGGTTCCATCCATTTACTCCAGTATGCTCCATGTTCCTATAGGCCTGTGCGTTGCTTCTGTTATCACTTAGAACCATAGTTCATGTATGTAATGTTGTCCACAAGTTTCATATAAAAATCTTTAGCTTTGTGAATAGGTTTATATGTGTGTGTGTCACTTTGAAATTTGAATTTCAAAAGGTATTGATGTAAGTCCGTGTAAAAAATCGTTAGATACCCTCTATCATTGTCAGTTAAGGCATGTCTTGTCTTGATTGCGTCATTAGTACTTTGCGCATTTTCGCAGCGTAGTCTGTTTGGTCAATTTAGCTGCGCAATGATGTTTCCGCCTTTTCGCAGCGTACTGTTTTCCAGCCATTTCGTAGCGCGTTTTGTTAAATCTTAACTGTTTGCACTACGAAATCGGGGTTTCGGGGTTTTTGTAGCGCCTTTTTCTTGAAATGTCAAATCTGGGAGGGGTGAGTCATAGGTCCATTCACGTTTGTCAGTTGATGTCCTCTCCAGGTCATGATAGATCATCATTCCGCCATAAGGTCTAGGATCACGCATATGAATATCATCTTAAGGGATTTTATGAGGTATAGTTGTGTCATAATGTGTTTTCATAATATGTAAACATATCTGCTGTATGAGAAGCCCAAGTTCTCATTTAAAGGGATCATCGCAAGCGAGTCTGCACTCCAAAGTCGAGATTGTTTTCGAGCTGTAGTTGCTATTAGTTTCCTGTGTGAAGATATTCGAAGCAAGATGGAAAAGAGGGAACATCGATCCGGTAAGTGCCTGAGAACAGAGCCAGAGGGACTTGATGTTACACTCAGAGATGAAGGTGTAGCAAGAGCCTTTCGAAATGCTGGTTGCTGGAGGTTCTGCGAGAAGTTGAAGGGAGGACATGCAGAGGTAACGAAGGCTTTTGCATTGAATTTTACTGGATTGAATTCAAAGGTGTCAATGTTAGAATTTCCTGTGTCTCCTGAAGCCATTTCTATTGTCACTGAAATTCCGAGGGGAGGTCAAGAATGGTTCAAAAATTTTAAATTCGACATGAGTCCCTGTAAAGAATTTTTGAAGGAACCGTATGTAAATGAGGACCTCACCAAAGCGGTGCCAAGGAGTTACATAAAAGAACATTATGCTATGCTCCTCACATGCATCCAGAAATACCTAACATGCGAGGGAAGGTACAATAAAGTTTATTCCTATCACTTCAAACTTTTGTTGCATTTCACAGGTAAAGTTTCAATAGATATCCCTTTCTATTTGTTCAGAAGCATTAGTAAAATGTGTGATAAAATCCAGTTAAAGAAAGATGGTTGTGAAACATCCTTGTTTCATCATGGTTTGGTAAAGTTGCTGGTGTTGGATGGTTTGCAAAAGATTGGCAGAGATTGGGATTCTTTTGTTTTTATGGCCGGCTTTCAAAGCAAAACAGGCCTCACTCCATTGCCTGTGAGGGAAAGGGAAGAAAGAATTGAAGAACCTACTCTGGCTGAGCTCAGAAAAGAGGTGACAGACCAAAAGAAGCCTAAAACCAAGTTAAGGAAATCAGAGAAGTCTGTGGTGGCAAAGGAGACACCTAAAACATCAGCAAAGGAAACACCTAAGTCATCATCTAAGGAGACACCTCAGTCATCAAAGCAGAAGATCCAGAAAAAGAAGGATGAAGCTAAACCAAGTGAAGTTGAAAAGATTTCAAGGGTAAAAACCAGAGGTCAACTAAACAAGGAGAAAGGTAAGTCAATTACTGTGGAAGAAAGCCCTATGTCAAAAGGCAGTTTAAGTGACTTACTTGAAGCTATTGAACTTGAACAAGATCAGCCAATACAGATTGAACCAATAGAGTTTGAGCAAGATCACCCAGTGCAGCCAATGCATATTGACCTCACTCAATCTTCACCCGAAAGTACTAAGAAACAAAGAGCTTCAAAAAGGTTGAGATTTGAGGAGCCTAGTAAAGAATATGCTTTCAAGCCACGTAGGCCAGTCACAAGAAGACAAATGAAAGAGGTGGAGAAAGCGCAGAAAGAGGAGGCACCTTTAGAAGTGCCTAGTACAGATGTACTTAAGGTTTTGACCAGAACAGTTCATGCAGCCAGGAGTAAAAACAAGAGTAATGGGGTCATCATCAGCCAAGGTGGAAATGTCATTGCTATCAAGCAACAGGCAGGAACAACACAAGAAGAAGTACCTCAGATTAAAAATGTTTCTAAGGAAAGGGAAGTGAGATATGCAAATTATAAAAAGGCTGTAATAAAAGGCAGAACAAGTCTAATGAGCCAAACTGACTCAGTGTCTGATGCATATTTGTGGACAGTGCCAGCTCTGAAGCAGGCAAGAACCATGAAACAGATGAACACAAGCCTAAGAGCAAAAAACAAGGCTTTGAAGAAAGAAGTTAGCAGTTTGAAGAAGAAGCTAGGTAAACTAGCTGATTAATCCAAGGGGAAATTTGCTTTTCAAGTTTTGATAAATTTTGGTTGCCATCATTTTGAAACTTTTTGGATCCCTTACACCTGTACAAAGTAGCTGAATAAATCACGAAGTTAAGTCAACAGTGCTTTAAGATTCATATGTTCTGTTTTGATTATCTACAGCAGTTTCGTAGCGCGCTACGAAACTGCTGTAGATGACTGTTTTATGAGAAAAAATGAAATTGATGCTGAGGTCAGCAAATCTTGAAAAGGATGACTCGAGGCCAGTAAGGAGACTATACAAAGCTATCCAAATATTCAAAGGGTGACAGGTGTGAGTGTTGAAGAAAAAGGTGAAATTTTTTGTTTTTTGCTAAAAGTCTTCCTAAAGTTACTTTATAACTGAGTTGTTAGGGTTCTGGTAGGGTTACCGAAATTTTGGATGGTACACCTGTTCAGTTCATAAAGCGTCCAGATCATGAGGCATATTGGATTATGCGTGGTTATTAAAGGAATTAAATGGCTTGGAGCATAGTCTTTTAGTACATGAAGACTAATGGAAGGCAGGGACCATGAAAGTAGGGCACACATCCTCATCAACTGATGAGTCATCCACACAGCAAGTATCCGAAGCTGCTCGTTCAGTGAATGTTTCTCCAGCATGTCTTGGCTATTACAGAAATGGTACAGGTGTCAAAGTTCAAGAAAGCATCAATGCACACGAGGAGATAGAATTAGAGTTTAAATAGGAATGGGACTCTATGTATTCACAGCGCAATACCTTTGTAATTAATAAGTTTGTTTAGATATAGATAAGGCAATTAATGATAGGATTTCGAGCTCCCCTCATGCTGGAGGAGGAGTCTCAAGTAGTTGTAGTTTTGTTTTCCTATATATAGAAAAAGCTCTGATGTAAAAAAGGTTGGAGATTTTATAAAAAAACAGAGTTTTATTTGGGCCGATGTAAAAGACTTATTATAGTAATAGAAAAACAGCTGTTGTTTCTTCTCAAGATTCTCGATAGATTATATTGTTCAAATGTAATGGTGATTTATTCTCTTATTGTTCTTTTACAGCCTTGTTACAACATAATCACTCAGAATTCATGTTTAATGCTTTGACTTCCTGTATGCTTGGCAAGCTGTGGTTTATGTAAAGTATGTTTGAACATCTAATGTAAAGAGCCTTGACTTCCATGAAATGACTGTGCTTTTGTTTACTGAATGTGTGAGACTCCATAGCCCAATGAAGACTAATTTGATATTTGTCCAACCAGCTTTGTTTTCATAAATGTGTGAAGAGTTAGCCATCTGTTGTTGTGATTGATTTTTATCAAAAGTCTGTGAGAGAGGCCTCTCTGACTAAGGAGGCTAATCCTTAGTCTAAATTCTGGTTGAAAGAGTTACATAAAATCTTGCTTGGCTGCAGCCCTTAGTACTGATTTTGTGATAACAGCTTCCTTGGATAGTAGATCGGCAGCTGTGTTCTGCTCCCTGTATATATGTTGACAAATAAATGTGTCAAATAAGTTTATGAGTCTATGGATTTCTTCCATGATGTGTCTCAGAGAATAAGCATTACAATTTGTAATTTTGTTTATCCAATTGCATACTGTTTTTGAATCTCCAAAAAGTTGTAAGTTTCTGCAATGTTTTTCCAGTGCAAAATGTATGGTGTATTTTGCTGCTGAAAGCTCAACAAAATTGTTCATCCCTCTGCCCAGTCCCATTTGGATTTTGTAATAATGATTTGTTGTAAGATGTAGGACAAAACCTCTCCCCCCACCCACCCACATCCTATGTCTTGTGCTGAGCCGTCAAAGTATGCCCAGGGGTGAGATTGGTTTATACTCTCAGGTATGATATGCCTGGGGTTGGAGTTTGGTTCCTCATCTGGGATCAGTTGATAGTCAGCTAAGATTTGAGCAGTGATGGCCGGCCAGTGGGGGAGGGAGTTCTGAAAAATAATTCTATTCTTGGCAATCCATATGGCCCAACAAGTAAGTAAAGGGAGGTTCTTTGTTTTTCCTGAGGATACAATGGACCACCATCCCTCCCAGGCTTCCCGAACAGTTGTGCCCTGCCAAAGTGGGAGCGAGGGTATATGTAAGTGAATAGTAGTCCATAGCTCTTTTATGGATGGGCATGTAAGGAAGAGATGATCCACTGTTTCATTGTCGGATTTGCAAAGGCCGCACCAAAAGGGTCCATGAAAAGATCTTTTGATAAGATTTTCTCCTGTTGGGATTTTGTATCTCAGAATGGTCCACATGAGGAGCCTCGACTTGGGGGGTGCTTTTAATTTCCATAAACTTTGCCACCAAGGTTCACACAACAGAGGTTTCAATGGGTTCATAAGAGTTATATAACCCACTTTTGGTGTATATTTCCCATGCTTCACATGTGCCCAGATTAACTCATCCTCCCCTTCCTGTATCTTGATATGGGATTCCGTGAGGGCCTTCGTGTATTCTTTCCAGTGTTGTTGCCATGGTTGAGGGATCTGTAATGCCCTCTCGGATTTCCATGCTTGTTGTAGAAAAGTGGAGCAATCATTGTCCGCTATATGACTAAGATGAGAGATCCCTCTGGTAGTGAGGTATGTTCTAAGCTCCTGTGGGAGTCTGTGAGCGTTCCCACATCCAATCCAGGGATCAATCCCTATTCTGACAGCCTCTCCCGACTTTATTCTCCATGTAAGGCCATCCCTGATAAGGGGCATTGCTTGCAGGACTGCTTTCCATATGTTTGATCTTCCGGCTTGTATCCATTGGGGTTGTCGAAGCCAATCCATGAGGTTTGAAGGAGCTATGTATTTAGAGATAGCCACCTTAGTCCATAGGTTGTGCGATGTGACTAGCTGCCACCCTAGTTTTTCCGCCAGGGCTGTGGAGAAAGTACCAAGGCTTTTTATTCCCCATCCTCCCCATTTCTTTGGGAGTGCCAAAGATTCCCATTTGGTCCAGGAAAATATCCTTCCCGGCTGTTTCCCTTTCCACAGGAATCTGCAACATAGATTTTTTATTCTGGCTAGTATTCCCCTTGGTATCCATGCTAAAGACATCCAGTATACTGGGGTTGCTTCCAGAACTACTTTTATGAGTATCAACCTTCCTGCTCTTGATAAATATTTGTGGTACCAGATGTTTAGCCTTTTTTCCATTTTGGTTATAACCCAGATCCAATCAACATTCTTATATCTAAGGGGCTTTAATCTATATCCCAAGTATTTTAGTCCCTCATCCAGGCGCTGTAGGGTATAAGGGAATATTCGTAGGGCATACTAAATCTCGTATGGTGAGCATCTTATAGCCGTTATAGTGGACTTTTCATCTTTAACCAAGATGCCTGTGGCTGCTAGAAAGATAATGAAAGAGTTGAGAAGAGCAGTCACGTCACCAATACTCCCATTTAGGAAGAGCATCACATCATATACAAAGAGCAAGTGTGTCAATGTGCATCCTTCTGTGATGCAGATCCCCTTAAGCCTGCCTCATCAGTGTTCCTCCTTTATTATATGACTGAGTCCTTCCATGATGAGTAAGAAGAGAAGCGGGGACAGTGGGCATCCTTGCCTGAGACCTCTTTCGGAGTGGAAGAAAGGAGAGGCCGCACCATTTATAAGAACACTGAATGTTACATTAGTAATACAACACATAATCCATCTTATGAATTCATATGGAAAACCCAAGTGTGTTAATATCATTCTAATGAATAGCCAATTTACTCTGTCAAAATCTTTCGAGAGGTCAACTTTTAGGACCATACCTTTAAGCTTCTGGGTCTGTATAGAATGTAGAATTTCTTGAGTAGTTCCAACCGCTTCATGAATTTATCTATTCTGTAGGAAGGAAAATTGTTCAGCTGAGATGTGGTTTGATAATATCGGTCAGAGGTGATTGGCTATTATCTTGGAGATGATCTTGTAGATGCAGTTACACAAGGAGTTGGGCTGGAAGTCATTGAAGGAGGTGGGATTGTCCGATTTAGGAATAAGGGCGATACAAGTTGATTTTTAGGCCTCATACATTCTTCCAGAGGATATTCGTTCTTCTATAACTTGTAGAAGGTCCCCACCCAGGGTATCAAAGAAAGCCAGGTAGAATTCCACATTCCAGCCATCCAGGCCAGGGCTTTTGTCTCACTTAAACCATTTAAGGGTGTCTTCCAGTTCTCCCAGGGAGACCTCCTTTGTCAATTCCAAGCCTTCTTCTTGTTCAACAAACCTTGGAAATAGTTGAGACATGATTTCAGCCAGGGTGGCATTTGGGGGAGACTTATAGATGTTCCGGAAGTGGGCAGTGGACATAGCTGCTAGTCGGGGGAAGGTGTTCACTGGTTTTCCTTCATCTGCTAGCTGCCAAATAGTATTTATAGCTTTGCACCCATTCTCAAATTTGTGATATAAATTGGTGTTATCATCTCCTTCTTTGAGCCAAATGGCTCTGCTTCTCAATCTCTAGCTCTCCTCCTTGTCCTTTAGGATCTAGTTTCTCTTAGCCAGAAGAGAGGTTATCTGCTCTTTGTGATCTGGGGAAGAGAAGATCCCCCCATATTCATTCTCATAATCCTCTATGGCTTCTTTAGTCAATTTAAGTATATGATCTTCCTGTGTTCTCTTCTTATGTGCCCATTTTTTGGAGAGGTTTTTTAGTTCTTTCAGGTTTTTTGCAAATCCTTCCGAGATAGTCCTTTCTGCCGTAGGGGGATGAGCCCTCTAGAAATCAGTTACTAGATGGATATAATCAATGTCTCTCAGCCATGCAACATTAAATTTGAAGGGACCTTTTGGTTTGTTCATACCCCCTCTGATTTCTAAATAGATCGGCCTATGGTCCGATATTCCCCCTGAGCCCACCCACTGTCTAAATCCCTGCCCCAAGTTTAGCAATTGCTCCTTAATGAGGAATCTTTCTAGTCTTCTGAAGAGACTGTCCACCCCTGATCTGTTATTTCTCCAGGTAGGCAAGATTTTTGAGGAGGGGATATCTATGAGATTATGATCCTCTAGAATGGTCTCGAAAAAATATGAGGGGTTATCTCTTTTAGCATTGTGCCCCCATGATTCTGCAAAGCCAATGGAGAAATTTAGGTCCCCCCCCCCCCAAAAAAAAAATGAGCTTGTCCTTTTGAAGGATGTGTGAGTCTAAAAGTCTACTCCAAAATCCTTCCCTGTTGTGACAGGGGCCATATATGTTGATAACCCTAAGCTCAGAATCGAGCTCTGAGGAGTAAATGTCAGCTCCTAGGTGGCCCGAGCTCCCCCAAGTATTACAGATTCTGATGGAACGGTTGTTTACACCCAAAGCAAGACCCCCAGAACGCCCTGTTGCATCTAGGGTGTAAAAAGTCCAACCAGGTAGCCATGATTCAAGGAGGTGGGTAATGACACAACTCTGGCCTAGGGTTTCTTGAAGAAATAGGATATCAAAGGGTTCAGCTGAGAGCAATCTTCTCATGGCTAGTTTTTTGTCAAGGCTAGCCAACCCTCTACAATTGAAGGAGAGAAATTTCATGGAGGAGGGAGCTCATGGGTATTCACTGCTCTAAGTACCCAATCGATGGAGTGTTGCTTTCCTACAACAATCTCTTCCCCATCTTGTAGCTTAGCTTTGGATAGGAAGGAGGGTTTGCCTCTAGTCATCTTTAGTGGAGGGGGAGAGGTAATTTGGCCGATACCTAGGGTGTCAGGGGCCTGTGATCGAAGCCGAGATCAGGTGGGGTATTTGAAGGATGGAGGGCTGGAATGAGGGGGGGGGGAGCATGGTTAAGGGAATTGGGAAGAGGTTCATTGGGAAAGGATGGCTGAGTGCAGGAGATGGTGGGGGAGGAGGGCTTGATAGGGAAATCCACGATTATGGAAGGGTTGAAGGTGTGAGCAAGGGACTGAACTGAATAGAACTGAACAAAACTTGTATCAATGCAGTGCGGAGAAACATTAGAGTAAATAGAGGAGGAGTTTGTATTCAACATACTCGAAGAGAATGCAACCTCAGCAGCTGGCCTTGCTTTGGTTAGAGGAGGAGAGGGTGCGTCGATGGGTGCCTTTCCCCACTTCTTTCTGGTCTCCTTTGTAGGTGCGGGTACTACTTCTGAATGTGCCAAATTTGTTGCCTCTTCCGCCACTGGAGGGCTACCCTGTGCTTGTGAGTTTTTCTGCGGTGTTTCCTTCCCCTTAGCTCCCTCCCTCACCTTCTTATTCAGAGGACAATCTTTGAACAAGTGTCCCACTTTGTGGCAACGTCTGCAGCGAAAAGGGACACCTTCGTAATCTAGGGTTTGCTTTTAGGAGAAGGTTTTCCACTGTAAGGTGATATGCTCCTGAAGGCCGCCCCGAGTATCCAGATGAACAAGAATCCTTTCATATGCCATCATGCCTGAAGCCATATATGATCTATCATGTTTGAGATAGGTTCCCAGAGTGTTTCTGATGCGTCGAAATATATCCTCTGACCAGAATTGAAGGGGAAGTCCAGGTAGCCGAACCTAAATAGGCCCGACTTCTATCTGTTCTTTTTCTGGATCAAAAAGAGGGTTCCAACGCTGGAGAAGAACTGGAGCATGCTCAAAATGCCAGAAGGATGACATGACCCAATTTGTGTGCTCGGCTCTAGTAGAGCGCAGAGAAAACTAGCCCCTAACAAAGGTTTGTACAATTGGGAGATCCGCCAGGTGCTGCCCCCATACCTCAGAGGTCCACAGCTTTAGCCATGAATCCTTCCAACCAACACCCAGTTTTCCGTGTCCATGGTGTCGCCCATTGTATATCCTCCTTGAGTCTGAGAATAATGTCTTCACCTCTGGCTTTGAAGCACTTCCTCTTTTTGCCCGGCTGCGTCAGTTCTTCAGGGGTGTCCAAATTATCCTCCGGCTGGTTAGGGTTTGTAGCAGGGTTATCGGGTCATGGATGGTCGGTCGCTAGAATTGGTTCCGAAAGTGGGGGTATCGCCGCGTAGCTACTCGATGGAGATGCCTCAGGTATAATAGCTTATGGGTTTCCCTGGGCCGAGTTGAGGTGTCTCGGGGGGTTGCTTGAAGATCCAATAGGGTGGGATGAGAGGGGGGCTTGTGAGCTTGCAGCCTCAGGGTTAGGGTGGAGGTAGTTAGATACGAAAGCTGTAGCCGAGGGTGACTGTGGCAGCGAGGGAGGAAATAATCAGATTGGAGGAGGCTCCGAGAAAGTCACTGTGGAGCAGGAGGGTCTTCAGATCGAAGGTAGACCCGCAATGGTAGCCAACAGATCGCAGCAGAAGGGTAGGAGTTCATCTGCAGCAGAGTGAGGGGTTTGCCAGATATTGACATTCTCCAACGGGTCCTTCGAATAGTCTACTAGGTCAAGCTCCATACCTGTTCTGAGATGTTCTCCGCCAGCTGCCTCTAGGACCATCGTAACCCTATATATATCTTACACCAAAGTAAAATTATATATTAAATATTAAAATAAAATAAAATATAAAATATTAACATATAACAAGTTTGTGTTGATTTGCTGATTTACAAATCGTTTATTTTCTTGTTTGGCGTCCCTCATATTCTTCTCAAGAATTTTTTGCTTCCTATCCTTTTGATCTGCAAATGAGGGCACCAGGTTTTGGTTGATCTGGAACCACAAAGTCATCACAAAACCATTTCACTCACCTTTTAGAGCTCAACACCGCATCCCTGCCATTGTTATGGGCTCTGAGACCTCGATTTTGTGTTTGGTGATTGAAAATTCAACCAATAGAGGGCTCACTAGCGTTTTCCTGCTATTTCCAGGTCAAAATTTCACTGCAAAGATATTATTCACACTCATGGATAGCCGATCCTTAACTTCTTTGGTAAGCACATTTTCTGAGATCCCTCGATATTTTATTATTGGAACGAGAATGTATTTTGTGTGGCAATTGAGAAATCTAGGGTGCGTGTTTGGGTGCCGCAAAGTTAGAAGCAATTAACACTCTAGGATTCTAAATGCCCTTTTTGTTGATTATTAAGCCATTGAAGAAGCCCCATATGGTTTTGTGTTTGGAGAGAGTTGTTTGGTAATTATCTCCCATGCTGAAAACAAGTAATAACCATTGATTTTCGACGAGAGGCAACAACTCCAAGAGTATTGAAACCTTCGTCTGATTTCAAATGCGTTCACCTTTGTTTACTTTGAATTAGAGGATAGAGACAAATACCGATGTTTGATTCTTTCCCATTTTTCTCTTTCTTGAACTCTGGGATTTTTGTAAGCCCTTCTTAAACTTGGGGCAAGTGGAAACTTGGAGGAAATTGTTCTTTTCTTTTTTCGCTCTCAATATCAACCTTTTGGCAAGGCGGTAACTCCATTCACCAACCAGGAGTAACATGAACTATAAACCTCAATAACGAGGCTCAAAGATGTTTCTATTCTATTTTTCATCTTGATAATTGTAGTAGGATCTGTGGATTTGAGGGGCCCCGTTAAGTGTTGTTGTCTGTTTTATTGGTTGAGCTGTTGGCTCCTTACACCCTTCCCTCCCGAGAAAATATTAGCTATGTATCTGGAGCGGGCTAAAGGGGAAAGTATCAAGGCGCACATCTTGATTACACGGGGTAAAGTGCTAAAGTGTCTTCCTGGGCAGTTGAAAATAAGGTACCGTGCTCTATTCCCCTCTCGTGTGTCAAGACTATAATTGTGTCCAACCGGCCTTGAGAGACATTGCCTTGTGTAAAAATCAAAACCAATGTGTTGGATTTCTTGTACTTGAAAGTTAGTTACAAAGTATGATAACCAAGGTTCTACCTATTATCTTAATCTATATTTTGAGCAGAGGAATGGGCCCCAAATTGGTGATTAGTCTAGAATTGGATAGTTTGGGTAAGTTTTATGATGCCTTATTGATGTATTTTAATGATTGATTTTTAATTATGTGTCAATAAACTCTTGATACTCAATGAAGTTAGGTGCTATGAGTTCCTGGGTTTATTTGTGAAATTTATAAGGAAAGAAATTCAGTCCTAAGGCTTTGTCTTTTGTCATCATTGCGACTGCTTCTTTAATCTCATCACGTAAAAGAAAACAATCACAATGTGTTTTTAGAAGCATGTAAATTTATTAGGATGATTGACTTGTAAGTTTGACGAGAAACCTTTTTCTCTAGATATTTTACCTTGAGATCAAAAAATTGTATAAAACATTTCAGAAAGTCTCTGGGTATCATCGCTTAGGAAGCAATTTTTCCATGCTTGGAAAGAAGAATTCAACATCCCTTAAAATTGTGTTTTCTATTTGCTTCTTTAAAAACTCCGGTTTCAACTAGTGCAGTCTAACCCTAGCTTGTTTATGATTTAATTTCATGCCATGGTTGGCATATGTTAGCTTTGTTACTCATTCTAGAAAGGCTTCACTAGTGGGATGCTTAAAAATTCTATAGTTTGCATCCTAAAAACTTTATGAACTCTTATTCTTGTATTACTAATGTTTTATTTACATATCCTCTAGGAAATTTAATTATTCAAGCCTAAAATTATGAGACTTAGATCAAAATGTTTGGGCCCAAAAGTATGACTCATCTTCTACTTTCCCATTGAATTGGTAAATGACTCGACCAAATAAAAAAACCTAAATATTCAATTTTTAATAATAAAGTATACAATCCTGTACATCATTAATATATATAAAGAATGAGTAAACATTAAGGTTTTGAGACAAAATACATTGAGGCTCTAAATGGCCTATGAGGTCCAAAAATCATAAAAAAGTAATTTAACGAGTAAATTCTGAGATATTTGGAGATACCACTAGGCCAAACTGGTTTTGAAGCATTTATTCTAAAGTTTGTGTCATTAGACTGACTAAGCCAAGTCTAGGAATCTGAATTTTTGTCTCTTGTTGAATGGGTTTCCATTTCATGTTTAAGTTAGTTGGCACACTTTGGTGGGAAATGTATAATATTCCTAGAAATATGCCCTAATCATCTTTTCATCCCATGTGTATCCCTTAATTATTATCCTTAAACGATGTTCCATGTAGGTTTGGTGATTAGCCAATTGAGGGAATGCATTTTTTTAGACTAAATTTTGTATGCTAACAAGGGGGCTAAAGTCATGTGCATGCTTTCTTAGGCCTTCTTTGTTTCTTGTAACCAAATGTTTAGTTTTTAGGTTTTAGCCTTTCCCACAAGGTATAGTGTAAGGAATGTAGGAGGAATGGGCACAAGTTCTTGTTTTTCCTACATGTTTAAATGTTGAAGGTTATGAAGTGTGTTGAAAGTTTATAAACACTCCAACCTCTATCTTCTCGATGTGAGGTTCAATGGGTTTGATTCCATTACCAAACATTAATAAATTTTCTTTTTAAACAAATATGGAAAATTTTTGTGTGAATAGTAAAAAGAGCGGTTTGTAATCATACTGCCCAATCCTAGCCAGTTTCATATGTTTCTCAATGATGTCCTCTTCCATGATTGTTCCTTGGTCATGTCCAAAAGAACCAACTGAAGTTGTAGTTATCTTGAAGTTTATTTTTCATGCCTTCCTCCTCCTCCAACTTCTCTTTGTTGCTTTCCCTAACCTCCAAAAGAACAATTTTCCCTTTGTGTTTTTCCAACTGGGCTATCATACGAACTTAGGTAACTTTTGGCTTCATATGAATGAAAGATAGGGGACTTTTGGCTTCATATGAACTTCCTTTGTTTGCATTAATAAATTCTTCATATGAAGCACTATATCAATAGTTTAGACACTTAAATCCTATTCAAACTCAATTATTTGTAATGTTTATAACTCAGATGATAATATTTTAATTGCAACACCTACTTGTAGTGGTAAGACTATTTGTGCTGAGTTTGCTTTATTACGATTGCATAAAAAAGGCCTAGACAATGTATTTCGATGTGTCTATATTACTCCTATATAAGCTCTTGTCAAAGAGAGATATCGGGATTGGGAGTAGAAATTTAAAATAGCAAAACAAACCCAAAAATGCCTCCTACTTCGCTTGAAAGGACTCCTTTAGGCTGCAACTATTTCACATACTCTCCACTTATGATGAATCGCACTTGGGTTGCTAAGAATGAGGCTTCTCCTCACCCTAATTTATATACTTCTCAAGGGCTTCATATAATCTTCCCTAGTGGGCTTCACAACTCATAAAATTACACCAGTTGAATTGAACAAATCATGTGCAAACCTAACATCCATATAGAAAAATCAAAATATCATCGAAGACAACTCAAATTTCGATGATTTTTGTTGCCTCTAATTTTTTTCGAAGTCCTCTAATACCTCCATGTGTCAAATCATTGAAATGCCTCATGGTTGCACACGCACCAGCTTGGGTGAAAAGCACACAAGTTTGGGTTCTTAGCCCACAAATCACTTTTGTGTGAAAATTCTTCCAAAACCCTTTTGCCTAGGGTTTAGAGTACCTCCCAATCTACAAATATCAACAACCTAGACATCTAAAAACTTTTCATTTTATTCCACAAAACTAGTTACATTATTCAACATATCGAAGTATATGGGTATTTTTTTGTAATGGAATATTAAATGCTATCAGATTATGTTGAGTTCTCAAGTTATTGAGTGAGTTCATTCAACATTGGTTAGGATGAATAGGTTCTCAAGTTTTAAAATATTACTTGAATATTTTAAATGCAAAGAACTTTCTTGTAACTCACTTGTACTATTATAATGTTCTTGTGGTTTTGTCAAGACGTTTCTCAACATCCCTTATGAAACTCACTAACAATTTCTCTCATTTGATGGAACGTTATGGGGTTTTTAACCAAACAGGGATTTGTCAGATCTATCTTCATCGAGTGATGGAAGTTCAAGTAGGATAGAAGAAATTGACCAAACATATTCTACATCATCTAGCAGGTGAAGATCAAGTAGAGGTGAAAAGATTAAAAGAAAATTCCATAGACACATGGATTTTTTTCTCACTAAAAGGGGGTCATGTTCTTATGATAATGAGAGTGTAGATGGTATTGATGTGCCCTTGAGGTACAAACATATAGTGAAACAATGGGCGCCCAAGGATCTTCTCGAAATAAACACCGTTTTTTCTGTCAATGAAAGGATACACCACATTGCCCCATTGTCATTATATGGTTTGGGTATATTTTCCATGGATGACATGAAGGTATGTTACAGAGGATTAACTGAATTGATGGAGTATGTCGTACCTTGTTACAACTACAATGATTGGGTACGACTAGCCCAAAATAGCAAAAGTATGAGAAGATATGGAGTGGCGCAAATTATATACAACTAAAAGAAAATGATCAAAATAAAGGTGCAATTATGTATATTGATGCAAGGCCAAAAGAAACAGGTAATATTATAAATAGTACATGACTCGTGTCCATAAATAAGAAACCCAATTGCATATTTTAGGGGTGTGAAGGAAACCATGTATTCGTATGTGCCATTAAATCAATAGTTGGAGGGGAAGAGTTTATCATTGATTACAATTTGAATCAAATAGATACAAATATTTCCATTATGGGGGCAGTATGTATTCCGTTTTACCCAACTTGTAAGCAATGTCTATTATATGTCACGATTGTCATTCGCTACAATATATTGTCAAGCATCATGTAAGTTGAGGAAACATTTTAATACGTCATGGTTAAAATATTTTGGCAGGTTGATCAAGGTCAAAAGGAACAAACCTCACAACAGGTAAACATCAATGTAGTTGTACGTAAAATAATATAACCACAGTATTTATTCTAGAGTAAGTCAAATTCATATATTTAGGCATCATATAACTAAATGAAAAACTCACTATGCATATAACCAACTTGAGAAAATGCATTCCTTCATCCTTTTCAAAGTATTGTTTCTATACAATATGGAATATATACTGATCTTGTCATAATGCCTCTTCCAAGAGCCTTCCAAGATGATGAAGTTTTTATAAATTTAGAACCTTTTATATTGGCCATGATATAATGTGAAGTTTCTATATAAATTGACATATGTCAATAGTGGTTTTCTTATTAATATAATGATGATTAATTGTGGATGAATTGAAAATTACACTTATTTGATAAACATGGTGATAAGGGGAAGGAACCAAACTTAGAGTAGTCCACATATGCTTCTGAGGAAGAGCTTACCGAAGAAGTAATTTTTATGTCCACTGATTTGATACAAACAATAAATAAGTTTCGAATGAAAGCAAACAAGAAATTCAGCTCTTTAGTTCTTATTAAGCCTCAAATAGAAGAGATAGGAGGCAAAATCAAAACCTTAATGTGCCAAATTCGAAAGTATTGGGTAAGAAACTCATTTAATTGTCTAGTTTATTTGTTTATGATTTTAACTATTTCATCCTTTATAAGAAGACTTTATTTTACAAGAGTTTTTGGCAAATTACGATCCTCATGTTGCGACTATGGGGGCTGGTGTTGGTAACAACATCAATGCTCTGCCTATGAGTGATGTTGTAGCTTATATTGTGCTCAAGGTTTATTTATCAGTTATATCACTATCGGGAGTCCAAACTCAATAAATATCCTTTATATCCTTTACCCTTCCCGAAAAGTCTAAAAGAAATGAAATATTTTGTTTGTTATATATCGGCATCGCTAAAGGAAGAAATGTAAAAGAATAAGATATAAAGGGTTATATGGAGCTATATGTATATATGGAGAGATATGTATATATATAAGTGCATGTCGAAATGAGAAAGAAATAAATAAATATGTTAGATTTACAAAGGAAAAAGTGTTAAAACATATATAGCCAAACCCGAAAGGTATATGCAACGTGGTTTTAGGTCCCGTCGAGTCCGCCATATCAAAAAGTCCCTCATATACATTATGATTATGCATTTTTATATATTTCTATTATAAAGGGATTATAATAGAATTAAGCGTCGATTGCGAAATGGGTGGGCTAGACCTGAAATAATATATACAATGTGTTTAAAAGTTCGGCAGGTCCGCTGTATTGAAAGTCCTTTATATACATGCATATGGGTTCTGCCGATCGCGATTTGCGATGACGGACCTGAAACGATATATATTATGTTTTATAATTGCGGCGGGTCCGTCGTATCGCACAACACATTATATATATATATATATATATATATATATATATATATATATATATATATATGTGGAAAGCGCCGATTGTGATGAGAGATTGGGTTCCGGACTCGATAGTTTATACACTATATTTTTTATAACTCAACACATCCATCTTATCGTTAATATTAAAAGCCAAGCAGTTTTATACGCATTTCTATTATAAAGGATTATAATAGAAAGGTTGGGCTCTAAGCATATATATATTATAATTAAAAGCCCCTGCGGGTCCGCAAGGCATATTAAAAGGCAGATTTCAAGCTATAAGGCATGATTTCAGGTGGAATGAAAATGGTAAGTGGTTTTTAGTGGAGATCACCCGATCCCACTTATCATTCAACACGTAGCAGCTGGGTGGAGAGAGGAAACCACCCATTTCGGGCGAGTATTCTCCGGGCTTATGTCCCACCTGAAAACCTTTGTAGACCATTTGATCTGAAAAGCGCAAATCTACGGTGGAGATGAATCAGCGGGAAGAATACCTTGGGAATTGTGCTGAGCCCGTATTGGAAGTGGAAAAAGCTTGCTTTATGGCATATTTTCATTATTAATAAAAGAGCGTAGAAATAAAGGAATTATGCGTAAGTCCAACATTATGTTAATGCAACATTGAAAAGGGCCGATTGCGATATGCGATGAGATTCCGGATCTGTTGGGTCCCTATAATACTAGTGATTACCCCATTACTATTGTAGTTGTACCCCTTATTAATATTGTTTTGCCCCTATTGTCCCCATATTGTTATTACTGTGCCCCATAGAATCCCTCTATTGTTATTTTTGTGGCTTTACATTATTATTGTTAGGTCGGCTGGGTTATATTGTGACTCCTTGACTCCTATATATAGAAAGGAGGTTTTGTCATTTGTATCATCCAAGAATTGTTCATTTATGTAATGTAAAGGAGGTTGCCCCCTCGAAGAGGCTGAATTTTAAGGCGTTGATCTATCTTTTCTATCTTTTTCTTGAGTTGGTTTCATAACATTTGGTATTAGAGCTTTGGATTCTAGGGTTTCACTGCTCCAAACAAGTCATTGTGGAATTTTCGCTATAATTTGTTTTTTGCGACGTTTCAGAAGCTAAAAAAAAAAACCCATTTGTGAAGACATTGCGTTGAAGCTTGGGTCCGAAATTCTGAGTTTTTCGCGCTATATTTGCGGAGATATGATCTGAGGAAGTTGGTCTTTTTGTAGACTCTTGAATTACATTCCAAACAGGTGACTTGGGGAAAGTCATCATAAATTTCTCTCTGAGCATCGGATTAAAATTTTGTAAGAAGCTACAGAAATAGGACAGACTGTAGTTTCTTGTATATATTTTTTAGAGCCAAGGTCAAAACAGGGACATGTGGCACATCATACAAGTTCGCTCTACTGAATTAGTCTATAATCAGGTCACTATGGGAGATTTGGCATAACTCTTCATTGGAGAATCCAATTGGGGTCAGACTGGTGGCATTGGAAAGAGGACACAGAGGGCTACTACAGGTCACAATTTCAGAATTGGATGATTCGAAACTACAGAGATACATCAGAGGCATTATCGAGCTCCTACAAAGTGAAAAAATGTGTGTAGATTTTTTAAATTTTTGCTTAAGCTTGGTTTGAAAAATTATTTTGAAGGAATTCAAAGGGCATAGTAGAGCATTAGTATCGGTAACGGATGCCCCGAGGAAAGAAAATGCAAACACCTAGTAAGCAATCTGAAAGCTTTAGCATGACTCATGAAGAAGAGGAAGAAATGCTACATGATATATCAAAATTACAAGACCAAGTGCAACAAATTTCACTCTCACAAAAGCTAACAAAAGCTAAGATAAATGGAGTGGAATCTAGGATAAAGGGCGTGGAATCCAAGATTGACAATTTGAAGATAGATTTGAAGGCAGATTTGACAAATTTTTTACAAGAAATACTTACTAATGGTGAAAGGGGAGGAAAGGAAATTCATGATGCAAGCAAATGAAATGTTAATCATGATTTCATAGACTGTAATGTTGGATCGAAGACGCACCATATTCCAAAAATGGATAAGAGGAAGTTTGATGGCAAGGATCCCACAACATGGATATTACAGATGGAGCAATTTTTCGATCTCAATAATGTGCAAAACACACAAAAGGTACGTATTGCAACTTTATATTTGGAACCAAATCAGTTTGTATGGTATCAATGGCTTTGCTCTCGTAAACAATTTATCACTTGAACAATTTTTACGGAAGAATTGATAGCACATTATGAGGATACAAAAAGCAACACTTTTTTTAGCCAATTGATAAGTCTCAAACAAAAGGGTTCAATAATGGAGCACATTGAGGAGTTCCAAAAATTGAACATAAGGGTAAAAAATATTCCAGAGGAGCATAGGATTGATGTGTTCATAGGGTCTTTAAAGGATAATATCCAACATGATGTTCGCCTTTGGGAACCTGATTCATTAGAGAAGGCATTCAGGTTAGCAAGAAAAATGGAAAGCAAAATTATGGCAACCAGGAAGCATACCACTCACAACTATAAAGACGGAAGTGTTGTTGCCGCTAGTCTTCCACAACCTATAAGGTTGACACCACAACATTTGGAAGAAAAAAGAGCAAAAGGTGTTTGTTATAGTTGTGATAGCAAATACACTAAAGGTCATAAGTGTGCTGAGAAGAAATTATTCTACATAGATTGTGAAGAGGAAGAAGAAAAGGAGCAAGAAATGTCAAGAGAAGAGGATATACTCCAGGAACAAAGCCTAGATGAAGAACAAATGAATCCGACCATATCTTGTAATGCATTAGCGGGAATTACCACTCCTCAAACCATCAAGATATAAGGACAAATCAAGAAGAAAAAGGTAATAGTTTTGATTGATTCAAGAAGTACCCACAATTTTATTCATTGTAAGGTAGCAAAAGAATTGAATTGCTTCTTATATCCAGCACCAGAGTGTCAAGTGATGGTTGCAAATGGAGGAACAATAAATTGCTCTGGAAAGTGCCATAATATCAAGCTATCCATGGGAGAATATGTATTGACTAGCCCAATGCTTTCCGTTCCAATGGGAGGTGCTGATGTTGTATTAGGAGTCCAATCGCTACAATCCTTGGGTACAATAGCTTTTAATTTTCAAGAACTTTTCATGAAATTTTCTGTGGAAGGAAAGGAAGTTGAATTAAGGGGTATTGTAGGGAAACCGGGAAAGATAATCAGCTCTAACGGTATGACATAGCTTCTAAAAAAGGAACGAAAAGGTGTAATTGACAATTATGTTCGCTAGATGTTTCCACATTGGAATCATCTATTTCTCCAGATCTCCAAAAAGTCTTGGACAATCATTCCAAGGTATTTGAGACTCCCAAAGGTCTCCCACCTATTCGTGATCATGATCATGCTATTCATTTGATTCCAAGAATTGTTCCTCTAAACATCAGGCCATACAGATATCCCTATGCCCAAAAGAGTGAAATTGAATATATGGTTACATGAATGCTAGAGGCTGGTATAATTCAACCGAGTCAAAGTTCTTTCTCTGCTCCAGTAGTATTGGTGCACAAGAAGGATGGATCATGGCGCATGTGTCCGGATTATAGGGAGCTCAACAAGCTCACTATTAAAGATAAGTTTCCCATTCTTGTCATTGATGAGTTACTGGATGAATTGCATGGATCAATTTACTTCACCAAGTTGGATCTTCGTTTAGGATATCATCAAATCAGAATGACGACTGAAGACATTATGAAAAAATCATTTAGAACCCATGAGGGTCATTATGAATTTTTGGTCATGCCTTTTGGCCTTACCAATGCACCCTCAACATTTCAAGGTTTGATGAATTCAATTTTCAAACCATTCCTTAGAAAAATTGTGTTATTATTTTTTGATGATATACTAATCTACAACAAGTCTTGGAAGGATCATGTTGAACATGTTGACAGGATGCTACAACTATTAGAGGAGAAACAATTATATGCAAAAAGATCCAAATGTTTTGTTGGAGTACAAGAGGTGGAATATCTGGGTCATATTGTATCTCATGAAGGAGCTAAGGTAGACCCTAGAAAAATTAAAGCCATTAAGGAATGGAAAATCCCCACATCCATAAAGCATCTGCGAGGATTTCTCGGGTTGACAGGGTATTATCGCAAGTTTGCTAAGAATTATGGGAGAATAGCAGCACCTCTAACAACACTATTGAAGAAAGATGCATTTTCATGGACTCCAGAAGCAACAAAGGCCTTCGAAAATCTTAAAGAGGCAATGTGCCAAGCACCTGTCTTAGCTACACCGGACTTCACAAAAACCTTTATTGTGGAATGTGATGCTTAAGGAAATGGAATTGGTGTTGTTTTAATGCAAGATGAAAGACCCATTGCTTTTGAAAGTCATCAAATCAAGGGAAAGTTTTTACACAAAGCTATTTATGAGAAGGAAATGTTGGCAATAGTCCATGCACTTAAGAAATGGCGACCCTACCTAATGGGAAGACACTTCAAGGTAAAAACGGATCATGATAGCCTTAAATACATTTTAGAACAAAGATTATCCTCTGAAGAGCAACAAAAGTGGGTCACAAAAATGTTGGGTTAAGACTTTGAAATCATCTACAAAAAAGGGAAGCAAAATGTGGTGGCAGATGCACTCTAAAAAAAGGATGAGGATGTGGAAGCATGTGCGCCATTTCTATTATCCAACCAGATTGGATAAATGAAGCAAGGGAGGAATGGAAGAATGATGAAGAAGTGTGGGCACTTATTCGAAAGTTACAACAAGATTCCAATACGTCGGATACATTTAGCTAGAAAAATGATTCGTTATGGTACAAAGATCACTTATACCTGTGTCAGAATTCCCAGCTAAAACAAAAGATTCTTATGGAATTGCACACTTCTCCCTTAGGAGGGCACTCGAGATTTTTAAAAACTTACCACAGGGTTAAGAAGGAATTTTTTGGGATGCCCTTAAATCAGATATTGAAAAGTTTGGTTTGCCAACTAAATAAAGTTGAAACAATTAAGACACCGGGTTTATTAAAACCTTTATCCATTCCAAGCCAGCGTTGGGAGGAGGTTTCAATGGATTTTATCACAGGTTTACACAATTCTGAGGGAAAGAGTGCCATCATGGTGGTAGTTAACAGACTTACCAAGTATGCACACTTTTGTGCATTATCACATCCATTTAAATCCAGTACAGTTTCTACTACATTTATGGAAACAATTCAAAAGCTACATGGAAACTGTTGGGTCCCTATAATACTAGTGATTACCCCATTACTATTGTAGTTATACCCCTTATTTATATTGTTATCTCCCTATTACCCCCATATTGTTATTTCTGTGCCCCATAGAATCCCTCTATTGTTATTTTTGTGGCTTTATATTATTATTGTTAGGTCGGCTGGATTATATTGTGACTCCTTAGACTCCTATATATAGAATGGAGGTTTTTTCATTTGTATCATCCAAGAATTGTTCATTTATGTAATGTAAAGGAGGTTTCCCCCTCGAAGAGGCTGAATTCTAAGGCGTTGATCTATCTTTTCTATCTTTTCTTGAGCTGGTTTCATAACATTTGGTATCAGAGCTTTGGATTCTAGGGTTTCGCTGCTCCAAACAGGTCATCGTGGCATTTTCACTATAATTTTTTTTTGTGACGTTTCAGAAGTCGCAAAAAAAACCCATTTGAGAAGAAATTGCGCTGAACCTTGGGTCCGAATTTCAGAGCTTTTTGTGTGATATTTGCGGAGATATGATCTGAGGAAGTTGGTCTTTTTGCAGACTCCTGAATTACATTCAAAACAGGTGACCTGGGGAAAATCGTCATAACTTTCTCTTTGGGGATCAGATTGAAATTTCGTAAGAAGGTAAAGAAAGAGGACAGACTGTAGTTTCTTGTATGTGTGTTTCAAATTCAAAGGTTGAAATTGTGACTCGTGGCACGTCGTACAAGTTCGCTCTACTGAACCAGTCTAAAAGCAAGTCACTGTGGGAGATTTCACATAACTCTTCCTTGGAGAATCCAATTTGGCTCAGACTTGTGGCATTGGAAAGAGGATGTAGAAGGATACTACAGGTAGCAATTTCAGAACTAGATGATCCGAAATTACAGAGATACATCAGATTCAATATCAGGCTTCTATAAAGTGAAAAAATGTGTGTAGTTTTTTTTTAAATTTTTGGGTAAGCTTGGTTTAACGGAATTCAAAGGGCATAGTAAAGCATTATTATCGGTAACTGATGCCCCGAGGAAAGAAAATGCAAACACCTAGTAAGGAACCTGAAAGCTCTAGCATGACTCATGAAGAAGAGGAAGAAATGCTACATGATATATCAAAATTACAAGAACAAGTGCAACAAATGTCACGCTCACAAAAGTTAACAGATGCTAAGATAAATGGCGTGGAAGCTAAGATAAGTGGTGTGGAATCTAAGGTAAATGATGTGGAATCTAAGATAAAGGGCATGGAAGCTAAGATGGATGATTCAAAGACAGATTTGAAGAGAGACATGGCAGATTTGAAGATAGATTTGAAGACAAACATGGAAGAATTGAAGAAGTTGCTACAAGAAAGGGTCACTAATGGTGAAAAGGTAGTAAAGGAAACTCATGATGAGAACAAAAGAAATGTTAATCATGATTCCATAGACGCTAATGTTGGATCGAAGAATCACCATATTCCAAAAATCGATATGAGGAAGTTTGATGGCAAGGATCCCGCCACATGGATATTACAGATGGAGCAATTCTTCGATCTCAATAATGTGCAAAACACACAAAAGGTACGTATGGCAACTGTATATTTGGAACCAAATCAGTTTGTATGGTATCAATGGCTTTGTTCTCGTAAACAATTTATCACTTGGGCAATTTTTACGGAAGAATTGATAGCACATTATGAAGATACAAAAAGCAACACTTTTTTTAGCCAATTGATAAGTCTCAAACAAAAGGGTTCAGTAATGGAGCACATTGAGGAGTTCCAAAAATTGAACATAAGGGTAAAAGATATTCCAGAGGAGCATAGGATTGATGTGTTCATAGGGTCTTTAAAGGATAATATCCAACATGATGTTCGCCTTTGGGAACCTGATTCATTAGAGAAGGCATTCAGGTTAGCAAGAAAAATGGAAAGCAAAATTATGGCAACCAGGAAGCATACCACTCACAACTATAAAGACGGAAGTGTTGTTGCCCCTAGTCTTCCACAACCTATAAGGTTGACACCACAACAATTGGAAGAAAAAAGAGCAAAAGGGCTTTGTTACAGTTGTGATAGCAAATACACTAAAGGTCATAAGTGTGCTGAGAAGAAATTATTCTACATAGATTGTGAAGAGGAAGAAGAAAAGGAGCAAGAAAGGTCAAAAGAAGAAGATATACTCCAGGAACAAAGCCTAGATGAAGAACAAATAAATCCGACCATATCTTGTAATGCATTGGCGGAATTACCACTCCTCAAACCATCAAGATAGAAGGACAAATCAAGAAGAAAAAGGTAATAGTGTTGATTGATTCAGGAAGCACCCACAATTTTATTCATTGTAGGGTAGCAAAAGAATTGAATTGCTTCCTATATCCAGCACCAGAGTGTCAAGTGATGATTGCAAATGGAGGAACAATAAATTGCTCTGGAAAGTGCCATAATATCAAGCTATCCATGGGAGAATATGTATTGACTAGCCCAATGCTTTCCATTCCAATGGGAGGTGTGATGTTGTACTAGGAGTCCAATGGCTACAATCCTTGGGTACAATAGCTTTTAATTTTCAAGAACTTTTCATGAAATTTTCTACGGAAGGAAAGGAAGTTGAATTAAGGGGTATTGCAGGGAAACCAGGAAAGATAATCAGCTCTAATGGTATGACAAAGCTTCTAAAAAAGGAGCAAAGAGGTGTAATTGCACAATTATGTTCGCTAGATGTTTCCACATTGGAATCATCTATTTCTCCAGATCTCCAAAAAGTCCTGGACAATCATTCCAAGGTATTTGAGACTCCCAAAGGTCTCCCACCTATGCGTGATCATGATCATGCTATTCATCTGATTCCAGGAAGTGTTCCTCCAAACATCAGGCCGTACAGATATCCCTATGTCCAAAAAAGTGAAATTGAACGTATGGTTGCAGAAATGCTAGAGGCTGGTATAATTCAACCGAGTCAAAGTTCTTTCTCAGCTCCAGTAGTATTGGTGCACAAGAAGGATGGATCATGGCGCATGTGTCCGGATTATAGGGAGCTCAACAAGCTCACTATTAAAGATAAGTTCCCCATTCCTGTTATTGATGAATTACTGGATGAATTGCATGGATCAATTTACTTCACCAAGTTGGATCTTCGTTCGGGATATCATCAAATCAGAATGAAGATTGAAGACATTCCGAAAACAGCATTTAGAACTCATGAGGGTCATTATGAATTTTTGGTCATGCCTTTTGGCCTTACCAATGCACCTTCAACATTTCAAGGTTTGATGAATTCAATTTTCAAACCATTCCTTAGAAAATTTGTGTTAGTATTTTTTGATGATATACTAATCTACAACAAGTCTTGGAAGGATCATGTTGAACATGTTGACAGGGTGCTACAACTATTGGAGGAGAAACAATTATATGCAAAAAGATCCAAATGTTTCTTTGGAGTCCAGGAGGTGGAATATTTGGGTCATATTGTATCTCATGAAGGAGTTAAGGTAGACCCTAGCAAAATTAAAGCCATTAAGGAATGGAAAATCCCCACATCCATAAAGCATCTGCGAGGATTTCTTGGGTTGACAGGGTATTATCGCAAGTTTGTTAAGAATTATGGGAGAATAGCAGCACCTCTAACAACATTATTGAAGAAAGATTCATTTTCATGGACTCCGGAAGCAACAAAGGCCTTTGAACATCTTAAAGAGGCAATGTGCCAAGCACCGGTCTTAGCTACACCGGACTTCACAAAAACCTTTATTGTGGAATGTGATGCTTCAGGAAATGGAATTGGTGTTGTTCTAATGCAAGATGAAAGACCCATTGCTTTTGAAAGTCGTCCAATCAAGGGAAAGTTTTTAAGCAAAGCTATTTATGAGAAGGAAATGTTGGCAATACTCCATGCACTTAAGAAATGGCGACCCTACCTAATGGGAAGACACTTCAAGGTAAAAACGGATCATGATAGCCTTAAATACTTTTTAGAACAAAGATTATCCTCTGAAGAGCAACAAAAGTGGGTCACAAAGATGTTGGGTTATGACTTTGAAATCATCTACAAAAAAGGGAAGCAAAATGTGGTGGCAGATGCACTCTCAAGAAAGGATGAGGATGTGGAAGCATTGTTGTGCGCCATTTCTATTATCCAACCAGATTGGATAAACGAAGCAAGGGAGGAATGGAAGAATGACGAAGAAGTGTGGGCACTTATTCGAAAGCTACAACAAGATTCCAGTACTTCTGATACATTTAGCTGGCAAAATGATTCGTTATGGTACAAAGATCGCTTATACCTCTGTAAGAATTCCCAGCTAAAACAAAAGATTCTTATGGAATTGCACACTTCTCCCTTAGGAGGGCACTCAGGATTTTTAAAAACTTACCACAGGGTTAAGAAGGAATTTTTTTGGGATGGCCTTAAATCAGATATTCAAAAGTTTGTGGCGGAATGTTTGGTTTGCCAACAAAATAAAGTTGAAACAATTAAGACACCGGGTCTATTACAACCTTTATCCATTCCAAGCCAACGTTGGGAGGAGGTTTCAATGGATTTTATCACAGGTTTACCCAAGTCTGAGGGAAAGAGTGTCATCATGGTGGTAGTTGACAGACTTACCAAGTATGCACACTTTTGTGCATTATCACATCCATTTAAAGCCAGTACAGTTTCTACTGCATTTATGGAAACAGTTCAAAAGCTACATGGAAACCCAAAGATTATTGTAAGTGACAGAGATCCCATTTTCACTGGAAATTTTTGGACAGAATTATTTTCTTGTCTTGGTACTCAGTTAGCTCATAGCTCATCTTATCATCCTCAATCTGATGGGCAAACTGAGATAGTAAACAAATGTTTGGAAGGATATCTTCGTTGCTTTGTATCTGATAAACAGACACAATGGGTCAAATGGTTGCCTCTGGCTGAATGGTGGTATAACACTTCCTTCCATACAGCAACAAAAATGACCCCATTTATGGCACTTTATGGGTATCAACCACCATCCATCACATCATATTTAAGAGAAAATTCTAAGGTTCAGGCAGTGGAACATCACATCGAACATCAACAACAAGTCCTCCAACTCTTAAAGGATAACCTCGTGTTGGCACAAAATAGAATGAAACAACAGGCAGATCAACATCGCAGTGAAAGAAGTTTTGATGTAGGTGATTGGGTATTCCTACGGCTACAACCATATAAGCAAATGTCCCTAAAGCAAGCTAAGAAGGATAATAAATTATCACCAAAGTATTATGGTCCGTACAAGGTGTTGCAAAAGATTGGTACTATGGCATACAAATTGGAGCTTCCTGCAGCTTCTCGATTGCACCCAGTTTTCCATGTTTCATGTTTAAAGAAGGTTATAGGTGACAAGCTCCCAATTCAAACAATATTGCCAGAACTTGACGAGGAAGGAAAAATTATATTGGAACCGGAAGCAGTCACAGAAACAAGAACTCGACAGCTACGAAATCGATCAATTTCAGAGTATCTTATCAAGTGGAAGAACTTATCCGCTGAAGATTCCACATGGGAGGATGAGAATTTTATGCAGAAGTATCCAGAACTACTCAAGCGTTGAGGACAACACTTTTTTGAAGGAGAGGGGCATGTTGGGTCCCTATAATACTAGTGATTACCCCATTACTATTGTAGTTATACCCCTTATTTATATTGTTGTGCCCCTATTACCCCCATATTGTTATTTCTGTGCCCCATAGAATCCCTCTATTGTTATTTTTGTGGCTTTATATTATTATTGTTAGGTCGGCTGGATTATATTGTGACTCCTTAGACTCCTATATATAGAAAGGAGGTTTTGTCATTTGTATCATCCAAGAATTGTTCATTTATGTAATGTAAAGGAGGTTTCCCCCTCGAAGAGGCTGAATTCTAAGGCGTTGATCTATCTTTTCTTGAGCTGGTTTCATAACAGAAACTCAAAGATTATTGTAATTGACAGAGATCCCATTTTCACTGGAAATTTTTGGACAAAATTATTTTCTTGTCTTGGTACTCAGTTAGCTCATAGCTCATCTTATCATCCTCAATCTGATGGGCAAATTGAGATAGTAAACAAATGTTTGGAAGGATATATTTGTTGCTTTGTATTTGATAAACATATACAATGGGTCAAATGGTTGCCTCTAGCTGAATGGTGGTATAGCACTTCCTTCCATACAACAAAAAAAAATGACCCCATTTATGGCACTTCATGGATATTAGCCACCATCCATCACATCATATTGAAGAGAAAATTCTAAGGTTCAAGTAGTGGAACATCACATCGAACATCAACAACAAGTCCTCCAACTCTTAAAGGATAACCTCGTGTTGGCACAAAATAGAATGAAACAACAAGCAGATCAACATCGTAGTGAAAGAAGTTTTGATGTAGGTGATTGGGTATTCCTACGACTACAACCATATAAGAAAATGTCCCTCAAGCAAGCTAAGAAGGATAATAAATTATCACCAAAGTATTATGGTCCGTACAAGGTGTTGCAAAATATTGGTAATATGGCATACAAATTGGAGCTTCCTGCAGCTTCTCGATTGCACCCAGTTTTCCATGTTTCATGTTTAAAGAAGGTTATAGGCGATAAGCTCCCAGTTCAAACAATATTACCAGAACTTGACGAGGAAGGAAAAATTATATTGGAACCAAAAGCAGTCACAAAAACAAGAACTGGACAGCTACGAAATCGATCAATTTTAGAGTATCTTATCAAGTGGAAGAACTTATCTGCTGAAGATTCCACATGGGAGGATGAGAATTTTATACAGAAGCATCCAGAACTACTCAAGCGTTGAGGACAACACTTTTTTGAAGGAGAGGGGCATGTTGGGTTCCTATAATACTAGTGATTACCCCATTACTATTGTAGTTGTACCCCTTATTAATATTGTTGTGCCCCTATTGTCCCCATATTGTTATTACTGTGCCCCATAGAATCCCTCTATTGTTATTTTCGTGGCTTTATATTATTATTGTTAAGTCGGCTGGGTTATATTGTGACTCCTTAGACTCCTATATATAGAAAGGAGGTTTTGCCATTTGTATCATCCAAGAATTGTTCATTTATGTAACGTAAAGGAGGTTTCCCCCTCGAAGAGGCTGAATTTTAAGGCGTTGATATATCTTTTCTATCGTTTTCTTGAGCTGGTTTCATAACAGGATTCGATGGAGTTATTAAATCAGGTTAATCCCTTTTTAGTTCCGGTGCTTTGTGTTAATTCCGTTATATAAAGAGAAAATCAGTGTTAAGGCTTAATTTGAAGAAAAGGAAATTGGTTGGGTTTTTTAGTGTTTTGGTCAATTAGAATGTATCCGATACATGCATAAGCTCATGTTTATACAAATCTAACACAGTGCATTATGATTAAAGCGGATTAAGACATATACAGAGGAACTCAATAGCGGATTAACAAAACAAGTCAACAATTATTGTCCTCTTCTAAATTCAGTTGTTTTTTGTTATTTTATGTTCTTTGAGGTGTCTTTAAACCTCTGTAAAATTCTGTAATAATTTTTAATTCAGATAGTTAGGGAAACAATTTAGTAGTTTGACAGTTTCACAACTGTTTCACAAATGTATAAAAGGAGGAAAATTTACAGAGAAAGGGTTCGAATTTTGGAGAATCCAGAGACTAGGCCACTGTATTCCTGATATCATCGTTGATTAATGAAAGAATCAAAAGTTTCCATCAGTTGTTTCATATAATTTTGTAAGCTTCTCTATCATGTGTCATGCTATGTTTTCTTCTTTTCAAGTATAGTAATGAAGTTGCAGGTCTTTATTTGCTTATGTAGATAAGGTTAAAATTCCTTAAAAGAGTGCTCCTATACTTGAAGTCCTCACTTCCTTTCTAAATTATAGATAGTAGTTTCTGTGAAAAATCAGCATATTGTCTATGATTCAGTTCTCATTATCATAATTCCTCTAAGTTACAGATAGTAGTTTCTGTGAAAGATCAACATATTATCTTTAACTTCCCCTTCAAACCTTCTTCATTCATCATTTATATCTAGCAAGAACTGGAATTCTGAGATGTTCTGGTCATACATGTATTAAGAGTTAAAAGAACAAGTTTTCTAGGTCCTTCATTTGAGAACACAACAAACAATAAGTGACAGTAAGTAATATTTATTAATGTCTTAAGCACAATTTCCCCGTAGCTAGGAAATTGGTTTCTTAAGGAACAACAAGTGACACATCGATCATTGAGACTGATACACCCACTCAAGCACACAACACATGATCCGCACCTCTTTAACAACATATGTCAAGATCCGTAAATGATGTTGTGGATGTAGAGCATGATATCATTGCACAATTTGAATTGAGATTTCCTTGATCTTCCCGTGTTACTAGCACATGAACACTACTAATTACTTTTTTACAGGAAATGATATATTCTATAGGAATTTGTATGACCTAACCTTGGTAATATTTGGGTCCACCATATGCAAAAACTAGAAATCCCAAAGTTCCAAGTTGAAAGATGAACTTATGACCAAGATTGTTCGCCTTTTCGGCTAGGGTACCTTCAACAAAACTAGAGTTACCTCCAAGGAAAACTTACATTTAAAATATCCGTGAGACTAGTATAGGTCTCATTTGGAAAGCACAAGCTTGCATGAGCACTCTCCAATGATTCTAGAGTTGGAGTGGAAAGTGATCATGGCAGATGTAAATGAGAAGGCACTTCTGAAAGCAGGGAAGACACCACCCAGTCCAGGAAGGTATGAGGCACTTTTAATAATGTAATTATGATGCTTTATCATTATTGGGAAATCTAATTAAGTTTTTCAATATTTTATGTATAGGCTCTTAGATACATCCAAAGCCATGATGGCTAGAATAGCTAAACATGGGAAACATCATCTTGGCCTAGGTGGTTACTCAAAACTGATTGCTAAAATTGTAAGCATATAAAAAAAATAATTTGAATTCAATTTATAAATTCTTAGCAATTTTAATTTAATGTCATAGAAGAAGAAAATTCATGTTCTCATGCAAAATTGCAGGGGTCACAATTTGAAGAGGCTCCCACGGAGGAAGACCTAAAGCTTTCTTTCAAGCACAAATATCAAGCTGTGGTTGAATGTAGGACAAGCTTGGTGTCTTCACAGTCTTTCAACACCCAACCTAACACTCAGGAAAATAAAAGCAATAGATAACATTTATAAATGATTACTTGTACAATCCATTGGTTATTATTTTTGGCCATAAAGTAATGTGATTGATTGTAAAAAGTAAGCAAGGAATGTAGATACAACATATGATCACATTGATGGTGAAGTGCCTCTTGAGACTGATGTTGAGCTTGGTACTGGATGTATTTCATGTTTTATAAAAAAATTATAGTATGGGATACAATTAAAAATATTTGAATGCAAGTGGTGTATTAATTATAACCTTTCTTGTTTCTACACCAGAGCATGTATATGATGAAGCCAAAGAAGAGGAGGAACATATGGCCACATTTGAAAGTATTCTGCTTCCCTCCACTACCAAAGCAGGTAAAGAACAATGTACTACTCTTTTTATTAATAAAACATTTGTAATAATAATAACTATAAATATGAATTTAACATTTCTTTCTTATTGCAATTGATGCTTGGCCCCACTTGCAGTAGCATAGTTGTGGGACTAGGTCAGCAACAACACTAGAGCCTATAACAATTGAAGGGGGCCAATATCAAGACATCCTTTTTAACTACATATTTAAAAACGGATAAATTTGAAAAAAAAATGAGTGCACTTGTTTATTTAGAGCTCAATTTTTTAAGTACCACATTTTTGACTAAGAGGTTGATGCCTCATGACATGTGAACATGTAACTTTTGACTATCTTAATAAAAAGTTGTGATTTTTCTGTTGGAAAAAATTGGAATGACCTTATTTCATATTATGTAAACATATTTTTTGTGATAAAATTTATTGAGATAAAATATTTTGTGGATGTACGAAGGAATGAATGATTGAGGACACCTTTTAAGGCATCATATATTTGTGACCTTTCTTCATCCAACTCTAGTTTGAGGTTATGATTAAATTATAATTCAAGGAATTGTTTATAGAGGCTCAACCAAAACCTGTGTAAACTGAATAAGGGGAAAATCTAGAAGGTGCATTCTAATATTTTTTCCTCATATAAATTTTGTGGATTTTAAACATCTTGGTATACAATTAATTTTCAAATATGTACAACCCTTATGACTAATAGGCAAACCAAGGAATCTTTCATAGGTTATGACGCTAGTTTTCATAAGCTTTATAATTAGAACTACCATGCATTGAACTTGTTTCTAATGTACCAACATTTTTTAAATTAGCCACCAATTTTAGTCTTGGGGATGAGATACTTATAAACATTTCCCTAATGAAGGATTTGAATAACTTCAATTTTGGTTTGCAGACTAATGGATTATTATAGTGAAATATACATGACCTTTAGGATTTTCCATCCACAATATTGTGTTACATTACTTCTAACATTCCTGTTAATAAAAGAGTTGATGCCTTCCTTTCCTTGAATACTACCCTTCTTCTCTTCTCCATGAACTACTCCCTTTGCTGTGATGCCTCAATCAACCTTACAAATGAATAGTTAAGGGTTTATTCCTCTAAGTTTCAGTGATTAAATTGTTCTTCTTCATGTGCCAATTTCAATTACATAATGGTTTCAACTCATGTGATAATTAACTCAACTATCCATTTGAAAAGATCATGATCCACGAAAGCCATGCTTCTCATTGAAATATACCATTGACTCGCTTAGTACTACTAACTAGGCCTCCTAATGTACAACTAATCAAAGTTAATTTAATTAAAAAAATATTATAGCCCATTGTCTAGTCACTTCATGAAGATTCTTACCGAAATGACGCCCATTCCAATTGAGCTAACTCATTAAATTGGATTTTTTTTATTTATCTAAAATGTTTCATAAAAATCAAATCTTTGAATGTTTATAGCTGAGGATGATAAAATTACAAATTACACTATTTGATAAATAAGGTGATAAGGGGAAGGCACCATCCTCAGAGCAGTCCACAAATGTTGTTGAGGAAGTGTTAGTGAAGTGCCTAGTGATCCTGATTGGTTTGATGATGATGAGTTGTACATGTCTCCTGACCCAATCGTAACAATCAATAAGCTTGTGGTTAGAACAAATGAAGAACTTACTCATTTGGTTCACATTAGAAACAAAAATACTAATATTAAAGATAGGATTAACATGTTCAACCAACATCTTCAAAGATATCAAGTAATAACCATATTTTAAAGTGATGTGTTTTATGTCATAAGTTCAATTATGAATGCTTGTTTTTTAACTTTTACAATGTCTAATTGAAAAAACATTTTCTTTCTTATATAGGATTTTTTTTGGCAGAATTCACACCACAACATATAGACACAACAAAGAAGCTTTCAATGGAAGAGAGTGTCATACATGAGGATCCTGTACTAGAAGAGGAGCACAGGGAAACCATTCCAACAATGTCGACTAGTGCACAAGGTAAAGAAAACTCTAATGCTATTTTTATTAATGAATAATAAAAAAAATATAAATTTAACATTTCTTTCTTGTTACAGTTGATGATCCACCCCTCTTGTGGAAACCTCGACAATGTCATGAGTACATGACTAGGCCATCAAAAATAAAGAAAAATAAAAAGAAATGATTGTACTAGTTATATCATTAGAAACATCACATAACATGTTATGAAAACATATTTTTGATGATATTTTTTTTGAGATGAAGTATTTTGTGTCTATGATTAATGAGTGAATGAAATTTATATGTTAATGAAAAATTTCTATATGTTTCTTTATGTACACGATCTTGTTTCATATTATGTAAACATATTTTTTATGAATAAATTTATTGAGATGGATGAAATATTTTATGGATTTACTAATGAATGAATGAATGCTTTCCAATTTTTTTAATTAATTAATTAATTTTTTTATTTTTATTTTTTTTTAATGTCTTGCTTTCAACTATTTCTTATATAGTATATAGATTAGGTACTGAGGAATTGAGAGTTATGTGGGGGGGCGTAGCGGCCATGAGAGCTTCCATCTTCACATGGTTGGCCCTTTTCAGTGGAGAATAAATAAGGATTTGGATAATCTTAGAGAAAAACACCCTTGATCCAATAGAGCAACAACAAAGTCAATGTTGACTTCACTATTGATTTGTCGAGTGGAGGGAGGTTTTCTTGAAGATTAAACTACTCCAACAATTTATTCTTGAAACCAAGAAGAGCACATTTAGGTATTCATGCACTGAATTCCTTTTAATTATTATTTATTCATGCAATTAAATTTAATATTTGGTCAAATTTAATCTAAGTTTGCCTCATTGGACTCATGAATATGTGTAGGAAAACTAGTATCAATTCATATGTTGAAACTCATGGAGACAAGGACGAGAGATTGTAGGAGGTATATCCTCCTCATTTACTCCTCACTCATTCGAATATTCCTCCATCAATCACACTAGCTCAGAGTACAAGTAGCCAAGTCATGGAGATCAAAAGGCAGCCGAGCATGTGAGTTAAAGAGTTAGTTTATCTCGAGTTTGGGAGCTGAGCCTCCCTAGATTTAAGGGATTCATTGGAGACTTCAATTGTATAAATAAAAAGGCCTAGAGCCTCATTAGGATTCAAATTTTTGTTGTAAAAACACTAGTCATTTTCGAGTTCAAGACTTGTGGAAGACATTGTTATGTAATTTTCTGATTTGATAATGAGAATGAGCATTTCCTTGATCCAACACTGAGTTGAATCAGAGGGATGAAGCTCTTGGGTTAGGACCCAACCCTAGCAGCAAAGGCTCCTCTTCTTTTATTTGTATGTTTAGTTGATTTCATAGTTGAATTGTCTTTAGCATTATTTCATTGCAAGTAGTTGTGGATTTAATTAGTTTTCTTCCATTTGTGCCTTACTTCAGCAGTAGCTTAGAAGAGGTAAAGGAATATCAAAAAGCTTTCAGTAGGTGGATTTGGCCTCACCCCTCCCTTCAGGGATCATGGTTTCAGGAAAGAACTCCTATGCAACCCCAAAAAGAAAAAATTCTAGTCTCTCATGGAATTTAGGGTTTTATGTTACTTAGGTTAGCAATTTGCTAGTTTTCAAGAATAGGGTTTGATTTCCATTTCTGCTATCTTCAGTATTACATTAGATCTCATCAATGTTTCATATTATTCTGCAAGTTCTTCCCATGTATGAAATAGGTAGCTAGCTCATGAAATTCTGTTTTCCTTAGTTAGTTGAAATCCTTCTTGTTTACATGATTTATGGATAAATATCAATGTTTGATGCAGTGCAGGAGTTTCAAAAATACATAGAGATTTCATGATCAACAACCTCATCCCAACTTCATCCATCCATGGTCATCACTTTCTTTCACTAAAACCCTCACCAATTTCATCATTTCACAAGAGTACTTCTCCAAGCTTGTTGAGCAAATCCAACCATCTCACAACTCTAATTTTGAGCTTTGAAGGAGTCCTAGGCACTCCCTTGCCTCATTCCATCCACCATCCACCTTCCCTAAGCCTTCCATCACCTTCAACATCCCTCCTTTTTCTCTCGGTTGTATCCTGTAGGAATACAGGGGATCATGTAGGAATTCAGGACATCCTGTAGAATGCATTAGGACATCCTATAGGTCGACCTGTAGTGGCTTTTTTGTGGAAAAATCCCCTAGGAAGCTAGAAAATGACCCCTACTTGTCTCCTAAGCCTTTTGACCATTCACCATCATCCCTAAGGCACCTTCCACATCACCAAAAGAAGTTAGCTTTCACACAAAAAATACAAAAAGAAAAACAGAGTTATTTTATTCATTTACATGCACAACAATAGAATGTTTGATGTTTTAATTTGCATTCCTAGGACAATAGGATTGCATACATGTTAATTTAGCATTCTTTGAAGCAAATCCTCTTAGCAGTTAGTTAGAAGAATGGTGTGTTTAAGCATTTGATTTCAATCTTTTCCCTTACTGCAGTAGACAAGATTTATTTTAGTGTAGATTTCTCTTTTCCTCATTGGTAATCAAGCTTCTTCTGAATCAATAGAAGTCTGGTTTGAAAAAACTTAGTGGTCTATCGCCAGCTTAGCAGTGACAAAGAGCAGGCCCATCACATTTACTTGTGTATACAACACTGTCACCTCCAAGTTTGTACGAACCCTGGGTTGATAAAGTAAAGTTGGTAGCCCCAAGAGTTGCAACATTCTTGTTGCAATACTGGTGCTCATCACTTTTTGGCGCCATTGTCAGGGAGGTGTCTGAGTAATATATGATTTCTATTTTCTTTTTTCCATTTCTTATCTCTGAAATTCAGCTATTAGCTTCATTTCTGCAAAAGTAATTTAGTTTGCTTTCTTTTCCATTCAACAAGTGAGATTTCATTCAAGTAGTTAGTTTTCATTCAGTCAGTTAGTTTCCATTCAATCAATTAGTTTCCATTCAGTTTGTAATTTCAATTTTAGAATTATCTTCAAAGCTTGAAAAAAACACAAAAAAAACATAAGCACTTCTTTCATGCCTCGTAGGAATAGGGATAACTTAGGAAAATTTCTACTACTTCAAACAACCAACATTCCCTCTTCTTCGGTGGTTGTGAATTGGAGAACCCCTTAGGTGAACAACCAGAGATATTTGAAGAGCCTACAAGGGGAGAAGAAGAAGAAGAACCCATTCCAACTGATCCAATGGTTGAAAATAGAAATGACAGAGGAAATAGAGAAAGAGTTGAGGGTGCCTTTCCCATTAGAGAAACTAATGGGGATACCAAGATGAAGAATATAAGCCCCTTTGCTCTTCCTCATTTCCATGGCCTGACCTTAGAAGATCTAGACACTTTCTTGTTTGAGTTTGCTATCATATGCAGAACCTATGATTACACCAATGATGAGGAGAAGTTGAAACTATTCCCATCCACTCTCAAGGATGCAACTTTGCGCTAGTTCAAGGGTTTACCTGGGGATAGAATCACAACTTGGGCTTAGATGCAGCAAGCCTTCAACAACAAGTATCGAGACTATTGCAGGTCCAAAGACACTAAAGAGGGAATTTTTAGGATGACCTTAGGGCATGATGAATCTCTAGAGGATTATGAGGAAATATTCCAGCTTAGCTACAAAAGGGCTAGCTACACACTTGATCCTGAGTCACTGTAGTTAGTCCTACTTGGAGGGGCAAAGGAAGATCTTCTAGATACCCTAAACCTGCTAGCAGGAGGGAACATCTACCAACTACCCTATGAAAATATCAAGACTATCTTTAGGAACCATTCTAGGGAATAGGAAAAAGGGTAGGGGTAGTCAACCTATGGTAAGTCCATCCTCTTCCAATACATCCATTGAAATTGGAAATATGTTGGAAGATGTCAAGAGTGAGATGCTGCAAACCCTTGCCATACAGATGGACACCATGCACATCAAGAGAAAATAGGAGGAAGCAGAGAGAGACTTAGCCATTTTCTGCCCTAGATGCACAAGAAGGCACCCTAGGAATGAATGTCCATTGAATTTGATTGAAGTCTGCTCAGTTTTTGAATAAAACCACTCCATAGACAAGTGCCCTACTCTACCTAGACTAAAAGCTGTGTATCAGGGGACTAAAGGGGTGAATGAACAACTATGCTACATAAATTAAAGGAAACCTCATGGGCCTTGACCGTACTAGCAGGGCATGCAAGGGTCATCCCATGCATATTACAACCCCAACCAGACCACATTCATTCCCTCTTGGGGCCTCCCTGCTCATCTTTCATGGTCTACACCTCCTCCTTGGTCCTTTGCACCTCGGTTTCATTCCCAGCCGACCAACCAGTCATTTCAGCCATATATTCCACCACAACCTTAGTGGAATGCACCGCCCTAGGGGTGGAGCCCCCCATACAACAATTCTCTAGCTTTATTGCCTTCACCACCTACTCAACCACAACTTTTACACCGTGCTCCACCTAAACAACCCCAGATGCCTGCCCAACCAAATTCGAACCCAAACAACAGACATGCACAACAAGTATACAATGGAGAGACATCCTATCCTGCTTATGTTGTGGAGATTCAGGAAATCAACCTAAGATCTGGGAGAGTACTCCCAGACAACCAACCTCTACCTCCACCTAGGGAGAGTGAGGAAGAAAGAGAGGAAATAATTCCTAGTGTAAATTCACCACCCTTTCTTGAGATTAACTCATCCAGTCTAGCCTACCCCAGAAGAGAATGAACTTCTAAGTGAATTGAAAAATCTATGTGTCAAAATTCCACTTCTCCAAGCCATAAAGGATGTACCTATTTACAAGAAGTTAATTAAGAAGAAGTGCTTCAAACATCTAGGGAGGCAAGAAAGAGACACCCCTACCATTAATGTCATTGGACAACTGTCCGACTTAATGCTGGGGCAAGTAATTTGTCCGAAGTATTTGGACCTTGGAAGCCCTGTAGTAGATGTGCACATCAATGGCACCATTGTCCCACACACTTTGATTGATCTTGGGGCTGCCATTAATGTAATGACTAAGGAAACCATGCTAAAGCTCAATCTCTAGGGTTCATTGAGAAAGATCACAACTGACTTGCAACTTGCAGACCGTTGCACAGTGTCCCCTGAGGGGATTGTGGAGGATGCGATGGTCTCCATTGACTCTTGGGAGTACCTTACAGACTTCCTAGTTCTCCAGCCTAAGGCCAAGCTTACTGGTTACCCTGTCATTCTTGGGAGGCCCTGGTTAGCCACTGTCGATGCCTACATTAGCTGCAGGGCTGGAAATATGACTATAAAAAATGGGCATATTTCCAAGCAGTTAGTCCTGTACCCTCCTGCTCAGCCATCTCTAGAGCATGACTTACCTTTATGGCTGGAAGAGGAGGAAGAATATGAAGTCTACTCAGCCCAACTCTATACCTTAGAAACAACCATGGGAGGAGGACCACCAAATGAAGATGATTTGATTGAACACATACTCCAAAGTCCAACTCCCAGCACATTGTCCTTAGAGGAAGTAGTAAAGGAAACCCAAAACAACCATCATATTGATCTATGTTTAGCTGATTCAAACCCTACTCATGTCAAAACCATAGAATTCGACCCTGAGAGAACTTTGAAAATCAACCCATCTCTTTCTGTACACCAAGAAGAAAAGTTGTGCAACATGCTAAAGGAACATCTGGATGCCTTTGCTTGGAGTTACAAGGAAATGAAGGAAGTGCACCCCTTGGTGTGTACTCACCAAATTTATATTAAATAAGGTTGCAAACCAGTTCGACAACCCCAAAGAAGAATAAATCTAGCTCTCAAGGATATAGTCAAAGAAGAACTACAAAAGCTGCTAGATGCAGGATTAATTTAACCTATCTTGGATAGTGAGTGGGTCTCTCCTTTGGTGTTGGTTCCAAAGAAAAATGGTAAGTGGAGGATTTGTGTCAATTAGAGAGGGTTAAACAAAGAAACAAAGAAGGACCATTTCCCTCTACCTTTCATTGACCAAGTGCTAGATGGCCTGGCAAGGAAAAAGTTTTTCTCTTTCCTAGATGGGTCCAGCGAGTACATTCAAATCCAGATCAGCCCAGAAGACCAATATAAAACCACCTTCACTTTTCCATGGGGTAATTTCACCTATAGGGTCCTTCCTTTTGGCCCATGCAATGCCCCTGCCACTTTCCAGAGAACAGTCTTGAGTATCTTTGCCGAGCTAGTCCATGATGCAGTAGAAATTTATATGGATGATTTCACACTCTATAGGTGTGATTTCTAGGAGGGTCTGTCCAACTTAGGTAAGGTGCTGAACAAATGCATTGAAATGAACCTGTCCCTTAGTCCCGAAAAATGTGAGTTCTTGATGACTACAAGGACTGTTCTAGGGCATTCAACAGCAAGGACTGCAGGTGGACCCAAATAAGATAGCCATCATCAAAAGGGTCCCACCTCCACAAAAACAAAGAGACATCAAAAGTTTTCTAGGATTATATGGATACTATCAGAGGTTTACAAAAGACTTCAGCATGTTAGCTTCTCCTTTATTTGGTTTCTTGACCAAAGACTTTGAATTTGTATGGTCAAAAAGCTGTCAAGAGGCCCTGAACACCTTGAAGGACAAGTTGACCACTGCACCTATTCTCCAAAGCCCAAATTGGGCCCTTCCTTTTCACATACATGTTGATGCCTCACATAAAGCCATAGGAGCAGCTCTAGGCCAGATAGATGACAAGTTACCTTATGCCATTTACTTTATTGATAGGAATATGTCAAAGGCCGAACTAAACTACAAAGTGACCGAAAAGGAGCTCCTAGCTATTGTGCATTCATTGAACAAATTTAGGCATTACATTACAAGTTACCAAACATTTGTACATAGTGACCATGCTGTAATTAAATATTTGATGAATAAATCTGATGTGAATGCTTGAATTATTAGATGGTTACTTTTATTACAATAGTTTGATCTAACTATTATTGATAAGCCTGGCAAGGAGAATGTTGTTGCATTTTTTTGTCCAGATTAACTTTGTCTATCGGGGAGGAAGGAATGGTTGATGATCAGTTACCAGATGAACACTTATTCACCATTTTAGTTCTTTCTCCATGGTTTTCTAACATAGAAAACTGCTTGGTGTCTGCATAGTTCCCACTGAATTTGTCCTCCAAAGAGAAAAACAAGATTGTGAGGAAGAGCGCCCCATTCACTTAGATTGGGGGAAACCTCTTCAAACTAGGCCCGAATCAAATTCTGAGAAGATATGTCAGGGAGGAGGAAATCTTTACCATCCTTTTGATCTGTCATGATGGGCCTTGCAGAGGCCACTTTGTAGCCAAGAGGACAACATTTAAGGTGTTACAAGCTAGTTATTATTGGCCCACTCTTCATCAGGATGTGAGAAAGTATACTAGTCAATGTGATCGGTGCCAAAGGATGGGAAAGCCTACTCCAAGGGATGAAATGCCTCTACAACCTCAAGTGACTTTTGAGCCATTTAACAAGTGGGGCATGGATTTCATTGGACCTGTTGACTCTCCATCCAAGCAAAAGCAGTACATCATTGTGTGCACTGACTATTTGACCAAGTGGGCTGAAACCAAGGCAATCAAAGTAGCAATAGAGGAGAAAGTGGATGAGTTCTTAAGGGAAAATGTATTTTATAAGTTTGGGTACCCTAGAGAACTGATCACTGATCAAGGCAACCAGTTTACATCTAACATGATTGAAGACTTGTTAAGACAACATAAGATCAAGCATAGAACATCCACTCGTTATCACCCACAAGATAATGGGCAAGTGGAGGTGACCAACTGAGCATTGGAGGGAATTCTGACCAAAGTGGTTAACAGCAGCAGAAAATATTGGGCAGGTAGATTAGTTGAGGCCACTTGGGCCTACAACACCACCTGGAAGACCACCACTGGATTCAGTCCCTATGAGTTGGTCTATGGGAAGAAGGCCCTGTTGTCCATTGAATTTGAGTACAATACATTGAAGATGGCAACCCAACTAGATCTAGATCTCAACAGTGTATAGAATGAGAGATTACTCCAGCTGAATGGGTTAGAGGAGTTTAGAATGTAGGCCCTCCTGCACACAGAGGTGACTCAAATTCAGAGGAAGATTTGGCATTGTTATAGACATATTTGAGCACTGCAACCCCAATCAAATATGTCCATAAAACAAGGGCTTCTAAACCCCTAAAAGTGTTGTTTCATACCCTAAAGGAACAAGGTCAGCTGATTACATCATCTCCCAGAAGTTCTCCATGAAAAACTACTCATAACTGGTCAAAACTGGACCATACAGACTGCTCCATGCATAGGGTGCGATGCATCTCACCTATTACATATGGGGTGTACGATGCATACTGGAAAGTCCTTCTGTAGGGTGCGATGAGCGAGAGCAGACAAATGGCAGAAGCAGTTTGCTAGGTGGAAACCCAGAGAATCTTCTAGAAACTACTCATATGACACTTGCCTCACTGAATTCGCCCAGGGATGAGTAAGAGATCTGAAATCTCCAAGTGGAACCAAGAAATATCAGTGAAATGACACTAATCAAAATCCTAGAAGCTCACTCACTCTCCTGTAAACATCTATATATGGATCCCTCATCCTCGAGATCCAAAGGTTGGAATTTTGTAATTTGCAAGGAAGTGTTGTTGGTTTCTCTTTGAAGACATTGTTGGGTGATCTTGCTTTATATGAGGTGAAGAGGGATTTCATGCTGGGAGGATGATGTTGGATCAGACAGTCCTCTCTTCTACTACTTCTATCAATAAAGCAATTTGAGTTTTCCTCCATATGTTTGTATATCTCTGAATCTTGTATTTGTAAATGCATTTATAGGATTAATGTACATCTGATCCTACATTATTTATGGTTATAGATCTCTATGCTTTGATGGTATTTTGTTGCCTTGACTCTACAGGTGTTCTTTGAAGTGGGACAAGCGAGAAAGGAGTGGTGAAAGCTCTATCAAAGGAGAGAGGAAACAAGGAAGGAGACTAGCGAAAGACTGAGGTTGGTACTCTCTGCTTCTCTCTCATCTATCTCTCATAAAGGAAAACCCAAGTAACTTTACTTAGTTTGTTTTTAAGATAGCTACCCGTCTTAGTGGGACTAGCAGCTCTGAATGGACACTATTTTTCTTGATAACAAAATGGCGACTCCACTGGGGATCGAATAGTTTGTTTGTTTTGCTACTGTTTTTTGCTTTATCAACCACAGACGGAGCCTGAAGTTAAGCCAACTAGCCTTCGAACTTCTTTTGCTATGCAACTGCAAAGTAGATCAACGCTGCTTCAGTCAATCTCCGGGTTGGTTTATGAACTAAACATCTAGCTTGAAAACATCCTAAGTGCCCTGGTGGTATGTCAGATAACCTCATTTGATTAGCCCCTATACTTTGTGTTTACTAACAATCATTAGCTCAACCTAAATCCCTGAACTTAGCTGCAAACTATGAGTGAAAACCAAGCTTAGTCTCATCCCTGCTCCATCGCATTATCTCTTCTTGGCAAACTGGATGCATCGCATCTCCTGTGTGTTGCAGGTGAGATGCATCCATGTTTCCCTGTGTAACAGGTGCGATGATTGACTAAGACTGTTTCTGCCTCCAGATTTTGGTTTTTTCTTCATTGTCTTCAGTTTTATTCAGTAGTTTTCCTGTCTATGATCAGTATATCTCTGTTGAAACCATCTTCCTTTGCATTATTCAGCCTCCATCAGAAGGAATTGTGAATGTTTTTTTATGTATTTTTCATCATTTATAGTTCTCCTTGGAAAATAGTAGCTTAATCAAACTGTCGTCTTTTGATTTGAAAGTGTCACAAGTGTCATTTTCAGTCAAGAAACAGAGTGTCACAAAGAATTCCTCTATTAGATAGTCGATTACACTTTTGCCATTGTATTTGATTTGAATCATTAGTATTTAAAGTGTCGAAAGCAGTTTTAAATTCAAAATCGCAAAGTGTCGTCTTGACCTTACTTTTGTTTTTTTGAAAAGAAAATTGTTAGTACTGTCGCTTTGAAAGAAAATAGTTCAAATCTATATTTTGTTTTCCTTTTTGTCATTCTCACATTAAGGAAACTGAAAAACAATACATGCATGTGCATTTGCATTAAGACTGCATGCTGAAGTTGATTTAGGAAAAGTGCATCTAGTGTGTGCTCTCTGCTCTATGTTGAAAGAATTTCATCTCTCTTTTCTTAGTAGCTAGGATTTTCATTGCAAAAAGAAAGTAAACGACTGTTTATCATCTTAGATTGCATATTTAGGAATTGTATATCTACATCACGTGGTGAACCTTAAAGGAAAACTTCTTAAGAAAGATCAACTATAAAATAAACTTCAATGAACATAAAAACGCTTTGGAACCTAACGCACAACACCTAGAAGTCTAGGCTAGAGACGTATTCCGGTGTCGTAAAGCCTGGTAACTATCGCTTTCATCGTAGGTTGGGTGATTCCTACTCCTTGAGACGACAAGTGCCAGTACGAACTTATGCTCCCACGTACCGTCGAGTATATATTGGAGACCACAATAGGCTACATCCTTTATTCTTAGGAAGTCGTGTCTACCACCCTATCGATCGCAATGCACTGAACACAACATTCTGGAAGATTGAATGCCGTACCGCAAAAAGTATTCTGCAGTTTTGCAATTGGTTTGGTAATCCCTTTGTCTAGATTTCTAGAGTAGTCACTTTCGTTCCTTTTCAGACTCCCTAAAAGAAAAGGTCCATCTGAGCACTTGTCACTTCAGGCTCATTAAAAATCGAAGGCGACTAGAGTCATGTTTAGTTTTTTCTCGACTCTTAAAAATTGAAAAAGAAAGTTGTGTCAAAGCGTCATAAAATTTATTTTAATTAGAATAACGTCATTGTTCCCTCGTTAGTCTTTAGGTTGATAAATGGAGTCTACCAATCAAGGATTTCCTCTTGGAGGAAATCCTAGTCCCTTCTCTTCTTGGGGAGATGTTGGTGCTCCACATATGGCTACATTGTCCCTTCCAGGACTCACAATTGGCCTGCCAGTTTGGCTTTTCTCGACCTCTGTTGTTAAAAACACTGAAATTCCTCAGTAATCCAATTAGCAAGCAGATGAAGTCACTTCCCAACCTTCCACTTCGTTTGTTTCTCCCTCTCCTACCTCTTCACTTAGTGAAGCTAGCAATGCTAAAAACCAAGTAACTGAGAAGAAGAAGAAAAATCCAACAGCAAAAGGGGGCAACCGTGCATCATTTGGCAAAAATCCGCACACTGCACCTTCCAAACCTAAATCTCCATGTGTCATTTGCAAGGGAGACCACTATCATAGAGAGTGTCCCTGCATCCCACGGATCTTGAGGGACTGGTCTCCCCGCTTGCACAATCTGATGTCTTTAACCACTGACGATCATGTTGAGAGCACACCATCAACTAGTGAAAACGAAGTTAATGGAAAAAAAGGAAGATCCAAATTTCCTTGTAGACTATGTGAAGGCGATCATGCCCTCCACCATTTTCCCTTCCTAGACGAAGCTAAAAGAGTCTTGGATAACCGTCCTGCGTCACCGCAACGACTTCCTCCTGGATACAAGAAACACTTTCCGAGTCCATCGCTAGTTGAAAATCCGACTGACACATCGTTTTTGTCGGTTGAAGCATCTATCATTGAAGATAAACCCTCTGAGTCTACACCGGACCAAAGTCAACGGGTCGAGACGGTAGTCGACCCAATCTTGTCTTCAGAGGGCTCACCTTAAGATGATATTGTCACCAAAGAGAATGAGAACGACACAGTTCAAATTCTTTTCGTAAACATAGACTCTGATGAACATGGGGGCAATCTATCGATTCCTTTACCGCAAGAAGGAAGTTCGTTAGAGATTTATCTGGCCATTTATTCGGTTCCACCTCCAAGCAATCTAGTCGTTTCCTTCGATTGGAATCTACTAGGTAGACCCTGCCTACCATCTAATGTACCATTCCGAATCATAGTACAAGCTTACAGAATGATCATGGTTGGTACTATTATAGATGAAGGGGCTTCTGTGAGTATCCTTTCCTCAATTGCTTGGAAAGAGCTTGGTTCGCCATCGCTTCTGCCTAAGATTCGAAATCTGACAGGTTTCAACAAAGGAACCAGTCGACCGTTAGGGATCCTTCCAAATTTTCCTATAGCTTTGAGAAGGAAAAATGTTCATCTAAACGTGATGGTAGTCCAGGTACCTCTAGATTACAATCTACTCCTTGTGCGTGACTACATTTATAGCATGGGAGCTATCATTTCCTCACTCTTCCAAGTGATGTGTTTTCCACATGAAGGCAGAGTGGTCCACCTAGTTGACCAGCTTTCATTCCTTGGTTCAAACACATCTATTAGTCAAATGCCATCCCTAACTGGTATTTTTACACAAGGAATGTCTAATCAATCTCCAGTCCATCCACCTGATGATGCAAGTGATTCGGTGATTGGGACTGAAACCCAGGGGGCATGCACCCTGGTCTGCTTCAGCAGAAAAACCCTGGATATAAAGTAGGTTTCCATGAAGGAATATGACTAGTTAGATACCCCTGTCCATTTAGGAAAATGGATTTAGACTGGAAAAAGACTCCCTCGTCAAAGGTTATGTGATTGGGACTGACAACAGTCACCTTTTTCCATTTCGATGGACATCGCCAAGGAAGTATTTTGTCTGCAACGCGGATGGAACAATTTTGCTAATGCAAAAACTTCCATATGGTGAGCTGGAAACTCTACTTTATACCTGGGGGCATGCTAACCTTTTTCATGCAAGTGAAAAGTGAACAATGTAACTCTAACCCTGTAGTTTTTACTAACTTCAACTGCTTAAGTGAGGTGATTGGTCTGATCAACCATTCACCTTTGTCAGGACCAATGGAAATGGCAAAGTAAAGGAGACGTTTCCCACCGAGAAGCTATCCTACCTAACCTGAGTAGTTCTTTAACCCTAAGACGGTAGTTGGTCGTCCCTAGCTTGCATACAAAAGGCTCCGGAGCAAAGTTGCGTATGGGGCAAGCTCCCTAAAAAATGAACCTACTGATGAGACATCCTTATTATACGATTGGCACGAGTAGTTTTACACAAAGTTCAAGCTCATTAAAAAATAAACCTCGCCACGAGCAATTTTACGTGAAGTTCTAGCTCATTAAAAAATAAACCTAGTGATGAGCAAGTGTTCCCATAGAGTTTAAGCTCATTAAAAAGTGAACCCCACCTTTAGTAAATAATCTTTGTGATTGCATAATTATCAGCTTTTGAACCTTGGTCATGTTCTTACCATCACCTCCACTCTTTTTAGCCGACCATATGCCTCCATTTGATTGTTTACCCCTTTTGAGGAACAGCTGCGATGAGTGATTCTATTAGCCACCTTCTTTACACTGTCGTGATTGAAAAGTTCCAAACCTTACCTGGAACCAGTTGCTATCTAAAAACATCACTCGTTCCTAAAAAAAAAAGTCTCCTTTAAGCTCTTTTCATCTGACTCGCAAAATATGAAAAGATTGCCGAGCAATTGGCCTCTCCAGCTTGTTAAAATGATTGGAAGTGCCATCCCTCCTCTAGATTTTAATCTTTTTGGACCTGAGACATTATTACACAAAAAGATCGAGCGCTTGTCTTGTTTGGCTTGTTAAAACTATCGAAAAGTCATCCATTTCGTACTATTTTACACTTTTTCGAACTTATGGGATTACATTACGAAAAAGGACCACTGGAGTTGCCTTTCTGTCTATTTTTAGACTCTCTAAAATTGAAAAGGACCAAGTTATCTTTGTCGTTAAACTCGTTAAAACAATAGCGACAAACTTGTCCATGCAGACAAGAGCAAGTTTCACTGTCGCTAGGCTCGTTAAAACATAGCGACAGGTTTGCCCGAAGGGAAAATTATAGAACAAGCATATGTTATCCTCCTCAAGCTTGACAAAAATAAAGAGGTACTGGTCAGCAATGACTGGGGAAAAAGGGAAGAAAACTTGAATAGCTTCATTGGTAGCAGGTCTCTCTTGAACATGACACTTTCACTCCGTCACCATGATTGAGTCGGGTTGGGTTATTCTGTTCACCGGTCATATCACCATTGGTCCACCGTACCATCCACCTCAGGGTTAATGCTACCAATCCATTTCAGTGTCGCTGATATGTTCAAGAGAAGTCGCTCAGAGAATTCACCAACCTAGCTAATGCCTCATCCGCTGCAATACCTTCACTCTCCATTTTTCATGACCGCCACCCTGAACCTTATATCATCAGATCGCTTTCACCTCCACAAAATCATTTTCTTCATTCCGTGTTGTAGATGTGGGATTCATTAAGGCCCTCCTACGATGGGTCACTGCTTGTTGACATCAGCTCATTATCCAAGAAGTTGACTTAGGGACAACCCTTTCAGTACTTTGAAGCTTGCACGCCTCAATGGCAAGTTTCTCACTTCCGGCGACAGGTTTACATCAATGGCCTCAGACCGAAAGAATTTACATGGTGTTCGACATCAACTCATGTATTCACACCACGTGAATTGTACTGCAGTACCTTCAGGGTCATCATCATTATCGGTGATTCCTCTCACGCCTGTTAAAAGCTTACATCATTGGCGGGTAATCAGGCGATGTCTTTCCATGTTTGACATCAAGACATATTTTCACATGGATCGACTTGTACTTCGGGTGAAGATTGAACGAGTTTGAAGACCCTAGATCTAGTTTCATCCATCCGGGCTATGATATATTCAAGAAAATAAAGACATCAAATGTACAGCTGCACAGATAATCATCCAAGCTAAAGGATGATGGCTCTACCAGAATCATCAGTCTACCACATAGACGATTGTCTATCTTATGTACACCAATATGAATTTATAAAGCTGAGCATGGGAATGCCCGCCTCAGCTAGATCATGAAAATATTATGAAGATAATGTATTGTATTGTATCTTATTACAGGTCACCTTCCAGTTCGAAAAACCTCAGATCCTCATTATAAAGCATTTCACCCGACATCAAAAGATTTACGACCTCATGCTTTAGGGGGCAACTGTTATAGACATATTTGGGCACTGCAACCCCAATCACATATGTACATAAACCAAGGGCTTCTAAACCCCTAAAAGTAGTATTTCATACCCTAAAGAAATAAGGTCAGCTGATTACATCATCTCCCAGAAGTTCTCCATGAAAAACTACTCAGAACTGGTCAAAACTGGACCATATATACTGCTCCATGCATAGGGTGCGATGCATCTCACCTATTACACACGAGGGGTGCGATGCATACTGGAAAGCCCTTCTGTAGGGTGCAATGAGCGAGAGCAGACAAATGGCAGAAGCAGTTTGCTAGGTGGAAACCCAGAGAATCTTCTAGAAACTACTCATATGACACTTGCCTCACAAAATTCGCCCAGGGATGAGTAAGAGATCTGAAATCTCCAAGTGGAACCAAGAATTATCAGTGAAATGACACTAATTAAAATCCCAGAAGCTGACTCACTCTCCTGTAAACATCTATATATGGATCCCTCATCCTCGAGATCCAAAGGTTGGAATTTTGTAATTTGCAAGGAAGTGTTGTTGGTTTCTCTTTGAAGACATTGTTGGGAGATCTTGCTTTGTATGAGGTGAAGAGGGCTTTCATGCTAGGAGGATGATGTTGGATCAGACAACTTGGTTGTAATCCTCTCTTCTACTACTTCTATCAATAAAGCAATTTGAGTTTTCCTCCATATGTTTGTATATCTCTGAATCTTGTATTTGTATATGCATTTATAGGGTTAATGTACATCTGATGCTACATTATTTATGGTTATAGATCTCTATGCTTTGATGGTATTTTGCTGCCTTGACTCTACAGGTGTTCTTTGAAGCGGGGAAAGCGAGAAAGGAGTGGCGAAAGCTCTATCAAAGGAGAGAGGAAACAAGGAAGGAGACTAGCGAAAGACTGAGGTTGGTACTCTCTACTTCTCTCTCATCTATCTCTCATAAAGGAAAACACAAGTAACTTTAGTTAGTTTGTTTCTAAGATAGCTACCCGTCTTAGTGGGACTAGCAGCTCTGAATGGACACTAGTTTTCTCGATAACAGGCATGACAAGAACATCAAGGACAAACACTTTCAAGAAGGTGATTGGGCTTTGTTGTATGATTCCATATACAAAGATTTTAAAGGCAAGTTAAGGACTAGATGGTTAGGGCCTTATGTCATACAGAAATGTCATGATAATGGTTCAGTGTAGATTAGAACCATTGATGCAGAGGCTATTCCTTTACTTGTTAATGGGCACAGATTTAAGGTTTACAAGAAGTCCTTGTCAAAGAAGGAATTCACTGAAGGCATCAACAAGACAATGATGGTGGTGGAGCAAGTCTCAGCTTCTACCTCATCAAGTCATTGAAAAAGAAAAAAAAAGAGAAAAAAAAAGAAGAAAAAAAAAGAGAGAAAATAAGGAGACTCGGGTGAAAACCTCCATGAGGCACCTGAGTCCCACTGTTGGGTTGAAAACCTCTTGAAGCGACCAAATGGTGTAAAAAAAAAGAGAAATAAAAATATCTCTGGGTGAAAACCTCTTTTGAGGCGCAAAGGGAAAGCAACTAGGATGAAAACCTCTTGGAAGCAGACTAGTTGCTTTCAAAAAAGCAAAACAAAAAACAAATAATGTATAAAAAATAAAAAAGAGAAAAGAAAAATTTTAAAATTTTGTTTGCAGGTCAGTAGGAGGAGGATTAGAGCAACAAGAGAGGATCAAAAGGGACCTATCCAGTTCATGTTTTTTTTTTTATCCATTCATTATCCTTCATCATTCCATCATTCCCTCCATTTTTCTACTCATTTAGCTCAATTTGCAATGGTTATGTGTTTTGTACAGGATTACTTGAAAACCTACATGATGACCTTGTAGGAATTATAGTGACTTGGGAATCCCAAAGAAAGTGACCCTAGAGCAAGGGGATGACCTACTTATGTCAAAAAAAAATTTCTACTTCACCATCTCATCACCATGCTTCTCTCCACCAAGATTAGCCCTGCATTCCTCCAATAAAGTCAGTTTCAAAAAAAATATTACAGTTTTCAGAAAAAGACAGATAAAAGAGGATGAACATAGAGAACAAGGCGACAACACCTGAAAGCTATACCTCTCATTCATCAATCCCTAGACCCATTCTCTACCCATGGCAACCATCCTCATGCTCTAGAAGTGAAGAATGATTAAAAAAATTGAGGGAGAGGCAGCTACAGGACATCCTATAGGAAATCTTGTCGCAGCCTATCCCACAAAACAAAAAAATAACAGGGTGCAGTCAGCACTAGCATGGAGATCCATAGGCCAAAGAAGCTCCTCTAGAGCTTAGCAGCAACATCAAGATCATCAACATCACCATCCAGTACCTGCACATCAAAGAAAAACATCAGAGGACAATAAAAAAAGGAAGGAGAAACACATGCAACAAATACATAGCAAGGACTTCACTCTTCAAACAAACAACATCAAGGCATCATTACCATAGGTATGTATCTCGCTTCCACTCTCTCGTTAGCATGATACGATCAAACATGTAAAAGTTGTGAAAGAGTTGGTTTTATAAGAAAAAGATGGCTAGTTAAGTTGGCCACCTTCGCTCAGTCAACGAGGAGAAGACATTTAGTCCTTACACATGTGGTAGTAGTCAAGTCAAGGAAAATGAGAGATGAGGTAGGAAGTGGTTAAGATACAGATGCCCAAAGTGGGAGTTGATTATGAGGTAAGGAGAATGATGATGTGGTAGTGGGACCAACGGTCGAAAAATCGATACTCGTACTTCGGCTGTTAGTACAACATTCCACTCAAATCACCCATATGAGGAAATAAAACATTGATTCTCATGCATAGAGGCATTTTCATTCTCGAGGCTACATGCTAGAAAAGTTGCTCTCGGCCCTTAAGCAGTCTATAGGAAAGGAAGTGATCATTTTTTCTAGCGTAAGAGCACCTACAAGATACAAAACAACACCTACAGGATTGGCAATGAGCAGTTTTAAAAGGGAAAAATAGAGGTTGGCTTCATCAGACAGTGATAAGGAGGTAGGAGCTGAACTTTCCCACAATTTCCAAGTACAAAAAACATATAGGAAAGCCTTCTATTTTGTTGAAAAAGATTGCAATCTAGGGGAATTGTATACACATAATTTTCATTTAAAATTCCTCATCCATTAAATTTGGTATCAGACATATACAACCCTCCATCCATCAAAGAAAAATGACAGGGGGATTTAATAAGAGGGAACCCATCAACACAGTGAGGATTCATCAGCACCCTCCTGTACTAGAGATATTCACAAGGCATAATTGGATGGGTTTCTTTGAAAAATTGAGGGGATATGATGATGAAGTGGCTAGAGACTTTGCTCTCTCCCTCATTCCACTGACTAGGACCCATGCCACTATTGTGGTGAAAGGCCTCTCTATAGAACTCACCCCTGAAATCATAGGCAAAATCACCACCCTTCCTTTAGGGATGCCTTGGAGAAAGGAGGATAAGGGTAACAACCAAATTGCAAAGAAGAAATTCTTTTTAGAAGGAGAGGAGGCAATGGAAGACAAAAATGGGGTCAGAAGAGCAAGCCTACCATATCCTTGGAATGAAATTAGCTACCACCTTATTAAGTATATATCATGTGAAGGTAGGTACAGTGTGGTATATGGATACCACTTTAGGCTTCTCCAAGAGTTGAGGTTTGGAGCAGACACACCTCCTCAAAACAGACTTAGCATACCCTACTTCCTTCTTCAATCAGTGATAGATATGAGCATGAAGGTGCAGGAAGGAAACCATCAATAGCTAGCCCATCATGGGTTAATTAGACTTATCATAGAAGATGCCCTCCAAAACCTAAGACTCCCTATCACATGGGAAACTTTCAGAGACATGCAGACAGAGGAAGACATAAAATCCCTTGAGTATGACAAAAGCCCCATTGTTAGTGAAAGGGATGAAGAAGAAACAGAGAAGGAGGAAGAAGAAACAGAGAGGGATGAAGAGGAAATAGAGGAGGAAGAAGAGGAAGAAAAGGAGAAGGAAAGTGGTGAAGAGACAAAAGAAGATGCAAAGGAGGAAATTGATGAACAGAGTGAGGAACTAGAGGGAGAAGAAGAGGAGAAAGACAAGAGTGAAAAGGAAAATGGAAAAGGGGAGATAGAAGACAAGGAAGAACATAGGTCTACAATGCAAGGCAAAGAAGGGGAGGAATCACCCAGGGTATCTCCAGAACCCATTGAGAAAGAGGCAGCAACTGCCCTCACTACCCTTAGTACCCCTATCAAGCAAAAAGGGAAGAGATAGAGACAAACTCCATTGTACTTTAGGACAAGAAAAAGTACAAGAATAAGGCAAGGAAAACCTCAAACTCCCACCAAGGTTCCTATTGTCATTGAAGACTCACCAAAACAGTAGGAAAAGATAGCTCCTCTCATGAAAAATCAAGGAGAAGGATCATCAGGACAAGCCTCTCCCAAGTCTCCTATCACTTATGTTAGGAGGCTTGTCACTAGATTTGCCTCATCCAAAGGAAAAGGCCTCCTACAAGAGACACAAAAGGACCTACAAGAAGCAGAGGCAATCCTATAGGAAACTTTGCTAAACCTACAGGAAACTCAGAAATTGGATAAAGAAGCGAGTATGCAGCAAGAAACAAAGAAGGAGGATCTAGAGCTAAGGGAACCTAGTTCTCAACCTAACCTTGACTCCTACTATAGATTTATTGAAGGGGGTAGGGTAATTCCATAGAAATTTTCCATCCCCTTATTCTTTGGGCTTAAGAAAGAAAGGTCAAGAACACATAGGTGGATGCAAATTTCCAAATCTAAAGGAGTGGAGGACATAGGTCACATGGAGGAAAAAGTTAAAGAGATGGGCAGAGAACTGAGCAGCCTGAGGGACAAAGAGGCAATGATGAAAGCTCAGTTGGAGGCAGAAAATGCATGGTTAAGGGGATGACTACAAGAGAGAGAGAATCAATTGGTATCCATGGCCAGTCTATCCTTAGAGGCAATCCAGTGTAGGATGCAAGCTAAGTCCTATGCATTTTATATTAAGGAACAGTGGCTGCAGTTCCAAATCAAGAATTTAGCACAGAGAGGCACTATGCCATTCCAGGATTATAGACAATTCATTGATCTTTGTGATCAAAGCACATTGGAGGATAGAGATAAAATGTATGAGTTTTACCTCCACAACTTGGCCTTGACTGATTTGAATGTGTAGGACCCTAATTCAAAACTAGGGAACTTACAGTTGATGGCTTTGGCATCATGGATGAATCATGAGGAAGCAAGGGTTGCAGTAATGAAGAAAGTGATGGCAAGGGAAGAAACAGAACCCCTCATGATAAGATTTGAGCAATAAAATCCAATGGTTGTCATCAACACACATAACTTGATTACAAATGACCCTCAACTTGCACCTAGGTACCTTGCTGCCCAAGAGCAAGCAATCGCACACTTTGAGGAAATGTTCAAGCTGTTAGGAGATGATAGCATGCAAGCTTGCCAAAGGAGATGGAACACTTTGCCCTACAGCTTGAAAATCAGAGAGTACCATTCTCCTTAGAGAATGAGAGAAGCACTGAACATGACACCCATGTACAAGCAAGCTCTCTAAAGACTCAAAGTTAATTGGATTGGCTTGAGACTTAGTTCACCACTACTCTTAGGAATGTTGGAAGGAAGGAAGGAAGAGGAAGAAAGAAAGTAGTGGGAGGAGATAGAGAGGAAGGCAGGGTTGTATGCACAAGAAGAGGAAACTACAGTAGAAACATGGGATGTCGGGGTGGCCACTAGAGCAATGAAAGACATGGATATAGATTGAGTTGCTCAGAGGATGAGAAACACTTTTAGTAAGGGGGTGATAATGAGCCTCATCATTGGGTAACTATATGGACCATTAATACACCTCCTAGCTTATTCAAATCAACTCTTATCATAATTTATTACATATTTTGATTGTATTTTGCTTAATGAGATGAGTCAAAGTGAGATATTATGCCTAGTGGACTAATGTGCATTGATTGCAGGTTTTTGAGAGAAAATCATGGAAATTTTGGCTAATTAAGGGCTGAAACTTGAATGAGACAAGGAGGAGAGATTGTAGGAGGTAGATCCTCCTCATTTACTCCTCACTTATTCAAACATTCCTCCATCAATCACACTAGCTCGAAGTACAAGCAACCAAGTCATGGAGATCAAAAAGCAACCGAACAAGTGACAATTAAAGAGTCAGTTTATCTCGAGTTTGGGAGCCAAGCCTCCCTAGATTTAAGGAAGTTGTTGGAGACTTCAGTTGTATAAATAAAGAAGCCTAGAGCCTCTTTAGGATTTGAATTTTGCTGTAAAAACACTAGTCATTTTCGAGTTCAAGACTTGTGGAAGACATTGTTATGTAATTTTCTGATTTGATAATGAGAATGAGCATTTCCTTGATCCAACACTAAGTTGACTCAGAGGGCTGAAGCTCTTGGGGTAGGGCCCAACCCTAGCATCAAAAGCTCCTCTTCTTGTATTTGTATGTTTAGTTGATTTTTATAGTTGAATTGTCTTTAGCATTATTTCATTACAACTAGTTGTGGATTTAATTAGATTTCTTCCATTTGTGCATTACTTTAGCAATAGCTTAGAAGAGGTAAAGGAATATCAAAAAGCTTTCAGTATGTGGATTTGGCCTCACTCCTCTCTTCAGGGATCATGGTTTGAGGAAAGAACTCTTATGCAACCCCGAAAAGACAAAATTCTAGTTTCTCATGGAATTTAGGGTTTTTTGTTACTTAGGTCAGCATTTTGCTAGTTTTCAAGAATAGGATTTGACTTCGATTTATGCTATCTTCAATCTTACATTAGATCTCATCAATGTTTCATATTATTTTGCAAGTTCTTCCCATGCATGAAGTAGGCAGCTAGCGCATGAAATTTGTTTTCCTTAGTTAATTGAAATCCTTCTTGTTTACATGATTTATGGATAAATGTCAATGTTTGATGCAGTGCAGGAGTTTCAGCAGTACATAGATATGTCATGATCAACAACTTCATCCAAACTTCATCCATCCATGGTCATCACTTTCTTTCACTAAAACCCTCACCAATTTCATCATTTCACAAGAGTAGTTCTCCAAGCTTATTGAGCAAATCCAACCATCTCAAAACTCTAATTTTGAGCTTTGAAAGAGTCCTGGGAACTCCCTTGCCTCATTCCATCCACAATCCACCTTCCCTAAGCGTTACATCGCCTTCAACATCCCTCATTTTGTTCTCGGTTGTATCCTGTAGGAATTTTGGACATCATGTAGGTTAACCTGTAGTGGTCTGTTTTGAAGTCGAATTGTGGAAAAATCCGCTAGGAAGCTAGAAAAGGACCCCTACATGTCTCCCAAGAATTCTGACCATTTATCATCATTCCTAAGCCACCTACCACATCACCAAAAGAAGTTAGCTTTCACACTTTCACACAAAAAAGGACAAAAAAAGGGAGCTATTTTATTCATTTACATGCACATCAGTAGAATGTTTGATGTTTTAATTTGCATGCCTAGGACAGTAGGATTGCATACATGTTAATTTAGCATTCCTTTGAAGAAAAGCCTCTTAGAAATTAGTTAGAAGAATGGTGTGTTTAAGCATTTTATTTCAGTCTTTTCCCTTACTGTAGTAGACAAGATTGCTTTTAGTGTAGATTTCTCTTTTCCTCATTGGTAATCAAGCTTCTTCTAAATCAATAGAAGTCTGGTTTGAAAAAACTTAGTGGTCTATCCCCAAATTAGCAGTGATAAAGATTAGGGCCATCACATTTACTTTTGTATACAACATTGTCATCTCCAAGTTTGTACGAACCCCAGGTTGATAAAGTAAAGTTGGTAGCCCCAGGAGTTGCAGCATTCTTGCTGCAATACCGGTGTTCATCAAGTGATATTATTTCTCCTAATTTTTAATTAATTTAACAATTTATCTACTATGATAAATATAAAAATAAACACACTGCAACCTTCAGAAATAAAATACTGCATAAAAACAATATGTTGGAAACTGAGAAAATACTACCACACACACATAAAATTAACACAATTATTTTTGGACAAAAATCCCCAAAAAACCCAACTTGGGAAAACCAGTGCAGTAAATAAGGGTTTTATTATTATGCAACAGTGAGAAATTCTGAGTACAATTGGATGCCAAAATCTTACAATCTTATAGAGAAAAAATACTATCCAAAATCTAGTGAGGAATTTCTTCATCCCACAGGCAATCCTTGAAACAACTTGCCTTCAGAAACTCAGCCCTTTGACCCTCTGCGTTAGCCTTTGCACTACTCTGCGTAGCCTGCTTGATGTCAAGCCTCTGAATGGTCTCTAATGAAGTCACTTTGCCTTCTATTGATTGGAAATATGATTCTATGGCACTCTCGGACCCCTTCCCGACCTCTATAACTGAAGACGTCTCTCCCTCTTAACAAATTGAACTTTCCTCTAGAAGTTGTTGCGCTACCCCTACGTTAGCTTCTCTGTGGCTCTTTTTCCTCTCTGCAAGTGAACTCAATGGATCTGGAATACTTCCTCCAACCTCACTATCTCTAACCCTCATTCACTGCTTCAATCTCTAGTTCTCTCTGGCAACTAACTATTGCTACTCTGGAAATTGATTTGCCAAGAAATTGAATTGCTCAAGTGTCTCAAGTGATTTCTCCATCACCACATCGATCTCCTCTTATAATCCTTTGCTGGAGCACCAATGGCCAAAATTAAAACATAATTAATGGCTAGGATCATCTTTGGATCAATCCGTATGAGTTTCTAGATGATTCTCGCCTTAACTTAATTAATCATATTCCCTAAGTTTAGACTTAGGAAATATTTAAAAGCTGGTTAATAATCTAATTAAGTCATTTCTAGGCGGAATTTCCAAAAATGATTTATGTCCTCTCCACCAAATTTCGTGGCTAGATCACATCCAATGCTCCAAAAATTAACACTCCCTCTTAGAGAGGAATGTGTTTTAGTGTTGCACATCATGCCACAACACCTTGTCTTCACATCATCTCTTGTTACGTTGCTGATGTCTGGACATACTACCCACCAACCACTGCACAACTCTAATATACGCTGCATTTGTACTTCCATACTTCTACCAACAGTACATCTGCATTGCAACTCCCTCTCATATGTTGCTGCTGCAATTGCAACATCTCCAACTACAAAGCATCCAAAATATTGAATCAATTGTGATCAGTATGATGCATCTACCTTCCAAGTATTTGACTGCTACTAGCATTTGTATTTTCGCTGATGGATCTAATTTGTTACTAACTATGCATTGTGCCATCTGCACTACTGCCAACTTTGCATTGCGCTCCTCAACATCTGACTGCTACTAGTCTTTGCAACTGTCACTCGCTCTTTGATTGTGAAAACTTCCACTTATCCGTCCTATTGAATATTGTGGACCCCCATATCCAAGTAATGATACATGAGATGAAATCCTCAAGGATCCTGTCCATCTGTAGCGCTTTGGGGCTACAACACCAAGTCATCCCACCTTACCCTTGGAGGTATGTCGGCGAAGATAGCAAAGTCTTCCTCTAGCTTGGAGGAAAGCTTATTGATCTCTACTGAAGCTGCCTGCTGGTCCTACTTCTCCTCCTTGTCCTTCTTCCTTAGAGGACACTAGATACTGTAGTGACCAAGCTCACCACATCTGAAGCATTTGACCTTTGACAGGTCCTTATTTTTATTCCTCTTCTCCCCATGTCCTTGATTGGGACCCTTTGATGCGAGAGCCATATTCTCCTCCTCCTTCACCTGCTTCATTCCATTGTTGTTGCCATTGATGGAGCTCTTCAATAGAGCTCATCTCAAATCCTCCTGTTGAAAATCGCCCAACATTCTATCCCAGTCTGGTAGCCTATCTCTGCCCAATATTCTTTGGACAAAGACTTGCCACTCCTTTGAGACACGCTTGAGTGCTAATCAGACTAGCTCTATGGGTTGAGACGCTGCCCCAATGGTTGGAAACTGGTCTCAGACCTCCTGTATACTGGGAAGGAAGGGGTCTATGCCTTCCCCTTTCTTCATTCAGATGAGTCTCAGCTTCTCCTCTAGGTACATCTTCCGCTGCTCGAAAGTACCCTGATATAATGTGGAGAGACAATTCAGCTTGGCAATATCTTTGCTAGATATATATGAGACAAAATGGTACATGAATCCATCTAGGATCAATCGCTTCACTTGCGACATCTCCTTCTTGTATGCTTCATGTTGATGTACATCCCGAGAAAACACCACTATTGCATCAATATAGGCTTTTAGGTCATATTCATCTAGAAGAAAGGACATCCTTTCCTTCCAGATGACATATTTGGAAGCTCCATCCAACCTATAATGATCATGAAGCCTAGCAGTGACAATATCAATGAACTGTCGAAAACTTCCTCTTTCCTTCTGCTTGGCTGCTTCTCTTCTATTCACACTCTCTTCTGAGGTGAGAAGATCCACTCATAACTACTACCAATCTACAAGGAAAAAATCGAACTTCTTGAGACTAGAAGTTCACTAAGGAAAATTTTCCCTCTGTGTGTGCTCCTCTCTTCCACTTCGATGTTGGCTCTGCTCTAGCGAGCTGCTGCAAAAGCCACTACGTCTAGCTAGAGACCCGCTCAACGAAAAATATGAGCTTCTCCTTCTGCCTCTAGAATCACTTGATATGGAAAGATCGAACTTTTCTGTCCCACTCTTAGAAAAATCACCCTTCCTTAAGCAATTCGGCCTCTTGGAAAAAATTTGTGCTGCCCTTAGGAATTTCGTCCTATTGCCTAAACTAAGTAGCAAAATTCCTTCTTTTCACTTCTGAGCTCTCCAACTGATCTACTATGCTCTGATACCATGTGAAAATTCCAAATTGGAACCCTATTGCAGCAATTGGTATTATTTCTCCTAATTTCTAATAAATTTAACAATTTATCTGCTACAACAAATATCAAAATAAACACACTCCAAGCTTCACAAATAAAATACCATGAAAAAAATAATGGGATGGAAACTGAGAAAATACTAGCACACATAAATACAATTAACAAATTATTCTTGGACAAAAGTTCCCGGAAAAACCCAACTTGGGAAAATTGGTGTAGCAGTTGAGGGTTTTATTATTATGCAGCAGTGAGAAATTTTGAGTACAACTGGATGCCGAAATCTAACAATCGTACACAGAAAAAATACTGACAAAAATCTTGTGAGGAATTTTCTCACCCCACAGGCAAACCCCGACACAACTTGCCTTCAGAAGCTCAACCCTCTGACTCTGCATCAGCCTCTACGCTGCTCTGCACAACTTGCTCGATGTTAAGCCTCTGACTGGTCTCTGATGAAGTCATTATGCCTTCCGCTGACTGAAAATATGATTCTCTAGCACTCTAGTACTCCTTCTCGACCTCTAGAACTGAAGACGTCTCTCCCTCTCAACAAATCAAACTTTCCTCTAGAAATTATTGTGTTTCCCCTGTGTCATCTTCTTTGTAGCTCTTTTGACTCTCTGAAATGCACTCAATGGATCTGGAATACTTCCTCTAGCCTCATTGTCTTTTCCCCTCCCTAAATGCTTTGATCTCTAGCTCTCTCCGACAACTGACTGTTGCTACTCTAGAAATCGATTTTCCAAGAAACCTAACTACTCAACTGTCTCAAGTGATTTCTCCACCACCACATCGATTTCCTCTTATAATCCTTCGTTGGAGCACCAACAACCAATATTAAAACATAATCGATGGCTATGATCATCTATGGATCTATGCATGTGATCTTATAGATGACTCTCACCTTGAATTAATTAATATTGATTAATTAACCATATTCCCTAAGTTTAGACTTAAGAAATATTTAAAAACTGGTTAATAATATAATTAAGTCATTTTTAGGAAGAATTTCTAGAAATGGTTTCTGGGTTTGGAGATCTCATGTATTCTAGCCTCTCCACAAAATTTTATGGCTAGAACACATACGATGCTACAAAAAATAACACTCCCTCTTAGCGAGGAGTGTGTTATAGTCCTGCACATCCTGCCACAAGACCTTGTCTCTGCATCATCCCCTGTTATGCTACTGATGTCTGGCCATACTTCCCACCAACCACTGTGCAACTCTGATATACGGTGCATCTGTGTTTCTGCTGATAGTACCATACTATTTCCAACACTGCATCTTCACTGCAACTCCTCAATTATTATTGTAGCAACTGCAACACTTGCAAATGAAAATCATCCAAAATACTGAATCAATTGTGATCAGTATGATGCATATGTCTCCTGAGTCTCTGACTTGTAATAACATTTGTATTGTCACTAAGGGATCTACGCTACTACTGACTCTGCACTATGCCATCTACACTATTGGCTTGGTTTGGGTTGACCTAGGCTCAATCTATACCGCGCACCAACAAAACCCTCAATCACTGGTCCTTCCAGCAACGACATGCAAGCAAATTGCAGTCTTACCTGAAGTGACTATGGGAGGATGCAAAACCAGGTTTCTGTAGCCTTGAAGGATTAGAATATGTGTTATTATTATGTTATATTATTCTTAGTACTTATAAATCACTTCGCCGCATTAGATTACTTACTTAAACATGCCATATAAACCATCATTGTGCTAAAGTAAAATGCAACTATAATAATTGCTACTCTACAACAGATAATAAGCAAATATACACATCAAAATACCAATGTACCATGGTTCACCCTAGTGTAGGGCTACGTCCAAAAGAACCGTTGCTAAATATAATAAATATTTGAGAACCAAACAGTTCTTGGCCTTCTCACTAAGTTGCAGGCTGTCTGCGCACTCAACTGCATACTCAGGCCTTTGTGCACTTAGCTGTAGAGCCTCACCTTCTCTACCAAATTACAGATCACAATAATTCACCCATAACATTGATATGGATCTATTGATGATTCTCTTCTTATTATTTTACCCTATATAGATTATTACATCAAAGGGTTACATCATCAAAATACCATGGATTCCATAAAACAAGCAACTATGGTCTCAAAACCATTAATCCCTTACAAAATCATGTGCTTTTATAAAAAGGAGGGGTTTCGACCCACCCTGAAGCCCTTACACCGCATGATATATTTAATTCCTCAAAGTGCGCTATGCTACTCCACTACGTGGTCCACTTCGTGCTCCGCTGCACTCTCCACAGTGTGCCCCAGCCCACAAAACACAAAGTTTTTTGCCAAACATAGGCCAAGTTGGGTTGTGCCCAATAGGTCCCCAACACTCAAATGTGACTCGTCTCGAGTCACTTAGCCGATTTTCCTCTAATCTTTGCTACAATGCTATTGTAGGTATTGTTGAACTACTGCAGAATATCTGTGACCTGCTTCTCTTCGTTGTGCACTTCCTCCAACAGTGCTTCTATTGCAGGTTTTGTAGCCTTCTGCATCATTGTTGTTTCTCTCTGTCGAAGCTCTTGAAGCTTCTCATCTACTGCTTGGGATAGTTGGAGAGCCTCATCCTACCATGGTTGAGTTCTCTCTGTCAGAGTTTTCTCTTCCTTCCTCAGCTCCTCTATCTTCTTCTGGAGGGAATTTCCCTCATTGATCTTTGTGAGCTTTTGTGAGATTGGTAAGGTTCTCACAGTTGCCCAAATCTCCTCGAGCTACTGATAAATATCCTCTTGTAGCTTCAACACATTTGGATATTCCAGCAACAAAGTCCAAATTTGTAAACTTTCATCCAATAGCTTCCCACAAGTTGCCATTGCTACAGAGATGTTGACCATTACAATCTTCGGGTTGGCCTCCTTCTGCTCTCACACTTCCTGTGGTGTGGTTGATTGTAGCTTCATCTATAGCTCTCTGATATTCATCTCATATGTAAATTGCACTTCTGCAATATTATCCTTGTATATTTTTACTGCAAGTCTGAGCTTTGCGACCTTGTCCTCCATTGGTTCCTCTTCTCGGACATTAATGTCCAGAATCTCACGACATGTTGCTCTGATGACCTCCATCAGTTTCTGCTACTGCTGTACTGCCTGATCCCTCTGTTGGATGGTTTGGTCAAGCCTCTGCTGCAGTGAATCTCACTCTCTCTCTACTTGAATGTTTAACAATGAAATGTGTTGTTCGCGCAACTTCAACTTATTTACGATCTCTAGATGCAGCTTGTGTAATCTCTGAAGTGGTACTGCTGCAATGTTCATGTTCACATACCTCCACTATTTGACCTACTATTGTACCTCGACGAAATCAAACTGCAGGGCTCTAATAGGTATCAGTGCTATCCGCGCTGCAAGTGTAGGCTATATTGGTCTTTCCTCTCCAAGCTTTTCCTCTGCTTGCATTGGTTGTTTGACTGTATGTGCCAATATCTTTAGTTTTGCAATGTGATCCTCGACACCTATTAGAAGTGTGTTGTAGCGACCCTCTAACTTATTCCATGATTCTTCCATTGCTTCCTGAATTATATCCCCAATCTGATCCAAGTCTCCATCAGTGAGGACCATTGGTGTTATGTCCTTTGTCTTGTTTTCCTTCTCCTTCTTTGTTCTCCTTGTGGTAGCTTTGACACCTTCCTTCCTCTTCTCCATGACAGCTTGGTCTGTCTTTTTCTTTTCAGACTCTTTTTTCTGCTCATCACCTTTAGGAGGATCCCAGTGACCCTCGTCGTATTGCTCCTCTTGTTCAAACTCTAGATCATCCTTATCCTTCCCACTAGCCTCCCTGTGCTACGTCGTGTCCTCCTCTGTTGGACTATCCTTTGTCTTTGTCTCCAACGCAGTGATCCACTCCACGGGCCACTACTGTATCTGTGCTAGGAGATCATATTTTGTCACTAAATATGGCAGGGGATGCCATGTCTTCCTTGTGTCCCTACAAGCCTGTATGTAAATTCTGTGGAAGTCAGCCTTAAACTTCACAACATTGCTATACTGCTTGTATAGGCTCGGTGAAAGGTGAGGGTGCTGGTTCACCAACATGTGTAAGTCCATATGGTATAATACAAAAAACATTATGTTATCCTGTGCTCATGTCAGTTTAGTGGTATACCACAATGAGGCATACTGAGCGGCTTCACAGACATTTGAGGCTATCGGAGGGAATTGTGAATCTTTCGGCTCTCTCCATGCAAGAATCACAATTATCAAAATTAACCATGCGTAATGAAACATAGTACCTTTCTCCTGAGCCTCACAACAGTCATCTAGAAACTCTTAACATAGATATGTGGCCCAGTCGTACTGAACCCCATTAGCGCACTATGCAGCTGATGAAACTACCGACGTAGGTACTTCATTATCTCGACACTTCCTCATGATTTTTCCAGCCAATATATGTGTTGCGAAGCGAACTCCCTGGTCATTGATTGAGTTGATATCATAACCTCGCTTCCCTTTTGTCAGTCCAAACTTCTTCTTCATGTTTTCTGTTATGGCTTTGTCCTGATCTTTCCCAACAAACTCTTCTGTGGGGTTCAACCCTTGATAAGGTAGTCTTGTGATTCTCCATATTAGCATTGGGTCAATAGGGATCCTCTTCCCCATCCATAGCCATCCATCGTGCACCAGCACGAGCAATTGTTTCACACAAGACATGCTTCCTAGACTTCTGTCGAAGTGCGACACATTCAACATATTCATCAAGCCCGTTTGCGCCAATCCAACTGCCCATTTTTGCAGTTCTAACCTTGTCACACCACTCTTAGGGTAGTGTACTTATTTTAAGTATCTGTCTAGTGCGAATTGATTTTTTTTTTTTTGTCATTGAAATCATAGTCCACGAACTTCAACTGTGGAATCTTCCTAAGGGTTTCTCTAGTAAATCACACTAACTCCGGCAATAAAGGTGTGAAGGTGCCATACTTCGCGTCCTTCGACTCTTTCACTAGTTTTGCATCTGGTTTTCTTGGTGGGATATACGGTGGGAGAGGCAACGGAAACGTTGCACCATCCATTTCCATTTTCCCTTGCTCTGCTTCTTCCTCACTATCTCTCACATGTTCGGGCTCTTTTTGAGGCTCAACAAGTCTCTTTTCTTGTTTGTTCTTCGTTCTTTGTTCTCTAGTCATTTTCTTTCATGGAGATTTCCGTTGCATGCATGATGATGCTGGTGCAGGCATATCAGCTGATTTTGCTTCCATGACTCCGACTAAGCCCTTCTCACTAAATATACGAATAAATTCTTCAGTCATCAGGATATTCATGCAGAAATTTCTGCAACTTCTTCGCAATAGCAATATTCAAACTATAAGGACAACAAAGTGCCAAATTTAGGTGGGACGTGACTTTTTATAGAAAATCTGAATTTCTAACCCCATCATTAGCTCAAATTGTGTTCATTAATTACATACCTATCACTAGATATTGTCAATATGTCCCCATAAATGCATCTCTCTGTGTGTTTCAACAACTTTCCTTTTTAATGGTCATATTTTTCGATGAAGTTCGACACATCCCATATTGTAGTGAGGAACCCTTCTTTCATCAAGACTCCTACGAATTTCGACAAAATTTTCCTATGTCGAAGCTCTCTCTGTAGTGTAGTTTATAGTCCAGTGCTCACTTGCACTAAGACTCCTCTTCTTTCTTTAGAGCGAAGCTGTAGGGTTAGGGTTGTCCCTATACAACTTCAACCCACTGCCATTTACTCTTCCTTAAACCAATTATCCATTTAAATTTGCTAATTGAACTATGCCTCCATCAATAATATGCTTGATAATGTATGGGCCCAACCAATGCATCTTGAATTTTCCTGGAAATTTTACAAACTTACTTTCATAAAGGAGAACAAGGTCTCCTACCTGGAACTTCTTCTGCTTAATATGTCTATCATGCCAAGCTTTTTCTCTTGCTTTATGTACCTGCTAATGGAATCCTGCTATAAATCTATCTTCCTCCAAAGAAAGCAACTGTAACATTCTTTCCTCAAATATATCAGGGTCTGCCATATCTATAAAAGTTGCAATCCTCAAGCTAGGCACGATGTATTCCATGGGCATTACAACTTCTTGCCCATAAAATAACATGAAGGGTGTCTAACTAGTCAACTTTTTGCATGTGATCCTATAAGCCTAGAACATTGATGGAATTTTAAGGTCCCAGTCATCTCTACTTACATTGCATATCTTAGTAAGTGAAATCTCTAGAATCTTATTAAATGCTTCTATTATTCCATTGGCCTGGGGATGATAAGGGGTACTCTTCTGATGACAAACTTGGAACTCCTCAGTCAATGCTTCAATAGTCTTATTTAGGAAGTGTGAACCTCGGTCACTCATCAAAATCTTCGAACATCCAAATCTAGATAATATGTATTCAAAAATAAAATTCGTAGTAGTCTCTGCAATGCAGTCCCTTGCGGGACATGCTTCAGCCCATCTTGTCAAGTAATTAGTCACTGTAATTATGTACCTTGCAACAATCCTCTTTCCAGGTGGGTTGATGGGTCCAACAAAATCAATGGCCCACTTATCAAAGGCTTGCAATGTAATTTGTGGTACCAATGGCATCTCATCTCTTCTGGAAGGCTTCGTTGTTGTTTGACACACATCAGACGCTCAACAATACTCATTTGCATCTTTATGTAGTGTAGGCCACCACAATGCTGCTCTCAAAATATTTTGTGTAGTAACTTTTCATGCATAGTGTCCAAGTTGCGCCCACATGAGCCTCTGCTAGAATCATCTGCCTATCATGTTCAAGAACATATCTGTGCAATATCTCATATGGTCCCATCTTATATCTTTGTCTTGCTATTAATGAAAAGTTAGTTGCCTTAACCACTAATTCTTTCTTTTTTGTGTATTACACTATGAAGGAGCCATTCCTGTGGTCAAAAACTGAATGATATATATGAAATGGTCATCTGAAACTTTGATTACAAATAACTATGCATCAAGGAGATTATCTTCTATGCTGGTTAGTTCTTCCCCTGTTTCTAGCCTTAACAAATCGTCAGGTCCTGCATTCAGTCTCCCTGGTTTAACAATGATCTCAAAGTCCTATTCCTGGAATAATAGTAACCATCTGCAAATTTCCTCCTAAGACAGGCTTATTAACCAAATACTTCAGTGAAAAATGATCTATAAACATTTTAAAGTGTGACCCCAACAAATAGTGTCTAAACTTCTACAAAGCATATACCATGGCCAATAGTGGTGTAATTATTTTCTACTTTAGATAACGTTCTACTCACAAAAGCTATAGGATGATCAATATCTCCTGCACTAGGTTGTGCCAGTACCACTCCCAAATCTATAAAAGAGGCATTCACATGGACATGGAATTCCTTATTCCAATCAGGGAACACTGTTATAGGTGCAACTACCATTTTTTATTTCAATATGTCGAGGATCTTTTGACATTCTTCATTCCATTGAAAAGTTACATCCTTCTTCAACAAATTCTCCATATGCACATCGATTTGAGCATATCCTTTGATGAATTTCCTGTAATACCTAGTATGTCCCAACGTAGTGCGAAACTGTCGTGCTATCTTAGGTGGAGGCAAGTTCAAAATGATAACAATCTTAGCAGGGTCCACCATTAGTCATTTCTTACAGAAAATATGTCCCAACAATATGTTGAAAGGTACACAAAATATGCACTTATTTAGGTTCAAAGAGATCTGATATTGTCTACATGTGTCGAGCATAAGTCTTAAACCTCCAATATGTTTTCTCAACAATCCAAATACTGTCCAATCATCAAAATACACCTCTAAAAAATTGTGGATGTATTCTTTAAAATCTGCAACCACCATCCTAGAAAATATAGCAAGGGCAATTTTAATCCAAAAGGCATTACTGTGTATTCATATGAACCCCATTCTATATAAAATGTGGTTTCTTCCGATCTTCAGGTGCAATCCTAATCTAATGATAACCTGAGAATCCATCTGTAAATTAGTAAGCTTCCAGACCTCCTAAATTGTCTAGCACTTCATCTATGAAAGGGGTAGGGAAGGGATCATGTAAACATGCATCATTCAACTTTCTCAGATTAACACAGATCCTAATTTCTCCTTGAACCTTCTTCTGCATTACCATATAACTCACCCATTCTGATTCTTCTACATGTTCAATAATTCTTGCTACTATCATCTTATCATGTTCTACTTTCACTTTATCCTTATACTTTGGGTTCAACTTGTAAGGTATTTGTTTGACTGGCTTCACATCAGGCTTGAGGGGAATCTTCATGACTCATAGATCTCCTATTATACCCTTCATCTCTGAAAACTTTATGGGAAACAATTCTTGATATTCATGAAGTAAATCTATAACTTTACTGATTGTCTCTTCATCCCAGTAGTTTCCTATTGTTGCAAACTTGGGTTCCTTCTTTGATCCTATGTTCACCTTCTTGGTCTTCAATGGCTTTTTCATATCTGGTATCTCTAGCTCAGGTCTAGTTACTTCACAGTATCCTTTTGATTCTGCTACGTTGATGTTGTGAGGGTCTTCTTCTTCATCTGTAGTAAGGTTATAGAACTCTAGTGCATTTTCTATTTGCGCAACCCAATCAAGTTGCTTCCATGTTAGTGGGGTTACATTCTCAAAGATCCTCTTCTTGACTATTTAAAGGGCCAAATCTATGTATGGGAAATCGTCCTCAAATCTGAATGTTGATATGAAGCCATCAACCATGTCTTTCTAGTTCATGGTACCATGTCAAAGCTCCATTTCTAGGTACCAATTCTTAAAGATTGTGTCTAATGTATGAATGAATCCATGTATCCATTCTTGCTATGGAATTTCCTTCCATGTTGTAGTGCATAGTTTGATATACTTCCTAGGATTAGTTTCACCATCATATTTTATCTCCATCTTTGTATCTATCTATCCAAATCTTATCCCCATTAATCTTCGACATTCCTGCCAACCTCATATATTCTTCTTATGTGCATTCCACCATCTAAAAGGGGTAGCTTTCAAGTTTATATCCAAGGCTGACAAACTTTGATTTTCTGGAACTTGCTATTCATAATCATTAAGAAAAATATTAACATCACCTAAGCCATCATAAGAAGGAAGGTTACATACCTCATATATCATACAACGAACTGATTTGGTGATTCTTTCACAACGCCTTGTGGATACTTCATGCAGTGTATTCTGCTAGTTCTCAAACTCTTCTTCTAAGTCTGAGGTACAAGAACTATCACACTCCCAACTCAACTTTCCTTCTATAGTAGGGTTATTGCAATCCAGTTCCTTCGTTTTCATTTGATAGATATTTTCGATGTCATCTACGAAGTATTCTTCTTTGACTGGTTATGTATATCTTACTCCTTCTGATGGATCCAAGGGAATAATTATTTTCATATTATTTCCTTCAAATATCATTTGTCTCTTCTTCAGATTAATTATGGTCATATTGTCAAATTCCAAGTCAATTCCAAGCAATGCAGGATAAGGGTTACTGTCATCAACGATCTCTATTACTTCAAAATCAGCAGTAGTGTGAATTCCTTCAATATCGACTGTGACACTTGGTAGTCTTCCTAGAGGGAAGATATTTTGTTGATTTTCCATCGTTAAATGAATAGGTGACCACTGTAGCTTTGGCTTACCCATTAATTCCCATATCTGCTTCGTTAAGACATTAGTATCAGATCCTAGATCCAAAATAATTTGATCCATTTGATACTCTCCTATCTGCGCACTAAGCCTCATCTCTCTTTCGGTTCTTTTCCATCGATGCAAATTATTGACTGCGCGCATCTCACTTGGCGGTGTTTCTTTGGATGCACAAGAACCTATCAACTCCTGAAGCCCTTCTATAACCTTTTGATCTCTTAACAATTTCATACAAGTCTGTAGAAAATACTTTAAAATACCTACTTTATTTGGTGAATCTTGGTCTTGTGTTAGAGCCTGATCTTGTGTTGAAGATTGGTCTTGTATCGAAGTTGATGACATATCACAATTACTTTTCTGATCAGCTTTGGTTGTGCACTAGAGGTCAAAGCTCCAATATCCATAAAAAATTTCTTTGCTTCCATAAATACTTTTTTTTTTGTTTTTGAATATAAAATACAAGAACTTTCTGAACAACCTTTCTGACCCATTTGCTTTCATATTCTTTCTTTTCATCCCCTTTATCACTACCGGTTGCATCTCCACTTCTAATTACAATAATTCAAGGTTCGTCGGTCCTCCTTTCAGAAGTCATCATTTGAATATTCTGTGTCGGCTGTTGATTCCTTTTTATTTCATCTTCACCATAAGTATAGGATGTTCTTCAATTACATGGTCAAAGGATTACAATGCTTACATGTCATTGTGGGATTCTGGCAGTCCCTCGAAAAATGACTTGGATGGCCGCAATTATAGAAAATGATCTGTCACCACCTCGACCTCTTCTTGGTAACCTCATCGACCACCATGTCGTCCATGGTCCTCATGTCCATTCTCTTATTCTTGCATTCTATAAGTGTCAACACCGCGCTCCATCATTGGTTCATAAGCCTGACAATTATTCTCATCATGTCCTATTGATTTACAAAATTTGCAATATAGATTCCACAGAGTTTGTACATATTTCTATAACAATTAACAATCTTTTGAATGATGTTGGTCTCTAGTCTTACATATTTCGCACCATAGGCTAGATCCTACATTCAAGGGATTTGGTGCCCCACTAGCCATGTAATTCCTGAAGATAGGGAATTTTTCTTTTGAATGGCCCTTCGATATGCACTTCGTACACATATTTCTTTTCTAACTTCTTTTCTTTTCTTGATGTCTTGTATCTGTAGGGTTAGGTTCGCCAACTGATTTTGAATATTTTTCATACCTACATTAGTATCTCTTATAGGTGAAGCTTCTAATTTCATCACAATCTCTAGAGCTTCAGCATGACTTCCTATCTTTTGTTGCATCAATGGAAATTTGATATGCGGTAGTAGCGCAACTATAAACCATTATTGATGTTGTTGCGAAGATATGTCGAAGCTTACTTGATCTAATAACACCTTAAATCTCTGATCAAACTCCCAAACATACTCAATAGGTTTCTGCTTGATCTATTTCAAATTGCTGATGCACTGTGACTAAGACTTCAATTTCTTAACCTCTCTTATCAATGTTGTTTTAATATCTGCAAATGTTATGTTCTAATTATTCGAATACTTCATATACCATATCATTACTCTATCTCGAAATGTCATAATGAGCTGTGCTTTCTTTATATTCGCATTGTTGATCTTCTTCGTAGTCCATACAACTTCACATAAAAACCAAAACTATTACGGATCCTCCAATCCAGTTCCTTTGAAAATAGGTAGCTTAATATCGTCAACCATAATTCTTCTTGGATGGGTGGGGGGATGGGGAGGAGGAGAAGTAAGGGGATGGGGAGGAGGGGTAGAGGAAGGGGGAGGGAGGGGGGAGCCAAAAATACCCTAGCTATTACTAGATTCTGGTTTTTGTGAATTCTCAGGATGGAAGGGTGAATACTGCGAAGTTACTTGGGGGTTATCAGGGTGGCTTTCTTCTCCTTCACTTTAAGATCCACCCAAAAGAGGACTATAATCATTCTCTATAAATGTCTTTGGATATTTTCCACAAGATCTTTTTTTGGTATCTACTCTCTATCTCTTTACACTTAGCGCTACTTCAATCTCTTGCTTAGATTTATTCTCTCTTGTCTCAAACATAAGTAAACTAGCAATCTGGTTGCATCTGTAAAACTCCATTTTCACATAAAAGAATCTTAATCCAAAGTTTAAGAGATTTAAATACTTACCTCGCGGTCCTTTGAAGAATCCTCGTTCTTCTTCATTGTAGGATACAACCAGTCTACGTCAAACTCAGTAATGAATCCTCCCAAAATGCTATCAATCTAGAAATTGATAGCCCTTGAAATCATATTGTTAGTGCTCTTGAGTCGTTGTATCAATTCAAGAGTCCACATCCTAGGTTCTTCACCCTTAAAAATTTTCTTCCTTTCAGTCAACCTCAATATCCACTCGTATAGCTCGACAGGAAATGAAGTGAAGAAAATATCGTATTGATCTGTAAAAATATACTTTTGTAACCAAGCTTCGGATGTCAGATGAGGGTTTTTATTTTCCTGATCTGCAAGTTCTCACCCTTTCAGGTCTATCTAGTCTTGAATCTATTTCTTCGATGTGTACCACATTCACATGTCCCTCAAATAGATCTCGATTCCAACAACATAACCATTTGTTGGCTTGGTTTGGGTTGACCTAGGTTCAATCTATACTGCGCACCAACAAAACCCTCAATCACCAGCTCTTTTGGCAACGACCTGCAAGCATATCGTAGTCTCACATGAAGTGACTATGGGAGGATGAAAAACTAAGTTTTTGCAGCCTTGAAGGATTAAGCGATGTGGTGTTATTATGTTATCATATTCTTAGTACTTATAAATCACTTCATCACATTAGATTACTTACTTAAACATGCCATATAAACCATCACTTCACTGAAGTAAAATGCAACTGTAATAATTGCTATTGTACAACAAATAATAAGAAAATATACACATCAAAACACCAATGTACTGTGGTTCACCCCAGTGTAGGGCTATGTCCACAAGAATTGTTTCTTAATATAATAAATCTTTGAAAACCAAACAATTCTTGGCTTGCACACTAAGCTGCAAGCTGTCTGCGCATTCAAATTCAGACTCAGACCTCTGCGCACTCAGTTGCAGAGCCTCAACTTCTCTACCAAATTACATATCACAATAATTCACCCATAAAATTGATCTAGATATATTGATGATTCTCTTCTTATTATTTTACCCTATATATACTATTACATTGAAGGGTTACATCATCAAAATACCATGGTCCAAAACCATGGAATCCCTAAAACAAACAACTATGGTCCCTGTTGACCGCTGCGTGTCAACTACCAATAGCAGTGCACCCCCTTTTTCATAAAAAGGGATAGCGCTTGATCGACGTGTCTGTGCCATTCGATAGTCATCGTCGACCTGATCATGTTATGTTGTAAACCCAGTTTGTATGTGTGAATTGTAAATAATCTTAGCAGAGTTGAGTCATGTATGTAAATTTCCTAGGTGGACCAAATTTTCTGGTAATAATCTATGTTCCGAAAGGTTTTTTGTTTCACCAATCCATGATCGGCAGAGTTTTCCTTCAGCCTAACCCCAAAGCCGGAATTAATTTTGTCATTAGAATCTTAGGGGAATCCTAGTGTGTTGATCTGCTAGATTATATTTGGTCGCAGAACTGGATGGTCCATGAGGGTCTATGTCAAATGGGTTTTCCCCCTTGAGATGTAAAATTGTAAAAATCATGATGTAAAGTGTCTTGAGGGTTAGAAAATGTTTTAATCCCCTCATAAGTCCTAGTTCCTAGGTAATTTTTCCAAAGGCTAAGTTCGAGGATCCAAAAAAATAAAAATAACAAAATTAAAAAAATTAAAAAAAATAATAAATAAATAAATAAAATTAATAATAAAATTAAAAAAATTAAAAAATAATTAAAATAATAATAAAATAATAAAAAGTCAAATTTTTGAGTAAATAAATGCAGAATTTTAATTTTTTAATATATTAAAATGCATTTAAAAATTGACGGATGAGATTAAAAGAAATCATGATCCTCATCGACAATTGAGATCATTTTGACATGGATCACTCGAACTAGCCATTGGGAATTTTTTCTTTAAATAGGGTGTGAGGTGTCATTTGAGATGAGATTAGACCTGAGAGTCTGGTGCTAAAGAAAGCTCTCTTGTAGTCATTTTTTGTGCAATAAAGAAAGACTTTGGGGTTAAAAATATTGCTGGCATTCAAAAAAAAAAAAAACATTGAAAATCACGCAGTACGCTGCCCCAGTCCAGCTTTCTTGCCAGCAAACGCAGCTTCATACTTGCGTCCTTCCACGTTGCTTCAGCACCTGCAAACAAAAAAAAACCACACTGCTCCTCACGCTTTACTGTCCGGACCTGCATATGCACAACGCAAAAAACAGTGAAATGATTCGACGTGGGTAAGACCTGGGGTCACGCTCTCAGATTTATGCTTGGATAAGTTTACTTCAATTTCACCATATGATATCACCGTTTCAGCTTAGGGTTAGCGTTTATTTTTCTTTTGATTTCAAATTTCTTTTTTAGCTCTAACGTTTGCAGCTACGGTTAGTTGTATGTATTCATTTGTATGTATAATAAGTTCGATTTTCAGTTAGATTTTAGTTTTATTTAAATTGGGTTCTAGCTTTTATGTCTTCGTTTAGTTTTAGAATTAAGGTTTTGTTTTAGGTTTTTTTTTAGAATTATTTCTTCCCAGTTTTGTTTTATTAAAATTTTGAATTTAGAACTTAAAAAATATAAAAAACTTAAATATGTTTAGATTTATTTTGTTTCATTTTGATTTTCAAAAAAATATAAAACAATATAAAAAATAAAAAAATTCGATTTTTCTGCTTTATGTTGCTTAGCGTAGTTTGGGTTCAGGTTTATTTTTTCCAAGATGCTGGTCCATTTTATGATTATGAGTTAGATTTTAATTTTATATTTAGTTTTTATTTTTTTTTTGTTGTTATGTGTTAGCTTTATTTTGAGTTCTCTTTTCATTTCTTTTAGTTTTAGAATTAGTTTAGTTGAGCTTCATATTCATAAAATCAAAAAATAAAATAAATAAAAAAGGCATAAAAAGTTTTTTTTTGTTAGAAAATTATATATTACGGAGCAATGGAACACATAAAATATTGCAGAAATATAAACACAGAAAACGCACAAAACAAGAGAGACACAGATATACGTGGTTCGCCCAGTTTGGGCTACGTCCACCTCGAACAACCAGTCCTTCCTTTTTATTATCCAGCAAAATGAAGAGACACAACCTACAACAAATCCGTTGTAATATCCTCTGTTTTCTCTCATAGTCTCACCTCTCTGTTTCTTGCTCACAGAATACACATCTATTACACAACCTCAAATACAATGCCCTCATACAAAGAGAGGGGTTGCCTTCTAGGGCAAAAAACCCTAAACTAAACATAAGTTCTACCGTCAGATCATCCGCCTAATGAACGACCCAGATTGACTAGAAATTACTATACTTTTACAAGGAAAATTTACAGCGGCCCCCCCCTGGACCCCCCCTGCAGCGAATATTTTATGGGCGCCGTTGTCGCCCACATTTCGAACTGGGGTCCAATGTGGCGATACCTTTGAATATAGAAGATAATCAGGCTCCACACCCAACATTTTTTTATAGAATTTAGATTTTATAATTTTTTTTTTTTTAATGTACATGTGATAAGGTGTTATATTTAGATTTAGATTTTTATCTTTTTAAACTTTAAATAAAAAAAGGTTCCTTTTCATTTTTTGGATCTTAGTTTAAAATTTCATAAAATAAAATAAAAGAGGGTAAGGGTTAGTCTCTAGGTTTTATTTAGATTTAAATTTTATTTATTTAGGACTTTAATTTTGTTTTATTTTGATTTTTAGCTTAGAATTTTTGTAAAAAAAAAAACAAAAATATGTAAAAATTTTGAAATTTTGAAAAATTGAAAATTCATTTTTTGGCGTCTTTCGTGGTATTGATGTTCCACTTTTCTATAGTTAAATGCACTTAATGTTTATTTGAAGTTAGCTATGTGAAAGTGGTAACTGGTCAGCATTTAAATTTTATGATCATTTAAAGCATTTGATTTTTCTTGAAGTTTAATTGCTGGAACATTGTTAAGCATTGTGCGTTTGTTGAGCATCTTGCATTGCTTGGGATATTTCAATGATAAATGATTGTTTTACAAGGTTCATATTTATGCAATATTTAACAAATAATCATTTAATCATTAACTCCATAAGGCACTGGCACATTAACTTATAAAATCAATCAAGTGCTTGTTTCCCCTTGTTGTGTCTCCCAACCCAACTGGTCCACAGTTGGTCTTCCTTTATCCCATAGGGTCTACCCCCCTTAGCCTCGGGAGATGGCTTAAACGGAGAGATCGGGGATTAGGGTGACAGCCCCCGGTCTGAGCGTTGTCGTGACAATCTATGCGACAACAGTCCCAAAATCATCGATCCCTTACAAAATCACACACTTTTACAAAAAGGAGGGCTTTGAGCCACCTCGAAGCCCTTACACTGCGCGGTATATTTAATTCCTCAAACTGCGCTCCGCTACTCCACTTGGGTGGTCCATTTCGCTCTCTGCTACACGCTCCACTACCCACTCCACCCCCAAAACGTGGAGTTTTTTCCAAAATCTAGGCCAAGTTGGGTTGCATCCAACATGCACTACTTCCAACTCTGCACCACACTCCTCAACATCTAACTGCTACCAGTCTCTGACTGCATCAACTTCCACTAATCCATCATGCTATTGAATATCGTGGGCCCCCATAGCCAGGTAATGATCCATGAGGTGGAATCCTCAAGGATACTGCTCATTCGTAGTGCTCTGGGGCTACAATACTAAGTCACCCCACCTTACCCCTAGAAGTATATCGACGAACATAGCAAAGTATTCCTCTAGCCCAGAGAAAATCTTATTGATCTCTGTTGAAGCTTCCTGCTAGTCCCGCTTCTCCTCCTTGTCCTTCTTCTTGAGAAGACACTAGGTACTATAGTGACCAAGCAAACCACATCTAAAGAATTTGACCTTTGAGAGGTCCTTCTTCTTCTTCCTTTTCTCCCCTGTCCCTGACTGAGACCCTTTGATGCGAGGGCCACATTCTCCTCCTCCTTCACCTGCTTCGATCCACTACTGCTACCACAAATGGAGCATTTCAATAGATCTTGTGTCAACTCCTCCTACGACAAATCGACCCACATTCTATCCTAGTATGGTAGCCTATCTCTGCCCAATATGCTTTGGACAAAGACCTGCCATTGCTATGAGACATTGCTGAGTGCCAATCACATTAGCTCCGTGGGTTGAGGCATTGCCCCAACGTCTAACAATTGGTCCTAGACCTCCTGAATCCTGGTAAGGAAGGGGTCTATGCCTTCCCCTTTCTGCATCTGGGTGAGTCTCAACTTCTCCTCCAGGTATATATTCCACTGCTCTGAAGTACCCTGATATAATGTGGAGAGAGCATCCCACATTTCCTTGGTAGTATCTTTGTGAGCTATATGTGAGATAACATGATATCTAACTCCATCTAGGATCAATCGTTTCACCCACACCATTGCCTTCTTATACTCTTTCTGTAGATCTACATCCTAGGGAACTGCCATTATTGCATCAATCTAGGCTTTTAGGTCATATTCATCTAGAAGAAAGGACATCCTTGCCTTCTAGATGATGTAGTTGGAAATTCTGTCCAACCTATCCTAATCATGAATCCCAAGAGTGGCCATCTCAACGAACTATCAAAAATTCCTCTTTCCTTTTGCTCGACTGCTACTATGCTACTCGCACTCCCTTTCGTAGTGAGAAGATCTTCTCACAACTACTACCAATCTGCAAGGAAAAAATCAAACTTCTTGAGACTAGAAGTTCCTTGATGAAAATTTTCCCTGAGTGTGTGTGTGCTCTTCTCTCTTCCACCCCGACGCTGGTTCTACTCTAGCAAGCTGTTGCAAAAACCATTGTGTCCAGATAGATATCTTCTTAACGAAAAGCATGAACTTCTCCCTCTACCTCTAGAATCACTTGATTTGGAAAGATCGATTTTTTCTACCTTGGAAAGTAGCACATGAGGGTTAGGTATTTCATATTGAATTTAAAATTCAAATCCTTCTTACCTCGATAAATGAGAGGATCAACATCTATTATATGGATATCATCAACATTTGCATCTTCACAAATGAATCATGATAGCTCAACCATAGCTTCCTCTGAATATTGGGAAAGGACCTTGCCAAAACATGACCATCGAGCTATATGAAACATGCTACCTTTTCTGTCATTAATCCATGTGCCAAAGACATCCAATCATGATCATATAAATTCCATGCATCTTTTCAGGTAGAAGAGATATATCAAATCATCAGAGTTAAACATCAAAATCATCAGATCATAATGAGTTTTCATGTCTTTCCTTCATCAACATCCTTTTTCATGGACTTCCTTCATGTAATAAACATCAAGCTATTATGCTAGGGATTCTATAGGTCCCTCTAAAGTCCTAGTTCAGTTGGTCATCTAGCCTTCATCAATTTTCTCCTCATTCAAAAGATGTGATTCTATCATGTTGCAACTGTATCAAAAAACTTCTAGGAATCTTGCTTCAAATCATAGAGAAAAAATCTGAAACATCATCATGGTCCTTCTTCAACTAGAGTGCCTCCCATGAGATTATCCAAAACCAACTTATTTATTTCTCCATTGCTAGATGAATGCTACCAATGCATCATTTTTCCAATCCATTATTCATAAGTAGGTCATTCTCATCTAGGAATCCATATCCATATGACCATTCTTCATAAACAATTGGCTTTACACATCAAAGTTTCCAAGGATCCAACCAAGATACCAAATTTAGGGTCCTCATAGTTCCCTCTTTTCATTATGCTTGCCAAAACATATGATTTTCCTCCTTCCAATGCATTCTTCATGAGGCACTTGTAATGATCAATGAAAATAACTACCAAGCACAATATGTGATAACAAAAGCATGATGCCAACATAAAAATCTAGGGTTTCTATGCAACAATTAAGGATGGAATCCTAGGGTTTCAAAATACAAACCCTAGATATAGATAGAAATTAAATCATCATCCTCATACCCTAGAAATCAAGAAGTAGGGTTTTCATGAGGGAACTAGCAAAATAGAGTTTTGTACCCTTTGAAAGAAATAAATATATTATACATACCTCAGGGTTTCCATACCTCTATCCTTAATGATCATAAGCTACAATACCTACAACAAGATGTCATGCTCTTGTTACTACTTGTCTTCAAGAATAAAGACCTCAATGGTACTGCAACCTTTATCCAAGATGCTAAAGTCAAAGGATGCTGCATTTTATTCAAGACATCTTTCTTGCATACTTCTCTTGCCAATGAAGTGTGTATTCTGACTTCTGGACAAACATTCCTTAATTCAAGCTTGCTTTAAATAATACAACTTCTATTCTTGGCTTATATGAGATACAACTATAGGACTTTAGGGAGGTCTTCTATTGTTCCTTTTGAATGATCTTCTTCACCCAGAAACAATTTTGATGTCCTTCAATGAGACCGCTCTTTCTCAACCTCAGAGATAGGATTACAACCACTACTAGATGTTTGTAGTTTCTCATTATCTTCATTGCAAGAGAATCTTCTTACTACCTCTATCCTCAAAATTGACCTTAAGTAACTTGAGATGAACCTTTAGTTAGGGCTTTCAATGATATGTGAGATTAGACGTTAAAACAAAGATATATAGGTATGCTTAGAATAATGATGCAAGATGTTGTCGCTCCTTAAGACAACCTCTGGTTGAGGATAAGGGTAAGTGCCTAGGACATATTAGTCTCTCTTGAAGATGAATTAGTGTTGCTTAAGAGATAAATGTAAAATGATTTAAATTTGGCTCAATTACCCTTCTCAAAGACCAATTCAATATACATATAAAAAGTATATCATTACCAAGTATAAATGTTCAGATCTAAGTATGCTTAGAATAATGATGCAAGATGTTGTCGCTCCTTGAGACAACCCTAGGTTGAGGATAAGGGTAAGTGCCTAGGACATATTAGTCTCTCTTGAAGATGAATTAGTGTTGCTTAAGAGATAAATGTAAAACGATTTAAATTTGGCTCAATTACCCTTCTCAGAGACCAATTCAATATACATATAAAAAGTATATCATTACCAAGTGTAAATGTTCAAATTCAGTGGCCTACACACAAAGAATGCAACTTGATTGGTCATTGCAATAAAGGTGGAAAGAAGAAATATAAGAAAGAAACCCACTGTAGAGGGTTGGATAGACACAAAATATTATGCACTAAATCTGAGTAGATTCATGAAAATATAAAGGAAATGAGGTGCATAAATTATGGAGCGTGTTTTAAGGCTTTCAACTCAATATCTTGCAAGTACTATTTGATATATCATAACATAGGTAAAAATGCAATCTCACAGGTACCATATAATATCACATAACATGGGTAAATCTACAATCTCGTAGGTACCGTATGCCATCACATAAGATAGGTAAATATGCAATCTCACAGGTACGACAAACATAAGTAAATATATGAGTTAAGAGTGAATCCAACAAATACAATTACACAATTTCTGAATAAGAAAAATACACATGAAATGAAACACAGAGGTAGAACGCACTTCATATCCCAATGCTTGGAATCACCAAATCCTTCTTCATTAATATTCAAGAATGAAATACATCTCACAGGCCCAAACTTGTGAAATTTGAAAAACAACTAAAACCACTGGAACAAGAAAATCGAACCCTTACTACTGAGTTCCTCTTCCCTTTTATAGGGAGATATTCCAAAAAAAAAAATACAAAAATATCATGAATGCTATAACTATTTGAATTTCCTAGCTTTTGAGCATGCAAATGGCCTAGCTTTCATAATGGTTACCTAGTATATTTTTATTCCTTCTTGAAATGAAATATTTACCAAACATGAAAAACATGAGGTGTCATAATTTACACAACAAAATATCTCCATTTTCGATTCCTCTCATTTCCTAAGGTGGACGTAGACTCCATTATCTGGGTTCGTGGTGGGTTGATGGTCTAGCCATGCCTCTACCATTGTATTCCTCCCATGGTTACCTTCCAATTCACTTGTCATTTTCTCGCTCTAACTGCTTAAATTTCCCCTTTTTTGAGCTAGCCCTTCTTGTATGGCATTACCCTTCACCCACCGAGATTACAAGCCATGGTGGGCGAATGTGATTTGGTGTGGTCGCATGGAGGTGCTCTTCACTGGATGATGGATAAATGGGGTCGATCACATGATGGGTGATAGAGGACACCATTAAAATGAATTAAAATTTGAACATTAATAGCAAGCAGGTGGTGACTATATAGGAAGGGAGTATGCTGGCATGACGTGTGGATGGGAGACATGTGGAGCCATGGGATTGTATGGGAAGTAGAGGAGGGAAGGACCTTGACCCTAAAAAAATCAGCTCGCTTGCTGAAGTCATCATTGTGTTGGTGTCTTGGTCGTGGGTGTGGTCCCCTTACTCCAACGGGGTCAATGAACAAGATTAAGAGTGAGGCCTGACCCCCCTGGAATCGATCCTGGATGTTGATCGACCATGCTTGAGAGTTGAAGTTGACCATTTAGGGGGCTAGAGTCAATTTATTCGCCACACTAGTTACCCCTCGCGGTGCTTTCCTGGACCAAGCAAACCTGGGAATAATGGCGATATGCCCGCTAATTGCTCGTCGGTTACCTGTTTTCACTTAATGTTGGGGTGGACCCTTTCTACTTATCCTTTACTTGTTTCCACCATAGGATCGGTCTCTGCAACCCCGACCTAATATATTGAGCGCTTAACCCTTTTGAGTACTACGCGGGCCCTTTTATTTTGTTAATGGCTCCACGCCGTTGGTCACAACTGCTCCATTAGAACCCATTCCTGGAACTAAGGCTGAAGCCCCTTTTAACCTAGTGCATCCCTTTTGTGACTTATTGCTAATATTTTGGGCTCCACCCACAGGTATGAGCTGGCTGGTAGGGTCTGTTTGATCCTCTGTTTATTAGATTTTTCTCTGTCCACTACCATTGTGTCCTGACACTCTACAACCTAGCACCACCGCCAATTGAATTCTCTAGGCTGATCCCTCTGGGATGAGGTGTCCGGTAGGGTCCACCCAACCCATTGTTTATTGGATATTTCTTTGTCCTCTGCCACCATGTCCCAATACCAATATCCTGACACTTTTCTTTGGGCGATAACTTTAATCCGCTGGGGTATACTTCCTGGCTATCACAACCGGTTGGGGTCCACCTTCTCTGTTCCATCCCGACGCTTAACATTGCACACTCCTAACATTCTGCTAGGGTAACTCTGTCAGGGTAAATCCTCTGGGTAGGTTCCACCTGTGGTCAATAGAGTTGCTTTCCGCTATTGACATGTTGGCTACATCTGCCTGAAGCTTTGTGTTAGAAGCTCTTCCAGCCTTGCCGCCAAGTTTGGAACTAAATTAAACTTTGGCTACATGCCAAAGGTTCACCCAAACACCTTTCAACTCTGCAATGCTTTGACTTGTGGTCACCAACTTTGACTGACTCTATCTCATGAACCAGGAGGAAATTTTCAAACTTTTGCACACCGTTAGAAAGCTCTTTCAGAGCACTTTCTGGTTGATTGAGTCTGATGTGGTCTTTGAGCTCATCTTTTGCCTAAAATATGGCTTCAAATTATGTTATTATTTGCACTAGTCCTCATGATCTCTTCTTCAAATCCACCCTTGAATATGCCTTGGATTTTCTTTGCTTTTTATCCCATTTTGTTTTTATGGCGTTTTCAGTCCCTCCCTGCATACAAGAAGAAATCTTTTCTGCTATATGAAATAATAAAAGGGAGGATGAGGAAGGTACAACACAAGAGAACCCTCATATACTCAAAACTATTTCACAAGATTGTTCTCTCTCCAAAGTCGGCTTTAATGGGACTATTCAAACTTGGCACAATAGTATATATGAGTGTCTTAGGAAAATGTCTTTTCTCCACAGGTTCTTGGCCTCTTTACAAACATACATAACTACAAAATGTACCTTGATGAATGCTCTTGCAAGATAGTGCTAATGTACTTCTAATCAACTCGTTTTAGGATTCTTATGTGAACATGACTGAAGGAGGGATCTCGAATTATTCTTTGAGAATGATAACTACTATTATTTATATAAATTACTTAATATGCTCCACAGGTCAGCTCTTCTATTTCTTTGTTCAAGCTCGAATCCACATATATATATGGCCTTAGAACTATTATACTTCTTGTCTTTTATGTCACCACACAGGACTGCAAAACATACCTTAATTAAGGTGACTATTGTTACTCGTTTATCCTTCCATCATACTTTCAAGGATCTTCAAAGTGATTTGATACTCTTTTATTACCAAGAGATTTTCTCACTAGACTGGGAAGAATTTTTTTCACAAAAAAATAGATCTTTATATGCACATGTGACTGTTTGGAAATAAGTTTAGGTCTCTTCCGTAGTAGATCTTATAGCAACTCGAGGTAGGTATTTTAGATGTATAGGACAATAGCATGGGATTCAACCATTTTTCAAAATCACTGAGGCTATCAATCAAAACCTTCAAATTTATTGTATGCCCAAAACTTAAGGAGGATTCAACTACCTTTGTAGCTTCACTATGGAATTCCCAACTAGGCCTATAAGTCCTTTGATTAATTCAGATATTCTAATTCAATTATATAGTGCTTGGATTTCTAAGGTGGCTCAGAATTCAAACCTCTAAAGAACTTCTTAAATAATGAGATACATTGTTGGCTTGTTAATGCTCTGAGATTGAAATTAGAAATCCATATAGAATTTAGATCTTTTGAAAACTTTAATCACTTCAAGGAGTAACTTTAGACCTCATAAATCATATCAGAACTACATTCCTTTTGATAATATGCTTGGCCTTGTATGGGATATTAGACTTTCTCCTCGACTCTCTAACACAAAGTTCATGGTTTCTTTCATTTCATCCACATGACTGTGAACTAATCCATGACGAGAGCTTCTAGAATTCAAATGTTTCTCCTTCTAGGAGCTTTGTCCTAAATTAAGTACTTCCTCTCTCTATCTTGAATATTTAGAGACCTTCTCTTTATAATCATTGAAACAAGGGTTTACAAAATATGCCCACACAATCCAATACTTGAAGTGGAAACCATTTGAAAACAAATTTCTTGGTGATTGATTTTCTTCTCTTGCTTGGGCTTGTCTCATTTGAGCTCTGATACCATGTTAATTTTAGTTAACATGTTCTTTGCTTATAACAATTACTTCAATGTTCCATATTAGCCCAATTACAATTTAATTTCATTTCCAATAGCAATCACATAAACCATTATCACATTGAAAGAAACTGAAGAACTAACAATATTAAACACAAATGTAGAAGACAAGCCAAGCCAAGAGGACAACGAGATTTAGGCTTGAAGCAGGGGAAAAACCCCACAAGGGGGAAACCCCATATATCTTTTCTTCTTGACAATATCAAATGTTCACAGAGAAAGAAATACAAAAGCGTACAATGGTATAAGGTCAAAGTCAATAGTAAAGTTTACTTGCCAATATGATGATCCAATACCACTACTCATAATTAAATAGATGGCACATTCAAAGTCTGTAGTTATGCCCCTAGTCAACAATAAGAAAACTATGCTCTAACCAGAAAGTCAAAGGCTTGTCAAACTCTTCCAAAACAACTCGGTCAAAGGAGAGAGGAACTCGACCTCTCTTGACATTTAAACAACAACAAAACAATCAACTTTGGAGCAATCAAACTTGATCAAACAAAATGTCAAACTTGTGGTCAAAATGCCACCTCATGCCTGTGGTCAATGCATGTCAAACCTACTCATATTTCCTCGATTCCTGTGAAATTCAATGCGGCCCAGACAAACAGAGTCAACCCTCCAAAAATCACAGTCAAAATAGGTCAAATGAACCTCGGCCAAAGCTAGTCAACACTGGCTGAAATAGGAATTCATCGCAAAGATATGGCCAATCAAACTCTTTCATTTGTGAAGAGAATAGCTTCCCTTAGAGGTCAAACCAATCATAAGAGGAGAGATAAATATGTGTGATGTGAAGATGTCAAAATGAAGTTTCCTTGACCTTTATTTATAGATTTCAATATGGGTCAAAGGTCATGTCTCTTGGACTTCATGAGCCTACATGATTGGTGGGGGTGACCTTGACCAAAACCACATGTGTGGTCTTGAACTCAAAACAAACTTTCCCTTGTCAGAATCTAGCACTCCATAGGTCAAAATTGTTTTGTTGAAAAGAGGAATTCAATCCAATAATCATCTTCTGCAAATGAGCTATTCAATGTGAAATTTGACCGAAGTTTCACATTTTAACAAGAATTCACTCCATGACATCACAAAGGAGGATCCATAAATGATCCTTATTATAAACTTGCAGTAACATATTTATATCAGCTAGCTGACTGTTATATCAGGTTCATGAATCCTTTTGTATAGTGTTATTAATTCTTCTCTTCTAAGAATCCATAGTCGCATGATTGTACCATGAATCTATTAGAGTGCCCAAGGATCTAATGGTCCTTACATTTCCCTCCTTCCATAATTCTTGCCAAAACAGAGGATCTGCTCATCCTTCATCCTTTACTTCTTGTACCTACAATATTCATTGACAATTACACCCAAGCAAATTATAAAATAACAAAATCATGTTGTTAATTTGTCAATCTAGGGTTACCTTGGAAACTTAGAGGATGGACTCCCAGGGTTTTCAATTTATAAACCTAGACCAAGGGATCGATATACAATTCATCAACCTCATCCATACATACTTTTCATGAGCCCTAGATTGTAGACAAACCCTAAAAGACCAAGGGTTAGGGTTTTTATGTGGGAACATGGTTAGGGTTTCCATATGACTAGGGTTTTTCTTACGCTGATGAATGTTTTAGATATCAATAACAATATCAACAATTTTAACATCAAACCATATAACCATACACTCAACCTACAACATTTCATGTTGGATCCTTAATCAAATATTTCATACATACCTCAAGGTTATATACTTTTGTCGTAGTGACCTACTAGTCTAGATGCAATGGTATTGTTATCACTTTTCTTTAAGGTGTGAATCAACTCAAGATATTATTTATTGTATCTATCTATTGACCTCTTCTTGCTTTAGGATCAGTATGCTAATGCTCTACTACTAGCTCATTAGTGATGCATAGATCTAGAGAAATGTCTACAATGATATCCCTTTTACCTAATAATTTATTGAAGTGATTGTCAACAAAACTAGCTTGTATTGATTCTTGTTATTACTGTTAGGTACTGATGCAACAATAACTCTTTCCCATGATGGAATAAAATTGAATATTTCCTGATCTTTAGTGATAGGCTGACAATGAACAAAACCTTACTTCAAATACATGGTTGTTACAATGACCCTACTTACTGCCTATGGACTACTATCTCTTCAAAATCAATAAATTGTTGCTTCTCTGCGTGCAACTTTGTGATGCAGAGGTCCCATAGAGCTAACTGCTACAACTGCAACAATATTCCTTATACCCGAAAATTTCATCAAAATGTTTACTTAAGCATTATAATGACTAAACAAAAAATTGACTTGCACTAAATGTTGTGACATTACCACTGCCTGTCGCTTTCTTCTTTCTAATGTGACCAATTAGATTATTATATCCTTGAATTAGGGATTTCAAAAATAGACCCTTATTATTGTTGACAACTTTATAGAGCTACACTCAAAAAAGATTCCAAAAATAATATCACTGTAAATTCAAATAGATTTACCTTTCAATGACGGTTGGCTCACTGATTTGCATAGGCTCGGACTGTGTATTTTTATATGCCATACTCGTCACAGAACCTACACACATATTCTTGTCTTCTTATTCCACTTACATAGGTCAATGAAATCTATCTTGATTAATGCTGACTATAGCTTTGAAGATAGCCATATGTGCCTTTCAAAGATTTGATCTAGGTCTCTTTTGCTCAGAATTAGAATAGGAGGCTCGAATCCCTTTTCAAGATGATTGATGCTTCAATCTATGTCCTTTTGAAGTGTATTTATAACCAAAATAAGAGGAGATCTAGACTTGTTTCTTTATATGACTAAAATTGCTCCTTCTAGATTTCCAATTAGGCCATTGTTACAAATTATTTTGTCACGCCTCCTGCACTTCCCTATGTCATACCCTGAAGTTCCTAAAACTTGGAAATCATGTAGTGTACCCATCTTGATATGCAACTCAAATCCTCCCTGAAACATTGATGGAAATATGCATTGAGCCTTCCTTAAAGAAGTAAGCTCTAAAACCCTAATTTCAGGACCAGTGTGACCATGACACTAGAAACTAGCGCTGATTGCAAGTTTCATTATATTGGCCTAGTGCTGCCAGCGCGCTTTTTACTTGGATACTCGTGTTGATCCCTAAAAGGAAAGTTTTCCCAAAGAGGACAAGAAGATTCGTGATCTAGAGGCTTCCAGAATGACGAGTTGGAGGTTGTTCAGTGTGGATGAGGTCAAATTCTTCCAACATGGCCCTTTGGTCTTATCTCTATGAGCTACCTCCTTGAGATGAGGGCCTTATCCTATCTTTGGAGGGATCCTAACTCCCTTTCCTTGCCTATATATTCATCCTCTCCCATTCTCAAATGGTTGGTCTTTGAGTATTTGCACCCTTATGCTGAGATTGTGCCTACATGCTACTCATTTGGCTTGGATAAGGAGTGCTTAGAGAGCTTGAGCTTGGACTTGGTTCACTTTCCATAAATGTTTGTGTTAATGCATCATTTATCTTAATGCTCCTTGATCTGTTAAGTGGATTACTATCGATTATGCTTGTTGTACTCATATCTTTGTTGTGTATTTGATCTCTTGTGTAGGTATTTGAACATTGTGAGTAGTAGAACTGATCCTGAGGAGAAAGCAATTGAAGATCCTCAACAAAGGAGCGTGTTATAGCATCATAACGAGGTAGGCCATCTTATTCTTCTCGCATTTAAATTGTAATTTAGGAAAGTGTCTTGTAGATTGTCACGTAGGTTGCTAGTCCCACTCATTGGGCTAGAGGGATCGTATATGTCCGTAGAGAGGATTTACCTAGACAACAAAATGGCGACTCCACTGGGGAAGCTATAACCTTTTCCATCTTTTCCTTCGACTAGATTCTCTGATGAGTTTGACCCACCATCGATTTCTTGGCATGTGTGCATCACTGTAGCTATTTGCAGTCATTGGTTATTGTCTAAGAATGCTAATCCTGCTCTGATCTTGAAGATTTTTTTACTTTTTCCCTATTCTTCTTGCCCAATGTGTTTTCTGCTCTCACAGAAGCACTGTCAATGCCAATTTCCAAATTATAGTCGCGTTGATTTTCCTTTCATCGCCCTTTTGCCTTTAACAGGCATGTTGATCCCAGAGGATAGATGAAAATTAGGGTTTCTTCTTGTTCTCAGTGGTTTTCAACCTCTACCAATGATTTTTCAGTGTAATTATAGTGTGTTTGTCTTGATTGTTATCCTTATGTGTTTGCATTGTCTCTTGACTTTGTTAATGTATGTTTGGAGCTTGATTGCTTTCTAGGGTTTCTAGGATTTCTAGGTCACCCATTGCTCATTGCTTGATCCATCTCTGAGATTAATTGCTTCCATTTAGGAGTCTTGCTGCAATCAGAACACCTTTTTCAAGTTGATTTCAGTCCCTTCTTGTGAATCTATTTTCATTAGTATCAAATTGTATTGATGCTTTGAAAATTGATTTTGATCCATTATCAAACATAGATTACAGTTGTTTGCATTGGCATGACTGAAAGTAGATGCTTGTTTTATTTTCTCTATTTTGAAAAGAAAAGTGAAAAGAAATTCTTCATTTAAGTATTTTTGAAATGATTTTCATTCGAAAACATAAGTGAAGGAAATTTTCATTTTAGTTATTTAGGTTGCATTTTTCCTTCGCTCATTGCATTAATTTTCGTTGTTGAATCAAAGTGAAAGGAAAAGAACAAAATATTAGTGCATCTTAGAGAAAAGGAAATTGATTCTCGTCTCTCATAGGATTGCACTTTTGGCGTTGCATTTGTTAGTAAAGTGAAAGATTAGATTTCATTTTTACATTTTCGCATTGGAAAGATAAGGAGTTGTATTTTGATGTATTTTGTTGATTGATGCATTATTTGGTTGTCTCTCTTCCTTCATTAGTTTAACCTTCATCGAATGAAAATATTTCATTTTCATCATTTATTTGCATCATAGAGATTCAGGTGACATCATTGAGCCATCAAACTAGAACTTAATTGAATATAAACTTAAAATTTATCTTAATCAACCTAAGGAGAATTAGTAACCTAACGCAAATATCTAGAGGTCTAGGCTAGAGATGTGTTCCAATGTCTTTAAACATAACAACTGTCATTAACTGCCTGCATTGTATCCTGGGGGTGAAATCTCGTCCCAGTACATAAGTATATAGAAGGTTCTCCAATACCTTTGGGTATATAGCAGGCACTTCAGTATGGAAAGTATATATGGACGCTCTCATCGAACAGTTATACATTAGAAAATGCTAACACAGACTTGTGTGCCTCGTACCATTGAGTATATAGTGGGAGACCACACTAGGTTGCTATCTTTTAGCTATAGGTAACCAAGTCAGCCGCCTTGTAAACATGATACACCGAACACAACATTCAAGGAGATCGACCGTCGTACGTCAAGTCCTTGGTTTCGACTAAGGTGTATATAATGGTTCAGGGATACTTGGTAAACCCTCTTGCCTAGCATTACCCATTTTGATTTATTTGTTTTTTCATGTCATAAAATTAAATGCCCACGATCATATGTCGAACCCATGCAATTGATTCTTGGTCTCACATTGAGTAAATCCTTGTAAATTTTAATTTTAATCAGCCCTCAGCAAAAATCAACTCTTCTCCTTCTGTTCTTGAGAGAGAGTCATCGTGGCTAAACCATTAGGTTCACCTCACAGTTCCCCTACATTGTCTGATACTGAAGGGTCTTCACAAGGAGTTCATCTTGAAATTTCACAGTCACTTGAAGCTCAAGGCTTTGAACTTGGAATTGTCCCAAGCATCCAACCTCTTGCTTCTCGTCCACCACCTCAAGATTCATTGTCATCTTAGGATTTTGATCTGGAAACCCCTAAGAGTCCATAGAGGCTTGTTATATATCCTCTGAATTCGCTTTATGATCCTTTGGTGATATCTCCTCAACATCCTTATAGGCCATACGATTGACCTGGTGTTCCTTTGGAGTTATCTCCTTGTCCATCTTGGATTCCTCCTCGCCAACTGTTTCCACCTATGGCTTTAGAATGTGAGATCCCAAGCTCTCCTCGAGGTCCTTCAGAAGTCTTTGCTACTCACACTCCTGGTGTCGATGAAGATTTCGACTATGACATTCCCCCAGAAGGCTTTCCTTATGTAGGAAGAGTTCCATCTCAATCTCATCCTGAAAACAGTGGACCTATGCTGCCTCAAGGTTATACAACCTTCGCTCAATTAGTTTTAGGGACTCCCAGTGCCTCTTCATTGTACCAAAATCCAATTTGGTCATCAAATTCTATGCATACCTCTGGTCTATTTATTTCTAACGTGACCTCTCAAATTCCAGTACAAACTATCGTTACCTCAGTTCTAATTCAACCTACTATCCCGTCACAACAGTTATCGTTGTTTAAACCTTCCATTCTAGTGCAACCAATAGTTTCAGTTCATACATCTATAAGTTCCTCTCTCCCTCCGTTAAGTGGACAAAATGTACCACTGCCTCATTCACAGCTTAGGGGGAAATCCAAATATCCCTCTTGTTTCAGGTGGAACCCATGTGAGTGGATCAAAACCTCACATGGTTGGAGTAAATCAACCTAATCTTAGTGGTATTCCTAATCCTGTTGATTTATCAGGGGTAGGTCATATCCAATATCAACAACCTTACATGGCTCAGATACCTCTCCAACAGTGTTATGTTCCATATGGGTCACAAGTGCTACAAAATCCACCTTATATTCCACAAGCAGGTCCTCATGTGAAACCGGGTCAAAATCTTATTCCCGGTGCATATGGTCAAATCCCAATTGGAACTTACTAGTACCAATAGGGGATCCCACAAGTAATTGTTCAAAAACATTTACTGCAACAAGGAAAACCTTTGCAGCAACAAGGGAAATCCTTGCAATAACAACCTTTGCAGCAATTTCAACAACATTTGCAACATCAAATGCAGTTTGTCCAACAACCCAACCAACATTTGTATTCGCAATGTCAACCATTGCAGCGACAAGGTCAATCCTTGCAGAAACAAGCTCATACATTGTATCAACAGGGTCAAACCTTGCAGACACAAGGCCAACCCCTGTAGTAGTAGGGCCAACAACTTTTTTACCAGGGTCAGTAGGTGTAACAACCATATAATCCATATGTTGCACATAATGTTTATACCCCTTATGGTTATAAACGGCCTATGGTAAGTCAATATCAACCTTACCTTAGGCAAAATCCACCTTATGGTCAAGGTACCCCTTAGTGGGGGCAAAATCAAGCCCCCTATGGTCAAAATCCTCCACTTTGGGGGCATAATCCTTACCAACAAGGTTGGAACAACTAGATTGGGCCTTATCAAAGGCCTTATATGCCTTTTAATCCACAATTGTTGCTTTTAGCGACGTTGGAACTGCCTGATGTCTCCAAGCTTACTAATGATCCAATTCTTCATTTGCCTTATTGGCCTCTAGTTCCCACTAAAATTCCAAGCGATTGCCCCAAATTTGAAGGAAAAGCTAAAGAGGACCCTCAGGCCCATGTGATGACATATCACTTATGGTGTTCTTCTAATTCCTACATTGATGATAATGTTTGTCTCTGCCTCTTTCAACGTACCTTGATAGGTGCTACCGTAAAGTGGTACATCGAGTTGCCTCGAGGTACCTATGTAGACTTCAACTCTTTGGCCACGACCTTCGTCACTCACTTCCAGTTACCGGTTCATTATGAAATTGGTACTCAGTTGCTTACATCTTTAAAGCAGGATACCGCAACCATATCACATCCATGAATAGAGACGTCGACGTCCCTCATCAAATTTGAAATCCTTGATGAGTTTTTGACCAAATTTTTTACCAAATCATTCATAAACAAAATCGTAGCAGATATAGCAATGGGTGGTTGTGTTACCGAGGATCAGGCTATTTCCCGTGCCCAATATTTGGATTTGGTTTATTCCCAATCTGAGACACTGTATGAAATTTTTCTTAATGCTCATAGGTCATCTTCGGACCCTACATCTTCAAAGTCTCTAGATGTACCACTTTTTGATGGTACAATTGGATCAGTATCTCAAACTTCTACTAAAGCTTCTTCAAAGGAAAATTCTATTTCAAATACTGGTTCTACTCCTCCTTCGAAAAATCCATCAAATCCTGGTAAAACCTTAGAGGTTAATGTCGTCCATTCTACCACGACATGCAAAACCTCGAAGGGTAAAGGTAAAGAAAAATCTGATACCTTGAAATAGGATCCTCCTAAGACATCTGTTGATGATGCTTCCAAACGAAAGTCGAAATATCCTTGCCTCATTTATGAGGAAGATCATTACACCAAGGATTGTCCCCGATGCACAGAAGTTAGTCGTTTATTGAAAGGGACCCTGGTTGTTTTGAAAGAACCATTTCCATCTCAGCAGACTCAGTTGGTAGATTAGTCATAACCCTCTGCCCCATCTAGTTCTCAAGTTTACGGGATGATGGGTTCATTTCCTATCTTTGTAGCAACTCGATCGAAAGATTATCAAACCCCTCAAAAGCAGACGATGGAAAAGGAAGCCACTAACATACCTTCTACTTCCACTCCACCTAGTTCTGGTCCTCTCTATATTGAGAGACCCAATAATGAATCAGTCATCTGACCGCCTCCCAAAGGTGTGCTTCAGAAATAATATTATAATATGAACGTTAGCATTGCTCAACATTACAGTATTGTGGAAGATTTAGCTCAAGCGCCTCTGACGATGTCTGCTTTGGAAGTTCTCCAAACTTGTCCAATGCAACGAAAATAATTATTGTCTAGTATAGGAGGCATCGATCCTGCAGATTCAAACCTGATTACTTTCGATCTTGAAAACCATGTTCCTTGTCTTCCTCATCAAATTGCATTTTTGATTCAAGTTGTTATAAAAGGAAAGATGATCCATCAGACCGTCATTGATGAAGGTGCTTCCACCTGTATCATGTTTGTTTCATGTTGGAAAGCTATTGGCTCTCCACCTCTTAACCAGTCCCCAAACACCTTAGAGGCCTTTCATGGCATAGGCTCCCATCCTAACGATATTCTCACAAGTTTTCCCATCACTTTGGAAGGGAAGAATGTCCAGTTAGAAGTGGAAATTGTAGACACAAATCTAAATTACAACCTTCTACTTGGGCGCAGTTGGACCCATGCAATTTTTGTGTGGTTTCCTCCTTATTCTGGGTGCTCTATTTTCCTCATGAAGGAAAAATTGTCACCATCGATCAATTGTCTTTTTTCTCTTCCAATGCCTCAAATGGAAACGTCCCATATGTGGGAAATACCGATATTCCATATGAGAGCATGGGGGTAGGTCTTTTCAAAGATTCTTCTTTAAGGGAAACTTTTTCTTTGCCACCTTCGCATGTCGCCTTGATCAACATGATCTTTCTCTATACTAACCCATGGGTCATTCCTTCTCTGGATCAGGTTGATTCATTTGCTAAAACTATGCCTCTAAGTCTCTTGGAACAAGATTATCATGAAATTGTCTCTAATTCTGTGTCTGCTTCAGAAAGTCATGATGTTCTCAGTATGCACATGGATACTTATTTGTGATCTCTTTGGCTTGGTTCTTGAGATTCTCCAGATCCCCTGAACAAGATATTCCCCACCGACGAGAGTATTGTTGAGGTTATGTCTCCTGAAGAAACTCCTTGGAATGATACCCATCATCGTTCCTCATTTCTTTCGAGTCTAAGTGAGATCCCTTCGTCTCTTGAAGCTTTTGTTTCTCATGACCTAATGCACCCAATTCAAACACATGTTTTAGGTGCATGAAGTTTTGTCCGAAGTTAATATGGGAAATATTACTGCAAATTTTCCTATTGACATTTCGATCCAACCTGAAATTGTCATGGTCTTTCAACTAGAGGCATCTCTCTCTCATTATGAGATTAAGATTTTCATGCATCCCGTTGTAACCTCTTCTCACCAAGTATTTATCACAATTCGCCCATTATCGCAATGGGGTCTTTATCCTATGACTCATAACCCTCCCTCGCCCGAGGGGCATGGGGGCATTGTCATTTATGAGTGTTATTTCACTATTTGGTCGATTCGATGCTTACACGTCATGCCAATGGTGAAACTTCAGTTTCATTCTCTATTGATTAATTACCTAAGTCCAAAAACGGGCATCTGAATTTTTTACGTGTGATAATTCGGCATAATTACTTTGGTACAATATTGTGTGAATTCATTGGTGTGCAGTTTGATTTTTTGGTGTGATTGTTTGTTTTGCAAACATGTTCCTTCTGATTACCTTGTGTTCCACTCGGTTTGCAGATGTATTCAAACCATTATTTTGGTTTTGTTGATGGTGCTTGTCGTAGCACATAGAACTTATCTTACGCAACTTGGGCACTCTTCGCCCCTGATGGTGAGTTGATCGATTTACAAGGTATTTGCGTGGGACAAACAACTAATAATATTTCCAAGTACAGTGCAGTTATTGATTCGTCCCGAAGCACTTGCTCTTGGCATTAGAAATTTAGTTGTTAAGTTAGATTCACATCTCGTTGTGTTACAATTGAATAGTCATTATTCAATAATAAATCCACAAAATTTGTGTATGTATCATATATCTATATATATATATATATATATATATATATATATATATATATATATATATATATATATATATATATATATATATATATATATATATATATATATTGCATCTGCCAAAGTTTGTTCATAAAAATCTCAAAAAATAAGTGTTTCGAGACACATGGCTTTCAAAGCCTACAATAGTGAAAAACGTGACTAGAAAGGCTATTCACCCACATGATGTTCACGATAACATGAGACCACTCTGATCACTCGTCCTAACAGCCAACGCAGTCTCGCAGACACTCCTACTGTGTGCCTCTGGTATTGCAGAGGCACATAATCTATAGTCGCATATTCTAGAATCCCTTGGGTGATCACCTCCAGATTTCGTTCCATTTCTACAATGGGATCTGCTCCTACCTTGTATGGAGCATATTCTATCTAACGTGCTACTCTTTGTGCTATTGGCAACATGCCAGGAGGCCTTTTTGGTCCCACATCTGCACATTTATCACAAGTAAACTCCTAGATACACTTTAACAAAAAACTCATAAAACTTGAAAAATCCAAAAACAAGTTTTACCTGCATCGGTCCACTATTCACCTAGTGGTAGAGGAAAATCTAGGTCTCCTCTGAAATCTGTGCCTGCATAGGCATAGTCATCCACAACGATTAGTTGTTGATGTAACCAACTAAGAAATGGTGGAGGGAAATGCATCCGTTTTTCCCCTCCCCTATGATTCATAATCTCACTCCATCTAACCAACCTCAAATCTTGTGGAGCCGGATCTTCCACCTCTACCCACTAGTATTGAAATAGGGGCATGCGCTCCAAAAAGAAAGTGACCAAAATTGAACCATAGTCGACTTACTTCAAGTTGCCTTGCTTTCCTTTGGTTAGTTGTGTCTTCATGTTGACCAATAGTCCCTCACACCAATTGAACATTGTTGGGGTGAGGCAATCCACTGCATACTGGAATTGTGATTTTGAGATCTCGTGTAAAGCTTGTGCCATAGCTATATGGGCCATGATGTGCAAAATTATCCTCAAGAGAAGATTATTGATGGTTGCTATCTCCACCTTCCAGCTCATAGTTGTCTCTATACCCGGGCAATGCCTTCTGATTAAGGCATTGGTGCTCTCGCCACCAGCATGGGATTCAAAGAGTTAGACTATTTCCCCTCTTCTGGAAAATCCAGTAATGAAGTAGATATCAGCTACTTCTAGCTCTAGTTCTCGGTCTCCAATGATGAAGATTTGTCGATCAACATCCCATAGACTGATCAGATAGTGAAGCAATTCATTGTGTTCCTGCGTCCCGAGGTTCAGAAGAATTTCAATAACCCATAGTCCCTTAAAATGTTGACACGTTCAACACTTTGGGAAACTTGGTGATCTTCTACCTCATGACCTATTTCCTTCCATTTGATGACCATGTTATCGAAATATCCTGCAAACAAACCATTTACACTGATTAAATGCCTTTTCATGGATCAAAAAACTGGAAAAATCGATAAAAAGGGAGGATTTTTCTCTATTTTTTCCGCCCTGCGGCCAACACATTTGTTCTAATTATTTCCGCACTGACAACATGAGAGCCTTTTGGGCTCAAGGGTGATTAGTGTAGATCCGATAAGCAGACTTGCATTGATCACCCTCGACTCAAAAAATTAAAATCCCTCCTTTTGACCAACAAAAATCCCATAAAATGACATAAAATTAGAATAAAATGCATGAGAAAAGGAAGAGATCTTACTCGCAACTAATGGTTCGTGAAATGGTGCCCTGGATCTCCCACACCGCTTGCCTAAAGAATCAAGGAAAATAGGGTAAAATTGTTCTCTCCAATTTAGTCCAAGAGAAATGGTAAAAATGTTTCTACTTTAGGTCTATTTATAAGTTTTAATTACATTTTTGCCAATATTTTATTATTTTCCTCGATATTGGTAATGTGTGTTGTATTTTTGCAGTTATAGGTTCTTTTCGGTGGTTAAAATGATCATTTGTGACTGATTCAATGAGTTTTGTTTGATCTCTTTTTCAGACTCGTTAAAAATAAATGAAAAAGGAACCCCCCTGGAGTCACCTTTAAGCTCTTTTCTAACTCTCAAAATATGAAAAGATCGTCAAGTACTTGCCTTTTTGAACTCGCTAAAATTAAATGAATTGACGTCATCTCAGTATATGTTTACCCCTTTTTTGGGTTGATGTTGACTAATTACGAAAAAGGTACACCTTGATCAACATGGTCAAGAGGTTCTCTCGAATATTGTTTTCTACCTTTTCGGGTTCGAGAGACAAATTACAAAAAGGGACATGATGGAATTTTCTTTTTCATCTCTTTTTCAAACTCTCTAAATATGAAAAATATACCGAGTTATTCTTCTATCGAACTCGTAAAATTAAACGGCGAAAGACTTGTCACTATGACGAGACCAAGTTTCTGCTTCCTAGGGCTCGTAAAACTTATTAGGATGGATTCATTCAAAGAATGAACTTATATGACAAGCATATGTTATCCCGTTCAAGCTTGTGATAAAAAAAATTGGGGTACTCGCTAGAAATAATGCGCAAAAATGACAGTGAAACATCCCTTGTATAGTCAATATGTCGCTCTTGAACATGACACTCATATATTTCTCGTGTCGAGTTTCGGATATCCTCACTCAGTCACTTGTCTTTCTGGGTTTGGGTGATCCATTTCGCCTCTCATCTGACTATTCCATTTTGTCATCATGACCCTTAGTCCTATGTTGAGTCAAATGCTTCCACACTCCAGAGTTGTGTCGCCGATATGTTCAAGAGAAGTCGTATCTGCATTTTTTGCCTATACATTGTATGACCTTTTTCTACAGTCTTGGATCATACTAATTTATTCCACTTTATTCCTCGTTTCGTGTCAATTATGACAGAATCATCATGGCACTCCTTCCACAGGTCACTTCTTGTCGACTTTATGTCATTATCCAGGAAGATGACTTAGAGACTCCCTTTCAATACCTTAGAGCTTGCATGCCTTAATGGCAAGTTCTTCACATCCAATGACAGTTTTTAATTATTTGTCTTCGATCAGATGATTCCATGGGTGTTCAACTTCAGCTTCATCTTCACATTCACAGATTGTATTTTTGTACCTTGAGAGCCATTGTCATTATTAGTGTTTCCTCTCATGCCTGTTAACGGTCCACATCATTGGTCGGTAATCAGGTGGTTTTCTAGGATGTTCAACTTCAACACATCCATTCACATGTTAGAGTTCATACTTTGATTGGGTTGGGATGGAGTGAAAGACCCTGAGTTTCGTCTGATATAACTCAGGTTGTGTGGAGTTATGTATTATTCATGATTATACATGTGTTTCTTCTATACGGATGGTTGCGACCATACCGTGGGACTTTATATTTATGATGATGATGATCCTTCTATATTGGGTGGTTGTGTCCATACCTTGGATCTTAGACTTACAAATGATCCTTTCCGTTCGGATGGTTGCGCCCATGTCGTGGATATTTTCACATAGTCCCTTCTATTTGGATGGCTGCATCCATACCATGGATTCATGTTTTGATATCAGATATGTATATGTATATGCGTCATTGATTTGAAGTTCTCCTGGCATTGTTTCTTCTCATCCTTGCAAAAGTTCGTAAAGCATCTCAGCCATCACTCCCTGTTCTGCCTTCATGCTTTAGGGGGCATCTGCTACATAATATTTTGTCATGCCTCCTGCACTTCCCTGTGTCATACCTTGAAGTGCCCGAAACTTGGAAATCATGCAGTGTACCCATCCTGTTATGTAACTCAGATCCTCCCTGAAACATTGATGGAAACATGCCTTGAGCCTTCCCTAAAGAAGTAAGCTCTAGAACCCTAATTTTAGGAGCAGCGCGAACATGACAATGGAAACTAGAATTAATGGTAAGTTGCATTATACTGGCCTCGCGCTACCAGCGCACTTTTTACTTGAATACTCGCATTGATCCCTAAAAGGAAAGTTTTCCCAAAGAGGACAAGAAGCTTCGTGATCTAGAGGCTTCCAGAACGACGAGCTGGAGGTTGTTCGGTGTGGATGAAGTCGAATTCTCCCAACATGGCCCTTTGCTCTTATCCCTATGAGCTACCTCCTTGAGATGAGGGCCTTCTTCTATCTTTGGAGGGATCCTAACTCCCTTTCCCTACCTATATATTCATCCTCTCCCATTCCCAAATGGTTGGTCTTTGAGTATTTGCATCCTTATGTTGAGATTGTTCCTACATGCTACTCATTTGGCTTGGAGGAGTGCTTGGAGAGCTTGAGCTTGGACTTGGACATTCACTCAAGGAGAGCTTATTGACATCAAGGCTTGGTTGTATGCTTCCTCCTTTATTTAATTAATATATGCAACTGCTGGTTCACTTTCCATAAATTTTTGTGTTAATGCATCGCATATTTTAATGCTCCTTGATCTTTTAAGTGGATTACTATCGATTATGCTTGTTGTACTCGTATCTTTGTTGTGTCTTTGATTTCTTGTGCAGGTATTTGATTATCGTGAGTAGTAGAGCTGATCCTGAGGAGCAAGTTATTCAAGATTCGCAACAAAGGAGTTCGTTATAGCATCAGAATGAGGTAGGCCATCTTCCTCTTCTCGCATTTTGATTATAATTTAGGAAAGTCTCATGTAGATTGTCATGTAGGTCGCTAGTCCCACTCATTGGGCTAAAAGGATCGTCTATGTTCACAGAGAGGATTTACTTAGACAACGACTGATGAGTCTCATCATTGGGTAACTATTTGGACCTTAATTCACCTCCTAGCTTAGTCAAATAAACTCTTCTCACAATTTATTACATGTTTTGATTATATTTTGTTTAATGAGATGAGTCAAAGTGAGATATTATGCCTAGTGGACTAATGTGCATTGAATGCAGGTTTGTGAGAGAAAATCAGGGAATTTTGGCAAGATTAAAGGTTGAAACTCGAATGGGACAAGGAAGAGAGATTGTAGGAGGTAAATCCTCCTCATTTACTCCTCCCTCATTCGAATATTCCTCCATCAATCACACCAGCTCAGAGTACAAGCAACCAAGTCATGAAGATCAAAAGGCAGTCGAGCAAGTGACAGTCAAAGAGTTAGTTTATCTCGAGTTTGGGAGCCGAGCCTCCCTAGATTTAAGGAAGTCGTTGGGGACTTTAGTTGTATAAATAAAGAGGCCTAGAGCCTCATTAGGATTCAAATTTTTGTTGTAAAAACACTAGTTATTTTTTAGCTCCAGACTTGTGGAAGACATTGCTATGTAATTTTCTGTTTTGATAATGAGAATGAGCTTTTTCTTGATCCAGTACTGAGTTAACTCAGAGGGATGAAGCTCTTGGGTTAGGGCCCAACCCTAGCAGAAAAGGCTCCTCTTCTTGTATCTGTATGCTTAGATTAATTTCATAGATTCATGGTTGAATTGTCCTTGAAAGTATTTCATTGCAAGTAGTGTAGATTCGTTTAGTTTGTTTATTAGTTTGCTTCCATTTGTGCTTTACTTCAATAGTAGGTTAGAAGGGATAAAAGGAGCATCAAAAAGCTGTCAATAGGTGTCTTGGCCTCACCACTTCCTTCAAGGATCATGATTTGAGGAAAGGACCCCTATGCAGCCCCAAAAAGACAAAATTCTACTTTCTCATAGAATTTGGAGTTTACTATACTTAAACTAGAATTTGATCAGTTTGCAAGTATAGGATTTAATTACCATTTCTTCCATATTTAGTCTTATAGTAGATCTCATCAATGATTTCATCTTGTTCTGCAAATTTTCCTCATGCATGAAGTAGACAGCTAGCTCATTAAACTTTGTTTTTCTAGCTTATTGAAATTCTTCTTGTTTACATGATTTTTGGGCAAATATCAGTGTTTGATGCAGTGCAGGTGTTTCAGAAGCAAAGAGAGATCTCATAGTCAACAACCTCCTCCCAACTTCATCCATCCATGATCATTCCTTGCTTTCACTAAGACCCTCACCAATTTCATCATTTTTCAAGGAAACTTCTCCAAGCATGTTGAGCAAATCCAACCATCTCCCAACCTTGGTTTTGAGTTCTGAGTGATCCTAGGCATTTTCTCACTCCATTCCACCCACCAACCACCTTCCCTAAGCCTTCCATCACCTTCAACACCCATCATTTTTCTCTCGGTTGTATCTTGTAGAAATATAGGGGATCTTGTAGGTTTTTAGGACATCCTGTAGGTTTTTGTGTAGCAAACTGTTTTGAGGCCAAATTGAGGGAAAACCTCTAGGAAGCCACACAAGGTCACATAAGGGTCTCCCAAACCTTCCAACCATCCTCCAGCATCCTTAAGCCACCTGCCACATCACCAAAAGAGATTGGCTTTCACACTTCTCACAAACAAAGGAAAAAAGACAAAAAGAGAAAAACATATTTGTTGTAGCCATTTACATGCACAGTAGTAGAATGTTGATGCTTTGAATTTACATGCTTAAGATAGTTGAATTTCATACATGTTAATCTAGCATTCTTTCTTTAACATAGTCTCTTAGCAATTTGGTAGGAAATGGTATGTTGTAGCATTGGATTCCAGTCTTTTTCCTTACTGTAGTAGACAAGCTTTCTCTTATAGTAGATTTCTATTTCCTTCATCAGTAATCAAGCTTCTTTTGAATCCATAGATGTATAGCTTGAAAAACCCTAGGCGTCTCTTGTGAGCTGAATAGTGACAAAAGGCATAACCATCACTTTTACTTGTGTATACAACACTGTCACCTCCAAGTTTGTACAAACCCCGGGTTGATAAAGTAAAGCTGGTTGCCCCAGGAGTTGCAACATTCTTGCTGCAATACTGGTGCTCATCACTTTTTGGTGCCATTACCGAAGAGGTGTCTAAGTAATATGTGATTACTGCTTTCTTTCTTCCATTTCTTGTTTATGATATTCTATTAGTAGTTTCATTTTTTCAAGAGTAATTTAGTTGCTTTCTTTTCCATTCTACATTCTTTGCTTTCCTTTCCATTCTGCAAGTAATATTTCATTCAATTAGTTAGTTTTCATTAAGTTAGTTAATTTTCATTCATTCTGCAATTTCAATTCTGCAATCACTTTCAAAGTTTGAAAAAAAACTCAAAACAAAACAAAAATATTTTTTTCATGCCTCGTAGGAATAGGGATAACTTAGGGAAATTTTTTCCAAATACCCCCACTACTTCAAACAGCCAACCTTCCCTCTTCTTCAGTGGTTGTGAATTGGAGGAACCCTTAGGTGAGCAACCTGAAATATTTGAAGAACCTACAAGGGAAGAAGAAGAAGAAGAACCCATTCCTATTGATCCAATGGCTGAAAAGAAAAATGAAAAAGGAAATAGAGAAAGATTTGAGGGTGCCTTCCCCATCAGGGAAACGAATGGGGATAATAAGATGAAGAATATAAGCCCCTCTGCCCTTCCTCATTTCCATGGCCTGACCTTAGAAGATCTAGACACTTTCTTATTTGAGTTTGTTGTCATATGTTGAACATATGACTACACCAATGATGAGCAGAAGTTGAAAATATTCCCATCCACTCTTAAGGATGTATCTTTGCATTGGTTCATGGGTTTACCTGGGGATAACATCACCACTTGGGCTCAGATGCAGCAAGCCTTCAACAACAAGTATCGAGACTATTGTAGGTCTAAAGACACTAAAGAGGAAATTTTTAGGATGACCTTAGGGCATGATGAATCCCTAGAGGATTATGAAGAAAGATTTTAGCTTAGCTACAAACGAGCCAGGTGCACACTTGACCCTGAGTCACTGAAGCTATTCCTACTTAGAGGAGTAAGGGAAGATCTTCTAGATACCCTAAACTTGTTAGCAAGACATCTACTAGTTAGCCTATGAGGATATCAAGACTGTCTTTAGAAACCATTCTAATGCAGCTAGGAAAAAGGGTAGGGGTAGTCAACCTATGGCCAGTCCATCCTCTTCCAATTCATCCATCAAGGGTGAAATTGGAAACATGTTGGAGGATTTCAAGAGTGAGATGCTACAAACCCTTGCCCTACAAATGGACACTATGCACATTAAGAGAAAACAGGAGGAAGCAGAGAGAGCCTTAGCCATTTTCTGCCCTAGATGCACCAGGAGGCACCCTAGGAATGAATGTCCATTGAATTCTATTGAAATCTGCTCAGTCTGTGAAGAAAACCACTCCATAGACAAGTGCCCTTCTCTACCTAGACTAAAAGTTGTATATCAAGGAGTTGAAGGGGTAACTGAACAACTCTGCTACATAAACCAAAGGAGACCTCATGGGCCTAGGCCATACCAGCAGGGCATGCAAGGGTCATCCCATGCATATTACAACCCCAACCAGACCACATCCATACCTTCTTGGGGCCCCCCTGCTCATCCTTCCTGGTCTACACCTCCTCCTTGGTCCTTTGCACCTCAGTATCATTCCCAGCCAACTAACCAATCATTTCAACCATATGCTTTGCCACAACCTTAGTGGAATGCACTGCCCCAGGGGTGGAGGCCCCCATACAACAATGCTCCAGCTTTATTGCCTTCACCACCTGCTCAACCACATCTTTTACACCCTGCTCCACCTAAACAACCCCAGATGCCTGCCCAGCCAAATCCGAACCCAAACAATAGATAGGCACAACAAGTGTACAATGGAGAGACATCCTATCTCGCTTATGTTGTGGAGATTCAATAAATCAACCTGAGATTTGGGAGGGTGCTCCCAAACAACCAACCTCTACCTCCACCTAGAGAGGTTGAGGAGGAAAGAGAGGAATGCATGCCTAAAGTAAATCCACCACCCTTTCCTGAGAGATTTACCCAACCACTCTAGCCTACCCCAGAAGACACTGAACTTCTGGGAGAATTGAAAAATTTGTGTGTCAAAATTCCACTTCTCCAAGCTATAAAAGATGTACCTATTTACAACAAGTTGATTAAGGAGAAGTGCTTCAAGCATCCAAGGAGGCGAAGAAGAGATGCCCCTACCATTAATGTCATTGGACAATTGTTCGACTTAATGCTGGGGCAGGTAATCTGTCCAAAGTATTTGGACCCTGGAAGCCCTGTAGTAGATGTGCACATCAATGGCACCATTGTCCCACACACTTTGATTGATCTTGGGGCTGCCATTAATGTGATGACCAAGGATGCCATGCTCAAGCTCAACCTCCAGGGTTCATTGAGAAAGACCACAATGGTCTTGCAACTTGCAGACCGCTCCACAGTGACCCCTGAGGGGATTGTGGAGGATGTGATGGTCTCCATTGACTCTTGGGAATACCCTACATATTTCCTAGTTCTCCAGCATAAGTAAAAGCTTACTGGTTACCCTCTCATCCTTGGGAGACCTTGGCTAGCCACTGTCGATGCCTACATTAGCTGCAGGGCTGGGAATATGACTATCAAAAATGGGCATATGTCCAAGCAGTTAGTCCTATATCCTCCTGCCCAACCATCTCTAGAACATGACTTACCTTTATGGCTGGAAGAGGAGGAAGAAGAAGATGAAGTTTATTCTACCCAACTCTATACCTTAGAAACAACCATGGGAGGGGGACAACCGGATGAAGATGATTTGATTGAACACATACTCCAAAGTCCAACTCCCAGTACATTGTCCTTAGAAGAAGTAGTAAAGGAAACCTAGAACAACCATCAGATTGATCTATGCTTAGCCGATTCCAACCCTATCCATGTCAAAACCATAGAATTCAGCCCTGAGAGAACTTTGAAAATCAACCCATCTCTTTTTGTTCACCAAGAAGAAAAGTTGTGTAACATGCTAAAGGAACACCTGGATGCCTTTTCTTGGATTTACAAAGAAATGAAGGGAGTGCACCCCTCGGTGTGTACTCACCACATTTATATCAAAGAAGGTTTCAAACCAGTCCAGCAACCCCAAAGGAGGATGAATCTAGCTCTCAAAGATATAGTCAAAGAAGAAATGCAAAAGCTGCTAGATGCAGGATTCATTTAACCTATTTAGAAAGAATTCTTCGGCGAAAATCACAAGGAATATCATTTGTCGACGCGTTTCGAACCAACCAGTGTGGTTCATCGTCAGGACAAGTTGAAGAACAGATCCAGCTTAGCATGTTTAAATAGCTAGAGCAGAGACACCAACGGTGACCTGGGCAAGAGGTTGACTCAAGGAGCAAGGTCAAATTTAGTTGAATTAGGTAAAAAATAAATAAATAAATAACCAAATATATAAATGATAAATAATAATATAATAATGAAAATATATAAAATATAAATTTAGTTACATTAGGTGTAAGAAAAATAATAATAAATTATTTATTTAATATATAAATGAGGAATAATAATAAACTACTTATTTCTTAATTAAATTAATAAATAAAAATATATAAAATTTTTATATAAAAATATAAAATTTAGTTATATTAGGTGTAAGAAAAATAATAAATTTATTTAATATATAAATGAGGAATAACAATAAACAACCTATTTATTAATTAGATAAATGAAAAAACATATAAATTGAAAAATATAATAATAAAAGTAAATAAAAATATATAAAAAAAAATATAAATTTAGTTATATTAGGTGTAAGAAAAATAATAATAAATTATTTATTAATATAAAAATGAAGAATAATAATAAACTACTTATTTATTAAATAAATAAATAAATGAAAAAATTAATAAATATAATAGCAAAAAATAAATTAATTATTTAATTTATAGAAATGAAAGGTATCATTAGTAAGGTAAATACATTCATATTTAGTTATATTAGGTATAAGATAAATAACCAATTGAAGAATAATAAAACTAATAAATCATTAAATTTATTAAATAAATAAAAATATAAACGAAGAATTAAAATAATAATAAATTATTTATTTATTTATTAAAAAGGAATAAATATATAAATAAATGAAAAATGAAAAAATATAAATTAACAAATATAATAGTAAATCAATTATTTATTTAATTTTTATAAATGAAAAAATAGAAATGGTATCATTAGTAAGGTAAAAATTAAAGGGAGGAAGTTACGCACCCGGTTAATTAGTTAGGATCAAATAATCCAATAAATAAAAATAGGAAGAGGAAATAAGGATTAGAAAATAAAATAAATTAATTATAGTTAATTAAAGGTTAATACAACTAATACTAATAATCATAATAATAAAAATAAATAAATATTAATAATAAAGCAGTTAAAAATAAATAAATAAATAATAATAATAATAAATAAAAATATAATAATATTAATATTAATATAATAATTAATGAATAAATAGAAAATAATAATAATAAAAATAGTAATAATAATAATAAATACATAAACAATAATAGTAGTAAAACTGATAATAATAATAATAATAATAATAATAATAATAATAATAATATAAAACTAAATAATAAATAATAAAAGACAAAACTAAATCCTAAGGAGGAGGGCGGAAGCCAACTAGGAAGAGAGAGCAGGGACCCAACATCTACTAACTTTCCAGCCATCGTCTCTATTAAGATTGCTAGGCCTCTTTTCAATCTCAAGCGCTTCCCTAAACTTACGATGATGGAAATGCGAAACCCTAGCAATAACACTAGCCTCCTCAATACAAACATGATGACTGGTTTTTTCAGCATGTTCGGCTAAAGCAGAAGACTTAGCTCTCCTATGCTTAAGGTCCGCAGCGTGCTCGCTAATCCTTTGATTGATGGAGCGACCGGTCTCCCCAATATAGGGGGTCCCACAGGAACAAGGGATCAAATAAACACCTTTCATATCCTTAGGGTCGATCGGATCCTTTACAGATCTTAGGGACCCACGAATGGTGTTCAGGGGCCTGAAGGTCACAGGGATACTATGCTTCCTGAGAATCCTTCCAATTCTATCAGTGGTCCCCTGAACATACGGAAGAAGGACACCCGGAGTCCGCTCCTTCGGTTCCCTCTTAGTCAGAGAATTCTTAGAAGCCTTAAGAAAAGCCCTCTGACCCAAGAATCTACTATAACCATTCTCAACAAAGACATCAAGCAGATGGGATTTTTCTTCCTCAAAGCTCTTTTTGTCGGAGATTCTTAGGGCCCGAGTGGCAAGGGTATTGAGGACACCCAACTTTTGAGCCGGGAAATGATGGGAATTGGCATGAAGATACTGCTCCGTATGAGTTTTCTTACGAAAAACCCGATGGGCGAGGGAACCATCACTATTCTTAGAAATAAGAATATCCAGGAATGGAAGACAACCATCAACTTCCTGCTCTTTAGTGAACTTAATGGCTGAGGATTGACTGTTGAGATGATCAAAGAAGAGATCAAGCTCAACCTGCCCATGAGGCCATATGACATTGGTGTCGTCCACATACCTTCTCCATAGCTTAGGCAAGAGCCGAGAAGAGCGAAGAGCCTTGGACTCAAAATCTTCCATAAACAGATTAGCAACAACAGGGGAAAGGGGGGAACCCATCGCAACCCCGCAGGTTTGCTCAAAGAACTCACCTTCAAAACAGAAAAAGGTGGAAGTGAGACAGATCTCAACCAACTTGGCCGTGTCAGGATCTGTTAGACGATGGATCACCTCCATGGCTTCATTAATAGGGATGCAAGTGAACAAGGAGACAACATCGAAACTCACCAGAATGTCCCCAGGATCAAGCTTAATGCCCTTGAGCTCCTCAATAAATGAAGCAGAGTCTTTTACGAAGGACTCCGTTTTACCAACCAAGGGTTTAAGCTTTAACGCAAGGAACTTAGCCAGAAGGTAGGTAGGACCCCCAATGGTGTTTACGATAGGCCTTAAGGGGGCACCTTCCTTATGAATCTTAGGGAGACCATAGATTCTCGGAGTAATAGGGTTGCTTTCAATGAGCTTATGGTGCAAGGAACTTAATGAGTCAATGGATTTAATGGCCAAAGCCACCTTTCTTGCAACCTTCTTCAAAGGATTTTTTGAAAGCTGCTTGTAGCTACCACTATTATGAAGATGATCCAACATCTTGCTGCGGTAATCCACTCTGTTAAGAATGACGGCAGCACCTCCCTTGTCTGCCTTAAGAACAACGATATCTTTGTTCTGGTTTAAGGATCTCAGAGCTAAAAATTCCTCCTTGCTGAGGTTACTCTTAGGGGGCCTAGCCTTCCTCAAGGCTACTGCACAATCTTGCCTAATAGTATCCTTAATCCTATCAGGTAAACTCCTGATCCCAAACTCAATATCGCAAATAATATCTTCCACGGGAATCTTTCTAGGGGCTAAGGCAAAATTTAAACCTTTGCCAAGAACCTTAAACACTGAAGGGGGAAAACTGAAACTGGAAAGGTTAATCACCCTCTTACTAGAAGGAGAAGAAAGATTATTAGAACAAGGAGGCACCTTCTTCAAGTTAGAAAAGATCTTGTTACTAATGTCTAAATGATTATCTTTAACCCTATCATTATGGTTAATATTTTTACTAAGATTATTATAAAAAAGGTTATCATTATTAATACTATTACCCACATTATCGTGGTTATTATAGGAAAACATATTATTATTAATATTATAGTTACCAACGCAATCATTATAATTAATAATACCATTATTATCATAATCATTAACAGAATTATGGTCAAAAACAGTTATACCGTTATCCCATTTCATATCATAGCTCATGTCATAGTCCGTAATATTCTTAATACTATCGTTATTAACGACATTGCTGCCATAAATCTCACCGTTCGCATTAATCAAGCCAATGGAACTGACCTGAATATCGATGTCGCTGCTATGCAACCCACCGAGAGGCGCTGCTGGACCGTTGACCGACAACTGGGAATCGCAGACCGAGCTACCAACAGCGATTTCAGAACAGCCCAACTTGCTGGGCACCGGGGACAAGGATCTCACTAACGGCGACCCAGAAAACGCACCATCATCGAGATCCCCAAGCGAAATCGTTGAGGAACCAACGTTTTCTGAAGGAGAACGCGGGCCAAGAGCCAACGGAACAGAAGCAATAAGTCCCGGGGAGGCTAGGCAAGCCGCAGCAAGCTCAGAAGCACTGAGAGCGAGGCTGCTACCTGGAGAATGAGCGTAAACAGAACCCCTGTCGACAGGAAGGGTAGAGAAATTTACCGCACTGCTCCGCTCAGAGATCACCTCCACAACATCCTCTGTCCGGAGAAGACTCAGCTTATTACAGACATGTAACAGCTATCTCCGACAATGAGTGGGTCTCTCCTTTGGTGTTGGTCCCAAAGAAAAATGGTAAGTGGAGGATTTGTGCCAATTACAGAGAGTTAAACAAAGCCACAAAGAAGGACCATTTCCCTCTATCCTTCATCGACCAAGTGCTAGATGGCCTGGCAGGGAAAATTTTTCTCTTTCCTAGATGGATTCAGCGGGTACAATCAAATCCAGATCAGCCCGGAAGACCAGGATAAAACCACCTTCACTCATCCCTGGGGTACTTTTTCCTATAGGGTCCTTCCTTTTGGCCTATGCAATTCTCCTGCCACTTTCCAGAGAGCAGTCTTGAGTATCTTTGTCGAGTTAGTCCATGATGCAGTAGAGATTTATATGGATGATTTTACACCTTATGGATGTGATTTCCAGGAGGCTCTGTCCAATTTAGGTAAGGTGTTGAACAAATGCATTGAAATGAACCTATCCCTTAGTCTTGAAATATGTGAGTTCTTGATGACTGAAGGGACTCTGCTAGGTCATTCAATATCCCAACAAGGACAGCAAGTGGACTCAAACAAAATAGCTATTATCCAAAGGGTCCCACCTTTGAAAAAGCAAAGAGATGTCAGAAGTTTCCTAGGGTTAGCTAGATACTATCGAAGGTTTATAAAAGACTTCAACAAGTTAGCTTCTCCTTTATTTGGGTTGTTGGCCAAGGACTCTGAGTTTGTATGGTCAAAAAGTTGTCAAGAGGCCCTGGACACCGTAAAGGCCAAGTTGACCACTGCACCAATTTTATGAGGCCCAAATTGGGCCATTCCTTTTCATATACATGTTGATGCCTCACACAAAGCCATAGGAGCAGCTCTAGGCTAGATAGATGAAAAATTTCCTTATGCTATTTACTTTATCAGTAAGAATCTGTCAAAGGCCGAACTGAACTACACAGTAACTGAAAAGGAGCTCCTGGCTGTTGTGCATTCATTGAACAAATTTAGGCATTACATTACAGGTTATCAAACATTTGTACATATTGACCATGCTACAATCAAATATTTAATGAATAAACCTGATGTGAATGCTCGGATTATTAGATGGTTACTTTTATTACAACAATTTGATCTAACTATTGTTGATAAGCCTGGCAAGGAAAATGTTGTTGCAGATTTTTTGTCCATATTAACTTTTCCTGCAGGTGAGGAAGGAATGGTTGATGATCAGTTACCGGATGAACACTTATTTGCCATTTCAGTTCTCTCTCCATGGTTTGCTGACATAGAAAACTATTTGGTATTTGCACAGTTCCCACCGAACTTGTCCTCCAAAGAGAAAAGCAAGATTGTAAGGAAGAGCGCCCCGTTCACTTGGATTGGGGGAAACCTCTTCAAAGTAGGCTCGGATCAAATTTTGAGAAGATGTGTCAGGGAGAAGGAAGTCTTTGACACCCTTCTGACCTGTCATGATGAGCCTTGTGGAGGTCATTTTGCAGCAAAGTGGACAACATTGAAGGTGTTACACGCAGGTTATTATTGGCCCACTCTTCATCGAGATGTGAAAAGATATACTAGTTAGTGTGATTGGTGCCAAAGGATGGGAAAGCCTACTCCAAGGGATGAAATGCCTCTGTAGCCTCAAGTGAGTTTTGAGCCATTTGACAAATGGGGCATGGATTTCATTGAGCCTATTGTCCCTCCTTCCAAGCAAAAGAAGTATATCATTGTGTGCACTGACTATCTGACTAATTGGGCTAAAACCAAGGCAATCAAGGCAGCAACATAGAAGAAGGTGGCTGAGTTCTTAAGGGAGAGTGTATTCTACAAGTTTGGGTACCCTAGAGAACTGGTCACTGATCAAGGCAGCCAGTGTACCTCCAACATGATTGAATACTTGTTAAGCCAGCACAAGATTAAACATAGAACCTCCACTCCCTATCACCCACAAGCTAATGGACAAGTGGAGGGACCAATAGAGCACTGGAGGGCATTCTAACCAAAGTAGTTAGCAGTAGCAAAAAAGACTATGCAGATAGACTAGTTGAGGCCACCTGGGCCTATAATACCACCTAGAAGACCACCACTGGATTCACACCCTATGAGATGGTCTATGGGAAGAAGGCCCTATTGTCCATTGACTTTGAGTATAATACATTGAGGATGGCAGCTCAATTAGATCTAGATCTCAACAGTGCACAAAAAGAGAGATTGTTCTAGTTGAATGGTTTAGATGAGTTCAGAATGCAGGCCCTCCTACACACAAAGGTAACTCAAATTCAGAGGAAGATCTGGCATGATAAGAACATCAAGGATAAGCAATTTCAAGAAGGTGATTGGGCTTTGTTATATGATTCCAGATATAAATACTTTAAGGGCAAGTTAAGGACTAGATGGTTAGGGCCTTATGTTATAGAGAGATGTCATGATAATGGTTCAGTGCATATTAGAACCATAGATGCAGAGGTCATTCCTTTACTTGTTAATGGGCACAGATTGAAAGTTTACAAAAGGCCATTGTCAAAGCAAGAGTTCATATATGGTATCAACAAAACAATGATGGTGGTGGAGCAAGTCTCAGCTCTTGCCTCATCAAGTCACTGAGAAAAGAAAATAAGAAAATAAGGAGACTCAAGTGAAAACCTCCATGAGGCGCCTAAGTCCCACTATTGGGTTGAAAACCTCTTGAGGCGGCCCAATGGTGTAAAAAAAAAGAGAAATAAAAAGATCTCTAGGTGAAAACCTCTCTTGAGGTGCCCAGGGCAAGCAGCTAGGATGAAAACCTCTTGGAGGCGGACTAATTGCTTTCAAAAAAAAAAGAGAAAAGAGAAATATGAAAATGTTGTTTGCAGGTCAGCAAGAGGACGATCAGAGCAGCAATGGAGAATCAAAAGGAGCCTATTCAACTCATATTTTTATTTCTCCATTCATTTTTCTTCACCATTCATTTTTCTTCACCATTCCTTTCATTTTTTCACTCATTTGACTCAGTTTGCAAGGATTATGTGTTTTCTACAGGATTCCCTGTAAACCTACAGGAACCCCTAAAAACCTACAGGATGATCCTGTAGGAATTACAGTGGCTTGGGAATCCTAGAGGAAGTAACCCTAGGGCAAGGAAATGAGCTGCCCATATCAAATAAATAAATTTCTATATCACCATCTCATTACCATACCACTCGCTGCTTTGATCACCCCTGCATTCATCATTAAAAAATTAGTTTTCAAAAAAAATTACAGTTTTCAAGAAAAAGGCACAGAGAAAAAAGATGAGACAGAGAGCAAGGGGAACAACACTTGAAGGTTATTTTTCATTATTCACACACCCCTAGACCTCCTCTCTGTCCATGTTCATCATCCTCAGGTCCCAACAGTGGAATATGATTAAAATTTTTGAGGGAGAAGCAGCTATAGGACATCCTATAGGAAATCCTATAGCAGCCTATCCCACCAAACAAAAATCATAGGTTGCAGCAAGTTTCAAGCATGGAGATCCAAGGGCAAAAGAAGCTCCTCCAGAGCAGCAGCAACATCATCATCCTCAACACCAGGTACCTGCACATCAAGAAAATCATCAAAGGACAATATATATATATATATCTATATATATATATAAAGAAGAGAGGGAGAAATCACATGCAACCAACATACAACAAGCACCTCATTTCTTCAACAGACTGCAGCTGTTGGGTCCCTATAATACTAGTGATTACCCCATTACTATTGTATTTATACCCCTTATTTATATTGTTGTGCCCCCATTGCCCCCATATTGTTATTAATGTGCCCATAGAATCCCTCTATTGTTATTTTTGTGGCTTTATATTATTATTGTTAGGTCAGCTGGATTATATTGTGACTCCTTAGACTCCTATATATAGAAAGGAGGTTTTGTCATTTGAATCATCCAAGAATTGTTCATTTATGTAATGTAAAGGAGGTTGCCCCCTCGAAGAGGCTGAATTCTAAGGCGTTGATCTATCTTTTCTATCTTTTCTTGAGCTGGTTTCATAACATTTGGTATCAGAGCTTTGGATTCTAGGGTTTCGCTGCTCCAAACAGGTCATCGTGGAATTTTCGCTATAACGTTTTTTCTGTGACGTTTCAGAAGTCGCAAAAAAAACCCATTTGAGAAGAAATCGCGCTGAACCTTGGGTCCGAATTTCAGAGCTTTTCGCGTGATATTTTCGGAGATATGATCTGAGGAAGTTGGTCTTTTTGCAGACTCCTGAATTACATTCAAAACAGGTGACCTGGGGAAAATCGTCATAACTTTCTTTCTGAGCATCGGATTGAAATTTCATAAGAAGGTACAGAAAGAGGACGGACTGTAGTTTTCTTTTATATATTTTTCAGAATCAAAGGTTGAAACAGTGACACGTGGCACTTCGTACAAGTTCGCTCTACTGAACTAGTCTATAATCAGGTCACTGTGGGAGATTGTGCATAACTCTTTCTTGGAGAATCCAATTTGGATCAGACTAGTGGCATTGGAAAGAGGACATAGAAGGCTACTACAGGTCAAAATTTCAGAACTGGATGATTCGAAATTACAGAGATACATCAGATTCAATATCAGGCTTCTACAAAGAAAAAAAGGTGTGTAGTTTTTTTTTTAAATTTTTGCATAAGCTTGGTTTGAAGGAATTCAAAGGGCATAGTAAAGCATTATTATCGGTAACTGATGCCCCGAGGAAAGAAAATGCAAACACCTAGTAAGGAACCTGAAAGCTCTAGCATGACTCATGAAGAAGAGGAAGAAATGCTACATGATATATCAAAATTACAAGAACAAGTGCAACAAATGTCACGCTCACAAAAGCTAACAGATGCTAAGATAAATGGCGTGGAATCTAAGATAAAGGGCATGGAAGCTAAGATGGATGGCATGGAAGCTAAGGTGAATGGAATGGACGGTAAAATTGATGGCATGGATGATAAGATGGAAGAATTGAAGATAAATATGAATAAGTTGCTACAAGAAATGGTCACTAAGGGTGAAAGAAATGTTAATCATGATTCCATAGACTCTAATGTTGGAAAAGGTAGTAAAGGAAACTCATGATGAGAACAAAAGAAATGTTAATCATGATTCCATAGACTCTAATGTTGGATCGAAGACTCACCATGTTCCAAAAATCGATATGAGGAAGTTTGATGGCAAGGATCCCGCCACATGGATATTACAGATGGAGCAATTCTTCGATCTCAATAATGTGCAAAACACACAAAAGGTACGTATGGCAACTTTATATTTGGAACCAAATCAGTTTGTATGGTATCAATGGCTTTGTTCTCGTAAACAATTTATCACTTGGGCAATTTTTACGGAAGAATTGATAGCACATTATGAGGATACAAAAAGCAACACTTTTTTTAGCCAATTGATAAGTCTCAAACAAAAGGGTTCAATAATGGAGCACATTGAGGAGTTCCAAAAATTGAACATAAGGGTAAAAGATATTCCAGAGGAGCATAGGATTGATGTGTTCATAGGGTCTTTAAAGGATAATATCCAACATGATGTGCGCCTTTGGGAACCTGATTCATTAGAGAAGGCATTCAGGTTAGCAAGAAAAATGGAAAGCAAAATTATGGCAACTAGGAAGCATACCATTCACAACTATAAAGACGGAAGTGTTGTTGCCCATAGTCTTCCACAACCTACAAGGTTGACACCACAACAATTGGAAGAAAAAAGAGCAAAAGGGCTTTGTTACAATTGTGATAGCAAATACACAAAAGGTCATAAGTGTGCTGAGAAGAAATTATTCTACATAGATTGTGAAGAGGAAGAAGAAAAGGAGCAAGAAAGGTCAAAAGAAGAGGATATATTCCAGGAACAAAGCCTAGATGAAGAACAAATAAATCCGACCATATCTTGTAATGCATTGGCGGGAATTACCACTCCTCAAACCATCAAGATAGAAGGACAAATCAAGAAGAAAAAGGTAATAGTGTTGATTGATTCAGGAAGCACCCACAATTTTATTCATTGTAGGGTAGCAAAAGAATTGAATTGCTTCCTATATCCAGCACCAGAGTGTCAAGTGATGATTGCAAATGGAGGAACAATAAATTGTTCTGGAAAGTGCCATAATATCAAGCTATCCATGGGAGAATATGTATTGACTAGCCCAATGCTTTCCATTCCAATGGGAGGTGCTGATGTTGTACTAGGAGTCCAATGGCTACAATCCTTGGGTACAATAGCTTTTAATTTTCAAGAACTTTTCATGAAATTTTCTGTGGAAGGAAAGGAAGTTGAATTAAGGGGTATTGCAGGGAAACCAGGAAAGATAATCAGCTCTAATGGCATGACAAAGCTTCTAAAAAAGGAGCAAAGAGGTGTAATTGCACAATTATGTTCGCTAGATGTTTCCACATTGGAATCATCTATTTCTCCAGATCTCCAAAAAGTCCTGGACAATCATTCCAAGGTATTTGAGACTCCCAAAGGTCTCCCACCTATGCGTGATCATGATCATGCTATTCATCTGATTCCAGGAAGTGTTCCTCCAAACATCAGGCCGTACAGATATCCCTATGTCCAAAAAAGTGAAATTGAACGTATGGTTGCAGAAATGCTAGAGGCTGGTATAATTCAACCGAGTCAAAGTTCTTTCTCTGCTCCAGTAGTATTGGTGCACAAGAAGGATGGATCATGGCGCATGTGTCCGGATTATAGGGAGCTCAACAAGCTCACTATTAAAGATAAGTTCCCCATTCCTGTCATTGATGAATTACTGGATGAATTGCATGGATCAATTTACTTCACCAAGTTGGATCTTCGTTCAGGATATCATCAAATCAGAATGAAGATTGAAGACATTCCGAAAACGGCATTTAGAACTCATGAGGGTCATTATGAATTTTTGGTCATGCCTTTTGGCCTTACCAATGCACCTTCAACATTTCAAGGTTTGATGAATTCAATTTTCAAACCATTCCTTAGAAAATTTGTGTTAGTATTTTTTGATGATATACTAATCTACAACAAGTCTTGGAAGGATCATGTTGAACATGTTGACAGGGTGCTACAACTATTGGAGGAGAAACAATTATATGCAAAAAGATCCAAATGTTTCTTTGGAGTCCAGGAGGTGGAATATTTGGGTCATATTGTATCTCATGAAGGAGTTAAGGTAGACCCTAGCAAAATTAAAGCCATTAAGGAATGGAAAATCCCCACATCCATAAAGCATCTGCGAGGATTTCTTGGGTTGACAGGGTATTATCGCAAGTTTGTTAAGAATTATGGGAGAATAGCAGCACCTCTAACAACATTATTGAAGAAAGATGCATTTTCATGGACTCCGGAAGCAACAAAGGCCTTTGAACATCTTAAAGAGGCAATGTGCCAAGCACCGGTCTTAGCTACACCGGACTTCACAAAAACCTTTATTGTGGAATGTGATGCTTCAGGAAATGGAATTGGTGCTGTTCTAATGCAAGATGAAAGACCCATTGCTTTTGAAAGTCGTCCAATCAAGGGAAAGTTTTTAAGCAAAGCTATTTATGAGAAGGAAATGTTGGCAATACTCCATGCACTTAAGAAATGGCGACCCTACCTAATGGGAAGACACTTCAAGGTAAAAACGGATCATGATAGCCTTAAATACTTTTTAGAACAAAGATTATCCTCTGAAGAGCAACAAAAGTGGGTCACAAAGATGTTGGGTTATGACTTTGAAATCATCTACAAAAAAGGGAAGCAAAATGTGGTGGCAGATGCACTCTCAAGAAAGGATGAGGATGTGGAAGCATTGTTGTGCGCCATTTCTATTATCCAACCAGATTGGATAAATGAAGCAAGGGAGGAATGGAAGAATGACGAAGAAGTGTGGGCACTTATTCGAAAGCTACAACAAGATTCCAGTACGTCTGATACATTTAGCTGGAAAAATGATTCGTTATGGTACAAAGATCGCTTATACCTCTGTAAGAATTCCCAGCTAAAACAAAAGATTCTTATGGAATTGCACACTTCTCCCTTAGGAGGGCACTCAGGATTTTTAAAAACTTACCACAGGGTTAAGAAGGAATTTTTTTGGGATGGCCTTAAATCAGATATTCAAAAGTTTGTGGCGGAATGTTTGGTTTGCCAACAAAATAAAGTTGAAACAATTAAGACACCGGGTCTATTACAACCTTTATCCATTCCAAGCCAACGTTGGGAGGAGGTTTCAATGGATTTTATCACAGGTTTACCCAAGTCTGAGGGAAAGAGTGTCATCATGGTGGTAGTTGACAGACTTACCAAGTATGCACACTTTTGTGCATTATCACATCCATTTAAAGCCAGTACAGTTTCTACTGCATTTATGGAAACAATTCAAAAGCTACATGGAAACCCAAAGATTATTGTAAGTGACAGAGATCCCATTTTCACTGGAAATTTTTGGACAGAATTATTTTCTTGTCTTGGTACTCAGTTAGCTCATAGCTCATCTTATCATCCTCAATCTGATGGGCAAACTGAGATAGTAAACAAATGTTTGGAAGGATATCTTCGTTGCTTTGTATCTGATAAACAGACACAATGGGTCAAATGGTTGCCTCTGGCTGAATGGTGGTATAACACTTCCTTCCATACAGCAACAAAAATGACCCCATTTATGGCACTTTATGGGTATCAACCACCATCCATCACATCATATTTAAGAGAAAATTCTAAGGTTCAGGCAGTGGAACATCACATCGAACATCAACAACAAGTCCTCCAACTCTTAAAGGATAACCTCGTGTTGGCACAGAATAGAATGAAACAACAGGCAGATCAACATCGCAGTGAAAGAAGTTTTGATGTAGGTGATTGGGTATTCCTACGGCTACAACCATATAAGCAAATGTCCCTCAAGCAAGCTAAGAAGGATAATAAATTATCACCAAAGTATTATGGTCCGTACAAGGTGTTGCAAAAGATTGGTACTATGGCATACAAATTGGAGCTTCCTGCAGCTTCTCGATTGCACCCAGTTTTCCATGTTTCATGTTTAAAGAAGGTTATAGGCGACAAGCTCCCAGTTCAAACAATATTGCCAGAACTTGACGAGGAAGGAAAAATTATATTGGAACCGGAAGCAGTCACAGAAACAAGAACTCGACAGCTACGAAATCGATCAATTTCAGAGTATCTTATCAAGTGGAAGAACTTATCCGCTGAAGATTCCACATGGGAGGATGAGAATTTTATGCAGAAGTATCCAGAACTACTCAAGCGTTGAGGACAACACTTTTTTGAAGGAGAGGGGCATGTTGGGTCCCTATAATACTAGTGATTACCCCATTACTATTGTAGTTATACCCCTTATTTATATTGTTGTGCCCCCATTGCCCCCCATATTGTTATTAATGTGCCCATAGAATCCCTCTATTGTTATTTTTGTGGCTTTATATTATTATTGTTAGGTCGGCTGGATTATATTGTGACTCCTTAGACTCCTATATATAGAAAGGAGGTTTTGTCATTTGAATCATCCAAGAATTGTTCATTTATGTAATGTAAAGGAGGTTGCCCCCTCGAAGAGGCTGAATTCTAAGGCGTTGATCTATCTTTTCTATCTTTTCTTGAGCTGGTTTCATAACAGCAGCAAGGTATTATTACCACAGGTAAGTATCTCACTTCACTCTCTCATTTGCATAATGTAATCAAAAGATGTAAAGATTGTGAACAAGTTGGTTTATAAGCAAAAGGTGGCCAGTTAACTTGGCCATCTTCATTAAGTCAACGAGGACAAAACAATTAGTCCTCGCACACGTGGCAACAGTCAAGTCAAAGAAAAGGAGGATGAGGTTAAAAGCAATTAAGACTATGGATGCCCGAAGTGGGAATTGATTACGAGGTGAGGGAAATGATGATGCGCTAGTGGGGACCAACGGTCCAAAAATAGAAATTCGTACCTCGGCTGCCAACATACCACCTCACTCACCTCGACCATAAGAGGAAATAAACGTTGATCTCCATGCATTCATGCATTCATCTTCTCGAGGCTCACTCTAGCAAAGTCGCTCTCGGCCCTCAAGCAACCTACCGGAGAGGGAAACTTCATTTTTTTTCTGCACAGGACCTCCTACAGGAAATCCTATAGGATCCCACATGAATCCTACAGGACGCAGAGGCAATACTACAGGAAACTCTGCTAAACCTACATGAAACTCAAAAATTGGATCAGGAAGGGAGTATGCAACAAGAACCAAAGAAAGAGGACCCAGAGCTAAGGGAACATAGTCCTCAACCTAACCTTGACTCGTACTACAGATTTATTGAAGGGGGCAGAGTCATTTCACAAAAATTTTCCATTCCATTATTCTTTGAGCTTGAAAAAGAAAGAGCCAGAACACATATATGGATGCAGATTGCCAAATCCAAGGGAGTAGAGGACATAGGTCACATGGAGGAAAATCTCAAAGAGATGGGCAGAGAACTAATGTTAAAATTGGAAACTAGGGAAAAAATTCATGTGGGTCATCTTATTCATGGCTGATAATATTTTTATTAGATTCCTCTCGTCAAGAGGTGTAGGATTGATATAAAGATCATCCGATTCCAATAAGTATTCATGGAGATATGAATTTATTTTGATTATGGAATTATTATCAAGCCGACCTACAACTCATGTAGGCTCAGAAGCCCAACAGTCGCATCTATTCCAACATCAACATTCTGTATAAATACAGGATGACTTTTCCTCATTTGCACTCACTCATCTCATCACATCTCTCTCTCTCTACTGCACAAAAAAGAGTCTCTTCTCTACTGCGCAAAAAAGGGTCTCTCTCTCACACGTGAAGTTGGAAGTTGTTGAACCTGAAGTTGCAACTGCAGATCCAAAGTTTGACCAACGTTGACCATCAGATCTCCTTCTTAGAAATACGCTATAGGTCCATTTGGATCTTCTATTAAAGCCACAACTTTTGGTTGTGGAATTAAGTCAATCTGACAGACGGTTTGCAAGATATCGACTACCCTAGTTTGAAGGAAGCTGCTGAAACTGAAGCCGCAACTATAGAATAAAGTTTAACCTGCGTGGACTAGAATATCTCCTCATCTAAACTATGCTATAGGTTCATCTGAACCTCCTCTGAAAGCTGCAAATTTTGGTGGTGGAATCAAGTCAATCCGACGGACGGTTTGCAAGATATAGACTGCCCTAGTTTGAAGGAAGCTGCTGAAATTGAAGCTGCAACTGCAGAAGTAAAGTATGACCTGCGTGGACTAGAAGATCTCCTCATCTGAACTGCATTGTAGGTTCATCTAAACCTCCTCTGGAAGCCACAACTTTTGGTGGTGGAATCATGCTAATCCGACGGTCGGTTTGTGAGATATCATCTGCCCTAGTTTGATGATGAAGTCGCTAATGCTGATGCTGCTGATCTAGGTTTTGCTACTGCTGATATAAATCAGATTTATTGTACTATTTCTCTCTATTGAATTATTGAAGATAAAAGAAGATTTGATCAAAGGGTTTCCCCCACACATTGTGGGGTTTGTCCCTGGCTAGCCGCCACATCTTGTGTCTCTTGTCTTGGCTTGTTTTCTGTCGATCGCTTAATGTTCTATCTACACTTTACTTTATGTACATGTGATTGCTAATCTATGGAATATAATAAGAAAAATAAGTAAATTGTTATAAGCATAGAACATACCATAACTTAACATGGTATCCAAGCTAAGGTGAAGACAAAGCCCGAGCAAGAGCAAGAGCAATCACCGAAGAGAAGATTGGCAAGACTATCCTAAAAGAACGATGGGGTCCTCTACACTCTTTCCTGTCGAAGACAAGCTCCATGAGAAAGCTGACTATCACGGATGGAAGATGTCTATCGATCTAACCCTTGAGGATCAAGGAGTGTTGGATCATGTGAGAGGCAATATTTTCGAGCCTCCATCAAATGCACCTCCTGCTGCTAGGAACAAATGAAAGAATGGAGAAATTAAAGAAAATAAGATCATCCGGGACTCTATCGACAAGCACTTGGTGGCCTAAATCTTTGAACTGGACACCTCCAAGGAAATCTACGATAGACTAGTGATTTTATTTAAAGTTAATGATGCAAATCAAGTTTCGTTTCTTAGAAATAAGCTAAGGGAAATTAAGAAGGGTAAATATGAGAGTATGCAAGCATACTTCTTAAGAATCATCGAGATCAAGAACGATCTCCTATCTATTGGGGAAACTATTACTAATAGGGAAATGGCACTCACAACTCTTGGAGGATTACCATCCGAATGGTACATGTTCAGAACTACTCTTCTGAACAATAATGTAATTCCTGGTTTCGAGGAATTAATGGCTAGATGCATTCAAGAAGAAACAAGGGTAGAAGAGCAAGAAATGCCCATGCCTAAAGGTCCTCTTGCTGCCTTTTCTTCTCATGCTAAGAAAAGAAATAATTTCGGGACTAAATCAAAAGGAAAGGTTGGACCTAAGGGTGGAAGAAAAGGACGATGATCAAAATCCCTCTGATGGCAATCAAAAGAATGAAAAATTCAATAGCAAAGGTAAGAGGAGAGCTGGGAATCAAGGAAGAGGACAAGCATTCAAGAAGGCTAGAAATTCCAACATGTATTAAATGCACCTGACCTAAAAAAGAACCTGGTGTCGATCTCGGCAATGGAAGACAAAGGCTACAAGGTAACCTTCAGTGATGGCAAGGTACGTATATGGAAAAATAATGTTAAAGATGCCTTTACTCTTGGGTTTTGTGTTGATTCATTATATCAGGTTGATGGAAGTCCGCTAGGTGTCATATCTTATGACACATCTCTTCAGTCTGAACTTTGGCATCAGAGGTTTGCCCACCTTCATTATAAAGCTCTACCCGGTGTAAGACAAATGGTGACAGGGATGCCCGAATTCCGAGTAGAGAAAGAAGGTGTATGTCTAGGATGTTCCGAAGGAAAGCTTAAAAGGGGACCATTCCCCTCAAGCCAAAGCAAGACCTCTGATATATTACAGTTGGTTCACTCAGGCATATCTGAGGCTGGCACTAAGAGGGAGACTACTACACCACATACTCCTGAGCATAATGGTGTGGCGGAAAGGAAGAACCATATGATTGTGGAGATGTCTCTATGGGTAGATGATGTAACAATGCCTGATGTGGAGGAACCCATGGATCTTATTTATCCACTTGAGCCTCCCTCTTCTAGGAAGAGGCCTTCATGGCTTAGGGGGATACTTGATGATGCTGAAGGACATACTGCACCCTGAGGAACCTTCCGTGAAAGTAAGAAACCTAGCAAGTATCAGGGACACCTGACCATCATGAGCACGATCATACAAAATGAGCCTCCATCATTCTCAGATGTCGTCAAGCATCAAGTATGGAAGGATGCTATGACCAAAGAATATGAGTCTACTATAGAGAATAATGTCTGGGAAGTAGTTCCCAGACCCCAGGACAAGACAATTGTTACTTCAAAATGGCTTTACAAGATAAAGATGTAGTAGATGGAAGTACGGAAAAGTATAAGGCTCATTTTTTTGCTCGTGGTTTCTCCCAGAAGGAAGGTATAGACTATGATGTGATATTTGCAACTGTTGCCAGATATATGACCATCCGCTTGATCATAGCCCTTGTGCTTCACAAGGATGCAACCTACATCAGATGGATGTCAAGACGTCGTTCTTGCACGGTTCGATTAAAGAAGAGGTCTACGTGGAGCAACCCGAAGGATTTGAGATTTACGATCGAAAATCTCATGTATGCAGGTTGAAGAAGGCTCTCTATGGGTTGAAGTAAGCACATTGAGCATGGTATGAGAGGATCGATAGCTACTTGATGAATCTAGGATTCACTAGGAGTGAAGCCGATCCTAACCTTTACTTTAAGGTTGAAGATGACAAACCTCTCAGACTAGTGCTATACGTGGATTACCTCTTTCTAACAGGTGCATACCCTCTCATTCACAAAAGTAAGAGGGAGTTGGCTTCTGAATTTGAAATGAAGGACCAAGGACTTGAAGTGTGGCAGAAGCCAAGGGAAATTTTCCTATCTCAAGGAAAATATGTGGTGAAGATTCTGAAAAGATTTGGTATGGTGGACTGCAAGCCTGTGACTCGAGGATCTTAACTTTCAGAAGTTATATGGTAGTGATGTCAAACCAGATTTGGGAAATGCCTCTGAGTTTCAAAAACTCATTCGCGTTGATGTTCTTGGTGAACCTCCGTCTGAACATATGTTTTGCAGTTAGCATTGTGATTTCTTATTTGGTTGAGCCTCACTAGATTGATGCCAAGAATATTCTGAGATATCTTCGTGGCACAATTACTAATGGGTTAAGATACACTTCCGGAGATGTGAGACTACTTGGATATACTGATGTTGATTGGGCAGGCAGTGTGGTGGACCGTAAGATCACTTTTCGGTGTTGTTTCACCTTGGGATCTGCTTCGATATCCTGGTTGAGCAGGAAGCAGAAGTCGGTGGCCTTGAGCACTGGCGAAGTAGAGTATATTGCTACTAGCATGGCCTCCTGTGAGGCAATCTGGTTGGGAAAGCTCTTCAATGAGCTGTTTGGATTTACATTGGATCCCACTGTGATTCTCTGTAACAACCAGAGGTGGGATTCGATTATTGAGGAATCCCATATTCGTCGATTTCTCCAGCAGATAGACATCATCTGGGATATGGTAATTCGATGAGCAAGGAGGCTCCATCACATTAAGATGATGTACAGGTCGATACACCTTGTCAAAGCCCCGAGGAAAGATCTAATATGTGATTTTCACAAACGACTTGGAGTCATCAAGAAACCCTTGTACACGGGTCCTGCATGTTGCATACATTGATCTCTGGGAGCTCTGAGGGCTTGTGGTTCTTACTGGAGCAACATACGACCACAGGTTGACTCACCCTCCCCTAGTGGTGCGCACTGGAACAAGATGATTCGCTCTCTTGTGGGACAAGATGATTCACTCTCTTGTGGAATAGGATGATTTTCTCTCCTGTGTAGCAGGATGATTAGTTCTCCTGTGAGGCCTAGATTGATGTGTTCTCCATGGCGATTGTAGCAGGATTGATGTGTTCTCCATGGTGGCCTAGATTGATAAGTTCTCCATGGCGATTGTAGCAAGATTGATGTGTTCTCTTGTGAGGACAGGATTGATTAGTTCTCCTGTCGAGGCATCCTACCCATGCAGTCTGGGACTCATGGGAAGTACCTCTCATCTGATCAATGAGCAGGGAAATGAAGTTAGGGACCATAGTAGTACCGATGGACGCATCGTTGTATCTACCATACTCCCTATGCTAGGATGACCTCCATTGATCTAGGATCAATGATACTATTCTGGGACTAGTGGTAGGAGTTGTACCATACTATGACACTAACTTTGGGTTGGTTGAGACTCGTCTGGGACCAGTGGTACATACTCTAAGACTGACTTCGTGTTAGTGCAGTACTAGTCTGGGACTAGTGAGAGTGGTACATACTATGACGTTGACTTTGGGTCGGTTGAGACTGGTCTGGGACCAGTGGTACACTCTCTAAGACTGCGATACTGGTCTGGGACCAGTGGTAGGAGTGGTATTTACTATGAAGCTAACTTCGGGTCGGTTGAGACTGGTTTGGGACCAGTGGTATGCACTCTGAGACTGACTTTGAGTCAGTGGAGGATGATATTGGTCTAGGACTAGTGGAGTTGTACTCACTATGATGATGACTTCGGGTTGGTTAAGACCGGTCTGGGACCAGTGGTACATACTCTAAGACTGAATTTGAGCCAGTATGATACATCCTCGATCATTTATTCTTCTTCATAATTCGGACAAAAGCGGAGCATAACAGAACAATACAAGAGCAGAGCAGAATAGAGCATAACAATACATATCAGTACAGGGCAGAACAAGTAGAATAGAGTAGAGCAGGGCAAAGGTTAGGTTGTACAGGGCAGTGCATTTGATGGATGAATAGTAATGACCAATAGACAGATTGCAGATGAAGTTCTCCCTAATTGAGAGGGAGTGTTAAAATTGGAAACTAGGGAAAAACTTCATGTGGGTCATCTTATTCATGGTTGATAATATTTTTATTAGATTCCTCTCATCGAGAGGTGTATGATTGATATAAAGATCATCTGATTCCAATAAGTATTAATGGAGATATGAATTTATTTTGATTGTCGAATTATTATCAAGCTGACCTACAACTCATGTAGGCTCAAAAGCCCAACAATCGCATCTATTCAAACATCAACGTTGTGTATAAATATAGGAGGACTTTTCCTCATTTGCACTCACACATCTCATCACATCTCTCTCTCTCTACTACGTAGAAAACATCTCTTCTTTACTGCGCAAAAAAGGGTCTCTCTCTCACACATGTGAAGCCGGAAGTTGTTGAACTTGAAGCTGCAATTGCAGATCCAAAGTTTGACCAGCATTGACCATCAGATCTCCTTCTGAGAACTGTGTTGTAGGTCCATCTAGATCTTCTCTGAAAGCCACAACTTTTGGTGGTGGAATCAAGTCAATCCGACGGACGGTTTGTAGGATATCGATTGCCCTAGTTTGAAGGAAGCTGTTGAAACTGAAGTTGCAACTGCAGAAGTAAAGTTTGACCTGCATAGACTAGAAGATCTCCTCATCTGAACTACACTGTAGGTTCATCTGAACCTCCTCTGAAAGCTGCAACTTTTGGTGGTGGAATCAAGTCAATCCGACGGACAGTTTGCAAGATATAGATTGCCCTAGTTTGAAGGAAGCTGCTGAAACTAAAGATGCAACTGCAGAAGTAGAGTTTGACTTGCGTGGACTAGAAGATCTCCTCATCTGAACTGCGTTGTAGGTTCATCTGAACCTCCTCTGGAAGCTGCAACTTTTGGTGGTGGAATTGTGTCGATCCGACGGTCAGTTTGTGAGATATCATCTGCCCTAGTTTGATGATGAAGCCGCTAATGTTGATGCTGCTGATCTAGGTTTTGCTACTACTGATATAAATCAGATTTATTGTACTATTTCTCTCTGTTGAATTATTGAAGATAAAAGAAGATTTGATCAAAGGGTTTCCCCACACATTGTGGGGTTTGTCCCTGGATAGCCGCCACATCTTGTGTCTCTTATCTTGGCTTGTTTTCTGTCGATTGTTTAATGTTCTATCTGCACTTTACTTTATGTACATGTGATTGCTAATCTGTGGAATATAATAAGAAAAAGAAGTAAATTGTTATAAGCATAGAACATACCATAACTTAACAACTAAGCAGCCTGAGGGACATAGAAGCTATAATGAAAATTCAATTGGACGCAGAAAATGCATGGTCGAAAGGACAACTGCAAGAAAAAGAGAATCAATTGGCAACCATGGCTAGTCTATCTTTAGAGGCAATCTAGTGCAGGATGCCAGCTAAGTCCTATGCATTATACCTTAGGGAACAGTGGCTGCAATTCCAAATCAAGACCCTAGCACAGAGAGGCACTATGCCATTTCAGGATTATAGACAGTTCATTGATCTTTGTGATCAAAGCACATTGGAGGATAGGGATAAGATGTTTGAGTTCTACTTGCATAACACGGCCTTGACATATCTGAATGTATGGGACCCTACTGCAAAACTTGGGGATTTACAGTTAATGGCCTTAGAATCTTGGACGAACCATGAGGAAGCAAGGGCTGAAGAAATGAAGAAGATATTGGCAAGGGAACAAACAAAGCCTCTCATGATAAGAGCTAAGCAGTCAAATCCAATGGCTATCATCGGCACACATAATTTAATTGCAAATGACCCTCAACTTGCACCCAGGTATCTTGTTGCCCAAGAGCAAACAATTACACATTTTGAGGATATGTTCAGGTTGTTAGGGGATGACAGCATGCAAGCTTGCCAAAGGAGATGGAATACTCTGCCATATAGTTTGAAAATCAAACAGTACCATTCTCCTCAAAGAATAAGAGAAGCACTGAACAGGACACCCATGTACAAGCAAACCATCCAAAGAATCAAATTCAATTGGATTGGCTTGAGACTCAGTCCACCACTGCTCTTGGGGATGTTAGAAGGAAGGAAGGAGGAGGAAGAAAGAAAGCAGTGGAAGGAGATAGAAAGGAAGGCAAGATTCTATGCACAAGAAGAAGAAGCCACAATAGAAGCATGGGATGTCAGGGAGGCCACCCGGGTTATGAAAGATATGGATATTGACTGAGTTGCCTAAAGGATGAGCAACACTTACAGTAGGGGGTGATGATTAGGCTCATCATTAGGTAACTATATGGACCTTAATTCACCTCCTAGCTTAGTCAAATCAACTCTTCTCGCAATTTATTACATATTTTGATAATATTTTGTTTAATGAGATGAGTCAAAATGAGATATTATGCCTAGTGGACTAATGTGCATTGAATGTAGGTTTGTGAGAGAAAATCAGGGAATTTTGGCAAGATTAAAGGCTAAAATTTGAATGGGACAAGGAAGAGAGATTGTAGGAGGTAAATCCTCCTCATTTACTCCTCCCTCATTCGAATATTCCTCCATCAATCACACTAGCTCGGAGTACAAGCAGCCAAGTCATGAAGATCAAAAGGCAGTCAAGCAAGTGACACTCAAAGAGTTAGTTTATCTCGAGTTTGGGAACCGAGCCTCCCTATATTTAAGGAAGTCGTTGAGTTGTATAAATAAAGAGGCTTAGAGCCTCATTAGGATTCAATTTTTTGTTGTAAAAACACTAGTTATTTTTGAGCTCCAGACTTGTGGAAGACATTGCTATGTAATTTTCTGTTTTGATAATGAGAATGAGCTTTTTCTTGATCCAGTACTGAGTTAACTCAGAGGGCTGAAGCTCTTGGGTTAAGGCCCAACCCTAGCAACAAAGACTCCTCTTCTTGTATCTGTATGCTTAGATTAATTTCATAGCTTCATGGTTGAGTTGTCCTTGGAAGTATTTCATTGCAAGTAGTGTAGATTTGATTAGTTTGTTTATTAGTTTGCTTCCATTTGTGCTTTACTTCAGCAGTAGGTTAGAAGGGATAAAAGGAGCATCAAAAAGCTGTCAGTAGGTGTCTTGGCCTCACCTCTTCCTTCAGGGATCATGATTTGAGGAAAGGACCCCTATGCAGCCCCAAAAAGACAGAATTCTACTTTCTCATAGAATTTGGAGTTTATTGTACTTGAACCAACATTTGATCAGTTTGCAAGTGTAGGATTTAATTACCATTTCTTCCATCTTCAGTCTTATAGTAGATCTCATCAATGATTTCATCTTGTTCTACAAATTTTCCTCATGCATGAAGTAGACAACTAGCTCATTAAACTCTGTTTTTCTAGCTTATTGAAATTCTTCTTGTTTACATGATTTTTGGGCAAATATCAGTGTTTGATGCAATGCAGGTGTTTCAGAAGCAAAGAGAGATCTCATAGTCAGCAACCTCCTCCCAACTTCATCTATCCATGATCATTCCTGGCTTTCACTAAGACCCTCATCAATTTCATCATTTTTCAAGGAAACTTCTCCAAGCATGTTGAGCAAATCCAACCATCTCCCAACCTTGGTTTTGAGTTCTAAATGATCCTATGCATTTTCTCACTCCATTCCACCCACCAACCACCTTCCCTAAGCCTTCCATCACCTTCATCACCCATTGTTTTGCTCTCGGCTGTATCCTGTAGAAATACAGGGAATCTTGTAGGTTTCTAGGACATCTTGTAGGTTTTCCTATATCGGTCTGTTTTGAGGCTGAATTGAGGAAAAACCTTTAGGATGCCGCACAAGGTCACCTAAGGGTCTCCCAAACCTTCCAACCATCCTCCAGCATCCCTAAGCCACCTGCCACATCACCAAAAGAGATTAGCTTTCACACTTCTCCAAAAAAAGGGAAAGAGACAAAAAGAGAAAAATGAATTTGTTGTAGCCATTTACATGCACAGTAGTAGAATGTTGATGCTTTGACTTTACATGCTTAAGATAGTTGAATTTCATACATGTTAATCTAGCATTCTTTCTGAAACATAGTCTCTTAGTAGTTAGGTAGGAAATGATGTGTTTTAGCATTGGATTTCAGTATTTTTCCTTACTGCAGTAGACAAGCTTTCCCTTAGAGTAGATTTCTCTTTCCCTCATCAGTAATCAAGCTTCTTCTGAATCCATAGAAGTCTGGCTTGAAAAAACCTAGTGGTCTCTCTCCAGCTGAACAGTGACAAAAGGCAGAACCATCACTTTTACTTGTGTATATTGCACTGTCACCTCCAAGTTTGTACGAACCCCGGGTTGATAAAGTAAAGTTGTTCACCCCAGGAGTTGCATCATTCTTTCTACAATACTAGTGCTCATCAACAACCATTATCCTAGATTTTATTTGAGACCAATGAGAGAACTAATGCTCACTTGCAATATGACAATCTAAACAAGGAACGTGCTGAAAATTTCGATGTCTTGATGCACAGGTGTAGAGTATGGTTTTTGGAATTCTTTCAATAAGACTTAAGCTTATAATGAGGTCATCAGTACCCTCAATCTTGGATCTCTTTTATGCACAGGTGTATCTTCTTTCAACAGTGCTTTCATCTCCCTTTGAAAAGGTGAAAATGGCAAACGTTTTAGGGCTTCCAAAACAAACTCATGCACATGCATTTCAACTTGAGACTATGATCACTCAAAACTTGTCCAAAACAAAGGCTTGATAGAAAAATTTAGGACCCTTTCATATGCAGGTGAAATTTATATGTCTCAATACTCTTGTAACAATAATAATGCTCAAAATGAAACTCGGTCATCAATTTCTATGCATAGGTGTAGAGAGAGGATTTCGGTCCTCTTCAAATAAAAAACAATGACTTTCTTCTAGGATTTAAAATAAAGGTTTATGCTCATAATACTTTAATAACACTTAGAACATTTTGAGGAATATTTAACATCTTTCCAAGATGATAGATAATAAGAAGACCTTATGATGTCTTGTCTTGACTACAATAACATGCAATTTTCAAGACTTCAGATCTTGTAAAATTACCTCATAACTTTGCTTACTTTGTCAAGATGCTTGGCATTCCTTGAGCTCCTCAAATAGCCTTTCGATCCATCGAGATCATATTCCTTAAGCTCTACCTCTTCTTGAGTAAGTATGAGGTTATGTCATAGAGAAGAGGGCTAGTAGAATGAGCCCATAACTTCGATTTCTTGTTTGATAGGTTCGGGTCCAGGTAGAGGATGTCTTCTAGTTATTCGATCATCAAGAAAAGTTCTTATACCCCTCCAAAACCCCTTGATCCTTTCTGTGTATGCTATTGACCTTATCTCTACAATTAGGGCCAAAAATTATTCCCAGATTTTTTTCTTCTTGCCTTCACAAATTTAGACTAGGGAATTCACTCTTCTTGAGATGAGATGGTGCCAAGTTGATCTTCTTTTCTTCCCTCACTTCAAAACTTGGCTCTGCTACCATGTTGAGAAATTTAGGGCAAAGAGTTAGGTTAAATATTAACTTGATTTCTCTTTAATATTTGACACTTTCTTGAGATTTAGATCCTTCCATGGCTTTGGTTACAGATTAATGTGATGGGTCAATCATAGATTTATATCCCAATACAATCATCACGTATTCACAGGTTGATCCATCTTGGCTAGCACAAATAGGCTAGTAGATAATCACTTTGGTCCATACAAATAGAGAGACAGGTAGGGTTAGGCTATACGCTAGGGACGTGCTATCCCACTTGGGCTTGATAATCCCTATTCAGTAACCCTAATTACAAGTGTTGGAAATACTGGGGGGGGTGAATCAATATTCCTTTCCAATTGTTATTTTTACCAGTTAAATCATTTATATTTAGAACACAAAATGAACAATAGGAATAAATGCTTTTATTAATATAATCTTTACAATGAATCAAGTACAATGTATAATATAGGGCTCCAACCCTAGATGAAGACACTGATCTTCAAACTTCCAGGCTCCAACCTGTTGCCAAGCACCAACTTGGAATTTTTGTGAGGCTCCAACCTCTAGGGCACCAACCCTGTCTTTTCAAGGCACCAACCTTGGGTTTAGGAGCACCAACTCCAAGGACACCAATCCTTCCAATTCTGAGGCACCAACCTCAAGGGATCCAACCCTATCTTGTTAAGGCTCCAACCTTGGATTTAGGAGCACCAACTCCAAGGACACCAATCCTTCCAATTCTGAGGCACCAACCCCAAGGCTCTGACCCTATCTTGTCAAGGCTCCAACCTTGGATTTAGGAGCACCAACTCCAAGGAAACCAATCCTTCCAATTCTGAGGCACCAACCCCAAGGGATCTGACCCTATCTTTTTCTTTGTCAAGAAATGTTTTGACTGTATTACACTGCTCTCAGAATCTTCTTCACTGTGTTCTATCAATCTACAACTTCACTGCTACATCAATGACAACCTGTCTTCATATGAAGGAGTCTTCACAATTCTTCATATTGCCCAAACAGAGTCTGCAAAGTCACCTCATGATGATTTCAAATAGCCATCATGATCTACAATAGTCTTCATACAACTTCAATGTGTCTACAATGAACTGTACTAAGTTTTGTACGCAAACAATTCTCTGTTTCAACCCTCTATTCTAACTGTCGTGGTAACTGCTTCAGGAGTACTTTAGAGGTGTGAACGTCATGGCTTCACGTTGTGCATTCAATTAGAAACAATCATGTCTATGCAATCCTTGTAACAGATCGCGGGTTGTGCTTTAACAGATTCATCATAGGTCCGATCCTTTTAATGAATAACCCAGTCTTCTTCCGCTAGACCTTCAACTTTCTTCTTCTTCCGCTGGACTTTCGACTTCTGTCTTCGACCTTCGGCTCTCTCTGTTTCTTCAAGTTCACGAGTTGTGAACTGTCGATTCTTCTGTGTGCCCAATGCCGAGATCGATACTTAAGGTGAGGTATTATAATTTGTATTTATACGGGTTTCCCTAATACCCAAAAGACACGTTCATTTGGAAGGAGAGGCCGACTTATGGATATCCATCCAATTACTCATAAACTTGTTTTATTTACGGAAAATTTCATAGGAGAGACCGTACCCAATGAGGTCCCACATCCACGTCATCAATCGCAATCGCAACTTTCGGAGGTCCCGCAATCGCAACCTTTAACATTACCGATGTAACATAGCCGATATTCATACTGTCGATGAAGCAGACACGATATAATATTAAACAGTCATCAATAGATCCATCAGGTCCATAGCTCCATTGCAATCGGCGGTCTGTCGGGTCCACAAGTCTTATCGCAATCGGTGGTCCGATGGTGACAACCCTTTATGATTTGTGTAACTTCCGATACCCGCAGTTTTAGTGTGACATTCCTTTAAGACTTGCAATGCGAAGGTTCTAATACAGCGGATACGAAATTACAATAGGGTGTGTTATAATGGAGCAATCGGGTCCGCAACTCAAATCGTAATTGGATATTTCAATGTGACAAGGCTTTAAAAACTTGCGGTATGGTAGATGTGATATTTCTTTAGGGTGTGTTGTAATAGGACCATTGGTTCCACAACTTATATCGCAATCAGGGATTTCAGTGTAACAAAGCTTCAATACTTGGGACACAACGGATGCGATATTGTATTCAGGCGTGTTGTATTTGAGTGATCGAGTTCGCAATGCATATCGCAATCGAGGGTTTTGAGCGATGTTACATAACTTAATATAATGGAATCGTCGATAAAGTTCCTCCGATATAAATTCTCTGATGCAGTGTTATTACATGGTTTTATTCTTGGGTTCTTGCTCCTGTGACTTCTCTTCACTCTTTTGAAGAACTCTTCCAATAGCTCTTCTTTGACTGCTCTTGTTCTTGACTTTCAATGGCTTTCCTTCTTGGGTCTACTGCTTCTATGATATATATATATATATATATATATATATATATATATATATATTCAATCCACTTGGCTCCTCCATCTCATCATATCATGATATATCAATATTTCATCACTATGAGCATTGTGATCAATGGGCATCAATAGGCAACTTCATGTATTAAAGAATTTTCCATCACAAACTGTTGGACACCTAATCCTAAGTGGGTTAGTGTGGAAGTCGAATGGAAAAAGGAGTCCAAGAGACCTTCGGATTTGAAACCCAAGAGTCACATATTTGTATTATAAATGTACATCTCCTGTTAATAAAAAAATGTACTCACTGATTTATCTTTCCTAGTCTTTGCTGTCCATGTGAGTTTAACATGGTATCAAAGCGGGCGTATTCCTGCCCTGCATAATTAATGTGAGCCATTTGTCTTATGGCCTTTCTGTGCAGTCATTTCTGCCATCAATTCTGCATCTCAGGGATATTTTATTCTTCAGCTAAATGTTAGCTGCTCCTGACATTGCCAGCACTGTCCAGCGCTGTCCAAACGGTTCTGAGATGCCTGTCTGTCAATTTTATTGACTGCGCCCTTTGTCATATGCGTTTTTAAGCAAACAACGCTGTGGTAGGAGCGCTGGTATAACAACATTGTGATTATTCTCTGACACGTCTTGAAATAGGAAAATACCCTGCCTAGTTAACACTACACATAACGCTCCTCGTCCTATGCATCGAATGCCATTTCCTCTGCCATTATTCTCTATCCGACGCTGCTGCCGTGAGCGTGGAGACCAAGGTGAGCGTGGACTAGGTTGAAAGTTGTGGAGTATTGAATGTTGGTGTGCTCAGGATTGATTGTCGAATTCTCAAAAGAAGGTAATATCGCTCCTCCTACGAGTGTGGGTTACACATTGTTGGCTTGACTGTGTTTGGAAAATCTCATGTTTTAGCATCAAACCGACATTGTTTTGGCATTGTGGCTTCAAACCACCATACCACTCATCATGGTTCCGACGAACAGTTACTCCCATTATACAGTGCTAGACCTCCATTTACTATGTTACCACTGCCATACGTAGTCCTCGCATTCGGCCTCCATACCCGGTTCTCAAATACCACCATACCTTCTCCACTGCAAGTGACTCTTGGCATTCCTCGATTCCATTTTTTGAAGTTAGCGCAATTCTTCTCAGCATAGTTCCTCTCTGCGTAGCTTCTCGACATGAATGCGTAGAATTTGAGGGCGAGCATTAAACTATGGTACAAGTCGGAAGAGCTTCGTAATCTTTTTCACTTGTTGAGGGTTTCAAACCTGTTCCGCCATGCTGCGTTGTGCCATTGGTGAACGAAGAGCCGAGCTTGCGTGATTCACTAATACAGTGAAGGTTTAATTGAATTGGCAGGAGGAGACTATGTTTTGTAAATGTGAAACCCCTGCACTAAGTGGAATTGGAGTTTAAAGGATATTTTCTTATAGTTTCATGGCCCGAGAGGTGTTATTATGGCTACTTTCCTTCATAATCATCATTGCGCTGCTCGTATACCAACTGATATGCTTATCAGACTTGGCGTTTTGACTACATCAATCCTTATAATTCGATAGCCAAAATAAATAGGCTTGCTTGTGTAGAGGGTAATGATGATGTTGTCGACACGGGGATACTTTGAGTTGCACCATTTATGTTTCAGATAAATAATTGACCCTTGGTAGTTTGGTAGATCTGAAGACGTCTCATTTTTGGTGGACTGTTTTAGTAAAATTTTATGTTGTAATTGGATGTTTCAAGTTTCAGTGAAAGTGTTGGAGGAGGAGCAACAATCGGGAGCATCAGCTCTAGCTGTCGCAAGGCCATCAGCGATCATCATATGCCTATAATGTGAAGTTGAGTGCTTGTTCTTCCGTCGTCCTGCACCTACAGGAACATCTCTCATTGTTCTTCCAACTGATAAGATGGATTGATCTATATTAAATGTATCTGTTTTGTACCTGTCTAGCATCAAATTGTTGTCTATGCATTGTTCAGCACCAATAACTTTGCGGGAATAGAAACGCCGGAATCTACTTTAGTCAAATAGAAAGCGCCAGGCCGCAGCAAACTGAGCTGAGAAGTTGAAACGAAGTCCTTTGCTCCGTACAGAGTTTCCATCCGCTTCAAGTTTTCCACGAAATCTTCAGAAAGAAACTCGTTACGAGAATCAAGTTTGTCTATGCATTGTTCAAATTTTATATGTGTTCAAATTTTTATATGTGCCTAACATTTGAATCGCCTCAAATCAAAGTTGTTGGATGACGCGGAATACGTAATTGTTTATGTATATATAAACATGAACAAATGAGCAAATCAAAAGTGCGGCCATGGATCATCAATATACTATGTATGTCAAGTCAGATCTCAACCAATAACTGTAAATAATCTGGCAGCAGAAAGCCTTGTGTGTCGCATATTTACCCGAAAATGCCACGGACTTCTCACAAATCCGAACAGGACAACACCAAGAATATTTCTTGCATTATTTGATTAATTTCCAGCTATTCTATATGAAAAGTTTGCCATGATATGCATTTCTATTTGCATCAAATGGAAAGTTCCTATAGCAGGTTGTTAGCATAATTCAGTGATCGAGATTGGTCATATGGTTGATGAACTTCAAAAATAGTATAGTCCCATAAACATTGAGAGAACCGCGTATATATATAACCTGACTTCACTGTGCCAGGATTTTTGAGATCAGTGCCGTATACATCCACTCAGGGCTCGATGAATTCTATAACGTATATAATGCTCAAAAGATGCACAATCTAATCTGGGGTTTCTTGTTTACCATTGATTGCACCTTCCCTTATAGCATTGTTGTTTGCCATTACTAGAAGGTGCCACTTTGCATTATTTTTCAAAATAACCAGCATCTCCATCTGTGTCATGTCCATTGGTATTTTGAAGATTTACATCCTCATCCATTCCATCAAAGAACTAAGACATTTCTATTAATGTGGTCTGAGCTGTTAAAAGGGCATCCTCATCAATTGGAGGATTAATTGGAACGACAGAGTTCAAGGTTCATAAGCATTGGGGGCTATTTATATTCTTTAAAGTTGCGGTTATTTGGCATTGTATGAGATATTTGTACAACATTGTCATTAAATGGAGCAAATTGATGATGCATTACAGTTACTAAATAGTCTAATCTTTTCCACTGTTGATGGGACAGTCAGAATCAGTAAGGATTTTCTCTCAGAAATTCAGACATGTCTACAAAATGCACAGGAAAATATTGAGTTTTTGCAGTTGGAGACAAAGCTACAGCAAGAAGAATTACATCAGTGGAGTCATCATTCTGAACCTGTTTCTGTTCAGAACAATGAAACAAACTCCCATAAACAGCGAAACAATATTGTTGAAGTTCATTCAGATTCAGTGCCCAATAAAGCAGCAATTGTACATGCAGATCCAGAAATTCAGTCTGCACATCCCAAGCCCATCATCAGACCTTGGGAACAGCTTGTCCACAACAAGCACAGAACTGGTCTTGGATATGAAAAGGACTTGTCCTTTCATATTCCAGACTATGCCAATCCCATTCAGTTTCAGAGTGCTGGATTCATTGATGACAGTTCACCTTCTTCTCATGACAGTTCAGCTCCAGTTGTTCCAGATTCTGCCCCTCTTCCACAGCAACAACAAAAACAACAGATCGTGAAATGCCAACACTGTGATCGAGTTGGTCATTTGAAATATCACTATTTTGATCTTCATCCATGTAAGCACTGTCATAAAACCAGCCATTCTTCACACAGATGCTTCAAAACCAAACGTCCTGCAAGAACAAAGATTCATCTTGGATGGATCGCTTCTTGGCAATGGGCATCAACAGCCAAGAAGATATTCCAAACACATGTCAGAACTTGTTCCAGAATATTGAACAATCTTGCAGTTGATTTTTCTCCATCTTCTCACCTTGTATCTGACAGGGGGGGAAATGATGGTCATCTACAAGCTTCAAAGTCACATCAAGCGAGCCTGAGCCACAACCTGCCACACCAGTTTCAGAGTTGTAGCCAGAGACAAAGATGCCCCTGAACATGCCTTCAGTTGGCAATCTGGGACACTTCCTCTAGCAGAAGACTCCAGCTTCTTGCCAGTTTTGGAAGAGTTCCAGGAATTACAGAGTTGTTGGTTATCCTTAAACCATCACAGGTTGAGACTTCCCTTTTCAGGTTGAAGTTTTACCTTTTATGTGGGGTGAGACCTCCCTTTTATGGTTGAAGGTTTCCCTCTTTAAAACAATAGGATCACTTCCTCTAGCAGAAAACTTCAGTTTCTTGCTAGTTTTGGAAGAGTTCCGGGAACTGCACTAAGCATTCCAGTGTTGGTGGTCATCCTTAAACCACCGCCCTTTATACCAACATTTCAGAGAGCACATTCAGCCTAATGCTGCCATGCATTTTTGCACATTTTGTATTACAGCTCTCTTCTTGGACTCATACATAACCCTTCGGATTAAGGGGGGGAATGTTGGACACCTAATCTTAAGTGGGTTAGTGTGGAAGTCGAATGGACAAAGAAGTCCAAGAGACCTTGGGATCTGAAACCCAAGAGTCACATATTTGTATTATAAATGTACATCTCCTGTTAATAAAAAAATGTACTCACTGATTTATCTTTCCTAGTCTTTGCTGTCCATGTGAGTTTAACACAAACATTGCTATAGTGACATCAATGACAACCTAGATTAACAACAAAGAGGGTGTAGAATGTCATATATTTGATAAATTTGTGGTATAAGTCAATTAACTCCGTTAGGAACGCCAAGAGCCTATAATCATACTCCCATGTTAAACTAAGCCTTTACACAATCCTTTCCCATGGTAATTCAACCATCTATTACTTTGTATCCCTATCCCACTTCACCATACACTACCACACTACTAATTTAGGTGTTAGTTACTACTGCTTCAATGCCTAATCACAACAATTTGTGATTATGATGACAATTTAAGTACATATGTGTACAATGTCTGTGATGGGATGTATGAATTGTCCTCCCCACATTATCTGTCAATGATTATACCTTGAATGGGCTAGCATTCATCTATCTCATCATCTCAAAATGACCTAACAACTAAAAATTTACAATGTCTGTCATCATCACTTCACATTATCTCATAGATGATCCTTTCTACAGATTATATGCATGAATTTATGGAAGGCCATCCCCTCTACCTATCCTATGATTGATTGCGAGAACAAGTGAATATAGGACAATTAAATGATCTTTGTTGACAAGATCCCCTACTTGTAAACTGTCCTTTATTCACCTGTTGTCACAATCAATCATAGGCTAGGTAGAGGGGATGGCTTGCCAGAAATTCATACATATAATTTGTAGAAAGGGTCATCTATGAGATAGTGTAAAGTGATGATGACATACATGGTCAATTTTCATCTGTCGGATCATTTATAGATGATGATGACAAACCAGTGCTAACCCATTCAAGGTTATAATCATTGATGGGAAATGTGGGAAGGACAATTAATACATCCCATCATGGACATTACAATCATATGTACCTTAAATTGTCATCATAATCACAAGTTGTTGTGAATTGGAAACTAATATATTTAAGCATTATGTTAAATTAATATAGATTAAAAAACACAACCAATATATATATTAGTTACAATAAATATAGTAGAAAATATTGGATGTGTGAACATTGAAGCCTCCCATTGCACTAGCTAGTGGAAATCCAATTATGTTCTTGAGCATTTTCAACTTGAAAAAAAAAAAAAAATTGAAACAATGGTCTTCAAAACCTTGCTAACAACTTCCTTGGTGATGATAACATCACACACAACTGATTTTCCATGCCCTTCAATCTAGTTCACAACTATGGGTTTCTCTTCTACACAAAAATTGCTAGAACGCTAATTAACATCCATGTCATGAAACTCATTTTGAAGGAAATCCAAAACATTCTTCACACCCTTGGATACCATATTCATCCCCATAGCATCCTTAGTAAAGAAATTTGGTCAAAGAATCTATGTAAATCCTTTGTTTATTTACAATGTGGCCTAATAACTTGCTATTAAAAATATCATTTGATAGGATTGAAATAAATTCTATATAATCTATGTCTTTTAAAATCTCCCCTAATGTGTTTCAAGTGAGATTCTCTCAATTTTGAATATATTGTGAAATTATCTTTGATAATTAGTCATCATCTTTCCAATCATGTTCTCAAAAGCATGATCCATTTCCCTTTGAAAAGTGGTACTAACATTCATTATCCCAAAAGGAATTTGAACATAAGTGTATGTTCGTTAGGACATTGTGTAAGTAGTATGGTGCCCATGTTATGAGACAAGGACCTCATAGTATACCATAAAGAAACATCCAACATGGAAAATAATATAGATACAATTACTTGTTGCAACAAAAATTCCATGTTTGAAGGTTCTAATTATCCTCTGATGGTGCTCAATTGAGATCTTTGAAGTAGACACAAAGGTGGAATTCTTTATTCCTTTTTATAAAAAATACTAGATTGGAAATCCATTCACGATGACAGATTGAAAAAATGGTATGAATATTTCTATTTTTCAAGCTCAACCCTAACCAAAGGCTTCATTTTTTGATTGATCACCCTAGCCTTCAACCTAAACAGATTGGAATAACATGTTGCATAACATTTCTTCATTGTCTGAATTTAGTATCATAGGTGTCCTAAATTCCTCTTCTTATGCAAGATTTGAAATTGTTGACGGTGCTAGAAATTCGTCAACCAATAGGGTCTCCCCGATGTGAAGTCCGAATTAGACCTCACACTTTTTGGAGTAGGAGCCCCATCCAGAGTATCAACCTGGATTCCATGTATCCTTATAGATTTTCTTTGGCTATAAAGTTTAGCACAAGAGAGTAATACACATGTATCTTCAGATCAACAAGTGAGTATGCCTTGTGAAATGTTCAGCTGCAGAAAGTATCAAGGTCCTTCTACTGAAAGGGGAGAGAAAAGTGGACTCTTTAAAGACAAGTAATGTTGGGTGTGTGTTATATTATTTGTGGGTGGACTTACCTATGGTTTTGTGCATGGGTTTTGCACATGGTTTTGGGCATGATGGTCTTCTTCCCATGGTATTTTGTAGATCCGGTCAAGGGAACCATGGTTATGTTCTAATCCAGGGTTAATGGATTGGGATTTATGAATGCTTCGACATGTATATATATGTAGTGTAACATTGAAAAGAACATAATGGAAAATCAATCTGGTAGTCTTGGTTCTGGGATCTAGGGGAAAATCTTTGTGTATTTGTTTTGTGTTTCTTGCCATTGTATATATTCTATTTTTAATAATTTGTTTGTAGGTAATTTTTGTAAAGGGTTAAAACCTACATTTGGTATAAGAGTTGTTTCAGCTTTAAGGGGATGCCTTTGCTACTGAGGGGATTCTCCCTGGCTTGTGGTAGACTTCGTTCAGTGGGAGATCTGCGGGATTGATTCTTGCGATGAAAGAATATGGCAAGCAATATAAAGATAGATATCAAGAAATTTAATGGTCATAGTTTTGAGTTGTGAAAATCAAGGTGGAGGATCTGTTGGTGGATAAATATCAGTGGATCGCGATAGATCCAGGTACTAAACCAACAAAAATGTCAGATGAAGGTTGAGCAATGTGGGATTGGAAATCAAAGAGCACAATACAATTGTGCATCTCAAATTTAGAATTGTTGATTGTGTCAGGGGAAGCTATGACGAAGGCTTTGTGGGACAAGTTAGGGAATTTGTACCAATCTAAGTCTTTGGTGAACTTGAAACTGTTCCTATGGAAAAAGTTTCATAACCTGAGGAGGAAGGATGGAGACTCAATGACAAAGCATCTGAACACCTTTAATACTGTGGTAAGCCAGTTGTTATCTATTCATATTAAAAATTCAGATGAAGATAAGTGCATCAGTTTATTGTGTTCTCTACTAGATTCGTGGGATATTCTGGTTGTTGCAATAGGTAGCAATACAACTACCTTGAAGTTTGATGAAATAGTCTCATCCTTGTTGTCAAAGGAGATGAGACGGAACAATATGAAGGGCCAAAATGCAGATGCCTTGTTTGTACGCAGACAATCCCAGAACATAAGAAAAAATAATTCCTCGAATAGGAGATCTAAATCTAGAGGGAAATCCAAATCTCCAAGAAAACCTGTAAAGGTATGTTGGAAATGCAGAAAGGAAGGGCACTTCAAAAAGGACTATAGATCTAAAGATCCTGAGAAAGGAAAGGGATATGATGATGCTCCTTCAGCAGAGGCGAAAACCACATCAGATGAAGGTGGGGATGTGTACTTGGCTTCTTCTTTAAGTACACATCTATATCATGAGGCATGGTTGATAGACTCGCGTGCATCCTTTCACTTCACTCCCCATAGGGAGTGGTTTTGCAAGTATGAGAAATATGATGGTGGTGATGTCTTCTTAGGGGATGATAGGAAGGAGAGAATCATCAGACGTGAAAAAGTCAAGTTGAAGTTGCAAGGTGGAAGGATTAGAAAGCTTTTGAGTGTTTTGCATATTCCTGCATTATCTAGGAATATGATTTCTATAAGCAAGATGGATGATGCAAGTGTAAAAATAGTGTTCGAGAAAGATACCTGCGAGATGGTTTGGGGAGCACTGGTATTGATTCGGGGAGTTTGGATTAGAACTCTATACAAGCTTCTGAGTAGCACTATTATTGATGGGTGCAACAGTTCTGTGGTTCCTGAAAGTGGAGCAAAAAACCTTGTGGTCTTTGGAGAAAAGACCATGCTATGGCATTAAAAGCTTGGACATATTGGAGAGAAGGGCCTTCGAACACTTCATGGTAATGTTATGGTAGAAGATATGTCTAATTTCTCTCTGGATTTTGATTTCTGTGAACATTGTGTATATGGGAAGCATAATCAGGTGAGTTTCCCCTCTGGTGCTAAGAGGGTGAAAGTGATATTAGAGCTTGTGCATAGTGATGTGTTTGAACCTGTGTCGGTTCCATCAATGGGTAAGTTTATGTACTATTTATCATTTATAGATGACTTCTCAAGGAATACATGGATATATTTCCTTAGGAAGAAATATGAAGTCTTTGACAAGTTTAAAGAATTTAAGGCTTTGGTGGAAAAATTTGAAGAGTACTGTAAGAAGTGTGGTATATCACAGCAAAAGAATACTCCATAGACATCTCAATAAAATGAAGTTGCAGAAAGAATGAGCAGGATACTGATGGAAAGGGCAGGAAGCATGCTCAGTGGTGTTGGGTTAGGACAAGAATTTTGAGTAGAGGTGGTGGACACTACATGTTACCTAGTTAATAGATCACCTTCATGTTGGAGGACAAGTCTCCACATGAGGTATGGACTGGTAAGAAACCCTCTCTTTCACATATGAGCGTATTTTGTTGCGATGCATATGTACATGTTCCAAAGGAGAAAAGAACCAAGTTGGATAGTAAATCTGAAAGGTGCATATTTATTGGGTATAAGGATGGTTTAAAAGGTTATAAGCTTTGGAACCCAGAAACAAGGAAGGTTGTGTATAACCGAGATGTGGTGTTTAGGGAGGTGAAAGATGTTATTAAACATGAATCCCTACCAAACGAACATGAGAAGATAGAGTTTGAACTAAGGGAGGAGGAATCAAACTCTACAACATAACATGAATCAAAAGATGAAGAGCCACAAACTCCAGCTGTGAGAAGATAAATTCAAGAAAGAAGGCATCCAAAAAGGTATATTCCATCTGCTTTCTGTTCAAATTTTTTCTTGATCTATTACTAATGATGGTCCCAGAATTGTCAGGGAGGTAGTGGATTCAGAGGATGGTAAACTCTAGAAAGAGGTCATGGTTGATGAAATGGCATCTTTGAACAAAAATGAGGCTTAAGATTTGGTGGAGTTGTCAGCTAGAAGGAAACCCATTGGAAGAAAATGGGTGTTTAAGAAGAAGATGAATGCAAAAGGAAAGGTGGAGAAATACAAAGTTTGGTTGGTAGCAAAAAGTTATTCCCAGATGTTGGGAATTGATTTTGATGGTATTTTTTCTCTTGTTGCCAGGGTAGCTTCTATTAGATTACTTTTATCTGTTGCTGCTAATTTTGATTTTTAGGTAGAATAGATGGATGTGAAGACAACATTTCTTCACGGGGATCTGGATGAAGAAATCTACATGAAGCAACCTGAAGGCTTCGCTGTGAAGGGTAAGAAAGAACTGGTATACAAGTTAAAAAATTCTATGTGTGGGTTAAAACAGTCACCAAGGATGTGGTATTAGAAATTTGATACATATATACGGGGACTTGGCTTCACCAGAAGCAAAGCCGATCACTATGTGTATTTAAATTAATTGGTGACTGTGTTATTTATTTGGTCTTGTATGTGGATGATATGTTGCTGATTGGAAATAACAAAGAAATTATCCAGGATTTGAAGACCCAATTGTCATCCAAATTCAACATGAAAGATCATGGTGCTGCAAACTATATTTTGGGCATGGAAAGTAAACGAGATCGGGCAAAGAGGAAGCTTTAGTTAAACCAAAGGAAGTATGTCAAGACAGTACTACAGAGGTTTAATATGCAGGATAGTAAACTGATGAAGGTTTATATTCATGTAGGTGTAAATTTATCTGCTGAACCGTGTCCCAACACACAAGAAGAGGAAGTGGACATGTCCCGTGTTCCATATGCAAGTGTAGTCGGTAGCCTGATGTATGCAATGGTCTGTACTATACTAGACATTGCATATGTAGTGGGAGTATTGAATAGATATGTCAAAACCAAAGGAAGGAGCATTGGACAACAGTGAAGCGGATTTTTGGGTAGTTGCGTGGCACTAGTGATTATGGTCTGTGCTACCAAGGAAGGTCAGGATTGGATAGAGTTTTGGACATTCGTGACTTTGTTGATGCATACTAGGCTGGAGATTTGGATCGAAGAATATCTAAAAGTGGGTGGGCGGACCTACCTATCGTTTTTTACATGGGTTTTTCACATGGTTTTGGGCATGATGGTTTTTTTCCCATGGTATTTTGTAGATCCGGTCAAGGAAACTACGATTATGTTCTAATCCAGGGTTAATGGTGTGGGGTTTATGAATGCTTCATCATATATATATATATATATATATATATATATATATATATATATATATATATTGTAAAATTGAAAGGAACATAATATAAAACCAATCCGGTAGCCCTGGTTTTGGGGTCCAAGGGAAAATATCTGTGTATTTGTTTTTTGTTTCTCTCCATTGTATATTTTCTGTTTTTAAGAATTCGTTTGCAAGTAATTTCTGTATAGGGTTAAAACCTACAAGTAATAGTACTAATCTAGAAAAGGCACACGTGAACATATATAAGAATGAATTGTTGATCAACCAACGAAATAGTTCATAAGGAAGCAATGATTGTTAAAGAAAATACAACATAACTTCAACAAATAAGTATCAAAGCCAACGAAATAGTTCAATTTACTTAATACAGATGAAAACAACATACATCGAAAACATTCAAAGAACAGTCTTATAATATTCATGACATATGCATGAAAGTGTGTAGGCTCAACGATCTTCTGAATTAAGTAAAAGTTGCAAGATACATCAAGACAATGAACACCACTAGCCCCAACAGTGCAAAATTAGGGAAATCACTTGCTCCTCTAAAACAACTATCTTACTCACTAATGCCCAATAGGAGGATCCAAGGTGAAAATTCCTCTACATGAGTAATGAGGGTGTATATATGACAAATGGGGTGATCATTCACATCCCTTGGGACTCTTAGACTACCCTCATGCCTGTTTGAATTCTCAATGACCTTTCAACTTCCTACATGATTTTTCATATTACATGTATGACTCTTGGACTTCCACTTAAATTACAACGCATTTCTCCGATATTGAATTTACATAATCCACAAATGACATGGAAAATAATGACTCATGACAAGACATGACATGACATTGATGACATGGATTGCATGATCATATGGTAGTGCCAAAATGTCCTTCTTACTGCTTCTTTCTTTCTGTCATCAATAAGATATGTATGCAATACTTCATCTTCATGAGAGATATGATTTTTTCTTCATATCCACCCTCCAAAGGGTTGTGAATCAGATGGAGTCTTCATGCGGTCCTGATCTTTGGTCTTATGTTGTAATCTAGTGTTCCTTCATCTTCTTGCCTAATGATAATCTTATTTCCTCAGCTCCTTATGTGTCTTCTAGCATGGTATCCTTCTCAATCTCCTTCATCATCATCCTGTCATGACATAATAGAATACTCGCAATTGCAATCCACTCATGACAAGATGACATTAATTTGATAAACCCCTAGCCTAAGATTTTTTAAGAAATCACTTACTAGGGCTAGACCTAGTGGCTGATTGAGTACTGATTCAGGGATTGCACAACAGAGGCCAAGATCCTGGACTGACCCTTGAGATTGCACAATTCACAGTGTAGGATGGCAGGGTCAAAGGATTGCGCAATTGAGGTACTCAAGGACTCAAGCTGGAGGCTTGAACTTTGAAACTGTGCAATGCGCAGTTCTGTAGGCATGAGCATAGGGACTATATAGTTGAGGGACTCAAGGGATCAATCTGGAGGCTTGAGGCTTGAGACTGCACAGTGTGCAGTTGTGAGGGCCTACGCTAAGTGACCGCGCAGTTGGGGGACTCAGGAGGTCAAGCTTGAGGCTTGAAGTTTCCTAATGCGCAATTCAGATATGAGAACAAGTTGGGAGATTGCGCAATTGAGGGGTTAAAAGGCTGAAGGTTGAGGCTTGAGGCCTTGAATTTCCCAATGCGTAGTTCTAGAGGGAGAACAGTCTCAAGGATTGTGTAGTTGCACAACTCAAGGAGTTAGGTTGAAAGCTAAAGGCTTGACACTATGCAGTGTGCAGTTAAGGCTAATTGGGAGGCAAAAATTGCATATTCATTGAGCTCAAGGATCAATTTTGGGCACTATAACTGTGCAATGCACAGTTCCAAGAGGTAAGATCAGGGCTTGAGGGCTCAGACTGAGCAATGCACAGTTCAAGAGGGCCGAGTGAGGTCAAATTGTTTGGGAGTGGATTTTCCAGTGGAGGCTAAGTTTGGAATCAATGAGATCAAAGTAAACAAGGACAAAACTTAAGTTTGATCACACACTTAGACTACATGAACAACATACTTCCCTCAACGTGACGACATTGCGACGACTTCCCAAAGTGTGACACTAAAGGTACACTTTACGACAACAATGATGACACTTGTGTGACAATGCATAAAACTTTGGGAATGAGTGTAAAACATATCTACATGACTAGAGGGACTCATCAACACCAAATTTACCCTTTGAAACAATCCAAAACTCCACTTTACACAATAAGCGACACTTCCCATGCCAAAAGACAACATTTTCTATATAAAGAGAAAAGTGTGAACGACACTTATGATATGCAAATGACAGTAAAAAAAACGCATGTCAAATCCAAGATAACATGAAAATGACACTAATTAGGATGAAATTAAGCAAAGGCGACAATAGAAAACATGAAAGTGACACTCGTGAAAGTGAAGGCATGCAAAAGTGATAGCTCGAGAAACTCAACGAAACAAAAGCACAATAACAACCAAAAGTGAGAGACTGTCAATGGAAGCACACTCTGACTGTCAACATGGGTTGATAATCACATTGGCACAATCTTGATGGACCATGTTATTCCAATAAAAACTTGCGTAAAATAATACACTCATTAACTTGTTGCAGACTAAGCATGTGCGAGCGAGTGACTTCGACTCTTATAATCCAAGAGGGAGCTCAAAGACTTAACAAGGCATCAACCAACCAAGAAGTGACTACGAAATGATCGATCGCAAGATCCTTAGTAGGCTCCAAAATTCAAGTGTAGGAAATTTTTTTAAGGGTGTTTGTCACAGCGGCAACAAAAACGTATAAAATGTAGCAATCATTGGTTAGTTTATAACATAAGACAAAAACAAGAACTTTCGAGATTCTACCATGAGAGATTAACAACATGGCCAAAAAACACGATGGAGACAAAGAGTAATAAGAAGCAATACTCATTTATTGATAATTGGTTGAAGTTGCAATGATCCACACAAAGGGAGACTGAGGAGAATAGATTGAGTAAAATGGGCCCTCCCTTATCCTCCAAAGGAATGTCCTTCTATCTTTCTTTTGATATCTCTCTCTCCCTTTCAAATAATCTTGTTAAGAAATTCATTGGAGAAAAGTTTCAAGTTCACAATGTTCATGCAATCGAGATTCAAAATATTAGTTAATTCCAACTAGATTTTGGTAGCATGGAAATGTATTTCTTCTCCTTGTTGAATTGGTCACCCAAGGCATACATTTATAAAGTTTTTTCAAGCTTTCATAGTGGTTGGATTATTGAATAAAGGTGTTGATATTTCACCTTTGGAATGAATATGATGGAGCCACATAGAAAGAAAGAAAACCTCATGTAAAGTTGTCAAATTATATACATATTTTTAATGCGTAGAAATTCGTCGAATATTCGATGATACATGGAAGCCATCGCATATCTGACTCTTATTCGATGGGACAACCATCAAATATTCAATGCATGACTGATGGAACGGAGCGTCTAACACAATTGTTATATCCTCGATTTTCCGATGCTAAATCGTCAGACTTGGTACTCCATACTGAAAGAACGAAACGTCGAAGATATAAAACTCTCGTCGCATAATCTTGTTCGCTCGTCGATTATTCGATGATGCACTATCGGAAGTTCTTGTTGGACTAGACTAACAAATCATTGAATATCCGATGACAAAGTGTTACAATTTTCGACATCTAGGGCGATGGAACGAACCACAAGTCCTGTCGTATATCCGACCCATGTGGGCATCTCTACTAATATTTTCTCCATCGAATATCCGACGGATGTGAGCATCGCAAAACCGACTTCAAAGCGTTGGTTTTTAATGACAATTTCAATATTTTTTTGCATTGGATATTCGACGTCAGTCTTGACGAATATTTGACGCGTAATAAAGTGTCGACTATTCGACACAATGACAACGCCAAGTTGCTCGACTCCAATGTGTCAGATAGATGATGCCAATAAGTCGCATATCCGAAAAATAGCCGTCAGATTTTGGCCCCATTTGTAATAGTGTAGATGGGACACCGGAATCTCGATAGAGTTAACATGCATCCTTGTTAACGCTATAGACGCCTGCGAGCAACAATGGCCATGCCTATGATATAGAAGTTAATTTAGTCTGATGATTTACTTTGTTACCTTGCTTTCTCAAAACTAATTTCCGATGTAGCGCGACTATTTCATACACAAAGTTTGCTAGAACACATGAATCATGGGGTAATATTTGAATAAGTTAATGGATGATGATAGATATGATTTATGTTTGTGAATAAATTCTAAATGTTAAATTTATATATTAGGGACAAAGCTTTTAAGATATTCTAGATTTGGCATTTTGTAACATCTAATCCCTCATTCCTATATTTTTACATGTTTCATATCTTTTAACTAGAGATAACTGGTTCACCCAGTCAGTCACCATTTGTTGTCAAACCAACAATAACCCTATATTTTGGTGGCTCGTAGATTATCCGATGATGCATTATCGGAAGTTCCCGTTGGACTAGACTAACAAATCATCAAATATCCGATGACAAAGTGTTACAATTTTTGGCATCTAGGGTGACGGAACGAACCACGGGTCTTACCGATATCCGATGCATGTGGGCGTCTCTATCAACATTTTCTCCGTCGGATGTGAGCATCACAAAACCGACTTCAAAGCATTGGCTTTTTAATGACAATTTCAGTACCTTTTTGAATTGGATATTCGACGTCAGTCTCGTTGAATATTTGACGCGTAATAAAGTGTCAACTATTTGACACAATGCCAACGACGAATTGCTCGGCTCCAATACGTCATATAACCAATGCCAATAAGTCGCATATCCGACGAATAGCCGTCGGATTTTGGCCCCATTTGTACTAGTGTAGATGGGACACTGGAATCCCAATAGGGTTAAAAGGCATCCTTGTCGACGCTATAGACACCTGCTGGTAACAATGGCCATGCCTATGGTATAGAAGTTAATTTAGTCCGATGATTTACTTTTTTACCTTGTTTTCTCAAAACTAATTGCCGATGAAGTGTGACTATTGCATATACAAAGTTTGCTAGAACACATGATTCATGGGGTGATATTTTAATAAGTTAGTGGATGATGATGGATATGATTTATGTTTGCTAATAAATTCTAAATGTTAACTTTACATTTCATGGACAAAGCTTTTAGGATATTTGAGATATGACATTTTGTATTATCTAATCCCTCATTCCTATATTTTTACATGTTTCGTATCTTTTAACTAGAGATAACTGGTTTACCCAGTTAGTCACCATTTGTTCGCAGACCAACAACACCTCTATATTTTGTGGCAAAATAAAAGGGCCCCACTTTAGATTTTCAAAATTTCCCTCTTTTAGCTTTGATTGGTTATTGTTTTATCATATTGGTGTTTATTGTCTTTTATGAGTAAGATACTTTGATCACATGATTTATTAAAACTCCCCTCCTTCATTCATGGGTCAATACGTCATAAGGGGAATGTGCTTATAAATATCATTACCATGTGTGTGTCTTGAGTTTCTTCAATGATCATTTGGCTCTTATAAAGACTAAAGACATGTTGATAACACTTCCTTTTTTCTTTGAACTTTTGAATGGCTTTGGCTTTATATAGCATGTGAACTTGAAAGTGTAAAAGTCTGCTATAGAATCTCTAATTCTACATCAGTACTCTTTAATGCGTATTGCATACGGTAAGGTCTTCAAAAACACTGCACTTCACATGTTTTGTTAAAATTATATATATAATGAACAAAAGAATTAAAGAATGACACTAAATTTTCCGGGTCACATGCCAGCTGATGGGGGCGAATCTGAGAAATATGGGACATGGGTTTTTCTCAAAATGACCCGAATTGATTTCAGCCACGAGTTTTTTTCCAATTGATGCGTGTTTTGAGAGAAAATTAGGGTTCTTCCACACGCCCAAAAAATCCCAAAACACCCAGATTGTTCACAGAAAAGACAGTGACCAAATCAAAGAAAATTTGTAAAATCCGGAATGTGGGTTTTCCCAGAACAGACCCAATTAGCTCCCATGTGGAAATTTAGGTGATCTGACGCAAGATTTGGGGGAAATCTCGGTTCTTCTGAAGCCATTTTTTTTTATCTGCACGACCTATTTTTAGTTTTGATTCCAAAGTTGTACAAGAAATTCTATTAATATTTATTTTTTGTTTTAAAATAAAACAATTTTATTTAAAATCACACCCATAAAAATTGTCTTAAAACTCTTTTCGCTATTTTAATTTTAATTTTTTTAATATATATTATTTTTTATTGTTTAGATTTTATTTGAATGTTAATATAGTTATGTTTTAGGTTATGCAATAAAACAATTTGGATTTAAAAATTGTTTTAATAATTTTTTCCGTTTTAATATAGTTATAATTCATTAATTTAGTTGTTCTTTATAGTTTATTTTAATTTTTAATTAATTTAGTTGTTCTTTATAGTTTATTTTAATTTTCAAATTAGTTTTAATATTTGAATTTTGGTTATAAAAAATCTTCTAAATGATTTATTTATTTATTTATTTATTTCCCCTAAGGGTTTGGATGGTAGGTTTAAAAATGGAAGATTTAGTAACTTGAAAATATGGAGGTTGATAAAATCCAAATAATGAAGAGGAAGAGTTAGTAACAATAGTAGTAGTGGTAGTATAAGAAACAAATATATAATTAGTAGAATAGGAATGAGGATCGATTTGTAGTGTAGTGGACACACCCAAAAGGAGAATGAGAATGTTGTATATGTAATGAATGTGGAGACTATTTGTAAGCAAGTGTTATTTTGATTTTATTTGGTTAATATAAGCTTATAACTTTTGTTTCAATCGTCATTTTAATATTATTTGTTCTGTGATTTGATTCCGTGAACATATAGTAGGCAATTTCACATTTCCTTTCGATATTGTTAATTTAGTTTTAATGGTTCATATCAATTGTATCATTCTTTAGTTGTTTTAATCCTAAGAAAGATACTAAATTTGAGAATTACTTCAATTAAAGTCTTTGTGATTTGATTCCAGTATTTTGATTGTAAAGAATGCAATTTTCTTTAAATTTAATTAACAATTACTCTGCAATTATTTTTTATATGTCATCTCGTTTCATGGTTTATTGATCGATTTGATTCATGAGTAGATTAATGGAATATCTTTCAAACTTTAGAGATTATTGCAGTTTTCCTTATCTTAGGCTAAAACAAATAATATTTGCATATGATGATCTTTCTTGATGTATCAATATATAAGAAAATTTAGTTTGATCTGATTTCGTTTATAAATGTTGAAGGCTTGCATTGTTGTGGTTTTTCAGCTTCATTTTTACTTCGGGAATAATTATCATTTTAAACTAGTTATTAATATTTCATTAGAGTCCTTATTATCCTTTATTCTTTATATAAAACAAAACATGCATTTATAGATCTTGCTAGTTACATGAGTTTCTGGCCATCTTATGTTTTGTATATAATATAGATATACAAAGGTAGTAGCAGCATCTAGTGTTTACTTAGAGTTGCATTTCATTGTTTATATATCATTGCATACATTTAGGATAAATGTTACATTTCCCTCGTCTTTTTCTTTTTCGAGAGGAAGAGGCAAAAGGCTAACACAGCGTCTAAACCCACCAGGGGTGTAATGAATCTGACCTGCAAATGTATAAGAATAGAAATATGCCCAGAAATAATAAGAGAGAAATAGATGAACTTCATATCTTTATTAATATCAAAACCCTTAAGGTACGACAACACCATACAATCACTCATTAAGGAAGGAGAACACTCCACAAGCCATATGTTTTCCCATACAATATTCCTTGACATCTATCAATGGAGAGTCTCTAGCCTCTATATAGGATTCATACATACAATACCATGGGTCATTACCATGGTTCTCTCGATACCATATATCTAATACTATGGGTTTATTACATTATTTCTAACTACTTGTGGTCCCTAACATGATGCGGGTTAACCACTTTATTTATTACTATGGCCCATCCCATTATTACATTATTCCCTTTGGTACCTCCCTATGTATCCCATACTATCCCCCCTAGGTATACTACATTCCACCCCCCTTAAACATGTTTCGTCCACGAAACATAAGAAGAACACAAATAATAAGATCTACTGAAAGGAGTAGTCCACTGGTACCATGCACGTGCATCTAGCCATCCAAGACAAAGGTGAACCCTCTATCTAACTGGTGCCTTGCTCGCATGAGATGGAAGTTGACCCTGGTGGCTCTTCTGTGTTGATGTGTTGTGGGTGGATCATCCCCCCTCTCTATCTATCATGCCAAGGTTGTTGTCCTTGTGGCTAATTTGTTGCCATCGTGTAGGTTGCTTTCTTGTGGGGTGATGTGGGTGGTGATATGTTGAAGTTTTAACCAACGACGTATCTTTCTTTAATTCACCACCTAATGGAGTCTGATTGGTATCTGGTACATGTTTTGGCATCTGTTGTTGTTGTTTATCTTCCAAAATTACTTCAACCACAGACTCCTCATCTGATGTATCAATACTTGTAACATTTTCTGCTTCAACGTCTTTGGACTCTAACTATTTATTGATGGAAATATCTTGTAATGTAATTTTCTTCTTTTTATCCCAGAGCTTCAGGAATTTCTTCTGCACATTAATATTGATAGTACCAACAGATTCCATCCAAGGGTATCCCAAAACAACATCCACATTATCCATATCTGAAGCATAAAAACCAGAATGCAATACATACTTATCCATAGAAATATTCAAATATTTATAAACTTGAACATCTGCATTATCAACCTGTGTGTTTTCCATGTGTTTTGTTGGAACTTGTAATTTTTTTGTTAAATTAACATATATAAGATTTTTCTTGCAACTAGGGTTTATAGACACAATGATCTTCTCCTTCTGAATATATCCATGAACCCGTAATAAGGAGATACCAGTAGAAAATAACCCCATATGTTTCTCATTATCTTGTTTTCCAGCATGAGACCATTTGTCTAAAAGGATTTTTTCAAAATCTCCATCTAAAAGTTTGTACAACTTCTTATCATCAAGTGATCTCCATCTGAAAGTTTGTACAACTTCTTATCATCAAGTGATCTCCATCATATGTCAGCCTTATCTGTCAACCCAAGGCATAATAAACCTTTCCAATTTTTCTCATATGTGAACTTTTGACATATTATGAATTCTTCAATAGTAGGGCTATCGTCTTTTCCTGTAAAAAACATCTGGTTAGAAGCCATGAATAGGGTCTTGAAAAAATCACTCACTTTGCGAAAATTAAAATGGCCATAGTTCAGTCAGTATTGCTCAGAATCTTTATTATGACCTGTTTTCGGAAATGGAACGACCATTATGCATCTTCTTTGTGATAAAAATCTCGATCTAGGCACTGGAATTTCATATTTGTGTTGTAATTGTCTCGTCGTAACAAAAATTTCTAAAAAAAAATGTTGATTTTAAATCAGCGATATCTCCCTCATCCGGACTCCGATTCGACCATTTTTTTTTTGAAAAATTGGGTATTTTTTCAAGAGGATCTCAGATCTGCAATTATTTTTCTCAAAATTCTCCACAAAAACGACAAAAATTAAGTGGAGATCTGTCGTCCATGAATTTTCGTCAAATATTTTCTACAACGCAGTTGATTTTTAAATTAGCGATATCTCCCTCATCCGAACTTCGATTCAGCCGATTTTTTTTTGAAATTGGGTATTTTTTCACAAAGAATCAAGATCTGCAATTTTTTGTTTTAAATTTCGCACTAGAAATTTCATATCTAATTTGCAAACTTGCCATCCCAAAAAATTCCTATATATATATATACGCTTGCCCAAGAAAGTGCTCTGATACCACTTGTAATGAATCTGACCTGCAAATGTATAAGAATAAAAATATGCCCAGAAATAACAAGAGAGAAATAAATGAACTTCAGATCTTTATTAATATCAAAACCCTTAAGGTAGGGCAACACCATATAATCACTCCTTAAGGGAGGAGAACACTCCACAAGCCATACGCTTGTCCATATAATATTCATTGACATCCATCAATGGGGAGTCTCTAGCCTCTATATAGGATTCATACATACAATATCATGGGTCATTACCATGGTTCTCTCAATACCATATATCTAATACCATGGGTTTATCACATTATTGCTAACTACTTGTGGTCCCTTACATGATGCGGGTTAACCACTTTACTTATTACTATGGCCCATCCCATTATTACATTATTCACTTGGGTACCTCCCTTTGTACCCCATACTATTCCCCCTAGGTATACTACAAGGGGTGACTACACCAAACGACTTGGGTTGTGTGAAGAGCCTCAATTCGGGCCACTTCCTCATCGTTGACTAGGTTGCATAAAATCTGTGTCAACAAAATAACACTAGAAGCAGGGCTGAATGAAAATTTAATTAAATAGATCATTAAACATTTAGCTTATATTATTCTATATTTAATTTTCTTTCTTTAGTGTTATTGTTACAAAAACTCAATTGACGAGCTTACCTCACAGATTCTTATTTTTTTGAATGTTTTTAATTGCCCGTGGCTCCTTTCCGAACTTCTATTTTGGAGCATATTTTTAAGTTCGTGCTAACCTACTAGGAGCATTCCCAAAGAGGCAGTCAAATATTTGTCAAAGCTAAGATTTGATGGCGAGGATGAAATTTTTTCTGCTCTTGTACAACTTCGTCATTTTTGGTTTAAATTTAAATATTTTGGAGATTTTACTAATGATCAGTTATGTAGGTAGTTTACTCTTACTTTCCAGGGGAGAATCAAAAATTGGTTCAAAGCATTGCCACATAAGTCTATCCATTCGTGGAACCAATTCGTTGAAATATTTTTTAATGCTCATCAAATTTATGATTATGATTCATTGTGTTCTGAAATTAATGGTTTATCTATGCATGAAAATGAATCATTGCATAAATTTTCTTTTAGATTTCTTTCTCTTTGTTGGAGGTTTCATTTATAATATTTACCCCCTAGGCACAAACTAACCTTTTGGTTTCTTAAGCTTGTAATTTCTAGAAATAAGCAAAATGATGAGAAGAACACAGGTTTTGAGCTAATGGTTAATCCTAACCCTGTCTTGGAATCTTTAGTGCTAACTGGTGAATTCTCGGTCCCTTCAAAATCACTTATAACAAGAATTCATTTTCCACATTTTCAACAATATGAAGGCAATTTAGATTGCAAATTTCAACTGGAGACTATTCTTGAAACTCCTTTAAATGTTGATTGTAAAGAGAATATTTCAACAAAGGAAAATCTTATAGAAAATATAAAGTCAAATAATGATCACGTCTATGATGTGCCTTCTTTAGAATTCAACTCAAAATCAATCCCTCTTACTTTGGTATAATATTCATCTAGTAAATAGAGTATGACTAATAGTTTCATGAAAGAGTGACCACTTCATGAAAATTATCTATTCTCTGGTACTCATTATCTTATGCATAATTATATTTTCTACAATTCCCATACATATGATAATGATATGGTTAATCTTCATGTTCCAACTCCTTTTTGTACTGATTTAAATCCAAATAAATTAGAAGCACATGCAAGACAACAAAATCAACACAATGAGCTTGATGAGGTTTCACTAGACCCTATCCATGAAATTGAGATTGAAAACAATCAACATAGTAATGAATCTCTTCAATATCGATTTTTTGATGTTGATGAATCTGATATTTGTTATGATTTGCAGGAGAGGGAAGTTTCTTATGATGATATATGACGATTTTCCAGAACTTCCTAAACATAAATATGAAATCTCAATTTTATATTCTTTTAGTGATGATATCTCTTCCTATGGACATATTTCTTTATCAATAGGGGGATTAGGAACTGATTCAAATCTATCTCTAAGAATCTCTTCTATTGATTTAGATCAACTGTGATTAATGAAGAATTTTGTGTTCATCATAATCAATTACTTGATATTGAAGATAACAATCAATTGATTTTTGGTTCTCATCACGATACTAATGAAGAAATAATTGCATCAAGTGACTTGGGTTCAAAATTATCATTTGATTTTTTCACTTCATCTCAAATTGTTAATTCTGAAATTTGTAGTTTTGATAGGAATTATCGAGAGAATATAACACTTCAATTAATTACTTTAACAAACTTTTTATTTTCTTGATGTTATATTTGAAATGAATCTTAATGATGATACCATGATTCTTTACATCATGATCGAGGACTTTTACATCTCCAAATTCTTTCAAACAATTCAGTGTTAATGTTTGTACTTATCACGACATGATTGGAGATAGGCTTGAGTAGTCCTATCAAGCAAAGTTCTTGCAAAATGGTTAGATTATACTTGCTTTGTATATCAGTGAAGACTTTCTAGGTAAGCATGATTGGTTTACTTTTAGTTTCATTATGATCCAATTCCTTTTACTAATTGGAGATCTATTTGTTGTTACATGATTGGAGCTGCTTGAATGGCTACATTGGAAATATCATTTAACTTAGCTTTTCAATTTTTAGAGCAGCGTAGGGGAGGTTTAGGAGTAGAATTGCCCTTATTTGATTTTTTATCTTTTAGAATAATGCAGGTATGAGAAATATGAGCTGAAGAAAATCCTTCATTACGACATTGTTAGGGGAGTTTACTTAACCTTGATTCGTTCTCTTTCTGTAACCTTGTAATTTTTATCCATAGATTAACAAAAAATAATACATTTAGAAAAATCATAATTCATTAGCTTCTCTTTAGTCCTCAAGGCTTTCCTTACCTTTGAATCAACATCATACCTTCTCATTTGCTTTTAGACTCGTTGAGTTTAGCATTGATTTCTTTAGTGTGTAATAAAAGGCCTAATTATCAAACATGTGCACAATGATAACTAATTTTTTTTTTAAAGCCAAGTGTATATTCATAAAAGGGATAAAGTATTAAAGGGAATAATATATATATATATATATATATATAGATATAGATATAGATATAGATATAGATATATATATATATATATATATATATATATATATATATATATATATATATATATATATATATATATATATATATATATATATATATATATATATATATATATATATATATATATATAGTTGACCCTTTTCATCTTTCTTGGCTTTTGATTTGATTAACACATTGTGGATGTTTACTAGTTATTGGACTATTTTCATGCCTTTGTTTTCTTTGCTTGATTTGACATTTGTACGTATTTCCTTCTTCTTTTTTCTCTCCTTCGTTTGAACGGGGAATACTTTTAATGTCTCTGGGTTATACTTGGCATGATTGTTGGGCAATTGGTTTATGGTCTATTATCCATAAGAGAAATATTTAAGGGATATTTCTTCAAAGATGATTTCATTATGTTGACTTTCAACTTTCCTAACTAGTCAAGTACCTAATTTTATAAAACTTATGATGGTTATGGCACATTGTGTTTAAAATTTTTTGTAATTGTTTGAATGAACTATTTCTTAACCCCAATTCTAAGAAGCAAAATATATTTATCAACAACTTCTTTAAGGTAATTATCTCTTGGGAAGCAAGACTAGAAAAGTAAAGAATAGTTACCTAAAACTTTTTATGCTATCCTTTGCTCTTAAGGAGTTGACCTACCTCCCCATCTATTAAGTAATCTCTTGAAAATTAATAATAACCATAACTGAATCTTAAAACATAAATAGTTAACTGAAGGATAGGAGGTCTCATTGCGAGGCGACCTACCACGATCGTAGGCCCTAACATAGTGGCATCATCAAAAAGCAGCAATCGACCCCTATTAGTCACATTGTAGATCTCACACTTGAAGAACCCATTCCGATACTGCCTCGCCCATCGTTCAAGAAATTCCACTGTCCACTTCAGTTGCATCACTTGGTTCGCGCAACCCATCACCGCATACAACATCCACATCTGCCACCATTTCAGACACTATACCATCTGGAACACTGTTGGGAATGGAGATGGACATGGAGGTTGACTTTGCTGTCCAGTCCATCACGGAAGTCTCCAGCGCAAGAGTCGTCACCACTTCCATGATGTTTGTATTACTGGATTCGGGTCCACTATTGGACACTAGACCAATCATTATTATTTTCTAGGTAAATCCGCTCCGCTGACAGATACGATCCCTCTAGCCCAATGAGTGGGTCTAGCAACCGAAGTGACAATCTACTAGACACTTTCCTTAGTTGCAGTTAAAAATAGAGACAAAGAAGATGGCTTACCTTGTTATGATGTTATCTCGATCTCCTTTTTTGAAGACCTTGAACCACTTGCATCACAGGCTCGTTCCTGCTGTTGTCAACGTTTATTCACCTGCACAAGAGATCAAGACACCATAAGCCATGCAAATACAAATAGCATATTCAACAACAACCTACTTAACTAATCAAGGAATGTTAAGCTAAATGATACATGAGCATACACATTTAGGGAAAATGAACCAGCAGTTGTATATTAATAGAAAATAAGGGGAAGCATACAACCAAGCCTTGATGTTGATAGGTTCTCCTTGAATGAATATCCAAGTCCAAGCTTAGATCTCCAAGCACTCCTTCTCCAAGCAAAATGAATAGCATATAGGCATAATCTTAGCATAAGGGTGCAAATAGGCATAGACCAACTCCAGACCAACCAACCTTTAACCAACAACCATTTGGGAATGGGAGAGGATGAATATATAGGATGGGAAAGGGAGTTAAGATCTCTACAAATATAGAATTAGGCCCTCATCTCAAGGAGGTAGCTCATAGGGATAAGACCAAGAGCCAAGTTGAGAGAATGCGACCTCATCTATGTCGAATAACCTCCAGCTCGCCACTCTGGAAGCTTCTAGATCACAAAGCTTCTCATCCTCTTTGGGAAAATTGCCTTTTTGGGATCATCATGGGTATACAAGTAAACAAAGCGATGCCATCGCGGGTCGAGTATAGTGCAACAAGCGACCATCACGGTTTTTAGTCTCATAAGAGCGATGATTCTCAAATTAGGGTTTAATAGCTATTTCCTTCAGGGGAAGCTCAAGGCATTTTCCAATCAATGTCTTAGGGAGGATTTGAGCTGCATATATGGATGAGTACACTGCATAATGGTCATTTTTCAGGCACTTCAAGTTATGTCACGGGGAAGTGCAGGAGGTGTGACAAAATATTGTGTAACAAATGCCCCCTAAAGCATGAAGGCAGAATGAGGAGTGATGGTTGAGATGCTTTATGAGCTTTTGCAGGGACGAGAACAAACAACATCAGGATACCTGGAAATCAAGGACGCATATACATATACATATATGAGATCAGGAATCTAAGGTATGGACGCAACCATCCAGATGATAAGGAATATATGGAAAGATCCATGGTATGGGCATAGGCATCCAAATGAGAAGGATCATCTATGAATCTAAGATCCAAGGTATGGTCGCAACCATCCAATATAGAAGGATCACCATAAATGTAAAGTCCCACGAGATGATCACAACCATCCGTATAGCAGAAACATGTGTACAATCATGAATAACATATAACTCCACGTAGCCTACATCATATCAGACAAGACTTAGGGTCTTGCGCTCCATCCCGGCCCGACCAAAGTACGAATTCTAACACACGAATAAATGTGTTGAAGTCGAACATGCTAGAAAACCACCTGATTACCGACAATGATTTGGACTGTTAATAGGTACGCGAGAAACCACCAATAATAACAATGGCTCTCAAGGTACGCCTGTGAAATCCGTGAATGTTATCATGAAACTGAAGTCGAACACTCGTGGAATCATCCAATCGAAGGCCAATGATCAAGACCTCTCGTCGGATGTGAAGAACTTGCCATTAGGGCATGCAAGCTCTAAGGTATTGAAAGGGAGTTTCTAAGTCATCTTCATGGATAATGAGCCGAAGTCAACAGGAAGCAACCCGTTGAAGGAGGGCAATGATGAGTCCCCCATCATCGACATGAAACAAGGAGTAAAGTGGAATCAAATGAATAAGATCCAAGACTGTAACAATGGATCAGAGACTGTATAGGTAAATAACTGCAGATAAGACTTCTCTTGAGCACTGGTGACACGACTCTAGAGTGTGGCAGCATTTGACTCAACATAGGACTAAAGTTCATGACGACAAAATGGAATAGTCAAATGAGAGGCAAAATTGGATCACCCAAACCCGAGAGAACAAGTGACTAAGTGAGGATATCCCAAACCCGACACAAAAGCAGAAGAGTGTCATGTTCAAGAGCGACATGTTGCCAGCAACGGGGGAAGCACAGAATGAGGGTTTGGAACAACAGAGGATTGTTGGTTACCATGGAAGGGCGAGGAGGGGGGAGTTCTACTCCCTCCTACAGCCACGTAGTGATGAACAAAAACAAGGAAGCGGGCTCGAATCGCTTCAAAAAGCCAATGGGAGCATGATTGGAAAGGATTAGCACAGAAAAACCGAAAAATAACAGTTCTCTTGAGCAGGAAAAGAATCATGAGGAAGTTAGAGGAGAGAAGAGAATAGAAAGCAGTAGTCAGAAAGCTGAGAACATGAGTGGCACAGGACCTTGCAAACCCAGGTCAGTCATTAAACCCCTGGTTGTCTTAAATAATCCGGCGTTACAAGAGTACAAGGATCATATGGCGACATATGCAATTATATGTAAATTTATGGGGATATGGCCAACGGAGAAGGCGTTGCAAGTGTGGATAAGAAATAAATGGAAACCTAAGGGGGAAATAACCCTCCACCTTGAGTCCAAGGGTTTCTTCATAGTGGTATTTGCAAACCTAGAAGACAAAGACAGAGTGTTCGAAGGAGGACCATACTTTTATGCGGTGGTTGGCCTCTACATGCGGCCATGGGTGATGAATTTTGTCCCGGAACGAGAAACATTCACCTCAGTACCGGTATGGATACGACTATACTCCCTACCTTTAGATTACTGGCTACCTGAATCTTAAAGGCCATAGGTAATAAATTAGGTCATTTCTTAAAAAATTTAGAGGCGACTCTGCAAGGAAAATATACCTCCTTTGCACGCATATGTGTAGAAATGGACCTATCAGGGGCACTTCCAGATGAAATAATTCTAGAAGTGTATGATGAAGAATGGGTGCAAGCGGTGGACTATGAACATGTCCCATTCAGATGTCGCAAATGTCATGAACATGGGCACCTCATCAGAGATTTCCCTTTAAACAAACTGGAGGACAATATGAAGACCAACAGAGGCAAAGACCCCGAAGGCTTTACCAAGATAGGAGGCAAAGGGAAAGGGGGAAAAAGTACCAAAGGAAAACTAGCAAGGATAAACACCCAAGTCACAACAGTTTCAAGATTTTAGAAGAAGAAGAGGAGAACAATGCTATGAACCAAGCATCGGAGGATATTCCTGCACAGAAGGAAAAAGACACCTGCATGGAGGATGTACCAGAGAATAACAAACTAAAGGAAAATATGCTCAACACCATGGAACTTGGCAGGGATCTTGGGATGACCCCAAGTGAAGTGGGAACAAAGGACCATGAACTACAGGAGATTCTTGAGCGAGTGAACCTTGATCTAGAAAATTTCTTGGAGCAGGGAACCACCAAAGGGGTTGATTCTCTACCATAAGAGGAGTTTGACAGAGTACAACAGCTCTTCCTCTGGAGATCTCAAGCAAAAGGTTCTGGAATCAAAAGAAACCATGACAGCCAAGAAAACAGAGGGGTTAAAACGATGGAGGCAACATCAGGACACACTTCCAAGAACCCAGGCAGGAAAAGAGGAAGGAAAAGACAAAATGAGTTGCTGACAGAGTGTGGGACACTCATGATTAACTCAGGTAAGATGAAAGATCTTACTAGTTACTCATTTACTAATCTTTCATAATGAAGCTCACAACCTGGAACATCAGGGGTCTAGGAAGCAAAAGGAAACAAAGAAATATTAGTAATATAATAAAAGAATAAAAACTAGACATGGTGTTTATTCAGGAGACAAAATGTTCAATAGATAAAATCAGAAATATTCATAGTAAATGGCTCATTAAGTATGAGTATCTAGAAGTTAAAGCAGACAACACGGCAGGCGGAATTCTCACTCTTTGGAATCCCCAGAAACTTGGAATCCTGGATGCTGAGGCATCCAGGAACTACCTTTCAATGGTGATCCAACCTTTGGGTGATAAGGAAATATATATGATCACGAATGTCTATGGTCCTCAAAAACTAGAAGACAAACTCAGGCTTCTCACCTCACTGGAGGAGTTGAGAGGGAGACATCCCATTATGCCCTGGATTTTGGGAGGGGATTTTAATATGGTCAGATCTCTTATGGAAAAAAAAGGCGGGACTAGAACACTAGGTAAAGACTCCATTTCCTTCCAGAACTTCCTAATCGACATGAGGCTAGTGGATACGGAGACAATAAATGGTACTTTCACATGGAACAATAAGAGGGCAGGGGCTTCTCAAGTTGCCTCTAAACTAGATAGATTTATAATTTCGGAGATCCTCTTTCTCACTGGCCCTGACTTGACTGCATTAATCCTTCCTTTCGGAGACTCAGATCACTGGCCTATCCAACTTCAAGCTTCGTTTATAGGTACTCTGAGGAATAGACCTTTTAGGATTGAAAATGTCAGGCTCACTCACCCTGACTTCATGAGTAATATTGGTAAATGGTGGATGGAAGATTCGCCCTTTCAAGACACTAAGATGTTTCTCCTACAACAAAGATTGAAACACATCAAACTCAGGCTTAAAGAATGGAACAAAAAGGAGTTTGGCAACATTTTCAAAGCTAAAAAAGAGGTTGAACAGAAACTACAAGAAATTAATCAAATCATTATCATAGATGGCTTTACAGAGGAAAGGAAAAAGCAAGCAGACACTCTACAACAGGAATGGGATGACAGATGCCAGCAAGAGGAGATCTTCTGGAGGCAAAAATCGAGAGTGCAATGGCTTAAAGAAGGGGACTGAAACACCAAGTTTTTTAACAAGTCAACCTTGGATCTTAGGGCACATAACAGGATTTCAAAGCTTAGAGACACTAAAGGGAAAGAGCTCAGCACCCACAAAGAAATGGAATGTGCTCTAGTACAACATTTCCAAAGCATTGCAGAGGAGCCACTCATAAACAGATCACAACTTATCAACAAATTCACAAAGTATATTCCAAAGCTTGTAACTAGGGAAGATAATTTCAATCTTAACAGGTCAGTGACTGAAGAGGAAGTTTCTGAAGTTATTAAAGAAATGCAAAATGGGAAAGCCCCGAGACCGGATGGGTTCAATGTTGACTTCTTTAAAGCATGTTGGGAAATAGTCAAGCAAGATATCCTTGAAGTTGTGGAGGACTCTAGAAGATCCAAAACCGTTTTGAGGGCGCTTAATACTTATTTCATAGCTTTGATTTCAAAGGTGGAAAAAGCTATGACACCAGACAGATTCAGACCCATAACTTTATGTAATGTGGTGTACAAAATCATTTCCAAAGTAATTGTGAACAGACTCAAACCCCTACTTCCAACGCTTGTGTCTGAGGAGCAAACTGGTTATGTGGAAAGAAGGCAAATTCTAAAGAACAAAATTCAAGCTCACAATGTGGTTCATTCTTTGAAGAACAATAAGCAAGCGGGGATGATTATATAGCTTGACCTAGCAAAAGCTTATGACAAGCTTAACTGGTCGTACATAAGGGAAGTACTAATAGCATATGGCTTCGACCACAACTGGATAAGATGGATAATGGCCCTGGTTACTACAGCTAATTTTTTGATCCTGCTTAATGGTTCTCCATCCAAAACCTTTAGGCCCTCGAGAGGCCTCCAACAAGGAGATCGACTCTCCTCCTTCCTCTTTATTCTTATGATGGAAAGATTAGGCAGAGCCATCAAATATGACAACATAGAAGGACGAATCCAGGGTCTCAAACTCACCCCGAATGGGGATGCCTAGACTCATCAGCAATTTGTGGATGACACTACGCTGCAGGGCACATCCACAGTCAAGGAAGCTAAAGCGTTCAAGAAAATCCTAAACGACTTTGCTATGGCCGCTGGTACAGAGGTAAGCCTCACCAAATCCAAAATTTTCTTTTTTAATACTGACATTGTTGTTCAAAGAAACCTCTCCAGAATTCTAGGCTTTCAAAGAGATCAGCTACCATCCAAATATCTGGGAATACCTCTCATGGATAAACCTCTAAGAAGGGAAGTTTGGGAGCTAGTGACTAACAGATTGTAGGATAAAATCAGGAAATGGACAAGCAAATCTTTGAATTTAGCTGGACGACTAGTGCTTACAAAGGCTATCCTACAAACTATTCCCACCTTCATGTTCTTAGCTTTTCTTGCTCCAAAAGGAGTTTTGCAACTGATCAGACATATTCAAAGAGATTTTCTTTGGGGAAAGGGGGAAGAGAAAAATAAATGGGTTCTAGTAGCTTGGGAAAAGCTATGTAAACTTAAGAACCGTGGGGGTCTGGGACTTCAGGACCCTGAAACCCTTAGCAAAGTCCTGGGGGCAAAACTTTGGTGGAGATGGTTAAAGGAGTCGGCAAACTGTTGAAGCCTCGAAAATCGCTGCAACAACATGGGGGAGACCACCCGGTCCGAACCTTGGTTAGCAGCTCCTTTTCCGTTTGGAATGGTGGTTCCAACTGGTTCAACTAGGTCCAGTTACCTTCTCTCAATTTCCAATGGCTTTAAAATATGACTTTCATTTGCCAATGGAAAAGAGACATCAAATCGTCCTTCTTGCTGATCAGGTAAGAAAGGGATCCTTAAGCTAATTTAGGGCTCAACCAATCCACTACTAAAGTTTGCCTCTTTGGGAAGAGGACTTAAAAAATGTAAAATTTACTCTAAATGCAAACTTGTTCTAAGATGCAAGCAAAAGAAACTATCCTAATCCTATCTCAATTAGGCAGATATAGATCTAACCTAACCAAGAGCAGGTATTTAAAATATTGAGATTGAAATGTGTCGTTTATAATGAATATCAAGTTAATGAAGTAGTTCAATTAACCGACATTATGGATAGCAAACACATCCTGTTGAGACCCTTTAACTGAAATAATCAATCAACAACATTCAGGAAGTAGTTCACAAAATGGTATTGATCATTTAATCAGTAACTTGAATAATTAAACAATAATATGCGGAAGAAGTTCACAACATATCACTATCTATTCATCCAATATTAAAAGACAGATTTATGAGTAAATAGTTACTCAGAAATCAGAATTCAGCTCATAAGAGCAGAGATAAATAACAACAAAAGCAGAAGCAAATTACCCATACCGACAAAAGTGCACAAATATGTAAGCAAATTGACACCATTCCTGTTATCATAAAATAAAACCAGCATTTAAAACAATAGTATTCGAAATACCAGTTTATTAAATCCATTTCTCCAGCTCCGGTCTCTAATAGTCCTTTACAATGCCTGGGCTTCTGCTTTCAAAAGCAAAGCTACAATAGTGCAAACTCTATTCATTATACATAACTCAAGATGTAAAAGAAAAACCTCAATAATCTCCAGATCTGAGATTCCACTCCTCCCACCTACAACTCTAAATCCCTATTACAAAAGTGCTTTTAGAATTCCAGAATTGCAGAGGAGAGCAGCCCCTATTCCATTCTACAATCAGCTATTTATAATTTTTTGCAAAGGAATTCTTGAGATGAAAGTTTGTTGAAGAGAAATATGTTCAATCCAATTTTATTTGCTCCAAATTTCCATCTTTAATTGCTGGAGCATTCTCATTGATTGAGATCTTTTTCTCCATATATCTTCTACTGTTTTCCTGCAAAAATAAGTCAAAATGAATTAAAATGTAACAATAAAATCAAAATACCATTTCTGGCAGTAAAACAAATCCAATCAAATTCTATTTAAATAAATGATTGAAAATAAAATATAAGCTCTCTATTGATGCTTGGGATGGTTTAATTGGCCAAAGATATCATTGATGAGCAAAACTGCCATTAGAAAAGGCTTAGACAAATAAAAATGCAGAAAATAATTCAGAAAATTAATTTTGTTTTTAGAAATTTGGAGCTTGATCTTCTGCATGATTTTTGACTCAATTAATGACCAAATCTATTAATGAAACCTCCTCAGAAATGTTCTCCTTGATTTTATCTTTCCAATGAGCCATCCTGGGCCTTATTTGGCCAAGTAAAACTCAATCTATGGGCCTCCAAAGTAGATGAGTCAGATCTAATATAAATCTGGAAATTCTGTTGCTGGACTAAAAATCAAACTTTTAATTAAAAATCTAATCCTAAATTAGAATTCTAATTATTTAATAATTAATTCTAATTTAATCATTAATTATGAACTAAACTAATTAATTAATAAACTATATATTAATTAATATTAATCTGATTTAACTAACCTATTAAATATTTATAAACTAATTAATATTAATATAAATAATTTTTAATTTTTAATTTAATTATATATTATATATTAATTAATTTAATTATAATATATTAAATATTAAATATTTTAAACTATTAAAAACAAACTAACCCACCACTATCCTATTTCGCTCACGTATGAGTGAAAGTAAAAAAAAAAAACAAATGTATTATAACCTTTAAACAAAACAAATGCAAAGTTCGTTAAAAGAAATAAGCCATCGCACATAGCAAGAAATACACCATCGCAAATTTTGGAATGTCCACATATAAAATTTGCGATGCGATAAATTTTGCAGTGTAGGAATGTGGAATTAGTATGGAGTCACGGGAGTTATAAGGAGTTAAAAATAAAAGTCAATGTTTGACTTATAGCATTGGATAAATGGTTGAGTCGGGTTGTATCAATTGAGGACCCCGATGCGATGGAGCGATCGCATTGAGATTTAAATACATGTTCTTTTTTTTTAAACTTTGGTTAATGTTTGAAGAGCCATCGCGTATCGGGGAATGAAGGTCATCGGGTTTTTTAAGATGCGCATGTTATTAAAATTGTGATGATTGCGATATGCGGTGTAATTTTTTGTTTTTTATTTATTATATATAATATATATAATATATATATATATATTAAATTTTATTTTAATTAAATTAATCATATTAATTTAATTAATTCAAAATTTAATATTAAATATCAATTTTTTATTTTTGGTTTTATTTTAATGAAATTAGTTATGAAATTTTCTAAACTACAACCACTCCGAAAAATAAATAAAAAGAATAAAAATAACATTTTTAACCCAGACTAGATAAATGATGGGACTTCAAAGGAGTACCATTTTCAAACCAGTTGACCAAATAAGGCGAAACAAGCGTCAATAGGAAGCTTATAAAAAATTGATTCTAACAAAACAATCAAAACAAGAATCCAAAAAAAATGAAAAATTAACAATCGTGTAGGATAATCAAATAAAATAAAAATCCTAAAAAAGTGTTTAGCCAAAATTTTTATAGAAAGGGTTCCCTTTATTTGAAGTGAAGACATCAATAATGGGGGGTTGTGTTTTTACCACAACACAACCCCATGGGCCACGCTCTGGAAACAAAAGTATGCAAACAATTGGCAAGAAAGGGATCATATTCGGATGTCTGAACACATTAAAGGCTCCCACATTTGGAACAGGGCTTGGGAAAATAGAGCCATAGTTCAAAAGCACAGTTTCTAGGAGATCAGAGATGGAAACCTAGCATGGTTTTGGGAGGATAACTGGAAATAGGAACCTAACTTGTGTAGAGAAGAATTAGCCAATCTTAAGGATGACACGGATAATAAAGGGTTACTCAGGGTAAGGGATTTCTAGGATCAAACAAGAGACAATGATAAATGGAGAACATGGAAGAACCTTGGATACAGTGAAGAAAACCCTTTGAAATCTCAAGAAGAAACTCTTGCAGGCATCTTGGATCAGAGAAAGATATTGACATCTACATTTTCTGACCAACTAAGATGGGGAAGAAACAATGAAGGCAACTTGAACCTCAAAGAAAGCAAAAGAATTTCCATTGGGCTTGACTTTCCAAACCCTGATAAATTATGGAAGGACCTATGGCAAAACTCGCACTGTATGAAAATTAAACTATTCATGTGGTTGGTGCATCACAAAAAATTCTAACTTGGGAGAATCTTCGGAAAAGAGGTCTTGTTGGTCTATCTAGATGCCAGTTGTGTGGTCTACAAGAAAAAACGATGGATCATCTACTCAACATCTTCTCATTCACATCTACCTTGTGGAATTAGGTAGCCTCAATCTTCAGGCAAACTGATCAGGACGAATCCAGCATTACTAGCACTTTAAAGAATTAGTGGAAAGATTTCTCAGTAAATGAAATAGTCAACAAAGCATGGACTTTTATCCCTAGTTTCTTGATCTGGGATGTCTGGAAAGAACGCAATAACAGGATTTTCAAGGACAAAATTGGTTCGACACAAAGCATCATAGATCTCACTAAAAAACAGCTCAAAGAAACTGTAAGCACCTGTCTTAAGTAGCCCCTCGAAAACCCTCCTCTAAACAAGGATGCACATATACTTGTGCATTTGGGTCTCCAGTTGATGATCCCCCAAGGCACAAGCAAGAACACAAGCTATATAACAACGGGCAAGGACTTCTGGCAACCTCCTCCACATGGTTTTTTGAAATTCAATATAGATGGAACCTCTAAAGGAAACCCTAGAGTGGCATTTGGGAAATGCCACTAACAATATGGCAGAACTCATGGCCTTAGATCAGTGCCTAGAAATATTGATTGAGTCAAACTTACACAATGTTATTGTAGAAACGGACTCTGAACTGATAATTAACTCGGTCAAGAAGATATGCAATGGTACAGCACTAGAGAAAGTGTCAAAGCACTGGTGGTTATTGCAGGTTTATCAACGCATCCAATCCCACCTAAGAGCCCTAAGAACACTCCAATTTTTTCACGTTCGCATAACAGCTAACAAATTAGCGGATCGGCTGGCGAATGAAGGAGTATTACGTTCTAGGAGCAATAGAAGATGTGCCTGGATGAGGATGCCTTTAGGGAAATTACGTGAGGACTGCCACAGGCAGGCTATCGAAGACAGGGAGCACTTTGAAAGAATGAGAACTGAATAGAGCAAAGACCAATGATAATAGCAGATAGTGGATCAATCATAGGGCAGAAGAGAGTGATAAAATGCGGGCAGATTGGAAGGATGCTAACCAAAGATTCCTCTGAAATCCCTCCTATGTATTTCGGGCGTAAAATTGCATGAAGGCTAATCTCCCAAATGGACCCGAACTATTATAAACTGGTGGCCTACTTAGTTTTCGAGTCCGTGAGATATGGTAAAAAGTGTGCAAGTTAGCGAGATCTAGTCAGAAATCATTAATCCCTGAGATTTCGGGCGGAAAGATGCACGAGGATTAATTCCCAAAATGGATCCGAAAAGTTAATGTGTGGTGGCTTATAAAACTTTTGGGTCCGTATGACAGGTTAAAAAGTGGGCTTGTTGGAGAGATCACTGTGGTAAGCCCCCATCCAATGGATTTCGGGCAGAGAAAACAATCGATGGTTAATTCGTTAATCAGACCCGAAATTGTTTAGAATAGTGGCATAGTTTCTTTTCGGGTCCGCCAAAAAAGTTAAGGTACAAGCAAGGTTTGGGCCCAAAATCATTCAGGATCGTTAGATCTCCATGGGCAAGATCGTATGGTCTTCAAGTATTAACAATGTAAACTTTGAAACGGAAACCGATACTGTTACCCGTTTCGTAGAGATAGCTAAAAAGTGACCTGATTTTGAAAATGGGTGATGCAGAACACACATGTTTTTTTAGAGCATAGTTTTTGGCACTTTAGTTTTTTTTATGTACATCACGTTTTAGAATGGTAGTGATTTTCATGCTGATTTAAAAAGTGAGCATTCTGCATCACACTCCTTTTTTAAAAGCCCTGTTTTTGGCTTTAAATTTTTTAATGTATAAAATGTAAATAATTATTTAGTAAATTTGATAATTTTTGAAGTGGTCGTTTTCTTCACATTTTCTTGTTTTTTATTATAATTTTAAATTTTTTTCGTGAGGTTTTTACTGTTTTGCATTTTTAAATTAGAAGGTCGATATTTAGACTTTTCGATATTCTACATATTTATACATCCTTAATTAATTTTTCAATCGACATGAAATAATTGTTTCTAAAAAACAATATTTTTTAACAATGGACATAAAAATAACAATTTTTAACATAAATATAACTAAAAAACTACACATTTTGATCATTTTTTGTTAGAATTGACATGTCAAAATCACAATTTTTATACGATAATTTTAACTAAAAATGGTTAAATAATAGCTTTTCCTATGAATTTCATGTCAAAAAAATAATAAAAATCACATTTTTTTCAAAAAATAATGATTAACTTAAAAATCAATGCAAAAATCACATATTACCAATATTGAACGTATAACAACCCTAATTGAGTGTTTATTCTTCTCATAAAATGTCAAAGTCAAAACATTGCAAAGCTTGATTTACAAGTATAACTTAAATTTAATCAACAATGTCACGTAATCCAAACTCTTCGTCCTCTAGAGTTTCATTATTGTCCTCTTCCACAATATTTTCTGTTTCATTTTGCTCATTTTCCTCTTCTAATGGGTCTTTGATGTCTACGAAACTCCCAATGTATGTCTTTCCAAACATTCCATGTAATGGTGGTTGGGGTTCCTTTGCCTTTTTTGCCACACGTGATTCACTAAAGTCCCTTTTCTTCAACCCAATTTCTTGCATTGCATCTGGAAGAAATTGAAGAACATTAATTCTTTGCTGAATGAAATTGCATTGTACTGGAACTTTTTCAATTGCAATGCAATTTCTTCCTTTTTGAAGACAACATGCTAGTGTTGTACCTAATTATCAAGCACAAAAGAAATAATGAACTAAATTAGTACAATGACATATTAATTAAAAAAATAACATTGAAATTCAATTCCATATAATAAAACTTACCTGAGCCAGAAAATAAATCCAAAACCCAATCTCCTTCATTTGAACAAATGTCTATAAGATAGTTAATCAATAATTGTGGTTTTTGATAAATGTTAACTATCTCTCATTTTGCTTCTTTGTCTTTATATGTTAGTTTTCTCACAACAGCATCATAACTCAATATTTGGCTATGACTCTTTCTGTCTACCCGATTAAAAATCATAGACATATGGCTATCATCTTTTGCCCAACTATCAATGTGAATGAATTCACAATCATTTATAAATTGTTGATCTTCATTGTGAAGAAGATTTGACTTTTCCCTGTAACATGAAATAGTAAAAGTTAAATTAACTTGTACATAAATAAATTTTTCAACATTAATCAAATATACATTTTAAACGTCTTACCATGTAAGCTGCATCCTTGTTTGTTTTCCCCTTGAAGCTTGACAATATCATTGCCAATTGTGTGTCTGAATGAAATGTCACAAATCTCCATAATGGTGATGACGTGACTTCTACAAATCCCGCAACCACTTTACTAAAAGCTTGATAAGTATAAAGGTCACTATCATAGTCAATGTTTGGAATATTAAAACCATGGGGAATATCTGCAATGACTAGGGCATAATCCCTTTTAGGTATGAGTTTAGCAATGTCTTCACAGTCGCCTTGTATTACTTGATATTGAATAGTGTCTAGTCCATTCCAAATGAAATGATTAAGAGTTGGATCAAGTTGAATATCCTTAATACGTTGCTTCATCAGTCTTTCGATCTTTATTTTTTCGATAAAGGTTTTGAAACTATCTGGCACTCCATTATCATCCTTCCTCATCTTTTATAAAATAAACAAATATATGTGTAAGTTATAAATTAAAAATAGTACACAGGTGAATAAAAATGAATGTATAAATCAAGATACCTTTTTAAATGCAAGATAAAAAGTTTTTAATGTTGATGTAGAACTTGAATCTGGATAGTTGCGTACGACATCATCCCAAATATCTTCATTCAACAATCTAACCATTTGTTCTTGAATTTTCATGTAACCTTTATGACTGCATAGATAAAGTAACAAAAAGTTAATATAATGATATGTATAACAAATACTACCAAGAACATGTTTTATTTAAAATATAATTATAATCTAGAAATAAATAAAAATATTTCAAGAAACTTACTTTTGAAATTCTTCAAACATTTCCTCCAATGATAATTCCCCTGACCTCACACGAGATAATATTGTTTTGACAATTTTTTCATCTTTCACTCCTTGCATCGCCCTCCAAGGTGTGATAGTCATATCGTCTAGAAGATGCTTCATTTCAGGAGCTAATTTACTGTTGCCACATATGAATGGCTTAGACTTTTTGACCTTCTGGTTTTTAATAGCAATGTCTTCCCACATGCCAAAAATCTCATCAATCAACCTCCAAACATCTCCAGTTCTAAATGCCAATTGGAAAATGTTATCAACACCTCTGAATAAATCACTATGTTTGCTGCTCTTTCCACCTTTTGAATTGGTTTTCTCTTCAATTTGATATCATATTTCCATACAACATTCCTTTCGGAACTCTGCAGTAACTTTTGTCCTATCCCCACCACATTTTTCTTCAAATTCACTATGAATAAATCTAACCCTTTAGATGAAAGTCATAGACATCCTATATTCATTATCTGAATTATGATCCCATGCCACTAACTTTGCTTCTGTATCAGATAAACCAGCGTAAATGATACATTTCATTGTTTCAAAACGTGGGTTATTAGGATATTCCTCCATCAATTGTCTTTGAGCTTCTACAGAATGGTTCCCCCCAAGCACATAATAATTGTATTCAAAACATTTTGACTTATCAAATGCTTCTTTATTGGGAACTTGAAGTGGATCAACAAGAAGCACATAACTAACCACATGAGCATATGGATTGTACCTCATCAATGTCTTCAAGTTGTGAACATGCAGATGATGTGGCTTTCTAACTTGATATTGACATTGTCCTTCACTTGCTTTATAGGTTTGCCTGACATTAAGCTGAAATGTGCGACCACCATCAATTAAGTTTCTCTTTGTCAAATACTCTCGAATGGCATTTTGTTTTGTTTTGATAATGCCATTTTCTAAATCAGCTCCTGGTGTAATGATTTCTCTGCTTTCTTTTGAAGTTTCACTAGGTTCTTGACTGCTAGTAATGACTGCTTCAAAATCATCAACTCTACTTTTCTTGGTCATAACATTCCCACCAAAGTTATTCTTGGGCATTGTTACTTTTGGATTTTTATGGCTCTTCTCAGTTCCAATGTCATCTTCAGTAATGACAACATATGTTTCATCGTCAATTTCAACTTCATCGTTCTCAAAAGTAACTTGTTTACCTTGCTAGATTTATCCACCAGAGACCTTTTTTTCTAATTCTTTGGATGTAGTTTTGTAGCATTATCAATTACTTCATTTTGCCTATTTTCCATATTTTCTTATGACACTGAGTAAAAATTGCTGACAACTTTCATGATATCATTCTCAATGAAATGAATGCCTCCCAACCTAATTGAACAACTTTCAACGAAATTCTGCCAAACAAAATATCATATGTCAATAAAAAACAAAGTTAAAAAATATAGTGAGACACTTTCAAAAACGCAAAATACAAATATAAATAATAATACTTACGATGTTTTGTGTCATCTCATTTACGATTTGACTACACAACTTTGTAGATACCTCTCTCGTGTCATACAATGAATATGATAATTGGTATTTAACCCTTTCATGTGACTTGGGAGCTTTTGTAAGTACGTAAACAACTTCAGTGTCCGGTACCGAACACATATCTACGACTCTTCCCATCACCTCAAAAATTCCATTATCATTCGGTATATCGATATATAGATATATATTCACATTTGCGCTTTCTCTTTCTTTCACATACCACATTCTTGATGGAAATTTCACCTCTTTCGAATTCTTCCAGTCTGAAATCATCTTCTTATCACTTGAAGCACTTGAAAGATTTGTAGTCATGAGCTCAGGTGGAGTTCGTTCACCAATGTTTCTTTTAGATGCACCTTTATGAGTCTTTGGTCCAGAAAGATTCACTGAAATTCTCTTTGATGCCATTTTTCTCAAAAATAGAAACACATAAATCAGTAATTATTAAAAACATATTAACTTAAATTAACAACGAAAATATATCATAAATTTTAATCAACAATCGCCCCACCCACCGCCCCTCATATTCCAAAAGGACATGCATTAACATTCCAGTGTAAAAAAGTAAATCACGAATAAAACATTTTGCTCAGGCGCCCTCACCCACCCCCCCCCCCCCGCACGGCATGGGCGCCCTCACCCACCCACCCCCCCCAAGCATCCCAACCCCACCACCCTGGCGGCCCGGGCGCCCTCACCCACCCCACCGCCCGGGCGCCCTGGCCCAACCCCCACAACCCTCTCCGGCCCGGGCGCCCTCACCCGCCCACCCGCCCCAACTCTCTCCCTACTCCGCGCCCGCCCCACCCACCCGCCCGCCCGCCCGCCCGACCGACCGATCCAGGCACCCTCACCCACCCCTCCGGGCGCCCTCACCCGCCCGCCCGCCCCAACTCTCTCCCTACTCCGCCCCCGCCCCACCCGCCCGCCCGCCCGACCGACCGATCCAGGCACCCTCACCCACCCCTCCGGGCGCCCTCCCTACCTCTCCCCCGACCCGCGCACCCCCTCACCCGCCCACTCCAACCCTCCTGGCGCCCCACCCCTCCGGGCACCCTCGCCCGCCCGCCTGCCCCACCCCTCCGGGCGCCCTCACCCGGCCCCCCGCCCGGCGCCCTCACCCACCCGCCCGCCTCACCCGGACCCCCCTCCACCCGGGCTCCCTACCTCTCCCCACACCCGCCCACCCTGCACCCCCTCACCTGCCCGCTCCAACCCTCCCGGCGCCCTCGCCCGCCCCCCCCGCCCGACGCCCTCACCCACCCGCCTGCCTCACCCGAACCCCCCTCCGCTCGGGCTCCCTACCGCACCCCCTCACCCGCCCGCGCCCTCGCCTGGCACCCTGCCTGTCGGGCGAGGGCGCGGGCGGCCCGGGTGGCGCTTGCACGAGGGCGCCCCCCCTCGTGCAGGCGCCACCCAGGTCGCCCGCGCCCTCGCCCGACAATATGTCGACGAAATAGAATCTAATTTTTGGGAATATTCTGGAAAAATCCCATTGATTTCGAGTCAGATATTCAATAATGAAAACGATTTCCCAATAATAGAAACTCTACATCCATTATGTGGCATAGGGGTTACGTCACGTACAAAACTTAATAGTATCCCACTTCTACGAATGGTTCGTAATGCTGTATCTCTCCCTCGACCAGGGCCACTTATCATAACTTCTACTCGTTCCATACCCCGATCCATTAATACACGAATAAAATTTTCTGCTGCAGTCTGGGCAGCAAATGGTGTACCTCTCCTTGTACCTTTGAATTCACGGGTCATCCAAATCAATTGTTGTCAATTTTGATTCGGATGATCCAGAGGAATCATCATTGACTATGCAATAAAAACTTTTCGAATGACCGGTGGAGATAGATTTAGCTAAAGAAAAAGCTTTTATTGCGGCCCAATATGCTTTTCCCTTCCGAACATTTTTACGAATTTTTTTTGTTGATCTAGAAGTACGCTTTTTTTGAACTGCCATAAGGAACAATGGGGTTAATTCATATATTGTGATGTGAAAGACATCTTATGTATTTCATTTATTCATTTCTCTCGTAGATAGATAACTCTACATATTCTTTATCTAAATATACTGCAAATTGAATCAATCCATTCTCTCGACAAAAACGTTAAAATAATAATGGAATCTACCAATTTAAATTGAAAGGTCAATTTTCATGATATATTTTCATATATTTTATATGGTATATTCATATAACGATTGATCTTCAAATTGATATCTTTCTCATCATTTTCCGAATGAGTTTCGCTCGGGAATCGCCCTGCTTGCTGGGCGAGGGCGCGGGTGGCCCGGGTGGCCCCTGCACTAGGGCGCCCCCCCTCTTGCAGGCGCCACCCCGGCCGCCCGCGCCCTCGCCCGGCAGGCAGGCGATTCCGGGAATCACCCTGCCTGTCGTGCGAGGGCGCGAGCGACCCGAGTGGCGCCTGCATGAGGGGGGGCGCCCCCCCCCCCGTGCAGGCGCCACCCGGGCCGCCCGCGCCCTCGCCTGGCAGGCAGGGCGATTCCCGGAATTGCCCTGCCTGCCGGGCGAGGGCGCGGGCGGCCCGGGTGGCGCCTGCATAAGGGCGCCCCCCCGCGTGCAAGCGCCACCCAAGCCGCCCGCGCCCTCGCCCGGCAGGCAGGGCGATTGATTCACCCTGCCTGCCAGGCGAGGGCGCGGGCGTCCCAGGTGGCGCCTGCACGAGGATGCCCCCCCTCGTACAGGCACCACCCGGGCCGTCCGCGCCCTCGCCCGGCAGGCAAGGCGATTCCGGCGCCCTCGCCCGGCAGGCAAGGCGATTCCGGCGCCCTCGCCCGGCAGGCAGGGTGATTCCAGTGGGAATCGCCCTACTTGTTATAGACATTTTTGTGCCTTACAGCATGAAGCATGAAATGTCCATAATCTAAGGGATCCAAAGTCCCTAAACATATTGTTCCTACCCCTAGAGGAACAAGGTCAGCAAACCACAGCACTAAATAACAGTTCTCCACCTGAAAACACTCAAAAACAAGGCAATTCTGGATCATGTCAACTGCTCCACTGAGCATCTGCGCTGAATGTCAACTGCTCCACTGTCTACCTGCGCTGAATGTAAACTGCAAAGAAGGCTACCTGCACTGGGCGAGTTGGGACATGTGGCACAGTCATTCCTCAAGGTGTCAATGCCCAGGAAGCTTCCAAAATGACACTTGGATCAAGGAATTCGACTGGTGATGAGTAAGAGGGTTTAGATCTCCAAGTGGAAGCAAGAACCTCCAAGTGGACTCAAGAACTGAAGAATAACTGAAGTGGGAGAGGACACTAGTCAGCTCTCAAGCTGACTCATCCTTTCTCCAAAACTCTTATATATAGATCTCTCTCATGAGGTCTAGGAGGCTGGAATCTTGTGAATGTAAGGAAGTGCTGTTGGTTTGAGTTTAGAACTATTGGGTGATTTGCTTTGAAGGAGGTGAAGAGGAGATTTCTTTCTGCTGGGAAGGTGATGCTGGATTGGGCCTCTTATGGTTGTATCACTTCCTGAACTTTACTTCTTCCATTAATAAAGCATTTGAGGTTCTTCTATATGCATGTATCTCAATGATGTATTGTTATGCTTGTATATTTGATTTATTCTAATCCTTGAATCAATTATGAATGTATGCTTCTTGTAGTTTCTCTCTCTTGCCATTTTGCAGGATCTTGGTGTAGCTGGGCCAGTGAAAGAGCAAGGAGCTGAGAGCAAGCAGCAAGGAGAGAAGATTGGATCAATCATTAGCGGAAGACATCGGTTAGTGGATCTCTTTCTCCCCTATTTTACTTTCATAAAGAAGAAATCTTAGATAGCTTTGCTTCGATTGTCGCTGAGGTACTATCACCCTTAGAGTGGGATAGGGTCATTCCGTATTGGATACTTTTCCCAACAACAAATTGGCGACTCCACTGGGGATCGTATCTTGTTGGTTGTTTGTGTTTTTTGCTATTCATTTCCTAAACACAGGGAGTACCGAATCGAACTGCATTTGGATCTTTCAAATGCAAAGTAGAGGGCAGCTACTCTAGCTCAGTTTCTGGGCATGTTTATGATTTGAAGAGCTGATCCACAAGGACTCTGAATAGCTCTTAGTGATAGCTTTTCATCCTCCTTTTCATCCTTTAGTGTGTACTTGATTGATATCTTTTGATTTGGCCAAAAACTGTGAATTTTTTAGCAATCTGTAACCCGGAAACTGAGAAAAACGAGAGTTTCTCTCTTCATTGCAGGCACTGTGAAGGCAGTCTTCATTTCATCGCAGGTCCCAAAGGGGCTACCTGCGCTGAATGTCAAACTGACAGTGTACTACCTGCGCTGAACCAGTTTTGCCTTGTGCTACTGGGGTTCTCTGCTTCCTATTGCCCTGTTTTCATCCTTGTTTTTGCAGCCTGTTATCAGTCAATGTACCTATCTGAAACCACCTTTCTTTGCCACTATTCCGCCTCGGTTGTATAAAGAAACTGTATTTGTTCTTTGTGTATTTCTTATATCATTTGCAGTTTCCCGTAACGAAAGTGAACTAGTCTTGCTGTGGCCTCTTAGATCTAGACCTGTGATAAGTGTCGTATTGATCTTAAGAGTTAGTTTGTTTGCAGTTCATAGCTGATTGAGCTTTTGCTTTCGTCATATGGTTTGAATTTATGTATTTCTAGTGTTGAAACAAGTAAATCTTAAGGTGTCTTTTGATTTTGGACAAAAGCTTGTTTGCTTTCACTTGAAATTGAATTCAAAGTTATACAACAGCTTTCTTTTTGTAATACATCAACATTAAGAAAGAGAAAAGAAATACCTGCATTGTGCATGTGCATTTTGACAGCTTGCATGTTGATTTAGGAAAAAGTGCATTAGTGTGTGCTCTATGATCTGTGTGAAAAGATGATGTCTTTCTTTTCCCTCAGTAGTTAAGATTTTCAAAGTTGAAAGATTGAAAAGCTTGCTTATCATCTTAGACTGCATTTAGGAAGTTGTATTATACATCTCGTGGTGATCCATAAAGGCAAACTGCTAAACAAGATCAACTTAAAATGAATTGAATTTACATAACAACGCTTTGAAACATAACGCAAACACATAGAGGTCTAAGCTAGAAACGTGTTCCGGCGTCGTTAAACGTGATATCTTAGCGTTGAGTGGTTGGGTGATTCCTCCACTGTGAAGCGATAAGTATCAATACGGACTTGTGCTCCCACGTACCGTCGCGTATATATTGGGAGACCCCTATAGGAACAAAGCCTTTATCCATAGGAAGCCGTGTCGGCCGCCCTACTGATCGCAATGCAGTGAACACAGCATTCACGAAGATCGACCACCCGTACCGTAAAACGTATTCTGTGGTTTTGCGAAAAGTTTGGCACACCCTCTGCCTAGATCTCCAGAGCAGTTTCTTTTGGCCTTTTTCAAACTCTATAACTGAAAAAGTCCATCCGAGCATTTGTCACTTCGGGCTCGTTAAAACATCGAAGGAGTCTAGAGTCATCTTTAGCTTTTTCTCGACTCTTAAAAACTGAAAAAGCAAGTTGTGTCTAAAGCGTCGTTATAAAATTTATTTTAAACGGAACATAATCACCTCCTATTCCTGCGTTGATCTATAGGTTGAGAGCATGGAACGCCCTAACCAAGGAATTCCACATGATGGAAATCCTAGTCCTTTCTCCTCTTGGGGAGAAGTTGGTGCGCCCCACATGGCCACATTGTTGCTTCCAGGACTGACAATTGGCCTGCCAATTTGGTTATTCTCAACCAATGTAGTTCAGAACACCATGGTTCCTGAACAGTCGAGTCAACAGTTAGATCAGTCTAGAGCTGCCCACCAGCCTTCTACTTCCTATAACTCTTCATCCAATCCTTCATCTTCGCAAGGTAGAGCCGGCAAAAGCCAAGCTCCCATGGAGAAGAAGGAGAAGAAGAAGAGAGAGAAGAAGAAGAAGGAGCCTAAGGCGACTGGGGGCAAGCAAAAGACATCTGACAAAAATCCACACACAGCACAGACCGGGCCTAAATCGCCATGTGTCATATGTAGAGGAGACCACTTCCATAGAGATTGTCCCTGTATTCCCCGGATACTAAGGGACTGGTCCCCTCGTTTGCACAATTCGGGAGCATCAACCTCTGATAGCCATGTTGAATGCTTACCGTCAACCAGCGAAAGTGAAGGTTCAAGACAAAGAGGGGGAGCAAGATCCCCCTACAGACTGTGTGAAGGCGATAACGCCATCCACCGTTGTCCCTTCTTAGACGAAGCGAAGAGAGTTTTGGAAGATCGTCCGGTTTCACCGTTAAGACTTCCTCCTGGATACAAAAAACTCGTGCCAAGTCCTTCGTTGGTTGAGAATACAGCTGGCCCGCTCAAGTGGTCAGCTGAAGCGTCAGTCATTGAAAATGAACCTACTGAATCCAGACCGGACGAAAGTCCAAAGGTCGAAACGGCAGTTGACCCGGTTCTCCCTTCAGAAGTTTCATCTTCAAATGACACCGTCACTGAAGATTCATCTTCAAATGACACCCTCACTGAAGAGAATAAGGATGACACCATCCAGATTCTTTTCATCAACACAGACTCTGACGAGCATCAGGGCAATGCGCCCATTCTTTTATCGCAGGAAGGAACATCGTCAGGGTCATATCCGGCCGTGTATTCGGTCCCACCACCAAGCAACCTGGTTGTGTCCTTTGATTGGAACCAACTAGGCAGACCCCGGTTGCCAGCCAGTATACCGTTCAGAATCATGGTCCAAATTTACAGAATGGTAATGGCTGGCACTATCATCGATGAAGGGGCATCTGTGAGTATCCTTTCCTCTATTGCTTGGAAAGCACTGGGTTCCCCGGCGCTTTTGCCTGAGATAAGAAATCTCTCGGGTTTCGATAAAGGAACCAGTCGACCATTAGGGATCCTCCCCAATGTGCCTATTACATTGAAAGGGAAGACCGTTCAAATGAACGTGATGGTCGTTCAAGGACCCTTGGATTATAACCTACTCCTTGGACGAGACTATATATATTGCATGGGAGCAATAGTCTCCTCACTCTTTAGAGTAATGTGTTTTCCACACGAAGGAAGGATGGTCAAGCTCGTAGACCAACTTTCATTTCCGGGATCACGCATCGCAAATAGTCACATACCAACCCTGAATGGTCTATTCAATCAAGAAATGTCTCCACCCCCAGTCCTTCTTCCCGATGAGTGCGAGTGATTCAGAAAGATGGGACTGGAACCCAGGGGGCATGCATCCTGGTCTGCTTTGGGCAGAGAAAACCTTGGGTATAAGATAGAATTACCGCGAGAGAATATGACTAGTCCGTACCCCGTCCATAGAGGAAGAGGGGTTGTTCTAGAATAGGATTCTTTTGTCAAGGTTACGTGTCTGACAAAGGTCATTCACCCTTGTCTATTTCGGTAGACAGTGCCGAGGAAATGTTTTGTTTGAAAGATTAACGAAACAATCTTTGGGTAACCAGAAAGAGGCAAGCCTCCCTCAATAACACAAATGTTTTGTCTTTGAGTAGTGTTCTTCTCTTGTCGCAAGTAGCTGCTCTCTTGTCGCAAGTAGCTGTTCTCTTGCGATCTTGCGAAAGATCTGTTAAAAGTTGGGCTGACGAGAAGACAAGTATCGCGTAAGACCCGTTAAAAATAACGAGAAGACAAGTATCGTTAACATTAGACTGGCAAGACGACAAGTAGCTGTGAACACCCAAAGAAAAACAGAGGTGGGAAGGAGGAGGGGCAGCCTTGAAATTGTATTTTATACCTGGGGGCATGCAAACCTTTTGGAGTGCAAGCAAAGAGCGGTTATTTATCTTTTTTTGGGATTAACCGTTTCCGAACTTGCATAAAGAAAGGATATGGAGTAAAGCTCAGTGAGATGAAACTCCTTAAAAAATAGAGATCTCACAGGGGACATTTCTTATCTTATGACTGGTATTTCGAGCAGTTTTAGCATAAAGTTCATGCTCGTTAAAAAATAAACGCAAGATCCGAGCAGTTTTAACGCGGTCTTCATGCTCGTTAAAAAATAAATAAAAGCAGTGAGCAATGTTTCCCCCAGAGTTTAAGCTCATTTTTAAATAAAAAATGAACCTATCCCGGTAAATAACCGCTATGATCGTAAATTTATCAGCCATAAAAGCCTTGGTCGTGTTTTGCACCTGCCACCTCCACCGTCATTTGGCCGATCGTTCACCTCCATATGATTGTTTACCCATTTTGAGGAACAGTTGCGAAGAGTGATTTCACCTAGCCATCCTTGTGACACTGCCGTGATTGGAAAATTCCAACCTGTACCTGGAATCAGTTGCTATCCCTGTTTATCACTCGTTCCTCAAAAGACGAGTCTTCTTTGAGCTCTTTTCAACTGACTCATAAAATATGAAAAGTTTGCCGAGTTTTGGCCTTCCAGCTCGTTAAAGTGACCGGAAGAGCTATCCCTCCTCTAGATTTTAATCTTTTTGGACCTGAGGGATTATTGCACAAAAAGGTCGAGCACTTGTTTTATTCGGCTCGTTAAAGTTATCGAAAATTCATCCCTTCTGTATTGTTTTATACTTTTTCGGACTTAAGGGATTAGATGACGAAAAATGAATTTTGGAGTTAACTTTCTGTACCTTTTCAGACTCTCTAAAAATGAAAAGGACCGAGTTTTCCTTGTCGTTAGACTCGTTAAAATGATTAAATAGCGACAAACTTGTCTTTAGACGAGAACGAGTTTCCCTATCGCTAGGCTCGTTAAAACATAGCGATGGGCTTGCCCGAAGGGCAGGTTATAGAACAAGCATATGTTATCCTCCTCAAGCTTGACAAAAATAAAGAGGTATTGGTCAGAAATGACTGGGGAAAAATTGGGAGAACCTCAAAGCTGTAATGGTAGCAAGTCGCTCTTGAACATGACACTTTTCCTCCGTATCACATCGGGTTGGGTTGTTTCATTCACCGGTCTCATCACCATGGTCTCGCCAAACCATCCACATTTGGGGTAATGCTACCGATCCATCGCATCAGTGTCGTTATATGTTCAAGAGATGTTGTTCAGAAAGAGTCAACCGTGTCCCATCCACTGCCATACATTATCCTTCATCCATCCATGATCGCCACCCTGAATCATACGTCACAGATTCTTTTCACCTCCATTAAAATCATTAGCTTCGTTCCGTGTCACTGATGTGGGATTCATTAAGGCCCTCCTTTGACGGATCGCTTCTTGTCGACTTCAGCTCATTATCCAAGAAGTTGATCTAGGAACACCCCCCTCAGTACTTTGAAGCTTGCATGCCTCAATGGCAAGTTTCTCACTTCCGGCGACAGGTATACATCAATGACCTTCGACCAGAAGATTTTGCGTGGTGTTCGACGCCAAGTCCTGTATTCACACCACGTGAATTGTACTGCAGTACCTTGAGGGTCATTATCATTATCGGTGATTCCTCTCGCGCTTGTTAACGGTTTACATCATTGACCGGTAATCAAGCGATGTCTTTCCATGTTCGACTTGAGCGCAATTCTCACATGGATCGACTTGTACTTAGAGTGAAGATCGAACGAGTTTGAAGACCCCGGATCTAGTTTCATCCATCCGGGTTGCGATATATATTCAGGAAATATAAAGACATTTGACATGTACATCATTGCGGCAGATGATCATCCGACTCAAAGGATGATAATTTTCACCAAAATTATCAGTCTACCATCAGACGATCGTCTGTTCTATGTACCAAAATGAATTTATAAAGCTGAGCATGGGAATGCCCGCCTCAGCTAGATCATGAAAGCAGAATGAAAAATAATGTATTGTATTGTATTTTATTACAGGTCACCTCTCAGCGATTGAATGAACTTCGAATCCTCCTGATAAAGCATTTCACCTGATAAACGACCTCATACTTTAGGGGGCAAGTGTTATAGACATTTTTGTGCCTTACAGCATGAAGCATGAAATGTCCATAATCTAAGGGATCCAAAGTCCCTAAACATATTGTTCCTACCCCTAGAGGAACAAGGTCAGCAAACCACAGCACTGAATAACAGTTCTCCACCTGAAAACACTCAAAAACAAGGCAATTCTGGATCATGTCAACTGCTCCACTGAGCATCTGCGCTGAATGTCAACTGCTCCACTGTCTACCTGCGCTGAATGTCAACTGCAAAGAAGGCTACCTGCGCTGGGCGAGTTGGGACATGTGGCACAGTCATTCCTCAAGGGGTCAATGCCCAGGAAGCTTCCAAAATGACACTTGGATCAAGGAATTCGACTAGTGATGAGTAAGAGGGTTTAGATCTCCAAGTGGAAGCAAGAACCTCCAAGTGGACTCAAGAACTGAAGAATAACTGAAGTGGGAGAGGACACTAGTCAGCTCTCAAGCTGACTCATCCTTTCTCCAAAACTCCTATATATAGATCTCTCTCATGAGGTCTAGGAGGCTGGAATCTTGTGAATGTAAGGAAGTGTTGTTGGTTTGAGTTTAGAACTATTGGGTGATTTGCTTTGAAGGAGGTGAAGAGGAGATTTCTTTCTGCTGGGAAGGTGATGCTGGATTGGGCCTCTTATGGTTGTATCACTTCCTGAACTTTACTTCTTCCATTAATAAAGCATTTGAGGTTCTTCTATATGCATGTATCTCAATGATGTATTGTTATGCTTGTATATTTGATTTATTCTAATCCTTGAATCAATTATGAATGTATGCTTCTTGTAGTTTCTCTCTCTTGCCATTTTGCAGGATCTTGGTGTAGCTGGGCCAGTGAAAGAGCAAGGAGCTGAGAGCAAGCAGCAAGGAGAGAAGATTGGATCAATCATTAGCGGAAGACATCGGTTAGTGGATCTCTTTCTCCCCTATTTTACTTTCATAAAGAAGAAATCTTAGATAACTTTGCTTCGATTGTTGCTGAGGTACTATCACCCTTAGAGTGGGATAGGGTCATTCCGTATTGGATACTTTTCCCAACAACACTGCCTGCCAGGCGAGGGCGCGGGCAGCCCGGGTGGTGCCTGCACGCCTGCCGGGCGAGGGCGCGAGCGGCCCGGGTGGCGCCTGCACGAGGGCCCCCCCCTCGTGCAGGCGCCACACGGGCTGCCCGCGCCCTCGCCCGGCAGGCAGGGCGAGGGCGCGGGCGGCCCGGGTGGCGCCTACACGAGGGCGCCCCCCCTCGTGCAGGCGCCATCCGGGCCGCCCGCGCCCTCGCCCGCAGGCAGGTCGATTCCGGCCCGGGTGGCGCCTGCACGAGGGCGCCCCTCGTGCAGGTGCCACCCAGGCCGCCCGCACCCTCGCCCAGCAGGCAGGACGATTCCCCTCATGCAGGGGCCACCTGGGCCGCCCGCGCCCTTGCCCGGCAGGCAGGGCGATTCCCCTCGTGCAAGCGCCACCCGGGCCGCCGCGCCCTCACCCGGCAGGCACGGCGATTCCCGGAATCGCCCTGCCTGTCGGGCGAGGGCGAGGGTGGCACCTACACGAGGGGGGGCGCCCTCGTGCAGTCGCCACCCGGGCCGCCCGCGCCCTCGCCCAGCAGGCAGGGCGATTCCTGACGCCCCCCCTTGTGCAGGCGCCACCCGAGCCACCCGCGCCCTCGCCTGACAGGCAGGGCGATTCCCGGAATCGCCCTGCCTGTCGGGCGAGGGCGCGGGCGGCCCGGGTGGCACCTGCACGCGGGCGCTGGAATCGCCCTGCGCGGGCGGCCCGAGTGGCGCCTGCACGCGGGGGGGCCCCCCCTTGTGCAGGCGCCACTCGGGCCGCCCGCGCCCTCGCCCGGCAGCAGGGTGATTCCCGAAATTGCCCTGCCTGCCGGGCGAGGGCGCGGGCGGCCCAGGTGACGCCTGCACACGGGCGCCGGAATCGCCCTGCCTGCCGGGCGAGGGAGCGAGCGGCCCAGGTGGCGCCTGCACGCGGGCGCCCCCCCTCGTGCAGGCGCCCCCCCCTGCAGGCGCCACCCGGGCCGCCCGCGCCCTCGCTCGGCAGGCAGGGCGACCCTGCCTGTCACCCCCCTACACTTGCGCTAGTCTTCCAACCACTTATAGCGAGGTGCGGCACCACTGAACGCTTTCTTTTCACCAATACTCACCTTCGTGGACTACGCCTAATTCACTTGTCCTTACTTAGTTTGTGTTTCGCAACCAAGTAAAATGCAATTATCCTTTATACTTAGTGAAGCCCATACTCATTCATTATCCGTAGCAATTATAACAAGACCATCAACAATTGCAACAAGTATAAAGGGGAGGGGCAACTCCCAAACAAGTGTGCCTGACAATATATTATATTCAGTCTTTCTCCAATAATACAATACAAGTAATGCTTGGCAAGCTCCAAGCCAATACTTAGAATAATTTACAACATAGGCAACCCGCCTTTACAATACATGTGCACCCTTGCACGAAGAGTAGTGCTCACCTGGGTCACTTAATCCTCCTCACCAAGTCCTGCACAAATCTGCACATCCACTACACCTCGGGCACACCTTGCCCACTCTTCGACCGTCTCAAGATCACCTCAAGAACACCTTCAAGTGCACCCTCAAGAGGAGCGCATGAGATATGTGCAGACTCCTCTTATTTCTGCGCACTATTCACTTGTCTTCTTGATCTATGCATAGAAGAGATGTGAAGTCTTGTTGTTCAAATGAGCCTCAAGGCTCCCATATATATACACTACATAGCGTGGGTTTACATGGGGTGTGAAACCCCTTGGCCAACCCCCAAAACCACTCATCATGCGCCTTTAAGCCTTGCATACAAGTTGGCCTTAATTCGCTCTTCATCGCATATATATGTATGGCGTTCAACACTTAGTCGCATAAGTGTTTTTCCTTTCGTCACATGTTTTGTCACATTTCTTCCGCAGCTCGTCGCACGCCCGTGTCGCCGCGCCCGCCCGTCGTGCAGCCCGTGACCACTTGTGCGCCTGCGCCCGCCCGTACACCCACGCCCCCACCCGCGCGCCCATCGATCGCCCGTGCACTCGCGTGTCTATCGACTCAGTCAGCGCCCAACCGCGCCCGCACTCGGGTAGAACTCGAGGACCTTACACTACCTGTCGGGCGAGGGCGCGGGCGGCCCGGGTGCGCCTACACGAGCCCCGCTCATGGGGCTGAGGGAGGGTGGGTGAGGCCGAGGGCGGAGGGTGGGTGAGGCGGGCGAGCGGAGGCGAGTGAGGCGGGCGGGTGGGGCTGAGGGAGGGTGGGTAGGGCGGGCGGACGGGCGATGGCGGGTAATGGCGCCTGGGCCGGGCGGGGGGTGAGGGCGCCCGAGGGTGGGTGGGGCGGGCGGGTGAGGACGCCCGGGCCAGGCGGGCGGGTGGGTGAGGGCGCCCGCGGGTGAGTGGGGCGGGCGGGCGGGTGAGGGCGCCCGCGGGTGGGTGGGGCAGGCGGGTTAGGGCCCCTGGGCTGGGCAGGCGGGTCAGGGCGCCCGCGGGTGGGTGGGGCGGGCTGGTCAGGGCGCCCGTGCCGGGCGGGCGGGCGAGTGAGGGCGACCAGGGGTGGGTGGGGTGTGCGGGTGAGGGCGCTCAGGGGTGGGTGGCCCGCCCGCAGGGGTGAGGCGCCCGGGTGAGGTCGCCGGGAGGGGTCGGGCGGGCGGGTGAGGGCGCCCGGTCCGGGCGAGTGGGTGAGGGGGGCGTGGGTGGGTCGCCCGGAGGGGTGGAGCGGGCGGGTTAGGGCGCCCGGGCCGGGCCGGGCGAGCGGGTGAGGGGGGACGGGGTGGGTGGGCCGGGCGGGTGAGGGGGCCCGGGCCGGGCAGGCGGGTGAGGGGGGGTTGTTAGGGCGCCCGGAGGGGCTGGGCGGGCGGGTGAGGGGGGGCGCTGTTAAGGCGCCCGGAGGGGCCGGGCGGGCGGGTGGGCGAGGGGGGTGGGGCGCACCCACGGGTGTTAAGAAAATGAGGTTGACCGGGCCCACCATGCTCACGATTTTTCATTCAATTAATTTAATATAAAAGTTTTCAAGAAAAAAAAATTAACTTACCTTTTAATTGCGAGAATTCTTTGTTGATTATATTGTTGATAGCGATTTAGCTGCTCCACAAATTCACGACTCTTTCAACAATTTTCAGAAAGTCTGGATGTGATGTTAGTAATAGTGATAATGAAATTTTAATATGTAAGTGAAGTTACAAGGATGTTTTACTGTACGGTTAATATGGGATAATTTGTTTTACAATATTATAAAGTGAATATTATAGATTTGTTTTACAACGGGTTGAATGTGGGATAATTTGTTTTAAAATATTATAAAGTGAATATTGTAGTATTGGAAAGCGAATATTATATGGTTTAACTATTATAATAATTAATGTAGAAGTTGTAGTGTACAATTTTAATTATGATTTCATAAAAAAAATTAGTTTACATTTTCCAATAAATTATAGAACAAAGTAATAAAGGTAAATAAATTTAATAGACTTTTTGGAGGGAAATATTTTCGCGAAAATTTTTGGAGGGAAATATTTTCGCGAAATTTTTTGGAGGGAAAATTTTTGGAGGGAAAATTTCATTCTTTAAGCTATATAATATCTTTAGGAGACTCTCCATTTGTATCATTCAACATCTTCTATTTGAAAGGGATGGATTGTTCTGATAGTGAAGTTTCGATTTATACACCATCAACTTCTTCATCGCGTAACAACTCTATTCATATTGATGAACATAGCGGGAATTCTTCCACTATGAATAGAAAGTCACTTCTTCCACTTAGTCCTGATTCTAAGGACTATGAGAGCAGCACTGATGAAAGAGGGGATGGAGAATTTCAAATAAATAAAGAGTCACAGATTCCACTTAGTCCTACTTCTAAGGACTATGAAAGCCGCAGTGATGAAGAGCATGATGGTGAAGTTCAAAAGAACGCAGTGTCACAATGTCCACTTAGTCCTAATTCTGAGGACTATGAGAGCAACAGTTTTGAAGAGCATGATGGTGAAGTTCAAAAGAATGGAGGGTCACGGTGTCCACTTAGTCCTAATTCTGAGGACTATGAGAGCAGCAATTTTGACGAGCATGATGGTGAAGTTCAAAAGAATGGAGTGTCACAGTGTCCACTTAGTCCTAATTTCGAGGACTATGAGAGCAGCAGTTTTGAAGAGCATAATGGTGAAGTTCAAAAGAAGGGAGTGTCACGGTGTCCACTTAGTCCTAATTCTGAGGACTATGAGAGCAGCAGTTTTGAATAGCATAATGGTGAAGTTCAAAAGAAGGGAGTGTCACGGTGTCCACTTAGTCCCAATTCTGAGGACTATGAGAGCAGCAGTTTTGAAGCGCATGATGGCAAATTTCAAAAGAATGGAGTGTCACGGTGTCCACTTAGTCCTAATTCTGAAGACTATGAGACCAGCAGTGATGAAAAGCATGATGTTGATTTTCAAAAGTATGGAGTGTCAAAGTGTCCACTTAGTCCTAATTCTAAGGACTATGAGAGCAGTAGTGATGAAAAGCATGATGTTGATTTTCAAAAGTATGGAGTGTCACGGTGTCCAGTTAGTCCAAATTCTAAGGACTATGAGAGCAGCAGTGATGAAGAGTGGGATGATGAATCTCAAAAGATTGGAGTACCACAGTGTCCACTTAGTCCTAATTCTGCGGACTATGAGAGCAATAGTTATGAAGAGCGTGATGATGAATTTCAAAATAATAGAGTGTCACTGTGTCCTCTTAGTCCTAATTCTGCGAACTATGAGAGCAGCAGTGATGAAGGACAGGATGATGCACTTAGTCCTAATTCTAATGAGTATAAAGGTAGCAGTGACAAAGGACGGGATGTAGCATCTTCAATAAGTAAACAGTCACATTTTCAACGTAGTCCTAATTCTATGGACTATGAGAGTAGCACTGGCAATGCATATGAGGAAAAATATCCATTAAACATCGAGTCAAATTTTCCATTCAGTCCGAATTCTAAGGACTACGACAGTAGCACTGAAGAAGCAGAAGATGAAGAATATCCTCCAAGTCAATATTTGAAAAGCAGAGTTGATCATAGTGTGGATAACATTCCTCTTAATGATGATGAAAAGCCTTATACAAATGATGATCAAATGATGGAGATGTTGCCAAGAAACATTGTATCAAGGAGTAGGAGCAAACCTTTTCGTATCAATGCAAGTTGTTCTAGTTATACAAGGGGTAGAGCAGAATATCTGACGAGAAGAAGTTCTATCAGTGCTCTCATTTCAAGTGAATGTTGCCAAAAAGATTGCTTGAAACATATGGATTTCAAATTTGCATTAGAAAGCAGGAAGAGATATTTGTCAATGAATAAAAGCATGCAAAATTCATATTTAGTTGGGTGCATGCAATCTACATTGTCAGGTTATGATTATCATATTGGGACTTTTTTTATCTGTAGAAAAGGTTTGAAAATGTTTCATTCGATTGGGAATTTTCATCTCTCGAGAATTCAAGAAAATTTGGAAAAGGATCCCACATTTTATTAAAAAGTACGTCATAAAAGACAGTTTGGTCCATTATCAAATACTGCAATGTCATGGATGAAAGATTTCTTTTCAAAGCATGGAGAGTGTATGCCAAGTGGAGAGACAATACATATTCCAGATAATTTTTCAAGACGAGAAATCTACAACTTATACAAAGAATATGCAGAAGGTGCTGAGGGACATGGCCAGTTTATTACATATCAATATTTTGTGAAGGTATGGAAGAAAGAATTCAACAATATCCGTATTCCTAAGAAGACAAGGATGGGGATTTGCAGTACATGTGCTTCTCTTAAATAAAAAAGGGAGAATGTGAAGGCTCAAAAAGAGGTAAGCGTTCATAACTTTAACTTTTAAAATTGTATAATCATCAACTATGAAAACATATTTCTTAATGAATCTCTTTTATGTTGTGTAGATTTAATTGTCAAACAACTTCAGGAGCATCGCGAACAACAAACAAACGAAAGGAAGAAGTTGTACAAGCATCGAAAGAAGTGTTATGATAATCCGAATAAATATTTGGGTTTGATAATTGATGGTATGGACCAGAAGAAAACACTTTTACCACATTTTGTTCGCACACCCAAAAATTTACAGGAGGAAAACTTTATTCAATTTCACTTGGTCGGTTGTATGGTCTTCAATGGGAAAATGTTGCCAAGGGTGTACTTCACAGCTCCAAATATTCATAATGATGCAAATCTGACCATAACCATAATTTATGATGTGATTTCTCATTGGTCTGGTAATCTTCCTGAAGTTTTGTATCTACAATTGGACAACACTTGCCGTGAAAACAAAAATCAGGTTGTTTTTGGATATCTAAACACGCTTGTTGAATTGGGAATTTTTCAGAAGGTAAAAGTTGGTTTCCTTCTTGTTGGGCACACTCATGACCATATTGATCAGATGTTCAGTCGTTTTTCAGTCACATTGAGGAGGAAAGAAGTTGGGAGCTTGCCATCACTAATTGAATGTATTAAGAAATCATACATGTCAGAGCCTACTTTTGATGTGTTGGAAGAAACTATTGACATGCGAAGGTTTATTCTGGGATCATATGGTGAGGGGAAATGCATTGAACAACTTAATGACATTAGCTTCCAACATCAATTTCGTATCAAAAAAATTGATGGGAAAACACTAATATGGGGCAAGAAGTATTCAACTACTATAGAATGGGCACCGTCATCAGGATTGCAATTTTTGAAGTTCATTCCAGATCATCCAATATTTGCATCAAAAATATTGTTATTACAATCAGTTGGTGAAGTTCAGAATGCACGTAGACAGAACAGGGCTATAACTTATTCTGATTGCCTCGAAGAAATTAAAAAATGTATTGGATATACATATGAGTACTTTGACATTGCTGATTCAGTTTGGTGGGAGTCGTTTTTCAATAATCAAAGTGATATCATTTCGACAACAATAAATGAAGATATACCTTTGAAAAATCCATTTATTTGGCCACATAATGTGTCGAATGAACATGAGGAAGTAAACATTGTTGAACAGCAACAATCTCAAGGTATTATTAATTCTTCACAGGCAGAGGAAAGAGAGATGTATATTGGTTCCAGAAGATCTCGTGCGCAACGTGAAGACGTGGAAGACCTTTATAGGGGTTCAGTACAGGATATTAAGGAGGGTTGCATGATTGCAATGCTCGCAGATGGAGATCCCAATGGCTATCCATTTTGGGTTGCTAAAGTTATAAAGGTCTTTACAGAAAATGAGGATGTTACAAGTGTTGAAGTACATTGGTATGCCACAAATACACACCCATTCAATGGTGTGTATAAGCCAGAGATGGTAGTTGACAAAAAAAATGGCGGAAAAAGAAAAAGAAATGGTACAAATGTAAATCGCCGCCGCACAAACATATTAAAATTGGAGGATGTAGACATACTTGTTTATGACTTCAATTTAACAAAGAGAGGAACTCTTCGCTTCAAGACGATAGAGATTCTGAAAAGGTTGTTACCAGAAGGAACAGTGTTGACATGGGAGTCACCTGAAACCAGTCGTAGATCTAGAAGAATTTTGAAACCTGAAATGTTGGGCATGCATGTGGACTCAGATGGGGCACTAGTTGATGAAAGAGAAGAATATGGAACATCTTCGTCAGCATCCATTCACTCATATGAAGATGTGAATTCTGATGGTGTGCCAGAAAACATGAGTGATTTTGAATAATTTTTTAAGACAGTTTATATAACTGATGTATGCATTGTATCTTCAAATAATATTAATGTTTTCCATATGGTGTTAAATGAGAAGTTATGAGGCATTTTTATGTTGTTGGATTATATGTCTTAGTTATGATCAATTTTATTGTTTAAAATATCTACAATGCAATATTAAATTAGAGATATAAAATATGTTTTATTCAATATACAAATAATGACTTTTGAATGCATTTAGTGATGTAATTTGTTCATAATGTCATGGTTTTTTTATTTTAAAGTTGAAAAATTTTCATTTTTTTTTGTATCTAGCATCTTATGGTTGAAAACATGTTAAATTTATACTTAGGAAAGAAAAATGATATTCTACCAAAAACATTAGTGTGTTTTTTCCCGCATAAACAACTTTGTTTGACACATAGAAATTTGGTTTTATTAGCATTTTTTTAAATACTGAAAATTGACCCTAAAAAAAAATCATTGTTCTAGTGTCATCACTTTCATTTTGAAGCTATATTTTGCACGAAAATTTCATAGTAAATTTTGTAGTCACTGCCAATTTTAAAACATGTTCAAAATTGACGCCTAAAAAATAAAAACATCGTTCCAGTATACACACTTTTCGTTTTGAGCATTGTTTTTGATGTTTTTTTGGGGTTTTTTGGCCAGAGTTCCCGTTTTGAGTTTATAGTTCCCGTTTCAAAGTTTACATTGTTTATTGAATGTTAATCGCAAAGTAAGGATATCGCATTGTGGAATAGTTTTGGGTCTGTGGTTAAGTAGGCCCTGTTATAGACATTTTTGTGCCTTACAACATGAAGCATGAAATGTCAATAATCTAAGGGATCCAAAGTCCCTAAACATGTTGTTCCTACCCCTAGAGGAACAAGGTCAGCAAACCACAGCACTAAATATCAGTTCTCCACCTGAAAACACTCAAAAACAGGCTAATTCTGGATCATGTCAGCTGCTCCACTGAGCATCTGCGCTGAATGTCAACTGCTCCACTGTGTACCTGCGCTGAATGTCAACTGCAAAGAAGGCTACCTGCGCTGGGCGAGTTTGGCCAAGTGGCACAGTCATTCCTCAAGGTGTCAATGCCTAGGAAGCTTCCAAAATGACACTTGGATCAGGGAATTCGACTGGTGATGAGTAAGGGGGTCTAGATCTCCAAGTGGAAGCAAGAACCTCCAAGTGGACTCAAGAACTGAAGAATAACTGAAGTGGGAGAGGACACTAGTCAGCTTCATGCCAACCTCAAGCTGACTCATCCTTTCTCCAAAACTCCTATATATAGAGCTCTCTCATGAGGTCTAGGGAGGCTGGAATCTTGTGAACGTAAGGAAGTGTTGTTGGTTTGAGTATAGAACTATTGGGTGATTTGCTTGAAGGAGGTGAAGAGGAGATTTCTTTCTGCTAGGAGGTGATGCTGGATTGGGCCTTTTATGGTTGTATCACTTCCTGAACTTTACTTCTTCCATTAATAAAGCATTTGAGGTTCTTCTATATGCATGTGTCTCAATGGTGTATTGCTATACTTGTGTATTTGATTTATTCTAATCCTTGAATCAATTATGAATGTATGCTTCTTGTAGTTTCCCTCTCTTGTCATTTTGCAGGATCTTGGTTTAGCTGGGCCAGTGAAAGAGCAAGGAGCTGGGAGCAAGCAGCAAAGAGAGAAGATTGGATCAATCATTAGCGGAAGACAACGGTTAGTGGATCTCTTTCTCCCCTCTCTTACATCTCATAAAGAAGGAATCTCGAATAGCTTTGCTTTGATTGTTGCTGAGGTACTATCACCCTTAGAGTGGGATAGGGTCATTCCGTATTGGATACTTTTCCCAACAACAGGCCCGCCTTCAAGGATTGATAAGAAGGTTTTTTATTCTGATGGTCCTTTAGGGAGGACGGTTTGGGTTTTGATTAGACACTAGGCTCTCTTCGTAGGGAGGTTCACCCTGTCCTCGTTTCTTTTGCAGTCTTGTTTGAATTTCTGTTCGGGGTCCTGCCATCCCGGGTTTATGTTGAAATATCACAGAGTCGGGTTGTACTATATGTTTTTTGTTCAGATTAATGGAAATATTCACACTTATTTGATAAGAAAAAAAAAGAGTGACATGCTACCTATACAAAGGATGTTTCATCTTCATTTTTTCCCCACTAATTCTAGCGAGTACCCCAATTATTTTTATCACAAGATTGAAGGGGATAGCATATACTTGTCATGTAAGTTCATTCTTTGAATGAATCCACCCTAATAAGTTTTTACGAGTCCTAGGAAGGAGAAACTCGGTCTCATCATGGTGACAAGTCTTTCGTTGTAAAATTTTAACGAGTCCAACGTAAGAATAACTCAGTTTTCTTATCATATTTAGAGAGTTTGAAAAAGAGACGAAAAAGAAAAATCCATCATGTTCTTTTTCACAAGTTGTCCCTCGAAGCTAAAAAGGTAAAAAACAATATACCAGATAACCTCTTGACCATATCGACCAAGGTGTACATTTTTCATAAATAGTCAATCTCAACCCAAAAAATGGGCAAACATATACTGAGATGATGTCAATTCATTTAATTTAACGAGTTCGAAAAGACAAGTACTCGACAATCTTTTCATGTTGAGAGAGTCAGAAAAGAGCTTAAAGATGACTCTGCCTTTGAGGAACGAGTGGTATAAAAGGATAGCAACTAGTTCTAGTAATGATGGAACTGCTCAAAACATGTAAAGGTCAATAGGCTCGCTAATAAGACCACTCATCGCAGATGTTCCGCAAGCAAGGGTAAAACAACCAAGTGAAAGCATATGATTGGCCAAAGAGATGGTAACAATGGAATGAAAAGTAAACAAGGCTCATATGGAAAAACAGACTAAAAAAAACAACAATCACGAGATGTAAAGTGGGAATGGTTTCATTTTTACACAAGCTTGAAACATGAGAAACTATGCTCGAGTATACTTTAAAAATGGTTTCATTTTTTTCACAATCTTGAAACGGAACAAACTATGCTTGGATTTGGTTTCATTTTTACACAAGCTTGAAACAAAGATAAACTATGCTTGAGATAACTTTGCATGCCCCTTAAGCTTCATTTTATTCACCTGGTTACTAACAGGTGGATGGAATGAAGGTTCACTTACGAGATCAAGTGAAAGACTCGACTGGAATTTTACGAGATCTAATCAAAGACTCGAATTGGAAGGGGATTTGTTTCATTTTTTAATGAGCTTGATACAAGTAAAGAAACTCTGCTCATGGAGACCTATTTCATTTTTAACGAGGTTGACATAGTAAAAGAACTATCCTCATGGAACCTATTTCAGTTTTTAAGGAGCTTGACACAAGACAAAGAACTTCGCTCCATATCCCTTGTTTCATTTTTTAAGAGTTTGACACAGGATAAGGAACTCTGCTCCATCCCATTGATCACAGACCAAAAGAGGCCATGGCTTCCAAGAGGTTCTCATCAAATGGGAGAACAACACTCTAGAAGGGATACATGTCTACGGATCCAAATGAAAAATCAGGCTCCAATGCCCCCAGTACATAGTGTACTACATCACCTACGAGATCATCAGTAGATGTGGGCATGGAACATGTGGCCACATAATTAACCTGTGGCGAGGATGATACCGCTTGCACATAAGAACCATTTAGGGATGATGGTTGAGTGAGAGCTAATTCAGGACCAATGAATGTAAGTTGATCAATTATCACAATGCTTCCTTCATGCGAGAAACACATCACTCGAAAGCGGGAAGAGACAAGAGCTCCCATGACATAAACATAGTCACGGCCAAGGAGTAGATTAAAATCCAATGGGCCTTGGACAACCATTACGTCTATATAGACAGCCTTTCCTCCCAAAGTAATAGGCAACTTAGGAAAGATACTTAACAGTTTACTGGTTCCTCTATTAAAAGTTAACAGATTCTGGGTGACGGGAACAAGCTGAGGAGAACCTAAAGCTAGCCAAGCAGTTGAGGACACAATGTTAACAGATGCGCCCTCATCTATGACTGTGTTAGGTACAGCCATATGGTAAGCCTATACTGTAATCTGGAAAGGCACGTAAGATAAAAGGCGCTTTCCAGTCGACTCCAATCAAAAGAAGTGACTAAACTACTCGAAGGGGGTGTCATAGAAACGTGAGAGATGTTCTCTTGCGCTATCGGAAGAGGAGAATTGCTCTCATGCACCTCGAAAACAGGAGGATTTCCCTCTAGTTCATTCGAAACTGAAAAAACCAGAAGAACCTGAGTAGTATGAGGTTCACTCTCTACCGGAAGGGTATGGTTAATTGAAGGTGTAGCCAAGTCTACTGGTTTCTCAACCAATGATTGGTCGAGAGCATACTCATGAGACTCACTTTCAGAGAGAGTGAGGCTGACCAAAGATGACTTTGATCAAACACTGGATCAACTAGTGGAGGATCAAGGGAAAGCTTCTGATACCCTGCCAGAAGATGAGGTTGGGAAGTTGTAAGGTTTTCCAACTCTTTGGATGCTTTATCCATAAGAGGACAAAAGTGAATGGGATGATTACCTTCACACAACTTACAAGGAAATTTGACTTGATCATTAGAGGCTGATGACAAAGGTCGATGTGAATTGTAGACCACACTTCTAAGACCTTGGGTATACCAGGGCAATTCTGAAGAAGGTGGTCACCCTTACATAACATGCAAGGGAATTTTACTTTCTGGGGTTGTTTGGAAGATTTTTCTACATCAGTTGCATCCGTAGCAATGATTGCTTGGTTGCCCCCTTGCTTATTTTGCTTCTTCTTCTTCGTCCTCTTCTTCTTCTTCTTAGCTTCCTACTTACTAGAATCCAGACTTTCACCTGGCGAAGAGGAAGAACGGGGTGAAGAAATAGGCGAAGAAGGAAAGGGGTCAACTTTAGGATCAACATGAGGTTGATGTTGTTCATGTGGAGGAGGACTTTGTTGAAAAGCAGTTTGGACGCTCGGAACCACCGAGGTCGAAAATAACCAAACTATCAAACCAATGGTCAATCCAGGTAGGGACAACGTCGCCATATGGAGAGCACTAGTATTTCCAAAAGAAGGAAAAGGATTATGATTCTCATCAAAGGGGTTTCCTTGACTGGTAGACTCAGGAAATGTTTCCATTGGTATCAACCTAAGATCTATTAAAGAGTATTGCCACAGGAAGGATGTTGTTCCGCGGTCAATTAATTTTAGAATTTGAAGCAAAAACTTTGCCTTTTCATGTTTTAAAAGTCGAGAAAATGACGAAAAGGTGACTCTAGTCACTTTGTTGGTTTAGCGAAATTGAAAGGACAAGTGCTTGTTGATCTTTTCAAATGTAAGGAGTTAGAAAAGATCGAAATGATCACTCAAGTAACTCTAGGCAAAAAGGAGTACCAAGTAACCGTGAATTGCAATACACACCTCAGCAAATAATTTTACCAAGGACTTGACGTATGTGCAGGGAATATCCCTAAATGTTGTGTTCGGTGTATCATGTTTACAAGGCGGTAGACTTGGCTTCCTATGGATAAAGGTTTGCAACCTATGATGGTCTCCCTTTATTTACTCGACGGTACAGGGAGCACAAGTCCATGCTAGCGTCGTCTAATGCAAAAGCGAACAACAATTGTTGAATTTTATAGACGTCGGAACACGTTCTAGCCTAGACCACTAAGTATAAGCGTTAATGTTTCAAATGCTCCTTAGATTAATTGATAGATTTTAAAGTTAACCTTGAAATTATGTTTCGATTTCAAGGCCTTAACGATGTCACATGTTCCTAAAATGCAGCTAAATAATGAAATTGAAATCCTTTCATTCAATGAAGGCTATTTATTTAGGGAAAACAAACACCCAAATCATGCATCAAACAAGAAACAATGCATCAATGATGATTTTCCAATGGTAAATGCAAAACATGAAATCTAATCTTTCATTTCATAAGCAAATGTAATGCAAAAATAAAATCTTAAAGTGATCTACCTTAAGATATAATGATGATTTCCTTTTCACTTTAATGCAATCAATGTAATCTAGTGCAAAAGAGCAAAAGAGAATGCAAACAACTCAATAATCATGAAAATCTCTTTCACATTAATGATTTTGAATGCAACAAATGCTTCGAAAACTACTTAAAAGATAAACACTTTCGCTTTCGCTTTTCGAAACACAAAATTCAAAGCAAATACTTCCTTTTAGTTCAATCGAAACAAACAATTTTGTAATCTATTGCTTGCCAAATGGAACTAAAGTGACTTTCAAAGCATCTACTCAATTTGACACTAATGAAAACAACTTAATACCCAAGAACCAAAAGTGATTTGCAAAAGATGTCCAAACACAAAAGACTCTTCGAACAAGGGTAATTGATCTCTGAAGAGAAGACCAATGAGTGAATGAAGGATGACCTAGAAGTCCAAAAACCCTAGAAGGCAAATCAAGCTCCAAACACACTTAAACCAAATCAAGAGGAAATTGTAATCAAACAAACATGTCAAGCAAGACAAGGACACTAAAATCACACTGGTAAGCCACTGACAGAAGGAAAAAAACTGAAACAAGAAGACAAACCCTAATTTTCTTTAACCTCTGTTATCATCGCACCTGTTAAAAGAAAAGCAGCGATCATCGCTACTGTAATCAACATATCCACGATGTCATCGCGACTGTCAGGGAAAAAACCGCGATGGTTGAGAAAGATAAAGAATAAACAAAAAACTTCAAGAGCAACACAAATCAAGAACCTTCAAGTAATTACCAGAAAGTGAAAATAGTTACAAACAAGCAAACAAGTCTAGGATTGGACAGTTGGTCAAACTAATCACAAAAACAAGGCAAAGGATTGGATGGAAAGGATCATAGGCTCCCCAACGGAGTCGCCATTTTTTTATCTAGGTAAATCCTCTCTGCAAACATAGACAATCCCTCTAGCCCAATGAGTGGGTCTAGCAACCGAAGTGACAATCTACTAGACACTTTCCTAAGTTGCAGTTAAAAAGAGAGACGAAGAAGATGGCCTGCCTCGTTCTGATGCTATCTCGATCTCCTTTGTTGAAGACCTTGAACCACTTGCATCATGGGCTCGTTCCTACTGCTGTCAGCGTTTATGCACCTTCATAAGAGATCAAGACACAACAAGGCATGCAAATACAAATAGCATATTCAACAACAACCTACTTAATTGATCAAGGAATGTTAAGCTAAATGATACATGAACATACACATTTATGGAAAATGAACCAACAGTTGTATATTAATAGAAAATAAGGGGAAACATACAACCAATCCTTGATGTTGATAGGCTCTCCTTGAATATCCAAGTCCAAGCTAAGCTCTCCAAGCCAAATGAATAACATATAGGCACAATCTAAGCATAAGGGTCCAAATAGGCATAGACCAACCCCAAACCAACCAGCCTCTAACCAGAAACCATTTGGGAATGGGAGAGGATGAATATATAGGTTGGGAAAGAGAGTTAGGATCTCTCCAAAGATAGGATTAGGCCTTCATCTCAAAGAGGTAGCTCATAGGCATAAGACCAAGAGGCCATGTTGGGAGAATTCAACCTCATCTCTGCCGAACAACCTCCAGCTTGCCGCTCTGGAAGCTTCTAGATCACGAAGCTTCTCATCCTCTTTGGGAAAATTGCCTTTTTGGGATCATCGTGAGTATACAAGTAAACAAAGCGATGCCATTACGGGTCGAGTATAGTGTAACAGGTGACCATCACGGTTTTTAGCCTCATAAGAGCGATAATTCTCAAATTAGTGTTTAAGAGTTATTTCCTTTAGGGGAAGGTCAAGGCATTTTCCAATCAATGTCTTAGGGAGGATCTGAGCTACATATATGGATGAGTACACTGCATAATGGTCATGTTTCAAGCACTTGGGAGTATGTTACGAGGAAGTGCAGGAGGTGTGACAAGATATTGTGTAACAATTACCCAACCACTCACCACCACTATCAACCCAATACCATTACCACTTCATCTGTTTCCTTCAATTCCAACCCTCCCCATTTCCATCCATACCACTCTACCATCGGTTGAACCTTCACAACATGCTACCTCTCCCCACGGACAATCAAAAAGTTTGTCTCTAGTGGGAAGCCCTTGTAGAGTCAGTTTCCATAAACCTCCGCCATGAACCAAGATGATCTTCAGGGTTGGTCCTTAGCCCAGTTATTTAATTTTATTCAACTAGCCGCACAAAGAGTCGCGGCATTGCACAATGATTTAACTGCCCAACATGAACAACAACAACAAATTGTCACACTTACAACAGAACATGATCAACTTTGCCAAGAAAAGAATCAACTTCAAGGGCAGCTAGAACAAATCACCAAAAAATTCCAGGTATTGTGGCCTTTTGTTTCTAATGTTGTGACCAATGCCCAGGAAGACTTTTCAGCTTGCACATTGGTCGAATGTTGCGACCATATTGAGGCCGCGTGCCATGGTTTAATATATGCCAACCGAGAACTCAAGCAAACCCTTGTTGCAATAAGAAGTGCGTTGTCGAATCCTGCCATGACATATGCAACTGAAATAGAATAGAAGATGGTCAACGCAACCACCCTAAAAGGCTCCATTGTCAATGTTGTGAATGATGCCTACACTCTCCTACAACAAGTTCATGACTGGTCGGGCTGCCTTGTGAAGAAGAACCAACCGGTATACCCCCTCCGTAGTCGGGTCAATCAACTCTTCAATGATTCCAGGAACACCAAAGACAAAGACCAACAGAAGACGATCAGGGCAGAGATAGACACTCTGGAGGCCCACATTCAACATATAGAAGATGAGTCGACCAAGACAAAGCAGATACTTTGAGACCTCCGACCGTCGGCTCAAACACACCTAGAGACACTACAATAGCTAAGTGATGACATCAATGCACAATGGACTTCTTTGTTGATGACACAGTCAACCCAACCAACATCCCACACTACATCTGAGTTCCTCGAACAGGTAACTACAATCACAGGAATATGGCAGGCAATGCTCAACGAGTACACCCAATTCTATCAGGCAAACATCACTTTTGTCCTTGAATTGGGGCCTTCGTTTAAAGAGACCAGCCAAGAGGAAGCACCAGCAACAGAAGCATCAATAGCACCGGCGATGCCAAAGGAAGACTGACTCGACGACAAGTCAATAGATTGTGTTCGGGGCCTTCATTTTTGGAAGAATTAAGAGGTTTTGGAGAGGAGTCAAAAGGTGGGCGACAAGTGGCGGAAATGGCCATTGGAGAGTTGTGACAATAACAATTGAGAAAAGGGAAGGAACTCGCAGGAGATTGGCAGTTGCGAAGGGGCGATGGGAAGGAGCAAATACAACCAAGCAGGAAAAGAGCAAGGAAAATCAAGGGATGGAGACAGCTGAGCAAGGGAGAAGGTAGAAAGCCTGAGAAGGAAATGGTAGTCTAGGTTGGCAGGCAGATAGAAGGAAGAAAAATTCAAAAGGCAGAAAGGAGAACCGAAAACGATCGTTGTTACAGAGCTATGAGAATAACTGTATATGTTGTTCCATATGCTTATGTATTGTTCTGTCTAGAGTTTTGTATGTTGGAAAAGAGGCCTTGAGCCTAATGTAATGCATTCACCACTCAAATTAATGATGAAGACTGATATTGGGACCATCTTGTGTTAGTTGCATGTTAATTTGGTTCTTTAATTTTTTTATGCATGCGTATATTTAAGTAGTATCTTTGTTACAACATGTATGGCCTGTTGCGATCAGACTTTCTTGTAGAATGATTCAGTGTTCTTTGCTTCTTGATTCTTTTACTAGATTTCAACTGCCATCTAACTAAGGTCATGGCATGCCTCAGGTGAGACTCCTTACCCATCCTAGGTAAGGTGAAAATGTCGCCATTGTGACAGACTACAATGGATCCTTGTTGGCCCCTGTGCCAAAACCCGGAGTCTCGACCCTGTTGTTATTTATGCGCCAACAAAATCAATAATGAGAAAACGGTTATAACTCTCTCTTATTTATAGATTTCCTATGGGGGTTATTATCCTTAAATTAATGTGAGGTGTTACAAGTGTAGACCCCAATTTGGGGTATTTGCCCCAACAACCCCAAAATTTACCTAATGTTGCCCCAAAACACTAGATAATGGCTCGTTTTCCTCTTTACCCTTAGGGTAATTTTTTTACTTGCCTTAGTAATAAATGTTTGTGTCATAAACGATCCAAGGATAACTTACTGTTGTGGTTAAGCCATAGTGGTATTGTGCTAGTACAAACAACCCTAGAAGGGTCTCACGATTCCCAGTTTTTACTCGCTACTCACAAAATATTTCAACAACAATCCATGTCTTCCTTCCTTAAGAGCCAAATAATCCAAATGAAGAGAAACGTTGTGGAGTGTTATGCCAAACAAGTATTAGAGAAGTAGAAAGGGACTAGCTAGGGTGGGATCACTTCCATCGAAACTAGTAAAGAGAAAACGAGGTTTTAAAATGCTTAGAACCATAGCTCAAAGAAAACAAAGATATTCCAATCCAAATCAATGATGAGAAAATGGATCTAATTCTCTCTTATTTATGTGATGGGTTACAAGTGTAGCCCCCATTTTGGGCTTTCTACACTAGCTACCCTAAAATTTACCCAATGTTGCCCCAAAACATTGGATAATGGGTTTCCCCCTTTATCAAAGACTATATCCTACAGGGTTGGATTTGCTACTATGTCCTAAAGGTCTATTAATCTTTGGTACATTCAAGATTTAGATTAATTGAATGGATGTGGTGTGTGTTTATGTCTAAATTTGATATTCCATTGTAGCATGGATATGGAAGGGCCTATGCATGAGATACGGTAAAAAAATGATAATTTTAAACATCATCCTTTTACAACACATTTTCTTATACTTAGTAGTCTTACAATAATTGTATCTCTAGAAAACTTGTTTCTCCAAGACAACAAGATTGTCTCCAATATCATATTTGCTTAAATTTTCTTATTGTTGACCTTGCGAGCTTACAAAACACAAAACACAAATCTTAATAGTAACTTTCATGTGAACATCATAAAAACCAAATTATAACAAATATGTAGAGTGTAGGCATCCAATTATTTCTTCTTTAGTTGCAATCCATATATGTTATGTACCTTTTCATCTCAACAATAGAGTGGTTATACAACATCAATATTGGAAGGCACACCAAAGTTGTTAATAACAAGATGTTGTATAGTGTTTGCTTCTCTTTATTATTCAAAATGGATTCATCACTTTATATTTTTATAGAATAGTGTTCAAATATTGACGGAAAAAACGTCATAAAGCGGTATTTATGGCGTGAACGGGATAAATGTATTTTCACATTTTTGTATCTAGAAATGACTACCATCATTCATATATGTTTAGTTGTACATAACAAAAATAAAATACACTTACTGGGACCGATATAAAAATCCATCAATGCTAAAACCCATTGTCCAATTATCATAATCCTATATCCAATCACCATACTTTTCAATAATATTATTAAACTCAACAGTGTCAACTTGAGTTAGTCGATTTTAAGTAGTTATTTACCAAAATTAACCTGAACTAATCATTCACTGAGCCACAAACAAAGTCGACATCTGACTCAACAGAGTCAACAAAGAATCGGTGACTTTCCCAAATCCATGTCTATTGATGAGGATGCTACCATGGGACCTAGTATGATTTAAAAAATAATTTTCAAAAAAGAAAAGAAAAAATCCCAATATGATTTGATGTTAATTCTTAATATGACTAGAATTTAAATTAATTAATGTAAAATTTTAAATTTTACAGGTGGAGTGTCCATTCCAAGCGACTTGGTAAAAGAATATGAAATGCATTGTTCCTTGTACAAAGAAAGTAGAATTTGGGCATATTAACCACAATGAAAAAATTTCAGTAGATATGCAAAGAAAAATCTTTTAAGGCCCTAACTTCAGCCTACTCAATGTTATCAAATGGGATGGATAGATAAACCCCAAAGGATGACTTTAGTTGGATAGATTTTGCATTGCTTTACTTGTCGAAGGAAGATGAGTCAAGATTTACTATCGAAGGAAACCCCTCAATAGGATAATGCAGTGTATGCAAAAATTGTTCTAGACGACATTTTTAAGGATTAAATCTATCTTGATGATTCATGGGCAATATTATCATAATTGAATTGGTTGTAAAAAAATTGACTAGTTAGACCAATCACAGGATCAAACTATACTGGTTTAAGGCTTTGGATTGATAATGCCCAATTTTGTCCTAGAGTTGGCCATAAATTCCAAAATCATTCAATTCCATAAGGAACTACATAGCAAGCGATGGACATCAGTTAAACCAAATTAAAAAAAAACAACAACAACAATAAAAAACCAATAAAATAAAAAATGTGAAACACTAAACTTGGCCCTAGGCCCCCACTAATGTTATTTAAAGAGGTCCCCACCCTCCATTTCACTTAGGCAATTTATTTGAGCAATTTGAAATCTTTAAGGTGAGTTTCTTGCCTTTATTTGGAGAGTTTTTAAGTTGAGTTTCTTGAGATGATTTGGATCTAATTCAAGGGTTGATTTTTAGAACTATTTGACCTGTAATAAAGTCGTTTTCTCATTGTTGAAGTAATGTAGGACTTGTTGTTTTGGAAAACTAGAGTTGTCCTCCTCCTCTTAATTTGGAAGGCTTATGATAGTATGATCAAGATTTCTTTTAGTTTTAAAAATCTAAATAGTAATCTCTTTACAAGTGTTGTTTTCCTATTAATCAAGAATTCATGGAGTTTTATCAAAAAAAAAAAAATTGTTGGTATAAAATTGTTAAGGCTCCTAAAGAAAAAAATGATCTAACATGGGGTCACTATAAATTAAGGGTAAAATGGTATACAAATATTGTCAAAAGGAAGTTGGTCAGGAGGGTATCCACAAGTTGAAACAACACTTGGCACATGCAAGAGGGAATGTAAAACTTTGCCTCAAGTCTCTTGAAGGTCTAAAAGTTGAGATGCTAAATCATCTTGAATCCTACTAAGTAGATAAAGCCAAGTCCAAAAATATTATTTAAAAAAAGGAAAAAATTCAAATAATGACACTCAAGATCAACTCTCTAGTTTTGAAGAATCCTCTAGTTTTCTTGTTGATAATCTCATTTCTTATACAATCCCTATGCAAATGCAACCTAGAGAAGAACTAGTTGTTTCCCTCGTTCATCCAATTAGAAGTGGTTGTGTAGGCTTGATCCATTCTTTCTACCCTGCACCACTCCTAATGCTCATCCCACCATTGATGCTAAATGAAAGAAGATGGAAAAGGAGCTTGCTTGGAAATGCATTGCTAGAGAGTGCTATGATGCAAACACACCTTTCAATGCTACTACTTTTGCATATTAACAACTCACGATAGATGATATAGCTTCATGTGGTCTAGGTTTGAAAAGCCCTAGTATTCGTGATATTAAGGGGGGCCTTTCCCAAAATGATGTTCAATGAATAGATCAAAACCTCATGATTTCAAGGAGTCATGGACTAAATCATGGTGCACAATCATGTTTGATGGATGGATTAATGGAAGATCATGCATTATTCTTAATTATGTAATTGTTTCCCCAAAAGAAACTATATTTCTTGCATGTATGGATGCATTTCATTAGGAGAAGGATGCAAAATAATTATTTCATATTTTGGATGAAGGAGTTGAAGAGGTGGGAGGTGGATAATGTTGTACAGATCATCATCGATAATGCTTCCAACTACACTGTTGGGCTTAATAATTATCCTTAAAATACATCCACTTTCACTCCATTCACACATTTTCTCACCTCTATTCCACCACCATGTCACCACATCAGCGTCACTTTCATCATTAAATGAGTTACCATTGTGTTTTCCAAAACATTATTAATTCTTAGTATTTTTAAGTGAATTTGTGGTTAAACTTTAGAAAATAATATCCATATACTTATACCTAACAATTAAAATGAGTTTGTTGACATGTGTAGGTACAAAGGAAGCTTCTGAGGCACCCTTATGTGGCACTCTATGTTCAAATTCGAATTTGAGGAGATCATGGACCTCATGGAAAAGATCATCAAGGATAGGGTTATGTGTCATCATTGGTTGAGAGATGTGGATTTGAAAAGGGAATAGTGGATCCACATTTATGAGTTTATTATCATAACTTTTGTATAAAAGAGTGTTACCTCCTTCATTTATAATCTTAATTTTTAGAATTTAGAAACTTAATCCTTCATTTGTAATTTTAGATTTTAGAATCATTGTAATGTAGAGTTTAGGACCTCTTGGAATGTAGAACTTGGAGCTTGTAATTGCAATTTGCAATTGATGATAAATAAAGTGGATTGGATTTTCTTCTACATTTGACTTCTTTCTAGGTGTGCTTGTGGAGCTATGGAGGGCCCCCATTGCCTCACTTGCATGCTCGTTTTGTTTTGGTAAACTTTCATTTTATGTTTGTTTGTGAATTTCATTAGATTAAATTATTGGTTCATATGTTTGAAATATTAACGAATGACCTTTCGTAAGAAAGTATTAATGTTTCTTTCAATGAATCTGATTTGTTATTTAATGTTTGATTTCATTAGTTTAAGTTTCTGATTCATATGCTTGAGATATAAATGAATAGTCTCTTGTAAGAGAGCTTTAATATTTCATGCAATCAATCAGAATTAGGTTTAAGTGCTTTAATTTCATTAGTTTAAATAGTTTGTTGATTAAGATGATTAGAAATATTAATGAATAGTCTCCTGTAAGGGAGCTTTAATATTTCTTACACTTGTCACAATGTCTTTAGATTTCATTTTGATTAAATGACTAAATAGGTGTTGGAGATCCCAATGAAAGACCTCCTGTAAGGGAGCTTTGGCATTTCTTCACCCAGCTTAGTTTAATTTGTCTCTAAGTCCATATATATTGGATGATCCTCGAAGTTTACTTACCCATATTGATAGGAAATGAAACTCTAATTTGCATCCGCATTTTAGACCCAACACACACTAGGGTAGGAAGGATGTTGGAATAAAAACACCCCACCAATGGACTCCACGTGTGCACATTGTCTGGACCTCTTGAGGATATTAACAAAATTGAGTGGCTAAAGAAGTGTGTGGACCAAGCAAAAAGCATAACCATGTAAATTTACAGCCACACAAGTTTTTAACTTTATAGAAAAAAATTAGAGACAAATAGCTTGTTCGATCAACTATTACATGATTTGCAACAAACTATCTTACTTTGCAATCCATCCTTTAGCAAAAACCCAACTTGCAAAAGATGTTTTTCTTGTGATGAGTGGAAAACATCTCAATGGTGCAGAAAGATTGAAGGGAAAGACATAGTTGACAAAGTTTTTGAAAAAAAACACATTTTGGTAAAAGGAAAAAGATATAGTACAATTCAATGAGCCTTTTGTGGAAGTCCTACAAATGTGGGATGGTGATAAACTTGCCATGGGTTTTATTTATAACGCCATTGATCAACCCAAAGAGGCAATAAAGGTAGCATACGGTGATAAAAGACAAACTTCCTTTATGGAAAACCATTGATGATAGATGGAACAAACAACTCCTTCAACCTTTACATGCAATTGGCTATTACTTGAACCCACACTAGGTAATTCAAAGTTGTCAAGTTATGTTATTTATTGCAACTGTTTAAAAAAAGTTTCAAACTCATTTGATGAAGTTTCTTTGTCTTACGAAGGTCCCACTGTACAAAATATTTTGAAGCAGATAGAGAGGTAAAAAAGGGATTGTATGAATGCATTTAGTGCATAATCCCTGATCCTAAGGTACAAGATAAGGTACACAATAAGTTCATGCATTTCAATGAGTATTGGTACCTTCAACATATCTATAGCTATATGAAGCAAATCAAAGGTCCACCATGTAATTAACTTCAAACTTTTCAAATTATATTTATCATTACAAAAGTTGAGTCAAATTTTCAAACTCATTTGCTTAATATTTTGTGCCTTCAACTCTTAATGCAGCCTATTAGCGAGGGCATTTTGGTAGTCATTGCCTTGATTTGCAAATGTTTGCAATTTGGGCAGTGAGCCAGACATGTAGTACTTCTAGGTGTGAATGTAATTGTAGTGGTTTTGAGCATATACACACCAAAAAAAGAAACTATTTGAAACAAAACAATTGAATGATGTGGTTTATGTTTGGAACAACATTAAATTGAGATGCAACCAATTGTTGAACAAGATCCCTAAATCAAGCAACATAGTATTAGATGATAGAGATCCCTCATTATAGCGGTTTATGGACTTGGACCTGTTGACCACTATGTGTCAACTACCCTATAGCAATACACATTTTTCCAAAGCATTCCATCATGTTCGAGTAGTCAAGTAGCCATAAATCATATAAATCATCATCATCTTTCAGCAATTTTGTAACCAACTGTGGGCCATCATTGTAAAAATGACTCTAGTATGACTATGAAGCCATGTGAAAACATCTAGGTAAGCCTTTGATTCTTAGCAAAGAGTTTCACTCTACAAATGTTTTTACCCTCGGCCAATTATTCGCATTTTCTAACCCAAATAATTAGTAGAGTTTTTCTCCCACACATACCCTAAAGCTAGAGTAAGTTTCCAGGGGTAGTCCTAGTGCTACTGAATTTATGTATTTTTATCATACTAGATCATATGTCATGTGTCACGGAATTTGGGTGTCTAGAGGTCAGGTTTTAATTGTTAAAATTCTCCTTATGTATGGGATGTCCACATAATATTTGATATAAAATGTGTTGTCCAAAAAAAATTTCAAAGGCAAAAAAATCCCACAAAAAATTTATAGGACCAGAAAAATAATTTCGCAAGGAAAATCAATTTTTTGCGTCTAGGTGGTTAAACTAAATGATGGAATTTCGAGGAAAGAAATTAGAAAATATTTTTGAGGCCGTCTATCAAAGGAAAAAAATGTTTTTTTAAGAAAAATCAAACCTTTGGCCCATGGTGGTTAAGTCAAAGAGCATTTTCAATAAAAAAAGGTTGGAAAAAATAGTTTTTGACCAGGTTCAAAGCCTTCATCAAGAAATTCAAATTTCTTCTTCCAGATCAAGGGACGAGATTTAATTTTTGCATGGATCAAGCATCAATTAGTCGTTATTCTCCGAGTTCAAGTCAAATTTTAGCATTTATTTGGGCCTAACCATTTTCCACTTGGAGGGAGATGTAGATATCTCATTTTTTTATAGAAAGAAGCCTAAGGCTCCTCATTGAAACATCTTTGGATGGTGTAATTGGCTCTGGAAGCTCTGTAATATTTTCCTAATCAATAAAATCAAAGTCTTTGGGGCAAAGCTATGTCTGTATTTCTTTAGCTTCTTGTGGTAGATTTATTTTGATTTTGTGCATAATATTCTACCAAATTTTAATGTTGTTATTTCCATGTCTTTGGGATTAGTTAGTGCATAGTTATCTTACACTATTTTTTGGGTTAAGGAATCCCTAGACTTCTCTCTCCTTGTGCCAATTAATTCCATTTGGATCTAACATATTTTTCAAGTATTTGTAGAAAATATTCTTGAATCAAATCTCACATACTTGAGTAAGTTTTAGCTGAACCCACCAACTACTTGGGCACAAGGATTGAAGAAACCATAATGGATCATCTTAAAGGCTCATCATAGGACACTTTTAAGGGAGTTTCTTTCCTTTTGCTCTATCAAGATCATTTATTTAAATTTTTTTATCTCATCTATTCTTAAGTACTTTCATTGAATATCTGCTAATTAGAGCTACAAATCATTGCAAATCTTTTGTAGATAAATTGTAAATAAAACCTCTAACTTTTGTATATATTTTTAATATCTTTGTATATATTTGGGGTTTTCTAACATGGGTTTTGCAGATCTGAAGTAGGGTTTAGGGTTTCAAAGTTTTGCATGTACCTTACGCCATCGATCTCACAAAGTGATTAACTCTTGAAGGCCATAACCCTCTCCTAGCCTAGCAGCTAGGGTTTGAGGGCAATATTCATCCATCAAATGCAATGTTAGGCCTTTGATCAGGGCCTCAGGGGTTTCTAAGCTTTTCTAGGCCTTTCTAAGGTTCGATCTGCAAATTGGGAGGCCTCATGGATTAAGCGAAAATTTTCTAAAGGATCCGCTAGCCCTAGAAGCCATAATTATCACTGCAAATTTGATTTTTGGCAAGGGTTTCACATTTATTTATCTTTTAAATAATTTCTGCATTTATTTCTCTATTTTCTCCAAAAATCTTACTTGGGTTGATTTGTTGCAGGCATATCAACATTTTTTGGGGCTTAGATCTAATTAGAAGGCCTACTTTGGTTCGCCATGGGCCTGTTTAGGCCTATTAGCCCTAGCCACAGGTCTACAAGGGTCTTACTCTTATTGCATGTGATCTATGGACTAATTTAAGGTGTTTTGCAAGCCTAAATTTGTTGTCTGCAAGGGATCTTATCACTGAATTTCATTACATATTGACCCTTGTTGTTTGGAAAGCTTAAATCATCAATTGCAAAGGGTCTTCATCTTTGATTTAGGGCTTGAATATTGCCATTCATATATGATAGCTTAGAGACTCCTTGAGGGCTAGCCGCAGGTTTTCTAGGGTCTGTCACCCTAGCCGCAGACCTGATTAGGGTCTCTTTTTGTTGCATTCAATTCATAAACTAACCCTCATTGTGTTGCATATCTAATTCCATTGTTTGCAAGGTTTCGTCATTGGTTTGGATTTGCATCTAATCACAGGGAGATTGCTTTGAGGGGGTCCCAATCCATCGCTTGCAAGTATTTTATCACTTGTTTGTGGACAGAGCTTGGTCATTTGATGTTTCACTGTCACATACTCTTTTTTGAGTGAAGCCATAAGGCCTAGAGGCCTTATCCCTCTTTTCCATGAGCCTTTAAGAGGGCCTAATACCTTTTAGATCTGAAGCATTTGTCATTTTGCTTTGCAGAGTTTAGTGATCTAACCTAGTGCACTTTGCAAAGGTCGAGAAAACCTTATTGGAAGGCCTTTTTCTATCTGATTTTGGGCATTAAGCTAGTGTTTTCACCTGGTGCAACAAGATTTTTAGGCCTAAACTAACATTGATTATTTGTAGAAAATTTTGAAGGCTTTCAAGCCTTGAAAACTTAATAAAAGTCCCCTCAACATTTAAATTAAAATAAAACTCAAATATAAGGGTCTTCAACTTGATACTTTGGTTGTAAGTATATTTCAATCATTGGTGTTAAGGTGCTTGCAAGGTCTATTTTGTTTTGCAGTGGTAATATTCATCAAATTGTCAAGTTCCCAGCAAAAAATCATCACATTGTATTTTCTAAATTTTGTCCTGGGCATTCTCACTGTCATCATCTTACTGGGAGATCTAAAATCTTTTGAAGACATATTCTTAAAGAAATTTCAGAACTATCTTAGAGTGGATTCATTGGTGTCTTCAAGAGACTTTCCATTTTGTAAAGCTATTATCTCTTGTTGTGAAACTCCTTGAAGAAGAGTCTTCTTCCTTGCCAAGAGAGCTTCTTCTCGTGTAACCTTCATTAATAAAAGCAAGCCTTTCTTTTTAGAGAGCTTAGAAACTTGTTCCAAGGCATCCTTCTCTCCTTATTTAAAACGGAGAAATTAGTAGCTCTCTCTCTAACTTAGATCTAGCTGCTAACCCTTGCACTGCATCCTAATTGCATTCATATCTTGTATCTTCTAATCGCTTCCTGATCAAATTGAATTTGAAGATTTAATGTCTTGTTTCATCTAATCCAAATTAGTTTTCTTTTGGTTACTATTAGCAATCTCATCTGCCACATTAAAATTGTGCTTGCATCATTTTAAAGTCTCACTTATAATTGTAATATCATATAAGCGAAGATCGTCTTAATAAGCATCATAACTAAGGCATTTGAGATTTTTTTCATTGTTTCATTGAGTAATATCCTAAAGTGCTCCAGTGGTTTACTATTGGGATCTTGTAATCTTGTGTTTCTAAGTGATAATTAAACAATCTTGGTTACAAATAAATTAACACTTCTTACAATGAAGCATTTTTCCATTGTTGTATCTCATTGAAACTATCTAATCTCACTTGCATTGTCATTTTAGTTTTAGTGGTGCATCCTAAAATTTACCTCCAAGCATAAGCTTGGTTGTATAAAAAGTTTTAGGGCCACCTTCTTCATCTAATTTGAGAGGCTAAACCCTTGCTCATGTTGAAATATGTAACTAGGTTTGGTATTCATAATGACATGTGTAATCATGATTTTATGTGATTGATGTAAAGAAAAAGAAGATTATTTATGTTATGCTTGAGTCATGGGTTTCATGCTCAAGGAATTTTATTTTTATAGATGAAGCTCCCATTGTGAGCTATTAGGATTGGTTATGAAGTCAATTGAGTCATTGTCATGTATTGACGACCCATTTGGGCATGTTACATATTGTAAAAGAGAATTTATTTGAGTCATAAACCCTCCAAGACCTTGCCACAAGTACTCCATCAAGTCGGCCTTCAAAAGAAGATGGAGATCATTCTAGAAGAAGATGTTGGCCTATACTCTAGCACAAGTCGGCTTATTTCAAGGGCAGACTAATATATAAAGGAGGTCTCGACCTCGCTTGAAGAGTATCCATCCAAGCATTTGAAATCCAAGAAGTGTTGGAAAATCAAGGATATTATATTAGGGTTTGATTCTCCTTTCTTGATAATTACTTGTGAGTGTGTTGGCTTCTTTTACTTCTTTATTATCATATCTTTCATCAAGAAATTATTCATATATGAAGATCACAAAACAAGAGACACAAGATATAGGCACATGTCAGGGCAAAACCCCCCATGAGGGGAACACCCAGTCAAGATAATTCTTCCTTTCAATAGTATTCTTTGAGACTCTTTACCCTAGACCAACACTAGACTTTCCCTCCACACCATGTTAGCGTCCAAGATCTTCGACCCCTTCTAACAACTTCGACTAGGCAACAACTTCCGACAACAACGAAATCTTAGGACACTTCGATCTCCCAACCCAGACCACAAAACAAAGAGAGAGGCACCAAAAACTCGATTTTCTCTAGAGATTCCCCCAAATTCACACTTCTTTCATCCTCCCGACAATAGAATTCACACTTCTCCAACTCTTCTTGAGATATCGAACTTCCTTGAGAGTGGTGCTCCCAATGACTTTGACCTCCTTCAATATATAGGCTTCTAGTGGGTCAAATGGGGATCCTTAGGCCGACTTGATCTTCCTTCAGCTGACATGATGTGGAGGGCACATAATTCATATTTGACTTGATACAAAACATTTTTATATGATTCGAAAGCCCTATAAGGGTTTTTTAAAATATACAATGACTCTATAAACTCAATATTAATCCTAGGAGTCCACAATGGGGACTTTGACTAATATAATGATGACCAGAGCTTGAAACCCATGCTTTAATAAGTCATTGTTATAATAATAAAATTCTTTTATTTATTCCTTTGACAAGTACATTACATAATGTATCAAGTACATTATTGAAGACCGAACATAGTTACATTTTCTAACACTATTCATAATGTATATATACAATGGAAGATCTCAAACTATATGAAAACATGAAGAACTTTTAGGCACCGCAATGCCATGGCTAGATTCCTAACCATGGCAATCTATCCAAGTATGACTCAAGCTTTCAACCCCTCTAAGTACCATCAGGCTTACTTGCTAACCACCAACCCAAGCATACAAGTGTGTATTCAAAACAGAGCTCAATAAACAACACCAACTTTTCAATTCCAGGATTCCAGACATCAACATAGAGTGTTGGCCTAATGTCTCCCCAGGCAATGCTTCACTCGCAAAGCCTCAACAAATCTCTTCCATTTCTTTATCATCAATACAATCACCAATATCTACCAAACCCAACAGGTTCCTTAGATATTTCAACTTCTTATTAGGAAGAGCCCTTGTCAATATGTCTACTACCTGTTCATCTATCGGAACTTACTCTAACTTCACGACCCCATCCTGCACCAAGTTCCTAATAAAGTGGAACTTATTGTTAATATGTTCCATCCTCGAATGAAACACGGGATCTCCAGACATCTTGATACAACTTTGGTTATCACAGTTAATCACAGTAGGACCTAGAGACTTCTCGAATAAATCTATCAGAAGCTTCCTTAACCAAACAACCTCTTTTCCTACTTCAAATGCAGCCACATATTTTGCCTCAACACTACTTAATGCAACGGGATCTTGCTTCCTACACATCCATGAGATAATAGTAGCTCTTTGACTAAAGCATCATCCAATGGTGCTCCTTCCATCGATCTCACTGCCACCCCAATTAGAGCCTGAGAAGCCAATTAGCTTTACTTCCTTACTATCATACTTTATGCAGTGATGTATAGTGCCACGAAGATACCTCAATATATGTTTGGCAGCTATCCAATGATCATGGCAAAGCTCCAACTGAAACTGACTAAGAATGTTTACTGCAAAACATATATCTGGCCTAGTATTTACCAGATACATCAGGCAACCCACCAACTGACGATATAAGGTAGGATCCACGAGACTAGAGTTGGAGCTCCTCAACTTCTTGAGATTGGTGATCATAGGAGTAACCATTGGCTTGGACTCCATCATCCCAAATTTATGCAACAACTTGATGATGTACTTTCCTTACCCCAAATATATCTCCCCAGGTCTCTACCATACTTCTAGACCTAGGTAGTAATGCATCAGTCCTAGATCCTTCATCTCAAATTCAACAACCAACATCTTCTTGCATTCTTGAATCCTTCGTTATATAGTAGAATAATGGTGGGCTCGTTATTCACGACCTTGATTCTCATCAAATATGACATCCATGCTTACTTCAATGTATCTTCCCTCCTTTATGTAAATTCTATATGCCTTTGAGGAAAGACTATAACCAACGAATATTCCCTTGATGCTTGTTGATTCCAACTTCTTTCGCTTGTCTTTCGGAACATGGACATATGTTGGACTTTCAAATATGCGGAGATGATCCACACTCGGCTTCTTTCCTGTGAATACTTCTTCGGGTGTAGTATTATCAAGACTCTTATGAGGACTTCTATTTTGAACATACACGGCATTCATCAATGCTTCACCCCATAAGAACTTCGGTAGATCTTGATCAAGGAGCATAGTTCGAATGCCTGCTTCAATTGACCTTTTCTCCCTTTCAGCCTATCCATTTTGCTCGGGATAGTAGGGAACAATGAGCTCCCTCTTAATACCTGCGTCCTTACAATATGCAATTAACTCTTTAGAGGTGTATTCCCCACCATTGTTAGACCTTAAAGTATTTATCTTCTTTTCGGTTAGGGTTTCCACCGCAACTCTGAACTCCTTGAACTTATCATATACTTCATCTTTAGTTTTGAGTAGGTAGAGCCATGTCTTCCTCAAATGGTCATCAATGAATGTTACATAGTAGAGAGGACCTCCAAGTGTTTTGTCAGACATGGGCCCACATACATCAGAATGAATGAGATCTAATATTTCTTTAGATCTAGATTCACTATGATGAAATGGCTCTCTAGTATGCTTCCCCAAAGAGTGTCCCTTGCACACACCTTCATTATCTAACTTCATGTCAGGAATACCATGAACCAGTCGACTAAGAGTAGGGATGACCCTATAATGAAGATGTTATGAAACTAGCTCACAAAAAGATAGAAAAGATAGATCAACGCCTTATAATTCAGCCTCTTCGAGGGGGCAACCTCCTTTACATTACACAAATGAATGATTCTTTGATGATTCAAATGACAAAACCTCCTTTCTATATATAGGAGTCTAAGGAGTCACAATATAACCCAGCCGACCTAACAATAATAATATAAATGCACAAAAATAACAATAGAGGGATTCTATGGGGCACAGTAATAACAATATGGGGACAATAGGGGCACAACAATATTAATAAGGGATACAACTACAATAGTAATGGGGTAATCACTAGTATTATAGGGACCTAACATGCCCCTCTCCTTCAAAAAAGTGTTGTCCTCAATGCTTGAGTAGTTTTGGATGCTTCTGCATAAAATTCTCATCCTCCCATGTGGAATATTTAGCGGATAAGTTCTTCCACTTGATGAGATACTCTGAAATTGATCGATTTCGTAGCTGTTGAGTTCTTGTTTCTGTGATTGCTTCCAGTTCCAATATAATTTTCCCTTCCTCGTCAAGTTCTGGCAATATTGTTTGAACTAGGAGTTTGTGGCCTATAACCTTCTTTAAACATGAAACATGGTAAACTGGGTGCACTCGAGAAGCTGCAGGAAGCTCCAATTTGTATGCCATAGTACCAATCTTTTGCAACACCTTGTACGGACCATAATACTTTGGTGATAAATTCTTATCCTTCTTAGCTTTCTTGAGGGACATTTGTTTATATGGTTGTAGTTGTAGGAATACCCAATCACCTACATCAAAACTTATTTTGCTGCGATGTTGATCTGCCTGTTGTTTCATTCTATTCTACGCCAACACGAGGTTATCCTTTAAGAGTTGGAGGACTTGTTGTTGATGCTCGATGTGATGTTCCACTGCTTGAACCTTAGAATTTTCTCTTAAATATGATGTGATGGATGGTGGCTGATATCCATAAAGTGCTATAAATGGGGTCATTTTTGTTGTTGTATGGAAGGAAGTGTTATACCACCATTCAGCAAGAGGCAACCATTTGACCCATTGTGTTTGTTTATCAGATACAAAGCAACGAATATATCCTTCCAATCATTTGTTTACTATCTCAGTTTGCCCATCAGATTGAGGATGATAAGATGAGCTATGAGCTAACTGAGTATCGAAACAAAAAAATAAGTTTGTCCAAAAATTTCCAGTCAAAATGGGATCCCTATCACTTACAATAATCTTTGGGTTTCCATGTAGCTTTTGAATTGTTTCCATAAATGCAGTAGAAATTGTATTGGCTTTAAATGGATGTGATAATGCATAAAAGTGTGCATACTTGGTAAGTCTGTCAACTACTACCATGATGACACTCTTTCTCTCGGACTTGGGTAAACCTGTGATAAAATCCATTGAAACCTCCTCCCAACGTTGGTTTGAAATGGATAAAGGTTGTAATAGACCCGAGATCTTAATTGTTTCAACTTTATTTTGTTGGCAAACCAAACATTCCACCACAAACTTTTGAATATCCTATTTAAGGCCATCCCAAAAAAATTCCTTCTTAACCCTGTGGTAAGTTTTTAAAAATCCTGAGTGCCCTCCTAAGGGAGAAGTGTGCAATTCCATAAGAATATTTTGCTTGAGTTGGGAATTCTTACAGAGGTATAAGCGATCTTTGTACCATAACGAATCATTTTGCCAGCTAAATGTATCAGATGTACTGGAATCTTGTTGTAACTTTCAAATAAGTGCCCACACTTCTTCATCATTCTTCCATTCCTCCCTTGCTTCGTTTATCCAATCTAGTTGGATAATAGAAATGGCGCACAAAAATGCTTCCACATCCTCATCCTTTCTTGAGAGTGCATCTGCCACCACATTTTGCTTCCCTTTTTCGTAGATGATTTCAAATTCATAACCCAACATCTTTGTGACCCACTTTTGTTGCTTTTTAGAGGATAATCTTTATTCTAAAAAGTATTTAAGGCTATCATGATCTGCTTTTACCTTGAAGTGTCTTCCCATTAGGTAGGGTCGCCATTTCTTAAGTGCATGTAATATTGCCAACGTTTCCTTCTCATAAATAGCTTTGTGTAAAAACTTTCCCTTGATTGGACGACTTTCAAAAGCAATGGGTCAATCATCTTGCATTAAAACAGCACCAATTCCATTTCCTGAAGCATCACATTCCACAATAAAGGTTTTGAAGTCTGGTGTAGCTAAGACTAGTGCTTGGCACATTGCCTCTTTAAGATGTTCAAAGGCCTTTGTTGCTTCTGGAGTCCATGAAAATGCATCTTTCATCAATAATGTTGTTAGAGGTGCTGCTATTCTCCCATAATTCTTAAAAAACTTGCGATAATACCCTGTCAACCTGAGAAATCCTCGCAGATGCTTTATGGATGTGGGGATTTTCCATTCCTTAATGGCTTTAATTTTGCTAGGGTCTACCTTAACTCCTTCATGAGATACAATATGACCCAAATATTCCACCTCTTGTACTCCAAAGAAACATTTGGATCCTTTTGCATATAATTGTTTCTCCTCCAATAGTTGTAGCACCCTATCAACATGTTCAACATGATCCTTCCAAGACTTGTTGTAGATTAGTATATCATCAAAAAATACTAACACAAATTTTTTAAAGAAGGGTTTGAAAAGGGAATTCATTAAACCTTGAAATGTAGAGGGTGCATTGGTAAGGCCAAAAGGCATGACAAAAAATTCATAATGACCCTCATGAGTTATAAATGATGTTTTCGGAATGTCTTCAGTCTTCATTATGATTTGATGATATCCTAAACGAAGATGCAACTTGGTGAAGTAAATTGATCCATGCAATTCATCCAATAATTCATCAATGATAGGAATGGGAAACTTATCTTTAATAGTGAGCTTGTTGAGCTCCCTATAATCGGGACGCATGCACCATGATCTATCCTTCTTGTGCACCAATACTACTGGAGCAGAGAAAGAACTTTGACTAGGTTGAATTATACCAGCCTCTAGCATTTCTGCAACCATATGTTCAATTTCACTCTTTTGGGCATAGGGATATCTGTACGGCCTGATGTTTGGAGGAAGACTTCCTGGAATCAAATGAATAGCATGATCATGATCACAAATAGGTGGGAGACCTTTGGGAGTCTCAAATACCTTGGAATGATTGTCCAAGACTTTTGGAGATCTTGAGAATTAGATGATTCCGATGTGGGAACATCTAACGAACATAATTGTGCAATTACACCTCTTTGTTCCTTTTTTAGAAGCTTTGTCATATCGTTAGAGCTAATTATCTTTCCGGGTTTCCTTGCAATACCCTTTAATTCAACTTCCTTTCCTTCCACATAAAATTTCATGAAAAGTTCTTGAAAATTAAAAGCTATTGTACCCAAGGATTGTAGCCATTGGACTCCTAGTACAACATCAGCGCCTCCCATTGGAATGGAAAGCATTGGGCTAGTCAATACATATTCTCCCATGGATAGCTTGATATTATGGCACTTTCCAGAGCAATTTATTGTTCCTCCATTTGCAACCATCACTTGACACTTTGGTGCTAGATATAGGAAGTAATTCAATTCTTTTGCTACCTTACAATGAATAAAATTGTGAGTACTTCCGGAATCAATCAACACTATTACATTTCTCTTCTTGATTTGTCCTTCTATCTTGATGGTTTCAGGAGTGGTAATTCCAACCAATGCATTACAAGATATGGTCGGATTCATTTCTTCTTTATCTAGTCTTTGTTCCTGGAGTATATCCTCTTCTTTTGACCTTTCTTGCTCCTTTTCTTCTTCCTCTTCACAATCTATGTAGAATAATTTCTTCTCAGCACACTTATGACCTTTAGTGTATTTTCTATCACAACTGTAACAAAGCCCTTTTGCTCTTTTTTCTTCCAATTGTTGTGGTTTCAACCTTATAGGTTGTGGAAGACTAGGGGCAATAACACTTCCATCTTTATAGTTGTGAGTGGTATGCTTCCTAGTTGCCATAATTTTGCTTTCCATTTTTCTTGCTAACCTGAATGCTTTCTCTAATGAATCAGATTCCCAAAAGGTGAACATCATGTTGGATATTATCCTTTAAAGTCCCTATGAACACATCAATCCTATGCTCCTCTAGAATATTTTTTACCCTTATGTTCAATTTTCGGAACTCCTCAATGTGCTCCATTATTGAACCCTTTTGTTTGAGACTTATCAATTGGCTAAAAAAAGTGTTGCTTTTTGTATCCTCATAATATGCTATCAATTCTTCCGTAAAAATTGCCAAGTGATAATTTGTTTACAAGAGCAAAGCCATTGATACCATACAAAATGATTTGGTTCCAAATATAAAGTTGCAATACGTACCTTTTGTGTGTTTTTCACATTATTGAGATCGAAAAATTACTCCATTTGTAATATCCATGTTGCAGATCATTGCCATCAAAACTTCCTCATATCGGTTTTTGGAATATGGTGGGCCTTCGATCCAACATTAGAGTCTATGAAATCATGATTAACATTTCTTTTGTTCGCATCATGAGTTTCTTTTACTACCCTTTCACCATTAGTAAGTATTTCTTGTAGAAAATTTGTCAAATATGTCTTCAAATCTACCTTCAAATCGTCAATCTTAGCTTCCACGCCATTCATCTTAGCTTCCACGCCCTTTATCTTAGATTCCACGCCATCTATCTTAGCTTCTGTTAGCTTTTGTGACAGTGAAATTTGTTGCACTTGGTCTTGTAATTTTGATATATCATGTAGCATTTCTTCCTCTTCTTCATGAGTCATGCTAGAGCTTTCAGGTTGCTTACTAGGTGTTTGCATTTTCTTTCCACGAGGCATCAGTTGCCGATAGTAATTCTCTACTATGCCCTTTGAATTCCTTCAAAATGATTTTTCAAACCAAGCTTACGCAAAAATTTAAAAAAATTCTACACATATTTTTTCACTTTGTAGGAGCTCGATATTGCCTCTGATGTATCTCTGTAATTTCGGATCATCCAGTTCTAAAATTGTGACCTATAGTAGCCCTCTGTGTCCTCTTTCCAATGCCACCAGTCTGATCCTAATTGGATTCTCCAAGGAAGAGTTATGCCAAATCTCCCACAGTGACCTGATTATAGACTAGTTCAGTAGAGCGAACTTATACGACGTGCCACGTTTCCCTGTTTCGACCTTTGGCTCTGAAAAATATATATAAGAAACTACAATCCGTTCTCTTTCTGTACCTTCTTACGAAATTTCAATCCGAGTCTCAGAGAGAAAGTTATGACGATTTTTCCCAGGTCACCTGTTTGGAATGTAATTCAAGAGTCTGCAAAAAGACCAACTTCCTCAGATCATATCTCCGCAAATATAGCGCGAAAAGCTCTGAAATTCAGACCTGAGCTTCAGTGTGATCTCGTCTCAAATGGGTTTTTTTTAGCTTCTAAAACGTCGCGGAAAAAAGTTATAGCGAAAATGCCACGATGACCTATTTGGAGCAGCGAAACCTTAGAATCCAAAGCTCTGATACCAAATGTTATGAAACCAGCTCACAAAAATATAGAAAATATAGATCAACGCCTTAGAATTCAACCTCTTCGAGGGGGCAACCTCCTTTACATTACACAAATGAATGATTCAAATGACAAAACCTCCTTTCTATATATAGGAGTATAAGGAGTCACAATATAACCCAGCCGACCTAACAATAATAATATAAAGGCAAAAAAATAACAATAGAGGGATTCTATGGGGCACAGTAATAACAATATGGAGACAATAGGGGCACAACAATATTAATAAGGGATACAACTACAATAGTAATGGGTAAATCACTAGTATTACAGTGATCTAACAGAAGATGACCATACCTTAGATGTCATAGTTCAATGGCACTTATTTCCATATGAACCAAAGCTTGAGGAGATGGAGTGATAACCCGGTAAAGACTTCCTTCATTAACTCCAATAACCCTAGCTTTGTCAACACTAGAGTTCTTTCCCCAAACCAATACTTTTCCATCAACAAAAGCAATATTTTCCCCTTTATCTTCTAAACAAGAAATAGAAAGTAAATTCTTTATCAAACCTGGAACATAGAGAATGTTTTTGAGATGCAGCTTCGATCCATTATCCAGCTTCAATGATGTAGATCCCAGACCTCTAACAGCATAGCTTTTGTTGTCACCCCATTCCACTGCATTAGACGATGACTCCTTTGGTAGTGTGTGTAGTTGCTTGCTTTTGTCATGAGTCTCAATGCCCCACTATCAATGATCCATGCATTGTCATCAGTAAGAGAACTTGTAAGGGCAGTCAAGAATCCTTGACTCTTGACTTTGTTGAATAAGTAGTAGATGATCTTCTTGATCCATCTTCTAGCAGAGCTGAAACCCAATATTATGTAGTTCACCATAGAGGGAGAATCCATGCCAACAAAGTGATCTTTAACTTCTCTTGACCTAAGCTCTGATTCCATGTTGCAAAATCAAGGATATTATATTAAGGTTTGATTCTCCTTTCTTGATAATTACTTAAGTGTGTTGGCTTATTTTACTTCTTTATTATCTTATCTTTCATCAAGAAATTATGCATATATGAAGATCACAAAACGAGAGACGCAAGATATAGGTACATGCCAGGGCAAAACCCCCCTCAAGGGGAAAACCCAATCAAGATAATTCTTCCTTTCAATGAGACTCTTTACCCTAGACCAAGACCAAACTTTCCCTCCACACCATGTCAGCCTCTAAGATCTTCGACCCCTTCCAGTAACTTTGACAAGGTAACAGCGTCCGACAAGATGCAGCTTCTAGCAACAACGAAATCTTAGGAGACTTCGATCTCCCAACCCAGACCATGAAACAGAGAGAGAGAGAGAGGCACCAAAAACTCGATTTTCTTCTTCTCTACAGATTCCCCCAAACTCGCACTTCTTTCGTCCTCCCGGAAACAGAATTCGCACTTCTCCAACTCTTCTTGAGATACTAAACTTCCTTGAGAGTGAGTGCTCCAAATGACTTTGCCTTCCTTCAATATATAAGCTTCTAGTGGGTCAAATGGGGGTCCTTAGGCCAACATGATGTGGAGGACACATAATTCATATTTGACTTGATACAAAACCTTTTTACATGATTCAAAAGCCCAAGAAGGGTCTCTTCAAATATACAATGACTCTATAAACTCAATATTAATCCTAGGAGTCCACAATAGGGACTTTGACTAATATAATGATGACCCAAGCATGAAACCCATGCTTTAATAAGTGACTGTTACAATAAGAAAAATTATTTTCTTTATTATTTTGACAAGTACATTACATAATGACTCGAGTACATTGTTGAAGATCGAACATAAATACGTTTTCTAACAAGAAGAAAGTGTGAGAAATCACAAGAAGGAAGCATCATATCCAGCGAAAGGAAAGGGAAGGAGAGCGAAGAATTTTTGGCACTGTTTTGGATCATCTTCCTCACACGTGTGATAGAGATTAGGGTTTCTGCAATAAGGGTTACATCAATCCTTGAAGAAGCCGAGAAGAAGGTCACTAAACCAGCGTTATTGCTAGCCGAGATCACAAAGATAAGTATCTGAGTCAAGCGAAGAAGGAAAGTATCACCAAACTCCTCCAATAAGCTCACACGTGTGAAATTGCAGAGGTTTTTGGGAGGCCGAGAATCGCAGGATTGTGGAAAAGGGCAAAAATTTCAGAGATGCTGAGATTAGAAGTTCAAGAATTTAGTTTGACTAGTGTTGACTTAGGCAAGAAGGAGAAGTTGTGAAGAAGGTCTTGTGACTTGGCCTTGGAGAGGTTGTTAGGTCAAGGGTTTTGGTCTTGAAATTCATCACTTGAAGATTCTATAAGAAGAAGAATTTGTTTGGGTTTTCCTCTCAAGTTGGAGAGGTTTTGGCCCTGGTTGATCGCCTACATCATGTGTCCCTTGTCTCACTATTATTTATATTTTGATAGTTGTTTGATGAATAGAACACTATAATAATCAAAGCTAAAGAAGAACCTATAAAAGTAAAAAGCATTCACAAGTAGTTATCATTACCAGAGAAATCACCTCTTGTCTCTACCCTAGATTTCTCAATAGCTCAACAATTAAAACATGTGACCTTTCAGTTCTCTTGCAGGCAATCCCTTAATAGAGGCACTTGGGTCGTTAGAAGCAAAAGGAGGTATCGTTAATAAAGCCCTAGCTTTCTTCTTCAGACCTTCTTTCTACAACCTTGTTTAAAACTAGTTTCAAAACAATTGAGAAGGATTTCATCTAGATTAGGCATTTTAATTAAAATTAACCAAGACATTGCATTTCACATAGCTTAATTTGCATTTCATCTATCTAACTTTCTCTCTTGTGGCATACTGCTAGTTTTGAGCACTACATTTTCCTTGCAATATCACATTTTGTTGCACTTGTCTTTAATTTACTTGCTCATTGTCCCTTCATATTGTCATATTTTACTTGAGCATTTCTTTTGAAGTACAAGTTATTGCAAGTTACATTTATCTACTTATACTTTACTATTGTGCTATTTCCTTGCACTAACACTTTTCTTGAAGCATTGTTTGTCTTGTAACTTGAAACATCTCCATTTTGTGAGTGGTTTAATCTTTATTGAGCATTGTCTTAAGGCACTGGTCTCTAATCTGTTAAATCTTATTGTTGCCGTATTGATCTTGAATTGAATCTATCATTGCCAATCTTATAATCACGCTTGCTAATTAATCCTAATTCAAGTTTCCTATAGTAGTTGTTTTGCCCTTAGTCTCCTAGGACTTCTTGTTCCAACAGGTTTCCCATTTCCATCCATCTTTAGGGACTATCCCCCTCAGCTTGTCTAGGGGAGAGTTTAAACATAGTGCGTAAGGATCAGAGTGACAACCCCTAGTCTGAGCATTGCGCCTTAGGTGTACACTTTAGACGACAACAAGACCCAATTCCCACAACTAGAGGATCTGAACATTGTTGTTGGACAAGTACTTTTGGAGATGGGAATCAAGCCAAAATCTCATTTTTGAGTCTAATCATGAAGGATGTACATGATGAGAATTCAAATGATTCTCTTATATTATTATTAAATTGTGAAGTCTAGGGTCTATACTATAGTTATTAATTAGTACTATGATTATTTTTGGACTCCAGAGGCAATCTAGAACCTCTTTATTAACATAGTTTGGTTCAAATAACATTCACTTTGTACCATTTTGATTATATGCATCCTTGCTATGTACATAATAAACTTTTCATATTTGTGCATGATGGTTTGGACTCACATAGATATATATATATATATATATATATATATATATATATACCAGTTTTGTATTTCAGTTTTATTTTTTGTTTTTCTTTGATTCCAATTCATGGAGTCGACTAGTTTGATAACCATTCAGGTTTTGATAACAAGGGTCAAGGCTCATGACATACTATATACTTATTGAATCATAATTTGCTGATTTTTGGACTTTAGCAACCATTTAGAGCCTCAATGTTTATGGATTATGTCTCAAAATTTACAATTGATGTACCCTAATGTATTTTTTCCTCTGCACCCTTACAAGTTACATGCAATATAAATCAGCAGACATGCATATTTGGTGTCTATCTGTTTGTGTTAACATATGTATCTATATATATTTTTTGAACATGTTATGTTTGTTTTAGTCAAGTCATTTATCGAGTCAAAAGCTGAGTCCAATCCAAATTATAATTTGAAGCCTCAAGGAGTGATTTTATTAACTTCGATCTTTACTTTAATGTGGGAATTACTATGTTTTTCACCACAAATGGTTTTCATGAATGATACTTGTTAGGAAAACCCAAAATGCTCAGAAAGAAAGTGGAAGAAGACTTTGAAATTAAAGTAATTATGTCAATCAGCTTTCCTCATCTATAAAAGTAAGTACTTGAACTGGGAAAAAAGGGGATCCGAGCGGTGTGCAGAAGATACAACCAAGAAATATTCAAAATTGACAACAATTTTTTGAATGGTACAATCTGAAATGCACATCGAATTTAAAGATGTGAAAAAAATAACTGAAAAACAAAAAGTCTACTTGGTCATACAGGAAATGAATTCAATTGTAAGGTCACTGAGAATCAAGGAATGGAAGCTGCAAGTTCATAATTATTCGTTCTGTAATCAGATTTATTCTTTTGATTGGATGAAGTGCTCACCTACCTCTGCATTGATGAAGAGGATCCCTTTACAAATACATAATCCAACACACATAGAGAATACAGTTTCCATTAGTAAGGAAAAACTTGTAGTCAGCTTCAAATGCATAAAAATTCAAAAATTAGATATCAGAAGCCATTTCCTTGAAGTCTTCTTTTTGATGAGCAAAGGAGTTGGCACTATTATTTCAGATCACATTCTTTTCAATGCATTTGGGCTTATAGTGAACACACCAGATGGTGAAACAAGAGCATCTACCAGAACATCATGTGGAGAAACGGGGATTGGTTCGTCCAATATTTGTGTAGAGTATGTCAATGCAACTACAAAACCACAGCAAGAAAAGTTATAAAAACAGCCAGAACATTAGAAAGAAATGAGAAAGCTATTTTCCCGTCATTAATTCATATATTCCTACCTAGCAGAGGTGGCTGCCAGCCTCTTTTTCCAGCGAGCTCCAGGTAATTTTTGAGAAAAAGATCATAATATCTTTTGGAAGGCATATCCAATCAAAAACTTCTGGTCAGAATTCTCCATCTAATTAAAGACAGCAACCCTCTAAGACACCTATGGTTTGCTTCAACTATCATTGAAAGTGAAACTACTCATAATTAAGATCAGAATTAAGCTTACCCTCCACCACGACCCAAACGTCTCCCTGAGAGGTCAAAGGCAAGCCCTTCCATGTTGAATTGAAAAAAGAAAAAGCAGATTAGGAGTCTAATCACATATATGTTTACTGCCTTCAGTCTTCACTATTTCCACTGTTTGTTTGCTACATTTACATATTTGATCTACATAACTATGCTATTCTCAAGATGATTTCAAAAGAAAAAGGAAAAAATATGGCTAATCTTTAGCGTCAAGTACCAATTACCAGGCAAGAGCAGCAAATCTACTGGTTCATCTGCCTGCAGAACTGCACAGGACACAAATATCACCAACTTGTAATTATCCATACAAGGGAGGATAGCCAAGGCTATTGAAAATGCACAGGATATGTAATACACCGTTACTCCATTCTGTAGAAATAGGGGTCTACAGAAATTAATCGGGATATGCCATCAAGTTTGAATAAGCAGTTAATAAACATATGATATGCATACCTAAGGACAGATGCAATCCCAAACAAGAGGTCCAGGCAGATTTTCATGTTGGTGATGCATCAAACAACATTTTGTAAACATCGTATCATAAGAATAGTATTATGTGCAGTATGCCGTAGCATGTTAACTTGCAGTTGACATTTGTTAGTTTAAATGTTTTCATATTTGATGGGCGAATGCATATCCACTTATCTTTAGTTGTTTGGGTGGGAAAATAACCTTTTTGGATGGAACGATTATTCAGATCTAGATCATTTGAATTTCACCTTTCTGCCTTTTTTCAATAGTGTAAGGCTATAAAGCAAGCAAGTTGTGTCTAGTTTTTGTTGACATCTCTGACAGCCAATGGCTCAGCAATTTCCCTAGGGAACGTCCCCTTCTTTCCTAGGGATTACATAATTATCTGCTACATTATCAAAAGCTACTCATTTAAGCGGCCCCTTTTTTGTCCATAATAAATTATAAAGTTCGAATATTGGCAAAATGATTCTCTCCAGTGATAGCATCATAAATGAGAGGATTTCCTAAATGCTCCTTAATAACAATGTCAATGCGGCCAGAAATACATGGTTATAACATCCATCAAGCTTCAAGCAGCCCATCCTCTAGGCGGGGAGGATTGGAGATGAAAGGTTGGGTGCATTGGAGATGAAAGTTTCAGATCAGAGAATGCCAACATCATTAGTTGTTCCTGCAACAACAATCCCACATTAGGACAGCTCATATGATGGAGATGATTATTGCATTGGATTCCTCTTTTCGAGAGGTACAATTTTGATATAAAGATCATCTCATTCTGACAAGCAGAAATGGAATTTTGAATTTATTCTTTCTCATGGAAAAATTGTCAAGGTCGACCTCAGTCAGATGTAGGCTCAAGAAGCCCAATGGATGTGTCCCCTCACCCTCAACAAAGTGTATAAATAGAAGTGACCCTTCTCTCATTTAGACATCACTTATCTCATTACATCTTCTCTCTCCTCACTTGATTGGTTTGTACAACTTGGAGGCTCTCTACTTCGGATGTGTGGAGGAAGGCAGATTTCTGGCCTGGTTTTGGAGGCCGAAAATTTCAGGGATCAGGGCATGTGTTGACCAGCGTTGACTTGGAGTATTTGACCAGCGTTGACTTCTGTTTTGTGGGCAGAATTTCAATTTCTGCAGGCCGCATTCTTTGGCACAAATTTCGAGGTGATTGGGGACTGTTTGACCGAGTTTACTGCTGGTTTGACCACAGAATTACAGCCTAAGTCACCAGGTTCGTGTTTGAGTTTGAGTTCGGCGACCTTGAAATTCAAATAAAGTTCGGCAACTAAAATTTTGTCAATAAAGTTCAACATAAAAAATTCAAAAAAAAAATGTATATATATAAAAAAAATCAATTTAAAGTCAAATTCAAAGTCCATAATGCACATTGCAAAGACATAAGATTATTGCTCAAACATTTAAATCATTTCGGCATGTAAGAAATTTAGTATAATCATATAGATACATGATAAATTAAATAAATTAAATAATATGCATGTTTGGTTATAAAAGCCAAATAAAAGTAACATAAATACCCAAAATACACTAACATGAATATATGATAATATAAAAAATTTACAACATACACATGCATAAAAAAAAACTAAAAACTAAAAACTAAAACTAAAACTAATAAGGGAGTAAAACCTTGTCTATGGTTATTGAGAAAACTGCAGTTTTAAAGAAAGAAAGTTTTTTTATATAAATAAGAGAGAAATATCAATTATAGCTATATAAGGTTCTACCTAAAGTGATACAAGAAGTTAGAGAAACCTTGTCTCAGTATACACATTATTAACATACATAGTAACAAAATGCAAACACTGTTCTTAACATACATAGTAACAAAATGCAAATACTGTTCTAGAAAAGAAAGAAAAGGAGTTAAATTATTGGTCATGCGGGTATGGACCCTATTAAAAAAACTACAGAGTACGAAACCTGGAAATTAATAGAACAGTAAAATCCTTCATTAGAAAAAAGAACATAATTATTATAAAATTTTGTCTACAATGACTGCACATTCGCTCCAAAGGTTGTTAATAAAACTTATAGACAAAGATTCAACAACAAAAGAATGTGATTTCAGCCAACTTAGGGCTTCTGAGTAAAAATCATAAACATAAGTAATTTTTATGTAAGCCACAGGAAAGATGAAGCCTATTACTGACATCGAAATCCTGTAAAAGTTAAAAGAAAATGACCATGTGTAGCAACAATGGCAGAAGGAAGTCAAATTGAAAATATCTAACTCCAAAAATTCTCAAAACAAAATCCCAATTGTAGCAAAAACCATCTTGTGAGAAAATAAGAAGAATTCCCTAGTCAACCCTGGAATTTCATAGAAAATTATCACAAGGAAATGTAAAATAATGGTCATGGAAACTAAATTTCTGACATTTGAGTTTCGCAAATACCAGTGTTAGGTATAACCCTCCACAAGCAATGAACATTGAAACCTAAGCCTCCGACGCCCGCAAACAATGAAACCAAAAGCAAAAAGGCCCGCAATAATTCATTTCGAAATTTTTTAAATCGAACCAAAACGATTTTTATCGAACTGAAACGAACTTAATCGATCGAGTTCGGTTGAAATTCGAGTTCGGCTTGAAATTCGAGTTCACCATAAAGTTCGGCGAACTTGAACGAATAAGTTCGTATTCGTTTGAAGTTCGGCAAATTTCGAACTTATTCGTTCAAATTCGCCGAACATAATGACTAAGATTACAACAGACCTTGACTGGGTTGACTGAGCTGGTTTTAGGTTGACTTTGACTGCCTTGGCAAGCCGCATTCTTTTGCTGCTGACCGAGCTGCTTGGAGGACGTTTTGGGGCAGCTTTGACCATCGTTGACTTTCTGGTTAGGGGTGCATTCACTGCTGATTTGGTAGAACTGTTTTGGGCATGTATTTGTGATATTTGTACTCTCTCTCTCTACTGAACTATTGAAGAATAATAAGAGCAATTGATCAAAGGGTTTCCCCACATTGAGGTTTTTCCTTGGCATCCGCCACATCTTGTGTCCTCTTGTCTTGGATTGTCTTATGTGTATATTTTTATGTATTTACTGTCAACGTGTATAAGTTAATGTGATTGCTAGTGAAGATAGTTGGAAATTGTCATTGCGCTGATAAGGAACATTGAAGTAAATTGTGCTAAAGCATAGAACATACCATTTTTATCTAAAATTATCATGGTATCGGAGCTCAGGTGAAGACAAAGCCCAAACAATGTTGACTTTTGTAGCATTGGATGTGTTCTAGCCATGAAATTTTGTGGAGAGGCTAGAATACATGTATTCTCCAAAACCAATAAATCGTTTTTGGAAATTCGACTTAGAGATGACTTAATTAAAATAATTTTTTTTTTTTATTGGTTCCTAAGTGTAAACTTAGGAAATCTAGTTAATTAAAAGGTATTAATTAAGTCATGGTGAAATCTTCTAGAAGAAGACATGGATCGAGTTTCAGTTAATCTTAGCCAACGATTATGTTTTAATCTTGGTTGTTCAAGCCTCAACGAGAGATTATAAGAAAAACTTCGATGGGGGTTGGAGAAGACACTTGAGAGAGATGAATTCGATATTGCTAGGAAATTGAACTCCAGAGTAGCAACGGTCAGCTGCCGGAGGTGATTCAGTAGTTTCCAAGCAGTGAGAGAGGGGCATGGATAGTGAGGTCGAAAGGAAGTTTTTCCAGTCCAGTGAGTGCATAGCAGAGAGACAACGTACTCCACAGAGAGGTTGACGCGATGCAGAGAGGCAGTGCAGAGCTTCAAAGGGAAATCCGTATTTGCTGAGGAGAAGTCGAGTTTCAGAGGCAGGAGTCGGAGTGGGAACCCGAAGAGCCAGAAGATTGAGTTTCCAGAGAAGCAATTGATCAGTAGAGAGAGAGATGTTGATCCCAGCAAGCTAACACAAATCTGCATAGGCTAACGCAAAAGCAGCTAGGGGCAACTCTTCTTGAGCCGAGGTAAGTGTCGGATCACCGGTGGAAGTGAGATTATTCTCACTAGATGTTTGTCAGTTATTTTCTCTGTATGGAAACCTAGATTTGAGCTACCATAGGTTTGTACTCAGATTACTATTGCATAATAATAAAACCCTCAGTTGTTGCACCGGTTTTCCCAAGTTGGGTTTTTCCGGGGACATTGATCCAAAAGCAACAGTATATTATTGTGTGTCTGCATCTATTCTTCCAGTGTTTTTATTTCTTCCGCAGTATTGTATTTGTGAAGACTGCAGTGTTTATGTTTTAATATTTGTCGTTGGAAACTGCAAGTAATTTGTTTGGTTAATTCAACAAATAGAAGAAACATTATCAATTGCCGCAGTAGGATTCGGGGTTACCGAATTTTCACATGGTATCAACGCACGGATCGTAAGCGGAGAGCTCACTAACAAAAGAGGAGAAGGAGGTTCGAATTTCTGCATAGGCAGCAGTTCGAAACCCTCTAAGGCAGTGCAGTCCCTTGGGCCAAGATGGTCAGTGTTTGAGGAAATTTATTTCTCTAAGTGAGTCGACAGAGAAACTAAATTTTCCAAATCAAAGATTGCCAGAGGCAGAGAGGGGAGCATCAATATTTTCCTTGCAGAGCTGATCTTTAGTTGGGACGCAGATTTTGCAGTAGTTTGCTAGTGCAAATAGCGTTAGGAGGAAGGAAGAGCACACGCTGAGGGAATTCCTTCCACAGGGGACTTCTAGCCCAGAAGTTTGATTTTTCCTAGTAGAGCAGCAGTAGCTGTGAGTAGATTTGCCCACTCCAGCAAGGAGTGCGAAAAGCCAGTGAGTCGCTGCGCAAAGGAGAAGAGGAGGAATTCGACTTTTTGCAGAGATGGCTACAAATGGGCAGGATCCATGGAAGAGAAACATATTATATCCAGTTGCTGCAGATTTTTCACATGGATCGGTATCCTTGATACAGGAGCCCAACATAATTGTAGCAAGTGTATCACAGTGTCAATAGACGCAACTAGTCATTCAAAATACAGTTGCATAGCTAGTTGCAATCAGTTCCCAGAACATAGTTGTAGTGACACGGGCAATGTGAATTGCCCAGTTGCAACATGCAAGTGCAGTTCTAGCCAGGAGATTCCCATCGCAAAGCTTTGCAGTCCTGCTTCCAGTGCAAGAGGACTGTGTGAGTTGCCAGGAAGGAGTGGAAAGATTTCCCATAGGGAGATCGAGACTTAGAGGGACTCTGGTTTCAAAGGGAGCAGCCCTATGGAAGCTAGTACTTCAGGATCTGGGGAGATCAAACTCATTATTGCAGTAGTTGCAAAAGCATCAGCACTAAGCAAAGCAATAACAACAACAATATGAGTAGATCAGATTTTGCGATGATGACAGCCATACCTCTAGGAGTGAGGTGGGGTAATTTGGTTTTGTAGCCCCAGAGAGCTACAGTTTGAGCAGGATTCTTGAGGAGGTCCGCCTCATGAATCAATACCTTGCTACGGGAGCCCATAGTATGCAGTAGCAGGATGGATCAGTGGCAATTGGTGCAGTCAGGTGCCAGAGTGACAGATGGTAGCAGGCCAGATACTGGGCAACGCAAAGCAGAGTTAGCAGCAATGAAGATGGCACAGAACAGAGTCGGTAGCAGCGCAGAGGCTTCAATGGCAACGCAGAGTCTAGCAACAGTCAAGACTCAGGTGCCAGATGCACTAACCACAGTTGGTTCAGTATTTTGGATGCTTTTCCATTGCAGTTGCGGCAACAACAAATGGAGAGGGAGTTACAGTGCAGATGTAGTGATGGCAGTAGTTCAACAACAGCATGGATGCAACGTTTATCAGAGTTGCATAGTAGCTGGTGGGCAGCAACATCCAGACATCAACAACGTAACAGGAGGTGGTGCAGAAACATGGTGTTGCTTTAGATGGTTGCACCGCTAGAACACATTCCTCGCTAAGAGGGGTTGTTGATTTTTGTAGCATCGGATGTGTTCTAGCCACGAAATTTTGTGGAGAGGCTAGAATACATGTATTCTCCAAAACCCAGAAATTGTTTCTGGAAATTCCACCTAGAGACGACTTAATTAAAATAATTAACTTTTTTTTAATGGTTCCTAAGTCTAAACTTAGGAAATCTGGTTAATTAAAGGGTATTAATTAAGTCATGGTGAAATCTTCTAGAAGAAGACATGGATCAAGTTCTAGTTAATCTTAGCCATCGATTATGTTTTAATCTTGGTCGTTGAAGCCTCAACGAGAGATTATAAGAAGAACTTCGATGAGGGTTGGAGAACACACTTGAGAGAGAGGAATTCGATAATGTTGGGAAATCAAACTCCAGAGTAGCAGCAGTCAGTTGCCAAAGGTGATTCAGTAGTTTCGAAGCAGTGAGAGAGGGGCGGGGATGGTAACACTCAAAGGAAGTTTTCCCAGTCCAGTGAGTGCATAGCAAAGAGATAACGTACCCCACAGAGAGGTTGACGCAGTGCAGAGATGCAACGCAGAGCTTCAGAGGGAAATCTGTATTTGCTGAGGAGAAGTCGAGTTTCAGAGGCAGGAGCCGGAGCCGGAAACGGGAGAGCCAAAATATCGAGTTTCCAGAGCAATAACTGATCAGTAGACTGAGAGAGATGTTGGTCCCAGCAAGCTAACGCGGAGGCAACTAGGGGCAACTCTTCTTGCCCCAAGGTCAGTGTCGGATCACAGATGGAAGTGAGATTTTTCTTACTAGACGTTTGTCAGTTATTTTCTCTGTATGGAAAGCTAGATTTGAGCTTTCATAGATTTGTACTCAAGTTACTACTGCATAATAATAAAACTCTCAGTTGCTGCACCAGTTTTCCCAAGTTGGGTTTTTTCGAGGACATTGGTCCAAAAACAACGGTGTATTATTGTGTGTGTGAATCTATTCTTCCAGTGTTTTTATTTCTTTCACATTATTGTATTTGTGAAGGCTGCAATGTATATGTTTCGATATTTTCCACAAGAAATTGCAAGTAATTTGTTTGATTAATTTAAAAAATAAAAGAAACATTATTAGTTGTTGCAGTGGGATTCAGGGTTACCGAATTTTCACTGGCAAGAAAAGCAATCACTATGGGAAGTTGTTTGACAAGGACATGGAACTACTCCCAATGACGACTACAACTTTCTTCAAATCTGAGGACAAGCTTAAGGACAAATCCGACTATCATACATGGAAGATGACTATAGATTTGACTTTAGAAGAAAAAGATGCTATGGACTATGTCAAAGGAAGAATAGCAGAGCCTCCTTCAAATGCATTCGTTGATGCATAAACAAAGTACAAGAAAGGTGAGGTTAAAGCTAAAAAGATTATTGTTGATTATATTCACAAGCCTTTGGTTGCCTATATTTCTGATTTGGAAACATCTAAGGAGATGTATGAAAAGTTGGTTGGGATGTTCAAAGTAAACAATGCAAATCAAATTCTCTTTCTAAAGTATTTGGGAGTCGCAAATACCTTGGAATGATTGTCCAAGACTTTTTGGAGATCTTGAGAAATAGATGATTTCGATGTGGGAATCTCTAGTGAACATAATTGTGCAATTACAACCTGTTGTTCTTTCTTTAGAAGCTTTGTCATGCCGTTAGAGTTGATTATCTTTCTCGATTTCCCTGTGATGCCGCTTAATTCAACTTCCTTTCCTTCCCAAAAAAAGTTAAGAAAAGTTCTTGAAAATTAAAAGTTATTATACCCAAAGATTGTAGCCGTTGGACTCCTAGTACAACATGAGCACCACCCATCAGAATGGAAAGAATTAAACTATTCAATACATATTCTCCCATGGATAACTTGATATTATGGAACTTTCTAGAGCAATTTATGGTTCCTCCATTTGCAACCATCACTTGACACTCTGGTGCTGGATATAGGAAGTAATTCAATTCCTTGGCTATCTTACAATGAATAAAATTATGGGTACTACCCGAATCAATCAACACTATTACATTTTTCTTCTTGATATGTCCTTCTATCTTGAGAGTTTGAGGAGTGGTAATTCCTGCCAATGCATTACAAGATATGGTCGGATTCATTTCTTCTTTCTCTATGGTTGGTTCCTGGTGTATATCCTCTTCTTTTGACGTTTCTTGTTCCTTTTCTTCTTCCTCTTCACAATCTATGTAAAATAATTTCTTCTCGACACACTTATGACCTTTAGTGTTTTTGCTATCACAACTATAACAAATTCCTTTTGCTCTTTTTTCTTCTAATTGTTGTGGTGTCAACCTTGTAGGTTGTGGACGACTAGGGGCAACAACACTTCCATCTGTATAGTTGTGAGTGGTAGGCTTCTTTCAATTTTTCTTGCCAACTTGAATGTCTTTTCCAATGAATCAGGTTCTCAAAGGTAAACCTCATGTTGGATGTTATCCTTTACAGTCCCTATGAACACATCAATCATATGCTCTGGAATATCATTTACCTTTATATTCAATTTTTGGAAGTCCTCAATGTGCTCCACCATTGAACCCTTTTGTTTGAGATTTATCAATTGACTAAAGAAGGTATTGCTCTTTGTATCCTCATAATGTGCTATCATTTCCTCTGTAAAAATTGACCAAGTGACAATTTTTTTACGAGAGCAAAGTCATCGATACCATACAAATTGATTGGGTTCCAAATATAAAGTTGCAATGTGTACCTTTTGTGTGTTTTGCACATTATGGAGATAGAAATATTGCTCCATCTATAGTATCCATGTTACAGGATCCTTGCCATCAAAGTTCCTCATATCGATCGATCTTTGGAACATGGTGGATCTTCGATCCAATGTTAGAGTCTATGAAATCATGATTAACATTTATTTTGTTCTCATCATGAGTTTCATCTAATAACTTTTCGCCATTAGGAAGCATTTCTTGTAGCAACCTTGTCAAACCTTCCTTGAAACCTTCCATGTCTTCTTTTAAACCATTCTTAAAATCTTCCATATTATCTTTCATATCATTCTTCAATCCTTCCATGTATGATTTTAAGCTATTCTTCAAACCATCCATCTTAGCTTCCATTTCATTTTTGGTTATTCTTTATGAGAGCGAAAATTGTTGCACTTGGTCTTGTAATTTTGATATATCATGTTGCACTTCTTCTTCTTCTTCATGCGTCATAGTAGAGATTTCAAGTTGCTTACTAGGTGTTTCCATTTTTCTTTCTTCAGGGCATCAATTAATGGTTATTATGTTTCACTATGTCGCCCTTTGAATCACATCAAATTATCTTTTCAAATAAAACTTATTCAAATTTTAAAAAATATACACCTCTTTTTTCTCTTTGTAGGAGCTCGATATTGAATTTGTTGTACCTTTGTAATTGCGGTTCTCCAAGGTCTAAAATTTCGTCCTCTAGTAGCCCTCTGAGTCCTCTTTCCAACCCCACAAGTCTAATCGAGATTGGATTCTCCAAGAAAGAGTTATGCCCAATCTCCCACGATGACCTCATTACAGACTAGTTCAATAGAGAGAACTTGTACGAAGTGTCATGTGTCATTGTTTCAACCTTCGGACCTGAAAACAATACCCAACAAACTACAGTCCGTCCTCTTTTTGTCACTTTTTACGAAATTTGAATCCAATGCGCAAAGAGAAAGTTATGACGATTTTCCCAAGGTCACCTGTTTGAGATGGAATTTGGGAGCCTGCAAAAACCCTACAGTCCTTGGATCATATATCCAAAAATATAGCGAGGCAAGATCTGAAATTCGAACACGACGTTCATCAAGATATCGTCTCAAAACGGTTTTTCCAACTTCGTAGAAAAAACATTATAATGAAAATGCCACAAGGACTTGTTTTAAGCAGCGAAACCCTAGAATCCAAAGCTTTGAAACCAAATGTTATGCAACTAACTCACAAAATAGAAAAAGAGATAGATCAACGACTTCAAAATGAGCCTCTTCGAGGGGGAAACCTCCTTTACATATATAGGAGTCTAAGGGGTCACAATATAATCAAAGCTGACATAACAATAAGAATGTAAAGACACAACAATAACAATAGTGGAATTTTATGGGGCACAATAATAACAATATGGGGACAACATGGGCACAACAATAACAATAAGGGCTATAATGAAAATAATAATGAGGGAATACAATAGTATTATAGGGACCTAACATCGACCTCCCCTCTTCTTCTCTTGGCCTTCCTTACGCTCTCCTCCTCTCAGCCTCCTTCAACCCTTCTCACCCATCTCCCCTCAGCTCCCTTTCTTCTCGGCCTGCCTTACGGCCCCCTCACTCTTGGCCTCCTCCTTTTCCCTTCCTCCCTTCTCAGCCTACCTATCTCCCTTACCCTCGTCCCTCCTTCCTTTCACCCTCGGCCCTCACCCCTCCCTCATCTCTTCGCAGCCCTTTTGGCCTCCCTGTAGGCCCTCATCCTCGGCCTTCCCCTTCAGCCTTACAACCTCCCTTCTCCCCTCCTCTCGGCCCTCATTCCACCCTCAAGCTTCCCCTCTGGTGACCTGGATGCAGATGATATGCACAACCTCGCAAATCTGTCTGAAATTTCCTCAATATCTGGCTATATTTTTCTTGCTGCTTGTATTGGTGTATCAGTCATTTACTGTTAAACTGACAGCCTCATGGGCTTTTTTTATCACCCCAACCCTTGTTATCGGCGCAATTTATAAACACAGAGCCCTTATACTCTATCGGGACTGTAATTCCAGGGAATTACACAAAAACACTATCGATGCTTTAATAAATTCAAAGGATTGCGTATTAAACCAATAACATTATCGGCACTAAAACCCAAGGAAAAATGCCTTTCATGCAAACACCACAATTGGCGCTTTAATACACTCTCGGCGCTTTATCATGGTAATTCCCCGATGCGATATTCCACGTGGCTATCAGCAACCGCTATCCACGATGCCGAAAATCCACACAATAGGCTCCTTCCGCTCCCACTGTGCGATGCGACAATCCTTGCAAACCGGAAAACTTATCCACCCCGCTATATAATATTTCGGGTCCGAGCTTATCAGGGTTTCGGACTTCGACAGTTCCATAGCCCTTTCCACTCTACTTGCGATTATGCGATGCGATAAAGGTTCGAACCCGATATGGGTAAGAACCAGAATTAACAATATTGCAAATCCAGAACTCTATTCCGACTAAGTGATTTTCACGATTTCTCTGTATAAAACATAGTTTGGCTGCGGAACTCTATAAAACGATTCAAGAAGCCTGCGCTCACCGATATGAAGGAAAACGATTCTAAAAGCTTCAGTCTAAACATCAATTGGAAAATAAGGCTAATTCATTGGTATTCAAACTCAAAAGAAAGAAATTAAATTGATACAAGCATATAATTAACATTCAACAGAGAGCCATATAATCAGATGCAGAGAGAGGTTTTTCTTCAGATGATAATGCTTCTGGCCGACTCTCCCTCTAAGCCTCTCGTCATTTTATTTATAATCAATAGATAAAGCCTTCTCAACCATTATCCTTTACAAAAGCATGCTTTTACATAGAGTGATTTAAAGCATTCATGCATAAAAGTTATTATTGCTTATCTATGAGCGATTATTACAGAATGTTTTATTCTTAATTCTATCCCTATCTTGAACTAGAAAAGCATGGAAATTGTTAGCTAAAGGACCCCACTCCATTGCCTGTAGATTTTTTTGGATTTTTTGAATATGTTTGAAGATTTTCCCTCTAAGTCACATGCACCCACATCAGACTCCTTAGGACAAAATCTTCATGGGCTCCTGTCTATGAGTTCATCTACAGAACTGCCCAGTTTATGTAGCATGTCTTCTATAACCCAAGTAGCCTCAGCGGTTGGCAGATCCTTCCATTTTACTAAATACTTAAAGTACTCTCGTCCCCTTGTCTTCTTAAACACCTTCTTGTCCAGAATTCTTTCTGGCTGCAACTCCTTTGTTGTGGGTAACTGTTTTACCCAGTAAATCTCTTGGGTCTCTTGATCTTGTGTTGTATCATCTGCAGTTTCATTTTCATACTTGTACAGGTCTGCAACATTAAAAATTTGTGATATCCCAACATCAGGGGGTAATTCAATCTCATAAGCATTTGCAGAAAATTTACTCAACACTCTACACGGTCCAATTTTTTTGAACTTCAGTTTGCTATACTCCCTCTTTGGAAACCTCTCCTTTCTGAGATGTGCTAAAACTAGATCCCCAACTTCAAAGTTCACCTCTCTTCTTCTCATGTCTGCTCTGGTTTTATACTTGATGTTGCTATCCTGCAACTGTTGCGTCACTTGTTCATGTATTGCTTGCATTTCTAAAGCAAAATCTTCACCCTCTGCACTTCTCATCTCTTCTTTTCCCAAGTTTTTTAACTCAACTACTCCTCTTGGATGCATTCCATAAACAATATGGAAGGGACTCTGTCCTGTACTCCTGTTAGGTGAGTCATTATATGCATATTCAGATTGTGCCAATACTTGATCCCACTGCTTTGGATGTTCTACGGTAAGGCTCCTTAAAAGATTGCCTAAACTCATGTTCACCACTTCAGTCTGTCCATCAGTTTGTGGATAATAGGCAGATCTGAAACTTAATTTACTTCCCAGTTTTTTCCATTGTGTCCTCCAGAAACGTCCAACAAATTTGGAATCCCTGTCTGAGACAATACTTTTAGGCAACCCATGCAATCTTACAACCTCCTTAAAAAACAAATTAGCGATGTGAGAAGCATCACTAGTTTTATAACATGGAATAAAGTGTGCCATTTTTGAAAATCTGTCCACTACAACAAAAATTGAATCATTACCTCTTTGAGTCTTTGGTAAGCCCAAAACAAAATCCATACTTACCATATCCCAAGGCCTACTTGGAATTGGTAATGGGATATACAAACTTGTGTTTTGGCTCCTACCCTTTTGCATGTTGACAGATTTTGCAAGTTTTCACATACTTCTCCACTTTAGATTTCATTTTCGGCCAGAAATAAAATCTGTTCAATTGTTCAAAAGTCTTCTCTATGCCAAAACGTCCTGCAAGTCCTCCACTATGTTTTTCTTTGATTAAATTCTCCCTCATAGAACAGTTTGGTATGCACAGCTGATTTTTCTTAAATAACAGCCCATCTTGTAAGAAGTAATCCAACCATTTACTCCTATCCACCAAAACAAGATTTTTACAAGCCTCAAATTCCTCTTTAAAATCTGAATCGGTCTCATATAATTCCTTAAGAAAATCAAAACCCAACACTTGGATTTGACTCTCTTGAAGCAATACATTTCTCCTACTTAAGGCATCTGCAACTTTATTTTATTGGCCATTTATATGTTTTAAAACAAAATGGAAACCTTGAAGATATTCTACCCATTTAGCATGTTTCTGGTTGAGCTTTGGCCGCTGCATAATATACTGCAATGCATGGTTATCTGAATAAAGGATAAATTCCTTTGACATTAGATAATGCCTCCATTTTTTCAGTGACTGCACAACTGCGTAGAACTCCTTATCATAAGAAGAATACTTCTTTTTGGAATCATTTAGCTTTTCACTAAAGTAAGCTATTGGTCTGTCTTCCTGACTTAAAACACCTCCAATTGCTTCTCCGCTAGCATCACACTTCACTTGAAAAGGTTTGTTAAAATCAGGCAGAACCAAAATAGGCTTTTCAGTGATTTTCTTCTTTAACAGCTGAAAATTCTTTTCTGCTTCAGCAGTCCATCTAAATGGTTGTTTATCCTTCTTTATGGTCTCAATAATAGGTGCATTAATCTTACTAAAATTCTTAATGAATTTTCTATAAAAGCTAGCAAGACCATGAAAACTCCTTACCTCAAAAACACTCTTGGGTGAAGGCCACTCCATAATTGCCTTGATCTTCTCTGGATCCATCTTCAACCCTTCAGCAAAAATAACAAAACCCAAGTACACTAGTTCTTCTTTCATGAATGAACACTTCTTCAAATTCAGCAATAATTTCTCTTGCTGCAGCCTTTGTAAGACATAATTCAGATGTCTCACGTGCTCCTCCTTAGACCTGTTGTAAACTAATATATCGTCCAGATATACTATTACAAACTTACCAATGAACTCTTTAAGAACTTCATTCATTAGCCTCATAAATGTACTTGGTGCATTTGACAACCCAAGAGGCATTACTCTCCACTCACACAGTTCCTCGTTTGTCTTAAAAGTGGTTTTCCACTCATCCCCTTCTCTTATCCTTATTTGATGATACCCACTTTCAAGATCTAGTTTTGAAAAATACTTTGCTCCACTCAAGCAATCCATTAAATCTTCAGTTCTAGGCAAAGGAACTCTGTACCTGATTGTGATTTTATTGATGGCCCTTGAATCTGTACACATTCTCCAGCTTCCATCTTTCTTTGGACTCAACACTATTGGTACTGCACAAGGACTCAAGCTTTCTTTGATCAGCCCTTTGTCAAGCAATTCTTGCACCTGCTTCCTAATCTCTTCATTTTCTATAGGAGTCATTCTGTAAGCTACTTTGTTAAGCATACTTGCTCCAGGAATCAAATCTATATGATGGCTGATTCTTCTAATGGGTGGTAATTCATTTGGAAAATCATCAACAATAATATCACAATATTTCTCCAACATTTTTTGAATTTCAATGGGTAAATCAGAAATTTTAGTAGAAGTCATTATTACCTTGGGCATGCAAATTACAACAAAATTTACCTCATTCTCTTCAATCTGCTTCAAGTATTCCTTTCCTCCTGATAACAGAGTTTTTGAATCAGTCTTCTTTCCTGGTACATCTTCTTCTTGCAGAGGCAGCAACGTATGATTGACACCATCCTTTCCAAACTTGTAGGTGTTTCTTTTCCCATCATGCATGGCTCCTTTGTCATATTGCCAAGGTCTTCCAAGCAATATGTGACACACATCCATTGGCATCACATCACAAACCATTTTATCTTTATACTTGCCCACCTAAAATTCCACTTCACACTGTTCATTTACCAACGGTTGATGTCCCTTTTGTAGCCATGACACCTTGTAAGGTGTTGGATGTTTCATTGTTTTCAGCTTCAATTTCTCCACCACTTCTGGAGAGACCAAATTATCAGTGTTGCCACTATCAATGATCATCTGGCAACATTTCCCTTGGACTTTACACACTGTCCTGAATAAAGTCTTTCTTAGTGATGCTTCAACTACCTCCTTTGCTGGCTTGAGCAAAACTTTATTAATTACCAGAGATTCTCCCCTCTGGTATATTTTCTTCTTTTATCACTGCTGTTGTTGCTTCCCCCTCAGCTTGAGTAACAATGGCATTCCTCTGATTTGTTTCTGCATTCTCTGGGCATTCAAAAGCTCTGTGTCCCAGTTTGTTAAATTTGTAACGTCTTATTTCTCTACCTCTTCGTCTGCCTCCTCTTCCTCTAGAAAAACTCCCTCTGCCTCTTGCATCACCTCTTGTGGTTGCATGCTGGGTTGAGTTGCTGCTAGCTCCATCTTTAGGTGTTGTAGATCTTCCTCTAGCACCTTGACTTCCCTTTCCTTGGAAAGCACCTCTCCCTTTGGCAAACTGCTTCCTCGTGAGTTTTTCTTCAGCTTTCAATGCTATCTGATAAGCTTCCTCTACTGTTTTAGGAGACAGTAGACTTATCTCATCTTGAATGTCCATCTTGAGACCATTCACACATCTGGCCACCTTCTCATCTGTATCCTGGGCTTCTCCAACTCTTATGTTTACCTTGTAGAATTCCTCTGTGTATTTTTTCACTGTTAAAGACCTCTGTCTAAGATTTTGCATTTGTCTGAACAAGGTTTGTTGATAATTACTTGGCAGAAACTTACCTCTTAGCTTTGCTACCATCCTAATCCAATTCTTGATTGGTTTCTTGCCAAGTCTCTTCCTTTCTACCTACACACCATCCCACCAAAGCGTTGCATGGCCTTTTAACTTGGTGACAGCAAACTTGACTTTCTTCTCATCTTATGTTTCTTCATAATCGAAGAATTTCCACATGCCATTAATCCAGTCTATCAATTCTTCTGGATTCAGTCCTCCTTCATATATTGATACCTCGGTCTTTGGCCTAGTTGTGGATCTCAATACTAACTGAAAGAATCTCATCTCAGAAGTAACTGCTACAGCTTCCTCCTCTACAGCTTCAACCTCAGGTTCATTAACATCTCCATCATTTATGTTCCTGCCTGTTGTTAATGCATCCAATCTAGTTTGCATCTATTGCACAGCTTCCATTACTTCAGCGTTTGCAACAGGCCGTCCTCTTCCACCACGTCCTTGTCATCTTCCAAATCAATAGTAACTTTCCTTCTCCTGCTTCTGAGATTCAATCCAATGTCAGTTAGCTGCTTTGATACCACTAATGGTGGCCTGGATGCAGGCGATATGGACAACCTCGCAAATCTGTCTGAAATTTCCTCAATATCTAGCTAAATTTTTCCCGTTGCTTGTATTGGCGTATCAGTGATTTACTGTTACTGACAGCCTCATGGGTTTTTTTCTGATCACCCCAACCCTTGTTATCGGCGCAATTTATAAACACAGAGCCCTTATACTTTATTGGGACTATAATTCCAAGGAATTACACAAAAACACTATCGGCGCTTTAATAAATTCAAAGGATAGCGTATTAAACCAATAACATTATTGGCACTAAAACCCAAGGGAAAAAGCCTTTTATGCAAACACCACAATCGGTGCTTTAATACACTGTCGGCGCTTTAACATGGTAATTCATCGACACGATATGCCACATGGCTGTAGGCAATCGCTATCAGCAGTGCCGAAAATCCACACAATAGGCTCCTTTCGCTCCCACTGTGCGATGCGACAATCCTTGCCTATCCAAAAACTTATCCACCCCGCTATATAATATTTCAGGTCCGAGCTTATCAGGGTTTCGGACTTCAGCAATTCCATAGCCCTTTCCACTCTACTTGCGATTATGCGATGCGATAAAGGTTCGGACCCGATATGGGTAAGAACCAAAATTAATAATATTTCAAATTCGGAACTCTGTTCTGACTAAGTGATTTTCATGATTTCTCTGTATAAAACAGACAGAGTTTGGCTGCAGAAATCTATAAAACGATTCAAGAAGCCTACACTTGCCGATATGAAGGAAAACGATTCTAAAAGCTTCAGTCTAAACATCAACTGGAAAATAAGGCTAATTCATCGGTATTCAAACTCAGAAGAAAGAAATTAAATTGATACACGCATATAATTAACATTCAACAGAGAACCATATAATCAGATGCAGAGAGGTTTTTCTTCAGATGATAATGCTTCCGGCCCGACTCTCCCTCTGAGCCTCCCGTCATTTTATTTATAATCAATAGATAAAGCCTTCTCAGCCATTATCCTTTACAAAAGCATGCTTTTACATAGAGTGATTTAAAGCATTCATGCATAAAAGTTATTATCGCTTATCTATAAGCGATTATTACAAAATGTTTTATTATTAATTCTATCCCTATCTTGAACTAGAAAAGCATGGAAATTGTTGGCTAAAGGATCCCATTCCCTTGCCTGTAGATTTTTTTGGATTTTTTGAATATGTTTGAAGATTTTCCCTCCAAGTCACATGCACCTGCATCACCCTCCTTCACCAAAATTTTCTCACTAATTTTTCCTAAAAATTCCTTTAAAAATTTTAACAATTTTTTTAACAATATTTTCCCAAAAAAAATTTGAGTTGAAGATCTTCAGTGACTTGGGCAGCTTGTCTCCAGGTGTCTTCAAGCCCCTAAAGGATGACTGGTGCACATCCTCTAAACCTTTCCTCATTTCATTTATCTGATTGAAAGAAAGGCTAATACTGGCATAGATTCTCAATTAGCTGAAGTTTCGCAACAAATTTAATTTACATCTTTTACTGCAATGCATTTCAGAAATAGAATTATTTTTAGAAACTTTTTTGTATGCTTATTGACAAATTTTTGAACATTTTTTCATTGTTTTCCAGTAATTTATTTCAAAGTTTTATAGATCAAATGCACCAGTAGATCAGAAATAGTTTAACTCGGAAATTTTCTGAATTATTAGTTAGCAGTTTGTCATTTGAAGTTTCCACTGTTATACATAGAAAAAATCTGAATACTGCATGCTAATAGGACCACTGGTTTAAAATATATTGTTGTCATTCACATTTGTTTTAAGAGCAAATTATTTAACTGATATTTTATTGATGTAATCTGAGTTTTAAGCACTTAGTTTAATTGTTGAAGTACATTTGTTTTTACAAGCTCATTTAAGAAGGATTAATTTAGTTTCACTTATGCATCTGATGATATTTGATTGAGTACTTCATTCAAATGGATTTCTGAATATTAAGTGTTTTATTTCCATCATTTTGCATTGGTTTCTTCTTTGTACATTTCAGTAATTATTTGTGCAGGCTTCATATTTTACATTGCTGGTATAGGTATTTGTTTTCACATTAAGATCATTTTTCTGAGCCTTAAATTAAAAAAACACTCACGACATATTTCAAAAATAACTCATATTTTAGGCCCTCCTTTTGCTATCACATCATTTCACTTTGCATTTGCATACTAAGCTAGTACTTGCACATTAAAATTTTACTTCCAAGCATAAGCTTGGTCGAAAGACACATTAAGGGATCAAACTTATCACAAGCATTGAAATAAAATTAACCAAATCCATGCATTTCACATAACTTTAAGTTTTGCATTTGCATATAAGATAGTTGAATCATTTAGCAACAGTTTCCCATCCTTTACTTGGCCTTTATTTCCTTCGCAAGATAGTTGACTCTACAAGGCACTGGTATCATTTTCCTCAAATCAAAATGAATCTTTCAAAATATTGCGCAATCTAAACAAGTATTGGTTGATTAACTGTGTCTCCTAGATTGGTTGGTTCCCAACTAATCTTCCCTCATTCCATTTCCATAGGGTCTACCCCTCTTAGTCTGCTATTGGGAGAGAACTCAAATAGAGAGAATGGGAATTAGTGTGACAACCCCCAATCTGAGTTGTTGTCGTGGTGCCTAAACATTCTGTGCGACAACATGTTTTGGCGCAGTTGTTGGGGATATTTTATTCTCGGTGCTTCAACAACTTTTTATCTTCATTCTCCTCATATCATCTTTATCATTTTTTGTCGACAACGCCAACATTTTTTGGCACCGTTGCCGAGGATAGAGTTTTTCTGTCCTTGGTCCTCACGACATTTTTCTAATCTTCTAATCTTTTTTCGTCGTTTATTAGCCTGTCAAAGTGGCACAACATTTTTGGTGTTGTTACCGAGGCATTAATTTTATCTTGTCGCCAAATTCACGACATCATTTTTTCTTTTTTTTCTTTAATCTTTCTATCTTTTATTCAAGCCAGCAACGCCAACATTTTTTGGTGTTGTTGTTGGGGACCAATTTATTGGACCTTGGCTTTACGACATTCATTTTTTCAATCTCTTATCATTTTTTGTCCGATCAACGCCACATTTTCTGGCGCCATTTCATCTCTTCATCTTTTCATCATTGTATCTTTCGTCATCTCACTAATCCTTTCATCTACACCTTTAGCACCTGGGTGGCGACTCCACTTATTCATCCATTTACTCCCAGACAAGAAGCCCTCCCTGATATCCATCTGCTTCTCTTGACTAACTTTTTCGATTTTTGCCTTTGGAATCTTAAGGTTAGATTCATGCTCAAGTGGCAACTCCATTTTTTCATTTCTTACAAGAATTTCTCCTAGAAGCTCGCTTCTCGTGGATCTTTTTTATTTTCTTGAGCAAAGATCTATCTCTCTAGCATCCATTTGGTTGTTCCCTTCCCCCCTTTAAGTAGGTCATCATGGATGATACTCTTCATGATATGTCAGAAGAGGCCTTTCATAAATTGCCTTTGTTCTCGGGTGGTGATTCAGCCACTGCTGGAAAGCATCTCTGCAAGGTTACTCATATAATAACCAGATATTGTCTTCCTTCACAATATAATCATGAAGATGTCAAGATATGTCTCTTTTCCTTTTCCTTAGAAGGTGATGCTATGGATTGGTTTCATAATTGTCCTGAGGATTCTTTCGCTTCTTTACAATACATCATCAATGCTTTTAAGGATAGATATATGAAACAAGGTGACTCGCCTTGTGCCCCTAGTACTATGCAAAAGAGTGAAAGTGATCTTGTAAAGAACTCAACTATCAACAGAAGATTTCAAGACAATTCTCATGATGAATCCACTTGTACTATTGCAAGACAAATCCATGATAGTGGAGAAGCAAAAACAAGTTGTCAAATCAGTGTTGACAACGATAAGCATCTTGTTAAGGAATTGATTCAAATGGTTAAAGACATACAGTTAAATCAAGCTCAAGTAATCAAGAATATAGAGGTTAATCAAGCTCAACTTATTAAAGATATGGAACTTAACCAAGCAAGATTAACAGTTGATCATGCTAGGGACATTGATTCTATACAAAACAAGTTATTAGCCTTAGAGGAAAAGATAATGATCATGGAATTCAATCACTCCAATCAAATGACTGCCATGGAAGAAAGACATGAGGAAGAAATGGCCATCATGGAATTTGATCACAACAATCAGTTAGCTACCATGCAAGCAAATCATAAGAAAGAGGTAAACTATACGCAAAATTGCTTCATGGACATGAAAGCGAAGACTGATAAAATTATAAAGGACATCGAAGTTGGTCAAATATCTCTTCAGAATATATTATTGGCCATAGAGAAAAAACAAGCACCATGTGTTATAAATATGGAAGAAATGGATACCATCGAAAACATATTAAAGATAATGGAAGTTAATCATTCTAATCATATGTCCATTATTCAGAATCATATGATTGCAATGGAAGCAAAGTAGACTTGGAAATGAAAACTATGGAGGCCAATCATATCACTTTGCAAGACAAATTCGTGAAAATTGAGCTCAATCAAGTGAAATTAATAGTAAGGCATGTCAGAGAAATGAGTTCCATACATAAGAGGTTTGAAGAAAGAAAATCACAGGTATAGAAGTTTTAGTCTGATCCAGATGATAAATGGCAGAAAATCAAGGAGCTTTCAACAAATCATAACTCTCCCAATCCATTAAAGCAGGTCCCGTTTTGTTGTGACTATCCTAAGAAAGTAGATGACCCCATTAACGAAGATTTAACTGAGGATGACATGATCAAAGAATAAATTGAAAAGGATCAAGTTATAACTCATAACACTTGTGCAACTGATCCATCATTTATCACAAAACAAATGCATAATGAAGAGAGGCATGTCACAAATATCTTAAATACTTCGTCTGAAAGTTCTCAAGCAGAATGTTCCACATCATTAGTGATACAGCCTGCCACGAAGAAAATCTTGAAGCGAAAAAAAAAAAGAATAAGGAAGCGGTTTGATGCATCTGATGGCCGCAAGCAGCTTGATTTTCGGATAAGACAAAGTCCTACCGTATGCAGGATTGGACATGGCACATCCGAAAAACAACCCACAGATTTGCCTGAAAGCAGGCAAATGCTCAGTATGCACTATATTGAACACATCTGATGCCACAAGGCATCCTTTGTATTGTATCTCTAACCTTACACCCTGTTATTTCAGCATTTTCACTTTGTAGTTAGATTAAATTTATATTTTCATGTTAGTAGAATAGTTAATAAATGAAGAGCTTCTATTTTTATGTGCTTAATGTTATATGATGATTTTTGGATTATATTTGGATGGACGCTACTTATGTCATTCTATGTTTTCTTTGGGTGTAGATTCTGGATTCTCACATTCCTTCGATGACGCAACATGTCCCCAAGTAGAGCGAGATGTTGACGACTCCATGTCAACTACCCCATAGTTGTACATTATTTTCACGCATGGATTTCCATGATGTCCGAGTGTTGAAATTTCTAAGTCTAACCCGTTAGAAATCCCTACTGCATCTTCTGGTTTAAATTCTCCTACTTGTTTATTACATTAACAAGCTATTTAAAAATATAAATACTGAAAATAAACACAGATGCAACCTTAACTCATATACAGATCATCAACTGAAATATTGAGACAAACACACAAGGGACACCGTTATTTTTGGGCAATCATCCCCGAAAAAACCCAATGCGGGAAAATAAGTGCAGTAGTTCTGAGGGTTTTATTATTATACAGATTTCTGGAGTACAACTAGGGTGTCGAAAAGCCTCACCCAATAGAGATTGTTACACGGCAGTGATATCTCTTCTTGGAGACAGACCTTCAGCTAGTCTGTCCCACGAAAATCCTTCCGGCACTTCTCCAAGGCTCTATGTCAGCCCTGCTAGCCTCAGCGTAACTCCTGAACCCTCTGCATCAGCCTTCTAACTCTCTATGTCAGCCTTCTGACTCTCTGCGTCAACTCTCTAGCCCTCTACGTCACCCACGCAAGCCCCTCAGCCTTTGCATAGTCTCTAGATGCCTCTACGTGGCTCCTGTTGCCTCTGCGTCAGCCTCTTCGGTCTTTACGCTAACCCTCCGGCACTATCTTTGTCTCTTTGCTATGTACTCACTGCCCCTCGCTGCAACAGATCACTAGTTCGATCTTTCTCAGTAAAAATCAAACTGATTGATCAATCTTGGTGTATCTCCAACTGACCCTCAAGCCTCCTCTTATACTTTTCCTGTTGAGTCTTCAACAGTCGAGATTAAGTCCCTAATTAACGGCTAAGAATAGATTTGGCTTGATCCATGTCATTTACAACATTCTCACCCAGTTTTATATTAATACACATTAATATTTTAATTTTCCTAAGTTTAGACTTAGGAACCCCATTAAAAATATTAATTATTTTAATATATCTCCAATCGGATGCAATTTCCCCAAACCATTTCTGGGTCTTAGAGATCTCATGTGCTTTAACCTCTCCACCAATTTTCATGGCTAGAGCACATCCGATGCTACCACAACTCAACACTCCCTCTTAACGAGGAATGTGCTCTAGTAATGCTCCACCACTAAACATCACACTAATCCTTCCGCACCAGTACCTATGATGATGCTTGGCCCGCTGCCCAACATCCACTGCACTGTGGCTTCATGTACTGCTGCCCATGACACTACCACTGCCACTGCTACATCTGTACTGCAACTCCCTCTCAACATGTTGCCCATGCTGCCCATAGCACTACCACTGCTAACTACTGCACTTTAACTCAGTTATCGAGAAGTAACTGATCTACCCAAATTCTGACATCCTTGTCAGTCTGGAAGCCCCCTGATGTTGAAGCTACCTTTGCTGCTATCTGGTGCTCCCTCTGTTGCCTCTGCGCTACTACAACCACCTATGTGCCTCTCGCATTGTTGCAAACACCCTTGTGCCTCTTGCACTGCCGCAACCCCCACTGCGCTGCTACAGACCTTTGCACTCTAGCATTGCCTTGTCGCTCCATCGCATCTTGCTTCTACCCAACGTCTGTCATCCTGCTACTGTCATTAAGGGCTCCCTAGCCAGATATGGTCCAAGAGTTTGGGCACCTCAAGGATCATGCCCCCCTTTTGTGGTCCTCTCGACTACAGCTCTATATCTGCCCACCTCTTCTCTAGAGGTGCATGAGCACTCATGACACAGTTGTCATCGGTCTCGACTTCTTTCTCGACCTTAGCCGAAGCTGCCTTGGAGTCAAAAGCCTCTCCCTTGTTCTTCTTCCTAGGACACTAGGATGCATAATAACCTAGCTCCCCACAATGGAATCACTTCACCTTGGAGATATCTTTCCCGTGTCCTGCATCCTCCTCCTCTTTCTTGATTCGACTTCCCTTCCCACTACTCCCCACCTTGGTCAACCGTCTAATCTCTTCTTGGCGAAGAGTTGCCCACATCTCTTCCCATCCTAGAAGAGTAACTCTAACCAAAATGCCTTGGAGAAATGTCTTCCACTCCTAGGAGACTGCCTTCAGGGCGGTCCTCACCATGAACTCTTGATCCGGCGTGGCCCTATCGAAGTAAGTTGGTCACGAATCTCCTGCAATCTGAGGAGTATAGATCCATCTGCTCCCCCTTCTGCATCTGATACAAACGCAATTGATTCTCCAATAGCATCTTTCGTTGCACGGAAGTGCCCTGATACAATGTCGTCAAAGTATCCCACATCTCCTTTGTTGTGTTCTTTTCAACAATATGTGGTACGACATGATCCTTGACACCATCAAGGATTATGCACTTTGCCCTCGCCATTGCATCCTCATATTTCTCATTATCATCTGGGTCGACTAGGATAGCCATGGTTCTTAAGGTGAAGCTCTTGATGCGATGTCTATCCAGGACTGCCAGGATCCTGGCCTTCCAGATGACAAAGTTGGAAGCCCCGTCCAACTTGTCCTGATCCCTCAGTCTGTTCACTGCCATTTCCGCTCTTCTAGACTCCCTCTGAGTTTCGACTTCCCTCCTGGAAATCTCCCTCTAAGTCCTGATTTCCCTGCTGGAAATCTTCCCACCAACTGTCGATCTGCTCCTCTCCAATCCTTCTTGCAACTGCAACTCGGATCTAGATTTCTTGGCTAGAAATCTGTCAAGGTAGCTACTCCCTCTACCTTGGTTCTATCCCGTTAGGTACTGTTCTGCTTCGACAGAAACAACACCCCAGCAGCTTTCCAATCCAAAATCTTCCATAGCTCCCTAGGCCCCAGCAACTGAAGAAACTGAGCCTTCCAGCTCTGCACAATCCCGGCAAAGGATGAATCACTCCTCTGGCCAACTGCATCAAGCCTACCTGGCTGAGTAGGATGACATGGTTGTTCATGAGCCTCTTCTGCCTCTACGCTGGCCCTCTCCTTGGCTCAAAATGATGACGCAGGCCCTCTGCGTCACTTTTTCTCTAGTGCCTTCTGCTTAGGAGCAGCTCTATCTCTAGGGACAACTACTACCGCTGCAAATTTCTGATATCGTTGATGCCTTTAATCCTCCTAAGATCTGCAATGCTCTAATACCATGTTGAAATTTCTAAGTCTAACCTGTTAGAAATCCCTACTGCATCTTCTAGTTTAAATTCTCCTACTTGTTTATTACATTAACAAGTTATTTATAAATATAAATACTGAAAATAAACATAGATGTAGCGTTAACTCATATACAGATCATCAACTGAAATACTGAGACAAACACACAAGGGACACCGTTATTTTTGGACAATCGTCCTTGGAAAAACCCAATGCGCAAAAACCGGCGCAACAGTTCTTATGGTTTTATTATTATGCAAATTTCTTGAGTACAACTAGGGTGCCGAAATGGCTCACCCAACAGAGATTGTTACACGGCAGTAATACCTCTTCTTGGAGACAGATATTCAACTAGTCTACCCCACGAAAATCCCTTCGGCACTTCTCCAAGGCTCTACGTCAGCCCTGCTAGCCTCAGCGTAGCTCCTGAACCCTCTGTGTCAGCCTTCTGACTCTCCATGTCAGCTCTCTGGCCCTTTGTGTCACCCACGCAGGCCCCTCAGCCTCTGCACAGTCTCTAGCTACCTCTGCATGGCTCCTGCTGCCTCTATGTCAGCCTCTTCGGTCTCTGCACTGACCCTCAAGCACTATCTTTGCCTCTCTGTTATGTACTCATTTCCCCTCGTTGCAACAGATAACTAGTTCGAACTTTCTCAGCAAGCCCGCTCCAAAAAATCAAACTAACTAATCAATCTTGGTGTATCTCCAACTGACCCTCAAGCCTCCTCTTATATTTTTCCTGTTGAGTCTTCAACGGTCGAAATTAAGTCCCTAATCAACAACTAAGATTAGATTTGGTTTGATCCATGTCATTTAAAACATTCTCACCCAGTTTTATATTAATACCCATTAATATTTTTATTTTCCTAAGTTTAGACTTAGGAACCCATTAAAAATATTAATTATTTTAATATCTCTCCAACCGAGTGGAACTTCCCCAAACCATTTCTGAGTCTTGGAGATCTCATGTGCTTTAGCCTCTCCACCAATTTTCATGGCTAGAGCACATTTGATGCTACCACAAATCAACACCGAGCACTCAATTGATCTACAGATTCATCATTATCAGCGATATGTACACTGGAGTTTTGTAAACCCATTCTGCATTTTGTAATGTAAATGATCCTAATAAGACAAACGTATGTAACAACCTAGATAAATTTAACTTTCTGATGATGATTTCCATCCTAGGACGATATTTTTGTCTCACCAATTCATGTGTGTTTCTAAACACAGATGATCAGCAGAGTTTTTCCCTCCAACCTCACCCCAAAGCTAGGGTGTATTTTGTCGTCAGAATTTTAAATGAGTCCTAATGTTATTTATCGAGTTTCTGTAAAAGTGATTAAGGAATAATTCTAACTATTTGGTTAGATTATTTTATTACAAGTCACTTAGTCTACTAGATCATATTTCGTGTCGTAGAAATGGGTAATTATTGAGGTCTATAATGAACGGGTGTTCCCCATTCATGGATTAGAAATGTAATATTTCATGTAAATAATATTTTAGCAATAATGATAAAATATTAGAAGGTTGGAAAAGTTAATAATCCCCTCATGAGTCAGTTAATTAAATTTTCTAGCTAAAATAAATTAAAATGCTAAAACCATAAATTTAATTAATTTAGGTCCTAGGAAAAATTAAATCCTCCAACATTTAAAATTCGTGAGTCTTAAAGTTTCTAATTTTTAGAGGTCCCTAGCCAAGGAATATTGAAATTTTCAAAATATTTGGACCTTTGGGCCATAGTAGTTAAGTCAAAGTCAGTTTTTTTGAGGCAATTAACTCAAAATAATCATTTTTGAGTTAATTAAAAGAAAATTAAGAGTGAAATTCGAAATTCCTCAAAAAGTAACTTTATTTCAAGTCAACTAGTCATTGGCGAATTTTTCTATAAATTAGAGGCCTCTCTCCATTATTTGAATCCAATTTTTCAATCGTGTACTTGCTCTGGGAAAACTCTTGTACCTTTTTTCTGGTTAATAAAACACAAAGACTTTAGGGTTTCAGACCGTGGTGTTCCTCTTTTAGATTTATGTGGTAATATTGCTCGTAATATTTTGTTGCTTTTATTTGTATTTGTTGGATAATACCCTTTGAGGATTAATCTGTGCACAGGTATCTTGTACAAATTTCTGGGTTTTTAAGATATCATTTTGATTTGATAGAAGTAGCATGTATCTCTATTTCTTAATCATTTTATGATCATTTTGAATCTCTATTAATTTAACATTCAGATCTAAGTGTGCAGAAGTTATCATTCAGGATTTGGGCATTTGGGGAAGTCCTCACTTGGACCAACTAACTCTTAGATTACAGAATCTAAAGAGCCTCCTATTTTTAATTTCTGAAGTCATCTTACAAAATATTTTATTTGCAGGGTTTTTCCTAGGTTTGTGCCTCTTTAAAATTTCCAGTTTATTTACGAACTTGTGCAAAATTGCTTAGATCTAGCTAATAGAGGGCTTTGATCTACATATCTAGCAAGATCTATAGAATATTATTGTAGATTTGTAAATATCAAATTTTTAATTCATTGAGGTTTTGAGTATTTCATATTTTTGTATATACATGTTTCGAGGTTTCTTATCTTTTGTTTGTGCAGGGACAGATCTAAAGATTGCAAGCGATTTTTGTCGATTCTGGAGACAAATCTAGGCCCCAGAGGGTATCTCCATTTTGTTTGCAGGTTGAAGAGAGATTTCAAAAAGATCGTGGGCAAATTTTTTTAGGGCATTGAGGCCCTGCGCTGGCCATCTCCAGCCTCCATTTTCAGCCTCCCCTCTTCATTCACGGCCTCCCTCCATTTTCGGCCTCCCCTCTTCGCCTCTTGGCCTGCCTTACAGCTCTCCTCCTCTCGGCCTCCTTCATCCCTTCTCGACCTTCATTCTCGACCATCTCCCCTCAGCTCCCTTTCTTCTCGGCCTCCTCACTCTCCCCCTCCTCCTTTTCCCTTCCTCCATTCTCCGCCTGCCTATCTCCTTTACCCTCAGCCCTCCTCCCTTTCACCCTCATCCCTCAGCCCTCCCTCATCTCTTCGCAACCCTTTCGGCCTCCCTCATTCTCGACCTTCCCCTTCAGCCTTACGGCCTCCCCTCTCCCCTCCTCTCGGCCCTCATTCCACCCTTAAGCCTCCTCTCCTTCACCAAAATTCTCACTGATTTTTCCTAAATTTTTCCAAAAAAAATTTTAAAAATTTTAACAATTTTTTTAACAAAATTTTTATGAGTTGAAGATCTTCAGTGACTTGGGCAGCTTGTCTCCAAATGTCTTCAAGCCCCTAAGGGCTGACTGGAGCACATCCTCTAAACCTTTCGTCATTTCATTTATCTGATTGAAAGCAAGGCTAATACTGACAGATTTTCAATTAGTTGAAGTTTAGCAGCAAATTTAATTACATCTTTTACTGCAATGCATTTCAGAAATAGAATTATTTTAAGAAACTCTTTTGCATGCTAATTAACAAATTTCTGAACATTGTTTCACTGTTTTCCAGTAATTTATTTCAAAGGTTTTTCGATCAAATGCATCAGTAGATCAGAGATAGTTAAACTCAGAATTTTTTTGAATTATTAGTTAGCAGTTTTTCATTTGAAGTTTTTGTTGTTGTACATAGAAAAATCTGAATATTGCATGGTAATAGGACCCCTAGTTTAAAATATATTGTTGACATTCACATTTGTTTTAAGATTAGTTTATTAAACTGATATTTTATTGATGTAATCTGAGTTTTAAGCAATTTAATTGTTGAAGTACAATTGTTTTTACATGCTCAATCAAGAAGGATTAATTTAGTTTCACTTATGCATCTAATGATCTTTGATTGAGTACTTCATGCAAATGGATTTGTGAATATTAAGTGTTTTATTTCCAGCATTTTACATTGGTTTCCTATCGTACATTTCAGTAATAATTTGTGCAGACTTCATATTTTACATTGCTGGTATAGGTATTTGTTTTCACATCAAGATCATTTTTTTGAGCCTTAAGTTAAAAAATCACTCACGACTTATTTCAGAAATAACTGATATTTTATGTGAAAATTTCTGAATCTAACACATTAGAAACCCTTACTGCATTTTCTGGTTTACTATCCCCTTCTTGTTCTTTACAGTAGCAAGTTATTTAAATGCATAAATATCGAAGTAAACACAAATGAAGCCTTCACAAATATACAGATCAACAATTGAAATAAACTGAGACAACACAAGGGACACTGTTATTTTTGGACAATTGTCCTCGAAAAAACCCAATGCGGGAAAACTGGTACAACATATAGAGGGTTTTATTATTAAGCAAATTCTGAATACAACTAGGGTGCCAGAAATGGTTCGCCCTTTAGAGAATATCCTTGGCAACAATACCTCTATCCAGAGACAGATCTTCCGGCAAATCAGCAGCCGGATGAACAATCCTCCAGTGACTACGATTGTTCCTTGTGTTGGACAGTGAAAGCTGCTCCACATACTCCTCTAGAACTATGTCACCCTCTGTCGGCTAATCTTCTCTCAGTCTGCCCCACAGACTTCCTCAACGCAGCCTCTGAAGCTCTTTGTGTTAGCCTCTATGGCCTTTGCGTCAGCTTCTTTGACCCTCTGCGCTGGCCTCCTTAGCCTCTGCGTCAACCCTTCTTGCCTCTACGTTAGCCTTTCTAGGCTCTATGTTGCCTCATCCATCACTTTGTTGCCTCTCTGATATGTATTCTTCGGCCTCCTACCGAACTACCCCTCACTGCAACTGATCACTTGTTCGATTTCCTCAGCAAACCTTGCCCCAGAAAATTGAATTCTTGATCTCTCATGGTGTCTTGGTGTGTCTCCAACTGACCCTCAAGCCTCACCTTATACTTTTCCTGTTGACAATTCAACGGCCGAGATTAAGTCCTTAATCGATGACTAAGATTAGATCTGGCTTGATCCTCATTATTTAGAACTTTCTCACCCATATTATATTAAAACACATTAATATTTTAATTTTCCTAAGTTTAAACTTAGGGTCTCATTAAAACTATTAATTATTTTAATATCTCTCTATCCGGTTGGAATTTCCCCAAACGATTTTTGGCTCTTGGAGATCTCATGTGCCTTAGCCTCTCCACCAATTTTCATGGCCAGAGCACAATCGATGCTACAAAAATCAACACTCCCTCTTAGCGAGGAATGCTCTCTAATAATGCTTCACCATAGAAACATCACACTAATCCTCCACATCGGTACCTGTGTTGATGCTTGGCCTACTGCCTCACATCCCCTGCATTGTTGCTTCCTGTACTACTGCCCATGACACTGCTACTGCCACTGCTACATCTGTATTGTAGCTCCATCTCAGCATGCTGCATCATGCTACCCATAGCACTGCCACTGCTAACTGCACCGCAACTCAGTTACCGAGAATTAAGTAACTAACTTCACCCAAATACTGACATCCCGGTCAGTCTGGAAGCCTCGTGATGCTGAAGCTACCTCTGTTGCTATCCTGTGCTCCCTCTGCTACCACTGCGCTGCTGCAAACACCATTGTGCCTCTCACACTGCTACAACCTCCACTGCATTGCTACAGACTTTTGCACTCTAGCACTGCCTTGCCGCTCCACGACACTTTGCTCCACCCGACACCTGTCATCATGCTATTGTCGTTAAGGGCTCCTGTAGTTGGATGTGATCCAAGAGTTTAGGTACCTCAAGGATCCTCCCCCTGCATGTAGTCCTCCTGAGTACAACTCGATGTCTCCCCACCTCTTCTCTAGAGGTGCATGAGCACTCATGGCACAATCGTCATCAGTCTCGACATCCTTCTCCGCCTTTGTTGGAGTTGCCTTTGAGTTGGAAGCTTCTCCTTTGCCTTTCTTCATGGGGCACTGAGATGCATAATGTCCCAGCTCCTCACAATTGAAGCACTTGATCTTGGAGATGTCCTTCTTCTTCCTCTTCTCTTGATGTCCCGTAGATGCTAGAGCCACATCCTCCTCCTCCTCTTTCTTGACTAGAACTCCCTTACCACTACTCCCCGCATTGGTCAACCTCTTGATCTCTTCTTGTCGTAGAGCTGCCCACATCTCTTCCTAACTGGGGAGAGTTGCTCTGCCCAAAATGCTTTGGACAAACATCTCCCATTCCTCGGAGACTGCATTCAGAGCAATCCTGACCATAAACTCTGGATCCTGTGTAGAACCCACGGAAGTAAGCTAGTCATGAATTCCTTGCAACTTGAGGAGGAAGTGATCTATATCCTCTCCTTTCTGCCTCTGATATGACCTCAACTGATTCTCCAAGAGCATCTTCCATTGCACGGAAGAGCCCTAGTATAAGGTGGTCAGCGTCTGCCACATCTCATTTATTGTGTTCTTGTCAGCAATATGTGGTATGACATGATCCTTGACCCCGTCTAGGATCATGCATTTCGCCTTTCCCATGGCCTCCTCATACTTCTCATTTGCATTTGGGTCAACTGGGACAGCTATGGTTTTCAAGGCATAGTCCTTGATGCGATGTTTATCCAGGATTGCCAGGATACTGGCCTTCCAGTTGACAAAATTGGAAGCCCCTTACAATCTATGCTGATCCCTCAATCCGTTCACTGCCATCTCTGCTCCTCTCCTAGACTCCCTCTGAGTCTCGACTTCCCTCCTGGAAATCTGCCAACTATCGAATCACTCCTCTCCAATCCCCCTTTGCTACTGCAACTCGGATTTCGATTTCTTGGCTAGAAATCCATCGAGGTAGTGCTTCCCTCTACCTTGGTTTCATCTCCTTAGACACCGTTATGCACAGACAGAAACAAAGTCCCACCAGCTCCTCAAATCCAAATTTGCACAGCTCCTTTAACTATGACAACTGAAGAATCTGAGCCCTTTTGGCTCTATGCAATCACAGTGAGAGTTGGATCAGCTCCTCCTGGCCTCAGCATCAATCCTTCCTGACTGAGAAAGATGACCAGACACTGCGTAGGCCTAATCTGCCCCCCCGCCTTTGCGCTAGCCTGGATTGCTGACGCAGCGACTACGTGGGTTCCTCCCAGCCACTGCATCTTCCCCTCCTGGCTCAGAATTCTGATGTAGGCTCAGTGTGAGCCTCTGCGTCACCCTCTTTGCACTGCGTCACTCCTCCTCTTGCCTCTTCAGCTCTGAAACAATGTTGTCTCTTGGGACAGTTGCTTCTCTATGATAAATCCTCAGATTTCTTCTGTTGGTGTCTTCAGTCCTCCTTGATCTGCAATCACTATGATACCATGTGAAAAATTTTGAATCTAACACATCAAAAACCCCTATTGCATTTTCTGGTTTACTATCTCCTACTTGTTCTTTACATTAACAAGTTATTTAAATGCATAAATATCGAAGTAAACACAAATGCAGCCTTCACAAATATAGAAATCAACAACTGAAATAAACTTAGACAACACAAGGGATACCATTATTTTTTGACAATCGTCCCCGGAAAAACCCAATGTGGGAAAGCCGGTGCAGCATATAGAGGGTTTTATTATTAAGCAGATTCTTAATACAACTAGGGTGCCAAAAATGGCTCACCCTTCAGAGAATATCCTTGGCAGCAATACCTCTATTCGGAGATAGATATTCCAGCAAATCAGCAATCAGATGAACAATCCTCCAGTGACTGCGGTTGTTCCTTGTGCTGGACAGCGAATGCTGCTCCATGCACTCCTCTGAAACTGCATCACCCTCTTCAGAACTACGTCACCCTTTGTCATCTAATCTACTCTCAGTCTACCCCACAGACTTCCTTAGCGCAGCCTCTAAAGCTCTTTGTGTCAACCTCTATGGCCTCTGCGTCAGCTTCTTTGGCCCTCTGTGTCCTCTGCGCTAGCCTCCTTAGCCTCTGCGTCAACACTTCCTGCCTATGCATCAGCCTTCCTAGGCTCTGCACTGCCTCTTCCAACACTCTGTTGCCTCTTTTATATGTATTCTTCGGCCTCCTATCAAACTGCCCCTCACTGCAACTGATCACTTGTTCGATTTCCGCAGCAAACCTCGCCCCAGAAAATCGAATTCTTGATCTCTCTTGGTGTCTTGGTGTGTCTCCAACTGACCCTCAAGCCTCCTCTTATACTTTTCTTGTCGACGATTCAACGGCCGAAATTAAGTCCCTAATCAACAGCTAAGATTAGATTTGGCTTGATCCTCGTTATTTAGAACTTTCTCACCCATATTATATTAATACACATTAATATTTTAATTTTCCTAAGTTTAGACTTAGGATCTCTTTAAAAATATTACTTATTTTAATATCTCTCTATCCGGGTAGAATTTCCCCAAACGATTTCTGGGTCATGGAGATCTCATGTGCCTTAGCCTCTCCACCAATTTTCCTTGCTAGAGCACATACGATGCTTCCAAAAATCAACATTTTAGACCCTCCTTTCGCCATCACATCATTTCACTTTGCATTTGCATACTAAGCTAGTACTTGCACATTAAAATTTTACTTCCAAGCATAAGTTTGATCAATAGACACATTAAGGGATCAAACTTAGAACAGAGATTTAACTAAAATTAACCAAATCCCTGCATTTCAGATAGCCTTAAGTTTTGCATTTGCATATAAGATAGTTGAATCATTTAGCAACAGTTTCCCATCCTTTACTTGACCTTTATTTCCTTCGCAAGATAGTTGACTCCACAAAGGCACTAGTATCATTTTCCTCATATCAAATTGAATCCTTCAAAATCATGTGCAATCTAAACAAACATTGGTTGCTTAACTGTGTCTCCCAGATTGGTTGGTTCCCAACTAATCTTCCCTCATTCCATTTCTATAGGGTTTACCCCCCTTAGCTACTATTGGGAGACAACTCAAATGGACAGATTAGGGATTAGTGTGACAACCCCCGATCTGAGTCGTTGTCGTGGTGCCTAGACATTCTGTGTGACAACAGGTACCATGAAGAGTTATGGTGACACCTTCTAAGAAGACAAAGTTGTCATTAATGAGGTAAGTGCTTTGAAGATCAATTGAAGGCATTGTAGAAGGTGAAGATATTGTCGGGGCTCTATTGAGAGTGTTGGATCCGCCAACATTCAGGGGATCTCCCCGGTATGAAGTCTCAACTAGACCTCACACCGTTTGGTGTAGGAGTCCCATCCAGTACAATGGCCTGGTTGCCATTATCTTAAAGATATGCCTTAGCTCTTGTTGTTCAGCACATGAGAGTGATATACTTAGTCTTCAAAAAGCGAGGTACGTGTGCCTGGTGAGTGCATAATGTAACTTGTGTCTGGGTTCCTTCACTATAAAGGGAGAGGGTGAAAGTGGGTCTCTGGTTGAGAGGGAGTAGTCCCAACTCAGGAAGAGACACATGCAACACAACAAGGATCTGCGTAGCTTCCAACGGAGTAGTCCACACGGATGCAGCAGTCACAAACACCAAAGTAAATGAATAACACGTACAACACCCAGTGGAGTAGTCCACACGGATGCGACGGTCCTTATAAGAAGTATACAAGATTGATATGTCTAATGTCCAGCGGAGTAGTCCACATGGGCAAGACAACGATAACAACCAATACAACACATCTTCAACAGTATATGCACTAAAATAACCGAAGTAGTTCAACTATCTTAGTACAAGTTAAGAAAACATGCATTACAAGCGTTTAAAGAATAGTCTTACAAACAGATACAACACATGCATGAAAACGTGTTGGCCTTGGCAAGCTTCTGAATTAAGCGAAAGTTCCAAGACACATTTGTACACCATACATCACTAGCCCTAGTAGTGGGACATTGGAGCCACTCCTCGCTCCTCAAAGAATAGACTATCGACTCTCAAGGTTATGCGGGAGGAGCCAAGGTGGAAAGTCCTTTGTTCATACAATGAGGGGGTATTTATAGCAAAGAGGGAATAACTGACCCTTGTGACTCTTCGACTTCCCTCATGACTATTTGACTTCCTATGACTTTTCGACTTTACATGACTCTTCAACTTCATATGTGGGTCTCTTGGACTTCCACTTTACATTACATTGATTACAACAAGTATGGCCCATAGTAATGATGTGGCCGAGACAACTCATGACACAACTTGACATGACATTATTGACTGTGGTGTTTGTGTCCAGTTGTGCAGTTGAGTGATGGTGTGCTCTCAGTGTAACATGTCTTCACCTCCACATGGCAAAGTGCGCGGGGTCTTCGATGGTCTTGGTCTTCGCTTGATGGTGCATGTGTATGTGTCCCTTTCACTCACTGCTCGATGTGCTTCGTGCGTTTGTTCAACTACGAGCAAGTCTTCTAGCATGTGCTCCTTCTCCATCTCGTTCGTTGTCGCGCCATGTTTCATTGATGTACATGTTCCTGCAATCACTCATGACGAGACGACATCAAATCCAAAAATATCCTAGTCTAACATGATGCATTGTTTTCCGTTTCGGTGTAGGTGACCAAGAGAGGGACAAGGCACTGAAACTAAGCAAAGCACAGCTCAAGCCGAAATGCGAGGCTCCGGAGCACTATCGGGAAAAACTATGCAGATGTCACTGGGAGGCAGATTTGTGCAATCAAGGACAGTTGTGACATCTGCAGGGCAAAATCCAGCTGGGAGGCAGAATTGCGCAGTTTTCGGGAGGAAGGCTAGGCAGGGTGTCAGGGAACTACTGGGCCAATCTGCACAATTTTCAAGGGGAGCACTGGGCAGATCATCCACTTGGGATCTGCACAGTTTCTCCAGGGAAGTTAGTGCGAGTAGCAGTAGGCATTGGCAGGAAAATTTGCATAGTTTTCCAGAGGAGGAAAAGATCGGGCTGCAGGAGTTGCTAGTCAAAATTGCGCAATTCTGGGAGACAGTCCAGGCCCAGAAATAACTGCGCAATTTCTGGGTTGATTACAGAGCGGGACAGAAGGGCAGGTGACAGACATATCTGCGCAATTTTCTGAGTGAGAGCAAAGCAAGCCAGTAGGGAAGCCTACCTGACAGATCTGCGCAATTTTTGGGTTGATTGCAGAGCAGGGCATAAGGGCAGGTGACAGAAAACTTTGCACAATTTATGGGCTGATGACAAAGCAGGCCAGCAAGGAAGCCTGCTTTTCAGATTTGCGCAATTTCTCGGGATAGTGCAGTGACAAGCAGCAAAGGCATGTCCCACATGTTTGCACAGTTTCTGTAGGCAGTGCAAGGCAGTCAGGCTGGACAAGTTCTGCGCAGTTTTGGAGATCAGTGCAGCCCTAGGTCACAACTCAAGTCAATTTTTTCGGTTGACCAGCGAGAGGCTTGATGGGTGATCTTGCGGGAAGCGTAGACTGGATCGGGTTCTGGGACAACTTTTGCGCAGTTCTTGGAAACAGTTCGCTGGCTCACTTCCAGAATTGCAGTGCAGGCTTCCCCGAGGACAGCCTCAAGCTTTGTGCAGTTCTAGGCAACAGTGCAAGGTCACTGAGATTGGGGTCCGGTTGAAGGAGGGTTGTCCGGTCGACAGATTTTCAAGAAAAATGACTAAGTGTGAAAGCAAGTGAACTTGTGTGTACATGACATTGTGATCACACACTTAGCACAACTAGACGACAAGACACCTCAAACCAACAAGACAAAGATGTGCTCAGTGAGACCGACTCAAAGGTGAAGAGCGACAAGTGCTACAGTTGAGATATGTCTTTAAACGACCATGACAACACTTGCACGACAGCGTTTACAACTTTGTGTGTGAGTGTGGCGGGTGTTCGCATAGCTAAGATAACCCAAACACACAAAGACAAACCTTCATTTTACCATAACTGGGTCGCAATCATGACAAAGCAATCAACATGCCAAAGGCGACGGTTGGTCAAACAAGCGAAAAGGAAGCAAGACACGTAGAGAAAACACATGAAATGACTTTGTGATTGCAAACATGCATGTTACTGAAGACAGAATGATATCACAATGAAAAGCAATCCTTCAAACTACACTAAGAGATGTACTTCAAAAGATATTCTTTACTTACCATACTCACCCTCGAGATGATCATGCATCCAACAGAGTTTGCTTGAGGTCCTGATCTTTTATCATAACCTAGTTTCTTTTTCCTTCTCTTCAACTCCTGGAGAGTGATCTAGCATGTCATATTTTCCTGTAATCATTGAGAGATAGATCTGCGCAGTTTCAGTGGACAGTGACTATTGTCGGGATGATCTGTGTAGTTTTCCAGAGCAAGGTTGGGCTACCTACTCTGCGCAATTTCTGGAGCAAGGTTATTGGCCTGCTCTGCGCAATTTTCCAGAGCAAGGCTGGCTACCTGCTCTATGCAATTTCTGAGTGCAAGGCAGATTGGACAGTTAGGACAACACTGTGAAATTTTGAGAAGCAAGACACTGTTGCAGGATGGGTCCTGGGAGGACACCTCTGTGCAGTTTCTAAATGCAGGGCAGCCGGACTGCTCTATGCATTTCTAGAGAACAGTGTTGGCTGCATGACTGCTCTGTGAATTTCTGGAGAGCAGTGCTGGCTGGGCAGCTGAGGGACAACACTGCGCATTTTCTGAAGACAGTGGGTTCCGGCTAGGGAAGGACACTGGAGGAAACCACTACGCAGTTTTGGATGCCAAGGGAGGCTGGGGTCTCTACGCATTGCGCAGTTCCAATAGGCAAGGGAAAAAGCTTGAGGGTTGCAGAAGCAAAGTGTGCAGTTCCGGAAAGCTGGATGAGGCTAGGTTGCTCGGCAAACTAGGCTAAGTGTGAGATCAATGAGATTGATGCAAACAGTGATAGAACTTGACTATGATCACACACGAACACTTAGTGATACAACATAGACCATCCAGAACATATAAGACATACTCTGCTTGATGCAACAACCTTTGTGACAAGAGTGCGTGAAGTGAGTGTGAAACATGTCTATGTAATGTGAACGACCCATATGCACAAGATTTCCCCTTGAAGCGGAACAACATTCCTTTTGCATGACAAACAATAATCTCGATGCCAAAGATGACACATACTGCATAAAGATGAGAACGTGAACAAATCTTAAGATCAAGGAGGGGGCTTGAGATCATCAACTTACCAACAAGTGACCAAGGAACGATCGATCACAAGATCCAAGGTAGGCTCTGAAATTTGCATGTGAGCCAAAATTTTGGAGGGTGGTTGTAGCTGCTACAACAGGCTCGTTGCAGAAGATTTTGGGCGCCGTGAAGAATCACTAAACTTATCTTGACGAATTGAAGTTGTGGGTTGGAGCCCTAGAGGAACGAAGTCCTCAAGAAAACCAGGTTGAAGCTTGTACCAAAAATAGGGTTGGAGCCCTAGAGGTTGGTGCCTCAAAGTGACAAGGTTGGAGCCTTGGGAAGATAGGGTTGGAACCCTAGAGGTTGGAGCCTCGTGAAGTCCAAGTCAGTGCTTGGCAAAATACAGGTTGGAGCCTGGTGGATTGGAGATTGGTGTCTTCATCTAGGGTTGGAGCCCTAATTATTATTGTACTTGATTGATTGTAAAGAGGATTGGAGTCCTCGTCATTGATTAATAAAATTATTATTCTATCATTGTTCATTTTGTGTTCTAATTATAAGTGATCTTAACTGGTAAAAATAACAATTGAAAAGAAATATTGATTCACCCCTCCTCTCAGTATTTCCAACAATTAATATCAAAGTCAGTGCCTTCACTCAAAGCCTAACAGCTTGAAGGTAGATCCTTAGAACGCAAATGGCAAAGCCAAGGAAGAAAGCCTCCAATCCTTCTAAAGATGTATCTTCTTCAACCATGAAGAATTTGGTGAAGCACCATATTGAGATTCGTGGAGATCCTTCGAGACCATGATGCATTGTTGAAGTCATCAAAAGGTGACCTGGGAAAATTTTGTTTGGGTACCATGAAGGGTTGTGGTGACACCTTTTAAGAAGACAAAGTTGTCATTGATGAAGTAAGTGCTTTGAAGATCGATTGAAGGCATTGTAGAAGGTGAAGATATTGTCAGGGCTCGTTGCAGAATATTTTGGGAGTCATGAAGAATCATTAAACTTATCTTGACGAATTGAAGTTGTGGGTTGGAGCACTAAAGGATAGGAGTCCTCAAGAAGACCAGGTCGGAGCCTGTACCAGAGATAGGGTTGGAGCCCTAGAGGTTGGTGCCTCAAAGTGACAAGGTTGGAACCCTAGAGGTTGGAGCCTCATGAATTCCAAGTCAGTGCTTGGCAAAATACAAGTTGGAGCCTCGTGAAGTCCAAGTTGATGCTTGGAAAAATACAAGTTGGAGTTGGTGGATTGGAGATTGGTGCCTTCATCTAGGGTTGGAGCCCTAATTATTATTGTACTTGATTGATTGTAAAGAGGATTGGAGTCCTCATCATTAATTAATAAAATTAATTAAACCTCTCCAGTGAAAATAGTGGAGAGGTTTTGGCCCTGACTTGCAGCCTATATCCTGTGTTCTTTTGTACTATTTTTCTTCTTGTTTTGGTAGTTGTTTGATGATAAGAACAAACATTTTAATAAGAAAAGAAGCTAATAAGTAAGAAAAAAAAGACATCATAAACAGTTATCATAGAAAGAGAAATCACCCTAACTATTGCCCTATAGAATTCTCAACATGGTATCAGAGGTAAGGTTGGAAAAGGGCATAATGAAGATCTCTATTTCACTGAAGAAGTCCCTAAAGAAGTGTACGAAGTTGGCTCCAACCTGTATTTTGTTAGAGGTTGGAGCCTGGTGAATTGGAGATTGGTGTCTTCATCTAGGGTTGGAGCCCTAATTATTATTGTACTTGATTGATTGTAAAGAGGATTGGAGTCCTCATCATTAATTTATAAAATCAGAGGTAAGATTGGCAAAGGGCATAATGAAGATCTCTATTTCATTGAAGAAGTCCCTAAAGAAGTGTACGAAGTTGGCTCCAACCTGTGTTTTGTTAAAGGTTGGAGCCTGGTGGATTGGAGATTGGTGTCTTCATCTAGGGTTGGAGCCCTAATTATTATTGTACTTGATTGATTGTAAAGAGGATTGGAGTCCTCGTCATTAATTAATAAAATTAATATTCTATCATTGTTCACTTTGTGTTCTAATTATAGGTGATCTTAACTGGTAAAAATAACAATTGAAAAAAAAAATTGATTCAGTCCCCCTCTCAGTATTTCCAACAGTGATTGTGTTTTATTTCTAGTATTGCAAATGAGCAAAAGAACACTGAGGGCGGTGTTCCCTCAAGGGGGGTGGTCTGTGGCAACCCCACCCATGGTTTTATCATAAAAAGGTGGTCGAGAGGCCTAGTTAATAGCTTAGTTTGGGCCGCATTCATATCAAGGAAGTGCGTACAGTTTGGAGGTCAATTACATGAATTAGTTGTTGTAGGTTAGGGCTGGAGTATGTGCCCTAACCAGGTCAGTAATTTGCTCAAATGTAAACTAAGTTGGGTTCCTTATCATCAACAAAGAAGGCCGCAATAATTGATCTAGGATCAATATCCTTTTGAGGACCATTTTGTTTGACTATTGATGATCATTGATTAGGGCAAGATTTTGTCAGCTGAAGACAAAATGGAAGATTTATCTGGGTTACTTCTTTGTAATTTGGACAGTGGTATAGATCATCTTTCTGGCAAGTCAATTTTGACTTTATCATTGTACTCTCTCTCTCTGTTGAATATTTGATTCTAATAATAAGAAGAATTGATAAAGGGTTTTCCCCATCTTGGGGTTTTTCCCTAGCTTGTGCCAATCCCTGTGTCCTCTTGTCTTGGCTTGTCTTTTGCATATGATTACTTATGTTCTTTCGATAATTACTGTCAATGAATAATAGTTATGTGATTGCTATTGAAATAAATGGAATTAATCTTGGGCTCATTGAAGTAATTATCCTAAGCAAAGAACATGTTAACCTAAATTAACATGGTATCAGAGCTAGGTGAGGACAAGCCCAAGCAAAAAGAATGCAATCACTAAGCAACTTGTGGAGACAAAGACTGAATTTTGTCCTGGAATTTTGGGATTCGTTGTGTGATATCATTGAAGGATGTCTTCGGCCCTCTAAACCCTTGAGCAAAGACTTATCAGTATAGGCCAACGAAGGAAATAAGCCTACTGATCTGGAGATGAATTTGGCCCCTCATGAGGGTGTATTTCTAAGTGTTTTAGTCTTCTGGATCAACATAGATCGTATTTGGTTATGGCATAATCTATTAAGTTTGAAGAGATTCGTTGAGCTCATTCTTATTGCAGGTGCAAGACCGAAGTTCTGTGGAATGACCTCGGCCCTTTCTAGGGCATCAAAATTCTGATCTTAAAGTGACATCATTTTACAGGACTGCCATTTTAAAGGAACTGAAGTCTACTACTTATTCTGCCTAGCCTTGAAGATCACCAAATAATATAGTCTCTGTGGAGGATCTATTTGAGAATTAAGGCTCGTTCTTTTGAGGCTATTAACTTTTTGCGTCAGATCTTAAAAGGGTTACCTCTTCATATTAAGGTATCCTTGAGACCTAGGCTTTGAGGAACAATTATAAGAAGAAGACCTGAGGATCATTAATAAGGCTTCCGGCTCTACTGTAAGATCAAGATTTTGAAGCTGACCTCTATCTCGCATTCCAACGATAATTAAAGTTCAAGTCTTTAGAATTTGTTCATGGCAAGAGTAAGGATCAGGTTCTTTGATCATCATACCCTAAGTTCCATTATTGACCTGAAGCAGTCATTTGAACTCAAGCCTTTCCTTGCGGATCCTTGTGTCAGGGCAAATTCTGTCTAGTATATATATATCAGAGTCTACAATTCTCAATGGACTTCATTAGGCCGACCTATTGTAATGAATCAAATATATGTAAATAATGTAAAATAATATAAATGATAATAAGCAATAATTATTAGTTAAGTAGTAATTACGTTGAAGAGGCATGTCTAATTGAGACATGACTTTCCATGAAAAGACACTTGCCTAATATATAAGCAAGCCTCTCATTGTCATTGTAAAATCATTCATTCTTATTCACACATTTAATATATAATATTTGCATCCTCATGGATATCTTTATATTCCAAGTTTTCTGGAGTAATTAATTTTTAGAAGGAACTTTGTTCGCTTCATTTGGTATCAGAGCAGTTCGGTTCTCTAAGTTGCTTAACAAGTGCACAGAGCTCGTTCTCCTATCTAGGTCCTTGGCTATCCAAATTCATCAACCTTGTTGCCGTACAATTGAAGCATTTTGCTCAGAATTTGGGAGTTTCTCCTTTTCTCCGTTTTTCTAGGCCTTTGGCCATAACAAACAAACAAAAAATTTAAAAAAATATAAGTAAATAAAATAAAAATAAAAAAAATAAAAAAAGAAGAAAAAAAAAGTAAAAGAAAAAACAAAACGGATACAAAATCTCATACCAAGTATATTTAAAACTTTTCACATGGAGAAGCCCGTGGTTTTAAAAACAACCCATGGTAATAGCACATGGTATTTTAAAAGTTAGAGAAAAAACAGGGATACAAAAGCTCTTACGTAAAAGGTAAATATTACTTTTTACAGGAGGTTTTAAAAACAACCCATGGTAATAGCCCATGGCATTTTAAAAGTAAAATAAAAAACAAAAGGGATACAAAATCTCATATCAAGTTATATTTAAAACTTTTTACGTGGAGAAGCCCGTGGTTTTAGAAACAACCCACGGTAATTGCCCATGGTATTTTAAAAGTAAAAGATATTTTGATAACATTGGAGAAAAAAAGTGTGATATAAATAATTTTAATCGTTCAAATCTAAAGATTGTGACCATACCAAGAGTCACGTCTCATCCAAATTTTCTGAGAAAAAAATATTATTATAATTATAAAAAATGATACTATATAAGCCTTATATAGTTACACATATAAAAGGAAAAGTGGGTCTCAAAAAAGTATATATAAATTTTATATTATAATTTTATAATATATATAAATTAAAATTATATAATATATATATAATTTATTTTTATATAAAAAAATAAAAATAAAAAATAAAAATAAAAAAGTTATTATTATATAAAAAAATTATTAAAAGAGTGAAAAAAAGAAGAAGAAAAAGAGAATATTTGAAATATATATATATATTAGATTTTTATAAGAGAGAAGTGGAATATATTTTATAGACTAAGAGAATATATAAAATAAAAAAGAAAAATAAAAAAAAGAGTGATTTAAAAAGGTATTTAATATTTAAAGAGTAAAATGGAACTAGTAATAAAAGGTTTCCTAAAACCTTTAGTAAAAGTGTTGATACATTATTTAAAATCAAAGGATCGCTCGCAGGAAGAGATATCATAATCACTATCAATCCTGCCGAAAGAAGTAATTATGTTAGTCCTAAATGTGCTAACCAATTGGTGATTCCTGAATCAAATATAGTTGAAACAAATATTTTTGGCACATGTAACAAACAATACGATATAAGCAATTTACACCTAAATATTGGAGATTATACTTTTACCTCACAATTCACCATGAAAACCTTACATTTTAACAATAGTGACATTGTTTTGGGTTTACCTTGGATGGAAACTCTAAGTTCCTTTATTCTAAATATTAAGAAAAAGTTTTTAACATTTTCTTACAACAAGAAGAAAATAACGCTCCAAGATTTTACACTAAAACCAAATTTAGTAACAGCAGAAGATATCTCAGATATTTCAAAAGTAATGTCTCAAGAAGGTAAAAAGGTATTACAAAATATGCAAAAAGAAATTGACAAAATCAATGTTGACAAAAATGAAGAAGTTTCTCGATTTAAAAACCATAGCGAAAAATTACTGTCGCAAATTAAGAAACTTAAGAAGGATAAGAAGTCATTAGAAAACAAGGTACAACAACTTATCGAGAAAGAAGCATCAAATGTAGGAATTCAAGTTGATGACAAAACAACAAATACCGATAGAGTGAATATGACAACTCAAGAAGACAAGTCAGTTAAAGAAACGACACACTTAGATGTTGCAGTTCAGCCAATGAACATCCCCAGTGAATGTTTCATAACCAACTCTACAACATCTTCGCCAGAAGAAAATCTAAAAACTTTATATCGGCATCCGAATCACGAGAGTAGACAAATCAACCAAGCTACGTATCAGGACCATTTAAACCAGAAACAACAAACTGATGTTCCATATAATAGTGATGTACCCTCAATCCAGTCTTATGCTAACAAGTCATTACAAAATTCCAATAATCAAAATATTATACAGAAGATTAGTCTCGGATGGTCTGATTCCTTCTCAGTGCGACAATTTTGTTTGTCACTAAGAATATCATATCAACTTGTATCGACGAAGATGACTATTCCGAGAGGGACAGACATTCAAAGCCGAATAAGAGATCAAACCTTTTTTCATCGACAAGCTTTGAGGACAAAGCTCTTTGAGGAAGAAGGCAATGTAACGAATAAAATATATATAAATAATGTAAAATAATATAATAAGCAATAATTATTAGTTAAGTAGTAATTAGGTTGAAGAGGCATGTTTAATTAAGACATGACTCTCCATGAAAAGACACTTACCTGATATATAAGCAAGCCTCTTGTTGTCATTGTAAATCATTCATTCTTATTCTCATTCTTATTCACACATTTAATATATAATATTTGTATCCTCATGGATATCTTTATATTCCAAGTTTTCTGGAGTAATTAATTTTTAGAAGGAACTTTGTTCGCTTCACCTATGTTGGCATCAACAGTCAGCATTAAAAGAAGTATCAATGTATGTTTGGAATCCTTGCAGTCCAGAGGTCGTTATAGCATTCTGGCAAGCTATTGATCAAAGTTAGGATCTATATCAATGCTGACCATGGCAACGAAGCACGAAGCAATTATGTGATAAAGGGTGCTTGTGTATTGAGTTTGACCTAGAAAATAATGAGTCTGTGGGAAGTATATTATAAGATCATGACAGTGTCCTGAAGGCATGGTTATCATTTGTATATCAATGACCCTATCGAATTGCAGAACATCAATGTCATGCGTACAGTATTGACCTTTGTCAAATATCGACCTACTTTGTAATTGCAATCAGATTGTTGAAAATATGTAGCAAAGATGGTAGCTCAGCAGATATTGTTACAATCTGAAGCATTTATTTTGATGAGGTTTTGCAGTTTCTTGATAACGGTCTCTTAAGAACAATGGCAACCATGATAACTTCCTCTTGAAGGCAGGACTGTATTCATGACAAGAATCCTTGATGAAGGATTATGATTTCTCTGACCAATATTAATGAGAATATTTCAGTGATGCTTATGGACAGTAAGACAATGAGCCTGCATACCTTATGTGGTCTATTGTCTTGTGAACAAGAGAAACAATGACAATTTTAATAAAGGAAGTGGTCCAGTAAAGTGTGACCTGTGGTTGCAGTCTTACAATGATCCACCTGACATTACTCTTGTAACTCGAAGCATAGTTGACATAACAATTTGGTAAAGATTGCAAATCATTAATCTCAATGATCTTGTAGCAGTAAGAGGAAACAGAAAGCAGCAGAAAGAGAGCACAATAATTCAAGGTCAAACTTTTTGAAGTATGAAGACCTGAAGCTATCAGTCAAGGATAGATCCCTGTGTAGCAAACATTCTTGGCTCCTTCATCATTATATGTGACATCAGTCCTACTATGTGTGATTCCACCTTATTTATGGTCTCTTTTCAATCCAGCATTATGTACAATATCGTTACAGTCCAGTAGCTATGGTGATATGTTGGAACCCAAATAAATTGAAAGTCTTGTTCACAATCGAAGTTGTGAACAAGAAAGATGTAAATTTTGGATATCTTATCTTTTGAAAGGTTACCTCCTATGAAGAAGCTAAAGGGTTCTGCCAGCAAAAGAAATTGAAGCATCTTTGATAAGAGGTGTAGCTTTCCTGAAGCCTTCATTCTTGAAGAACAACTAAGAGAAGAAGTGCATGGCACTCTGGAAAAATTCTCTATCAGCGTGAAAAACAGACTTGCCTGAAAGAAAGTTTGTTACAGATTCTATGCCTTGACAACCACGATAAGCAGAAGACCCTGATTTTGATATCTTGACTGCATTAAGCCAAGATCTTATGAAGAATGGTTCTTCCCCTCATCATGGATTGGGTAATTTGATGTGTTGGAAGCTGTCATCTAGCAATGGAGGATAATACAACTATTTGAAGAAGGACCATGATGATTCTTCAGAACTTTCCCATTTGACCTGAAGTTGTTACCTCGTGGAAAGTCCCCACTCTCATATAAGAAGCTCATGATTAAAGGACTCTTGATCATTTAAAGCAAGACTTCAGAGGGAGCTATAAAATCTCCAATGACTCTTTTTTCAATATTTTTGAGGGAGGCAAGTCATGACAGCTGGGTTTGATGACTGATGAACTGCATGACTATGATTGGATAATTCTAGCACATGGACCAAAAGGACAGGTTGCAGATATCTCAATGTTCATGTATTATCTAATGGTCGAGATATGTTGATTGGAGTATAAATAATGATAATAATAATAATAAAAATAACCAAAATGAAAGACCTAGCCCTGATGCACTATTTCCTGCACTTAAAGTCTGATGAGATAGAGAAGTTGCAGGACTGCATATGTTTATTTTGAGGAATCCCTGGTATTCTTAATAAGCACCCTATCAGTCTTAAGCCTCGCTATGAAGACTCTGAGTCAATCTATGGATGAACCTCATATATTGGATCGTTGATTATTAAGATATCTCTGTGATCCTATTATCTATAATCTGAATATTTCCATTGGCAGTGTGATTGATGGGAAGAGCACATCGAGTGCTATGTCTCTTGAGTTGGTTGAGGAATCTCTTCAGTGAGCCATCTGAGCACGTGTCCATGTTCCACAACAGCCCCATCATTATTGATGGAATGTGTAGTTTACTGTCATAGCCTCTTGGCAAGGTCAAGATTATCTTTCTTCAAAGAAAGGCTGGGAGTCGTCAAAGGACCCTCTCATAAGGATCATGCTTAAGTTGGACATTGAGCTTTGGGTACTCCTAAGGGCTTGGGGTACTTCTTGGAGCTATGAGCAACCATAGGGTGAGTGGTTCACCTTCCCCTGTGACGATTGACATGTGTGTAGGGTGAGCGGTTCACCTTCCCCTGTGACGATTGACATATGTGTAGGGTGAGGGGTTCACCTTCCCCTACGATTGATGACATGTGTGTAGGGTGAGTGGTTCACCTTCCCCTACTATTGATGACATATGCATAGGATAAGTGGTTCACCTTCTCCTATGGCATATGAGCAGGATGAATGGTTCACCTTCTCCTGCTGGTATCCGAGTGAAAGATGCATATAGGCATCTACTTGTTGTCACATATGGACATGTCATTGGGATGTGGTTCATCCTTTCCCCACGTGTAGGATGCTCATTCCCTGCGATCTGTGGTTGACATGTCGGTGGGATGTGGTTCATCCTTTCCCCATGTGTAGGATCCTTCCTACGATTGTTGGTTGGCATGCATGTAGGACGTGGTTCACCCTTTCCCTACTTTCGGTGGTTTGCATGCACATAGGTTGCGGTTTAATCCTTTCCCTACATTGGTTATGACATGTGACTATAGGATGTGGTTTATCCTTTCTCTACATGTGGTTATGAGCAAGATGTGATATATTCTTTCCCTGTTATTGATTCAGTATCATCCTACCCATGTAGTCCGTGACACATGGGAAAAGTACCTCTCATCTAGCCAATGAGTTGGGAAAGTGGATAGGGACCATAGCACTATTGATGGACGCATCATGTCTTGTTGTACTCCCTATGTCTAGGATGCATGATGTTCAACACCTTGATCTAGGATCATGTCAAATTGAGGTTCTACCTCTGGACTGACTTTTGTCAGTGGAGAGTGGTAAGGTCTTGTGGCTCACTCTCGATCGATTCTTCTTCATTATTCATATTAGTATTCAATATAGCAGAGATGAGATGAGATACAGAGATGGTACGTGGCGACAGGTCATGATGACTGGATGGCATGATGGATTGGCATGTGGAATTCTCCCGAGTTGAGAGGGAGTGTTAAAATTGGAAAATAGGGCCAGCTTCCACTATTGGTCAGCTTGTTTGTTGGAGATGATTATTGCATTGAATTCCTCTTTTTGAGAGGACCAAAATTGACCTAAATATCACCTAATTTGGATGAGGAAAAATATTTATTTATTCAAAAGGAATTCTATAAGGTATGACCTTATCAAGGCGGGGAGAATTGAAAATTTGAAATTTGAATTTGCCTCCACAAGTGTCAAGGTCGGCTTGACCTCCATAAAGACAAAACATCATGTCTAATTGTATATAAGGGCATCCTCCAACCTCATTTCATCCATCCAAAAATCTCTCAAGCGATACTTCTGAAAGAGCCACAGCGTGGAGAAGCTAGGAGAACATGATGTTGGGGTTTGTTCTTTAGGTACTTTGTCTCCCACAAGTTCGAGTTAATAGAAGGCAGCTAGCCAAAAGCATTAGGGTAATTCTGGATGATGTTTTGGCATGTCTTTTGGGAATGAAACTCTCCTTTAGCAGGTCGGGTTCCACAGGCAAGAGGCTGAGATTGTTGGAAGCATATCTGGGCTATTTCGATGAGCATTTGAGGATGGTTTTGGGTATTAGAAAATCAGAAAGGCAGAAATATTTTCTTATACTTGATAATTACTTGTGAGATTATTGTATTCTTATTAACTTTCTTATGTTTTTCTTTTATCTTAGTTCATCAAGCAATTACTAAACCAATAGCATGAAGATCAAGGACACCAGATGTAGGCGGACAGCCAGGGCAAAACCCCAATCTTCGAGAAAGCCCAGTCAACAACTCTTCCTTCAATATTTTTTCTGAGATAATATAAGACTCGACTTAGACACGGACTTCCTCCACACCAAGTCAGCCATTTCCTTTTTAAGCAGATAATCACTTCCAGTACTGTCTTCGGCCTAGATGCAACAACAACACTTCGATGCAGTAGTATCTTCGACCTAGCAACTTTGATCTTAATGCAACAGCTTCAACCTTGAAGAAGCACTTCTACCTTGAAGCAGTACTTCAACCTTGATGTCATACTTTGACCTTGATGTCGTACTTCAACATTGATGCCATAACATAACTTCTTGATGTCATAACAGAACTTCTTGATGTTGTAACAGAACTTTGACCTTGATGTCGTAGCCCAGAAAATCACACATTTGAGAGAGAGAGAGATAACCCAAAACCTTTGATCCTACAATTCTCCTTCCACTACAACTTCGCACTTTTTCATGGCTTCTTCTAGGAGAACGAACTTGTGTGTGTGATTGTCCTCCAAATGAATCAAACTGCTTCAATATATAGGCTCCTGGTCAAGTCGAATTACCCTTCTTGAGGCCGACTTTGTGTGGAGGTGACAAAAATCATTTTTGACTCAAAAATAATTCTCTTTACATGATTCAAAAGCCCAAGGGTCTTATTAAATGTACAATGACTCTAATGACTCAACATAAATCCTAGAAGTCCTCAATGGAGACTTTGACCTAAAACATGATGACCCAAGCATGAAACCCATGCTTTAATAAGTCATAATAACAATAATAATAAAATTTTCTTTTCATTATTTTTCATAAGTACATTACATAATGACTCAAATACATTTATGAAGACTGAACCTAGTTACATTCTTCAACACTCCCTCTTAACTAGGGAGGTATTCATAACAAGTACAAGGAAGATCTCAAACTATATGAACTATGAAGAGTTTAGGCACCGCAATGCCATGGACTAGATTCCTGACCAGAGCAATCTATCCAAGGTCCTCCAACAGTTTAGGCACTCGCAGTGCCACGGACTAGATTCCTGACCAGGGCAATCTATCTAAGTGGGACTAAGATGGACTAAAGCTTTCAGCCTCTCTAGGTACCATCAGGATTACTTGCTAACCATCAACCCAGGGATCCAAGAGTGTATCCGAGGTCAAATCTCTATGACCAACGCCACCCTCCCAACTTCGAAATCCAGACATCAACACAAAGCGTCGGCCAGATGTCCTCCCAGGCAATGTGTCTTACCCACAAGCCTCCACACTCCCAATTATTTCAATTGTTAGCAAATCCTCCCCAATCAAACATATCGGTAACAAATCTCTCCCGATCAAACTGATCAATAACCATCATGTAAAACATGCTATCAAACCTCCGAGAGATTTACCTGTACAAAGACAACTCCAATCAGTAACAAACTTTCGCATGTACATAAGTAAACAGAAACCTCTGGGGTTTTTCAGACAACATAATGTTGCTTCTCACAGTAGGACTTAGAGACTTTCAAACAAATATTGACATAAGATTCCTCAACCATATGACTTTCTTCCCTACTTCATATGCAGCAACATATTCGACAACCGGATCTTGCTTTCCTTCTTTCAGCAGCATCTCAAAATGCATTCTCCAATTTCTTCTTTCAAGGTATCCATCAAGACTATGATATGCCCTCCCTCTTAACTAGGGAGATTCATTTTATTCAATCTCCCTCTCAACTTGGGGAGCTCCACTTCTTTTCTATGACATTGGAGGATCTTTCATGGCTTCCATCCTTCTTATCAAAGTTATCATGATCATTATAACTTTCTTCATCATGCTTGTTAAATGAACATCTTCACCATCTTGAAGATTATTGTTAAAATTGGCAACTAGGGCCAAACTCCACATGGGTCATCTTATTTATGACAACTGATATTTTTCTTGGATTCTTCTCTCCGAGAGGTGTATTGATCTAAAGATCATCTAATTCTGACATGTACAAATGAAGTTATGAATTTATTTTGATTATGGTCAAATTGTCAAGGTCGGCCAACAAACTTGTGTAGGCTCAGAAGCCCAACAATCACATCTATTCATCCTCATTTGGACACACTCATCTTCACACTTCTCTCTCCCTCTCCAATTTCTTCTTTCAAGGTATCCATCAAGACTATGATATGCCCTCCCTCTTAACTAGGGAGATTCATTTTATTCAATCTCCCTCTCAACTTGGGGAGCTCCACTTCTTTTCTACAACATCGAAGGATCTTTCATGGCTTCCATCCTTCTTATCAAAGTTATCATGACCATTATAACTTTCTTCATCATGCTTGTTAAATGAACATCTTCACCATCTTGAAGATTATTGTTAAAATTGGCAACTAGGGCCAAACTCCACATAGGTCATCTTATTTATGACAACTGATATTTTTCTTAGATTCTTCTCTCTGAGAGGTGTATTGATCTAAAGATCATCTGATTCTAACATGTACAAATGAAGTTATGAATTTATTTTGATTATGGTCAAATTGTCAAGGTCGGCCAGCAAACTTGTGTAAGCTCAGAAGCCCAACAGTCACATCTATTCATCCTCAACATTGCATATAAATAGAAGGTGACTTAGCCTCATTTGGACACACTCATTTTCACACTTCTCTCTCCCTCTCCTTATTGATTGGGTACAGGATTTCTAGGCCTCTCTCTCTCTACACTCCGAAATTTCAGGAGAGCGAAATTTCACGAGGCTGAAATTTCAGGAGAGCGAAATTTCAAGAGGCCAAAATTTCAGGAGAGCGAAATTTCAAGAGCCCGAAATTTCAGGAGACCGAATTTCTGGATAGTTTGACCAAGCATTGACCAGCATGCATTGACCTCCTTTGACTGTGTTTTGTGAGGGATATCTCTATTTCGGCAGACCACATTTCTGGGCACAGAAATCGAGGCTAAACGTTGACTGTTGACCAGCGTTGACTGCAGCTAGGGTTGACTGTAGGTGGGTTGTTTGACCAGACTTTCACTGGGATGAATTTGACTGTTTTGAGGGTTGTTTTATCTTGCTGTTTGGATGCTGAAGTTCACTGAATTTGACCGATTTGTTGAGGGTCAAATCTACACTATTGACCAGCGTTGACTTTTCTGGTTAGGGCTCTTTTGTTGCTGTTATAATTATCAGATTTGTAAATTGTACTCTCTCTCTGCTGAATTATTGAAGACTACAAGAAGATTTAATCAAGGGTTCCCCACATTGGGGTTTGTCCCTGGCTGGTGCCACATCTTGTGTCCTCTTGTCGTGGCTTGTCTTCTACTGTTTATGTTTATGTTCTATCTGCATTTTACTATCATGTTGATGTGATTGCTAATCTGAATATTGATATTGGGCTAACAAATAAATTGAAGTAAAATTTCTCTAAAGCATAGAACATACCATTGTTGTCTAAAATTAACATGGTATCAGAGTTGAGGTGAAGACAAAGCCAAAGCAAGAGTGAAAGAGAAATCACCAAAGACAATTGGACAAGGACAAAAGGTTCAATGGGTTCCTCATCCTACTTCCCGACTTAAGACAAGTGTTGAAGTTTCTAAGTCTAACAGTTAGAAACCCTCCATGTACTTTCTGATTTATTCCTTCCTACTTGTTCTAATTAATTAACAAGTTATTTACCATGTAAATATTGAAAATAAACACAAGTACATGCTCAACACATTACAGATCATCAACTGAAGGAAACAGAAACAAGCACACAAATGACACCGTTATTTTTGGACTAATGTCCCCAAAAAAACCAAATGCGGGGAAACCAGTGCAGCTATCTGAGGGTTTGATTTATTAAGCAGTTTCGAAATACAATCTGGGTGCCAAATCCGGCTCACCCAATAGAGAAAAATCTCGGCAGTAGTACTCTCCTTCAGAGACAGATGCTCCGGCTGAAACCCCGGATAGACATTTCGGCAACTCCTCAGCTCCAATATGCCCCACGAAAAACCCCAACGTCAACCTCTAGGGACTGCGTCAGCCTTTTCTGCCCTCTGTGTCAACTTTCCCGGCAGTTCCCAACAGTTCCAGCTGTTCCCTGCAGTCCCGGCTTCTTCCCTCTGCATCAGCTTTCCTGGTAGTTCCCACTTCTGCACTCTGCGTCAGCTTTCTCGGTAGTTCTGGTTGTTCTGACAGTTCCGGCTTCTGCTCTCTGCGTCAGCTTTCCCGGCTATTCCGCAGTTCCGACTTCTACCCTCTGCATCATCTTTCCTGGTTGCTGCGCTGATCCTCCCGGCACTATCTCTGCCTCTCTGCTTCTGTATTCATTACCCCTCAGCTGCAACTCCAAATCACTCTCTCAATTTTCTCAGCAAACCCAGCCCCAGAAAATCAAAATCTTGATCTCTTGGTGTGTTCTCCAAGTGACCCTCAAGCCTCCTCTTTTACTTTTCTCATTGACAAATCAACGGCCGAGATTAAGTCCCTAATCAACGGCTACGATTAGATCTAGCTTGATCCATGACTTTTGGACAATTCTAAAACAGTTTTATATTAATTCACATTAATATTTTAATTAACTCCATTAAAATATTAATTATTTTAATATCTCCCAAACTATTTAGAATATGCCCAAACCCTTTCTGGGTATTGGAGATTTCATGTGCCTTAGCCTCTCCACCAAATTTTGTGGCTAGAGCACATCTGATGCTACCCCAAATCATCAACAAGCTCCATGATAAATTTGACTATCATGGATGGAAGATGTCTCTTGATTTGACCTTGGAAAAAAAGGAAGTGATAGGCTATTTGCAGAGTAAAATCTCTGAACCTCCTTCAAATGCACCGGCTGCTACAAAGACTAAGTACAATAGGGTCGAAGTCAAAGCAAAAAAGATTATTGGGGATTCCATTGACAAGCATCTGGTAGCCTACATATCTGAATTGAAGACCTCCAAGGAGATCTACGACAGGTTGGTCAGCATGTTTAAGGTTAGAAATGCTAATCAAATTCTATTTCTCAAGAATAAGTTTAAGGATATTAAGAAGGGCAAGGACGAGGATATTCAATCCTATTTCTTGAGGATCACTGAGATCAAGAATGATCTACTCTCGATTGGAGAAGTCATTCATGACAGGGAACTTACTCTCTCCACCCTTGGAGGACTCCCACCAGAGTGGTATGTATTTAGAACCACCATCCTCAACAATGATCGAATACAAGGATTTGAAGAATTGATGTCGAGATGCATTCAGAAGAAACAAGAATGGTGGAGCAAGAAATGCCTTCTAATAGAAGCAACCCCACTGCATTCTCCGCTCATGCCAAAAGGAGAAATAATGCAGGGTCTAAAGGTCATTTCAATGGAAAGCCTGGATCTAAGGGAAGAAGGAAGGGCAGGTGTTTTGTTTGCAATAAGTTTGGCCACTATGCAAGGGAGTGTCCAAATAGAAGGGACACATTGCATGATGATGATCACAATCATTCCAGGGGCAACTTCAACAACAACGATCAAAGGAATGGCAGGGCCAATGGCAAAGGAAAAAGGTATGCAAGACATCAAGGATATGGTCGACCTTCCAAGAAATCAAGGAACTCCAAGTATGAAGAATCAAATGTTGTTAACAATAAGCAAAAAGAGTACTATCTTATATCAGCCCTCTCCATTGCCTCTCCTCCGGACACTTTGGGAAATTGGTTGATTGATAGTGGTGCCTCAAAGCACTTCACCGGATACAAGGAAGCCCTCTCTAAACTGATAAAAGAGGAGACAAACTTGGAGATCATCCTTGGAGATGATGCCACCTATCCCATGAAGGGAGTAGGGAATGTTACCCTTCAATTGAATCAAGGTAACACTATTCATTTGCAAGAACTACTATGTGTACCTGATCTCAAGAAGAACCTGGTGTCCATTTCAGCCATGGAGGACAAAGGATTCAAGGTGGCATTCATCGAGGGAAATGTACGTGTCTGGAAAAGAAATTTTAAAGATGCTTTTACTCTTGGGTTCAGGGTTGAAACTTTGTATCAAGTTGGAGGAAGTCCATTGGGAGCCATGTCTTGCGGCACACCTCTACAATCTTAACTATGGCACTGGAGGTTTGCCCATCTTCATTATAAGGCCCTACCCGATGTGAGATAGATGGTGATAGGTATGCCTGAGTTCAAAGTAGAGCATGAAGGTGTATGTCCGGGATGTGTCGAAGGAAAACTTACAAGGGACCATTCCCCTCAAGTAATAGCAAGACCACAGATATCTTGCAATTGATCCACTCCGACATATCTAGTATGATGCCCATAAACTCTTTGGGAGGATACTTATATTATCTCACCTTTACGAATGCTTATTCTCGCAAGACCTGGATCTACTTCTTGAAGAAGAAGGATGAAGTGTTAACCTGGTTCCGACACTTCAAAGCCTTGATCGAAAACCAATCCGAGAACAAAATCAAGATATTGAGGACTGATAATGGGACCGAGTAAGAATCCAATGAATTGCAAGATTATTGCAGAGAAGTTGGCATTAAGAAGGAGACTACAACGCCATACACTCCTGAGCAGAATGGTATGGCTGAAAGGAAGAATCGCTCTATTGTAGAAGCAGTCTGTGCCATGCTTCATGATCAAGGCCTTCTGAAGTTCCTATGGGCTGAAGCTGCAAATATTATTGTGTCCGTTCAAAACCAATGCCCTCATCAAGCATTTGACTCCAAGACTCCCGAAGAAATGTTCACTGGTAAGAAACCCGATGTCTCTCATTTTAGAATTTTTGGAAGTCCCGTATATTTTCATGTGCCGAAAGAGAAAAGAAGCAAATTGGGTGCATCTGGGAAGAAAGGAATCTTTGTGGGCTATAGTGAAAATTCTAAGGGATATAAAATTTATGTGGCTGGTCAAAGGGAAGTTGAGATAAGTCGTGACATCACCTTCAACAAAGATATGGCCCTCAGGAAAATCAACAACCTTCCTATCCTAAGAAAGGACAAAGAATCTGACACCGGAAATCAAGGTGCAAAAGAAGACGAAACGATGCCTAATGTTGATAAACCTATGGATCCTATTGGTCCTCCTCCTCATGAGCCCTCCTCCTCCAAAAGGAGACCCTCATGGCTTAGGGAGACTCTCGAAAATGTCGAGAGACACATTGTACTAAGGGGGACTTTCCTTGAAAAAAAGAAGCAGAACAGGTATTAAGGATATTTGACCGCCATGAGCATTATCATTCAAAATGAGCCTTCATCATTCGAAGAAGCCATGAAGCACCAAGTATGGAAAGATGCTATGAATGAAGAATACGACTCAATTATGAAGAATGATGTCTAGAATGTGGTTCCTAGAACCCAAGACAAATCGGTTGTCACCTCTAAGTGGCTCTACAAAATCAAGCATGGAGTTGATGGAAGTGCAGATCCTCTCATTCACAAATGTAAGAGGGAGTTGGCTTCTGAATTTGAGATGAAGGACCTAGGATCGATGCACTATTTCCTAGGGTTGGAGGTCTAGCAAAAGCCAGGTGAAATTTTCCTCTCTCAAGGAAAATATATTGTGAAGATATTAGAAAGATTTGGGATGATGGACTCCAAGCCTGTGACTACTCCGATGGAACTTAACTTTAAGAAGTTATGTGGTAGTGCTGCTGGACCTGAATTGGGAAATGCTTATGAGTATCGTCAACTCATAGGAGCATTGATGTTCTTGGTGAACTCCCGTCCGGACATATGTTTTGCAGTTAACACATTGAGCCAATATATGGTTGAGCCTCATCATATACATTGGATTGGTGCCAAGAATCTTCTGAGATATCTTCAGGGCACAATCACTCATGGACTGAGATACACTGCCAGAGATGTGAAGCTAATGGTTATTCTGATGTTGATTGGGTTGGTAGTGTGGTGGATCGCAAGAGCACTTATGGATCTTGTTTTTCTTTGGGTTCTACTTTGATATCCTGGATGAGCAGGAAACAGAAATCAATTGCCTCGACCACCATCGAGGCCGAATACATATTTGTTAGTATGGCCTCCTATGAAGCTGTCTAGTTGAGGGAGCTCTTCAGTGAGTTGTTTGGACATATGTTGGATACCACGGTGATCCTCTGCGACAACCAAAGTGGGATCCGATTATCAGAGAATATTGTGTTTCATGATCACTCCAAGCATATAGATATCAGATACCACTTTATCCGGGATATGGTACAACGAGGAGCAATAAGGCTCCATCACATTGGGACTGATGAGCAGGTCGTCGATATTCTGACAAAACCCCTAGGGAAGGTCAAGTTCTTGGCCTTCCGAGAACGACTTGGAGTCATGGAGAGACCCTCTTATGAGGGTCCTATATGGGATGGACATTGAGCTTTGGGAGCACCGAGGGGCTTGGGGTACTTCTTGGAGCAATGAGCAACCATAGAGTGAGTGGTTCAGCCTTCCCCTAGTGGTTTGTTGTGTACAGGTGTTGATTTGGGGTAGTATCGGGTATGCTCTAGCCTTGAAAATTGGTGGAGAGGCTAAAGCACATGACATCTCCAAGACCTAGAAATGGTTTGAACAAATTGTACCCGGTTTGGGAGATATTAAAATAATAATATTTTTAATGGAGTTCCTAAGTCTAAACTTAGGAAAAATAAAATATTAATGGGTATTAATATAAAACTGGGTTAGAAGGTTCCAAAAGTCATGGATCAAGCCAAAGCTAATCTTAGTTGTTGATTAGAGATTTAATCTCGGCCATTGAAGGACTAATGAGAAAAGTATAAGAGGAGACTTGAGGGTCAGTTGGAGAAGACACCAGAGTGATCAGTGATTCATTTTGCTAGAGCGGGGTTGCTAAGCAAAGTTGAATCAGTGATCAGCAGCGAGGAGCAGTAGAGGCAAAGACAATACTGAGAGAGCAGCGCAGAAGCAGAGAGAGCAAGAGCAGCAGCCAGTCCAAGCTACATAGTGCCCAGGACAGAAAGTGCAAAGGCCAGAGGGATTGCGTCATCCACGCAGAGGCTGTTGGGCTGACGCAGTTGACTGAGGGAGTTGTTTTGTCGGTGTCGGGATTGCACAGAGCCAAGAGGCTCAATCCTTCAGTTGCTGGACCATAGGAAGCTGTGGATAGTTTACAGAGCAAAGCTGGTGGGCTACTGTGGTTAGAACAGTACCTAATAGGGCAAGACCAAGGTAGAGGGAGTTGTTGTCGAGGCAGATTTCTAGCCAAGGAATCTGAATCATTGTTGCAGTGGCACAGACGATCGGAGACGAGCAACATGACAGTTGGTGGAAGGATTTCCAAGAGGGAAATCGGGACTTAGAGGGAGTCCAGGAGAGAACTTCCATATGGGAAGTAGAGAGACTTAGCAGGAGTTGAACCGAGAACTTCCAGGCGGGAAGTAAAGAGACTTGGAGGAGTCGACAAAAGAGCAGTGAGATGGCCGTGAATGATGGCCGTGAATGGGCTGAGAGATCAAGACAGGCTAGACGGAGCGTCCAACTTTGTGGTCTTGAAGGCCAAGATCTTGTCCATTTTAGACAGACATCGTATCAAAGGCTTCGCTTTGAGAGTGATGGCTATCCCAATTGACCCGATAGCTAATGTAAGGTACGAGGAGGCAATGGCTAAGGCAAAGTGCATCATCCTTGATGGGGTCAAGGATCATGTGGTATGTGGTACCACATATTGCCGCGAAGGGAACGGGAAAGGAGATGTGGGACACTTTGAAGACATTGTACGAACATACTTCCGTGCAGAGGAAGATGCTCCTGAAGAATCAGCTAAGGTCATATCAGATGCAGAAGGGAGAGCAGATAGATGTCTTCCTCGGTCGGTTAAAGGAGATCCGTGACTAGCTAACTTCCATAGGGGCCACACTAGATCAGGAATTGATGGTGAGGACCACACTTAACGCAGTCTCCAAGGATTGGGAGACATTTGTCCAAAGCTTACTAGGCAAGATGAGTCTTTTGGATTGGGAAGAATTGTGGGCTGCTCTTCGTCAAGAAGAGATCAGACCACTGACCAAGGCGGGGAGTAGCGGCAAATGGATCAGGATCAAGAAGGAAGAGGAAGAGGATGCGGCTCTAGCATCTGCAGGAAAGTAGGAGAAGAGGAAGAAGAAGGACTTCTCCCAGGTCAAGTGCTTCCATTGTGGGGAACTAGGTCACTATGCGAACCAGTGTCCGAGGAAGAAGAGTAAGGGAGAGGCTTCTGACTCGAAGGCAGCGCCCGCAAGGGCGGAGAAAGAAGTCGAGGAGGATGACAAATTACAATTGTGCCATGAGTGCTCATGTGCCACTTCAGAAGAAGTGGGGAGACATCGAGTTGTAGTAAGGAGGACTACAGGTGATGAGGGACAGGATCCTTGAGGTACCCAACCTCTTGGATTATACCTTGCTACGGGAGCCCAGAAAAGGAGTAACAGGACTAGCAGATGTAGGTAGAGACAGATGCGGACGAAGCGGCAAAGAGTGCTATAGTGCAGGAGTCCCCGGGCAGTGTGAGGCTAGCAGGCTGCAACAGTGCGAGAGGCACAGGAATGTTGCACCAATGCAGTATGGCACAGAGAGGTTTGCAACAATGCGAGATGCAGAGAGTTGTTGCAGCAGCACAGAGGTCAGTAGAGGGAGCACTTGTTAGCGGCAGAGGGAGCTTCAGCATCAGGAGTGTTTCTAGCCTAACAGGGATGTCAGAAGTTGGGTGGATCAGTTACTTACTTCTCAGTAACTGAGTTGTCGTGCAGTAGTAGTATGCAGTAGCATGATGCAGCATGATGAGGGGGATGCAATGCTGGGAGGATGGACCAACGGCAGCACGGATGCAAAGGGAGTTGTCGTACGGATGCAGCAGTGGCAGTGGCAAGGCCATGGGCAACAGTGCAGAGGATGTTGGGTGGGGAGGCCTAGCATCAACACAGGGACCGGTGCCGGATGATCACAGTGATGCTCAGTGAAGAGTATTACTAGAGCACAGTCCTCGCTAAGAGTGAGTGTTAATTTGGGGTAGCATCGGATGTGCTCTAGCCATGAAAATTGGTGGAGAGGCTAAAGCACATGAGATCTCCAAAACCCATAAATGGTTTGGACAGATTGTACCCAGTTTGGGAGATATTAAAATAATTAATATTTTTAATGGAGTTCCTAAGTCTAAACTTGGGAAAAATTAAATATTAATGGGTATTAATATAAAACTGGGTTAGAAGGTTCCAAAAGTCATGGATCAAACCAAATTTATTCTTAGTCGTTGATTAGAGATTTAATCTCGTCATTAAGGGACCAACGAGAAAAGTATAAGAGGAGACTTGAGGGTCAGTTGGTGAAGACACCAGAGTCATCAGTCATTCATTTTGCTAGAGCGAGGTTGCTAAGCAAAGTTGAATCAGTGATCAGCAGCGAGGGGCAGTGAGTACGAGGCAGAGAGGCAGAGACAATACTGAGAGACCAACACAGAAGCAGAGAGAGCGAAAGCAGCAGCCAATCCAGGCTACGCAGTGCCCAACAGAGACAACGCAGAGGCTAGAGGGACTCCGTCATCCACGCAGAGGCTGCTGGAGTGATGCAGAGGGTCCCAGAGGTTGCGCAGTGTCTCAAAGGGCTAACACAGAGGGTCTTGGGGTTGACGCAAGTTAGCAAAAGGCTGACGCAGAGGCCAGAAGGGCCAGCGCTAAGCTTCAGTTGTGCTAGAGAGGGTTTCATGGGACAGGTTTTCTGAATACTTGTTTCTGAATATAGAGGTATTGTTGTCGTGTATTTTTCTATGTCGGGTGAGCCAAATTAGGCACCCTGTTGTACTCAGATAGATTGCATAATAATATAACCGTCTGAATAGCTGCACCAGTTTTCCCGCATTGGTTTTTTCGGGGAACATTTGTTCTGTTGACCTTGCCGCCTACACCTACCTACAAGTTAGTGAGAAAAGCCTTCAACCCCACAAGGTGTGGTTGGTGGCAGGGAACTCAGAGAAGGGACTGTCACACTAATCCCGACTCTCTCTGTTTGAGCTATCTCCTAGGCTAGCTAAGGGGGGTGGTCCCTAATGAAAAGTTAAGTTAAAAGATGTGAGTTTCTAGGAGAGTGTTATAGTGAAAATGGATTACTCTTAAGGATTTATGAGCAAATATGAAGTAGACAACTTGAAATAACAATGCCAATCATTAATATGACAAAAACCATAAAACCAGTGGCTTATAAGAATTTTTCTCAACAATTTAAAGATATATTTGCTCACAGAAAAATGCAATGCTCTCAAAATAGAAAGCAAAGTAACCTTAAAATGTAAACAAAAATTGTTAGCACAAGATATGTAAGATACAAAATGTTTTTTCAAGATGAATAAGTCTACAAATCAAAGCATGGAAACTATTTTACTCAAAAGGATACAAAAAGAACTCAAATGTTTGACCAAGATGATAACATGCAATTAACTCTGCAACCCAAAATAATAGTACTTGAAAGTGAAATCAACCATTCATGACAATATGCAATTAAACCAAAAGATGAGTCAATTTCCAAGTACAAGAAAAGTTAAACTTGTTGCAAAATTAAAAGAGATTACAATGCTTGCATCCAAAGTGCCTCTTGAGATAAAATTTGTATGTGAGACTTTAAACCATCAAGATGGCAAGAAATTTAAGAATTTTGCAAACAAAGCAAATGTGATGGAATGATTTCTTGGTTTATTTTATTAATTAGTGCTAAGGCAAAGTTCTAATTGAAGTCTAGTCCTCAGACCTCATCCTCACCCAAATATTTGGATCTCACAATGAGGAGTCAATAGAGGTAGAATGTCCCTAAAAATTTATACAACCAACTTAAGTTGGAGGTTGATTTTAGAGATGCTTGAAAATGAGCCTAAGTAAGATGCTTGAGTAAATGTAAAATGGAAATGCTTAAAGTAACTTGTATTAGCAAGTTCAAAGAAAATTAGAATGGAATTATCTAAATGATACTTGACAAGAAATTTAAATGGAGTTGTATACTTCACAAAATGCTTGAAAGCAAGTAACCAAATGTGAAATTGCAATATTGCTTCCAAATAAACATACTCCAAAATAACTTATGAATCACTTTGTCAAGTAAAGAGACAGAAATGAGAAAAATATGTTAATCCCAAGAATTAATGCGAGTGTTGAGCAATTTAGAACATTAAAGATGCATGCAAATGAATGAAGTGTGAAAGTTTAAACCATGCAAAGTCAATCCACCCAAGAGAAGCCTCCCTCTAAATGGGGAGATAGGATACCATGGGAGAAATCCCAAGCTCCCCCAAACAAATTATATCTTTTATTAATATTACAATGAGAAAAGGGCCCTTCAAAGTCCTCAACTAAACTTCAAGGAGAGTCTTCACAATAATTGCTTGAAACTTGGACACTAGACCTCCTTTCTTGAGAAAGTAATGACAGGATTTCACAAAACCTTGGCAATGGAATACAAGAGAAATTCCTCAAAATAATGTCTTGGAAATCTAGCCTCTTGAGATGATGAAATCTGCCAACAAAGGAAGAGAAAATGGCAGATTTGATGGCTGTTATGACAGAATTTTGGGACAGCGAATGATCTTCCCTTCAACAGAGATATATGGTAGCCCTTATGCAAGGGAAACAAGGTGAAAGTTTCTTCCAAATGCCCACGGCCCAGCAGAGATGAAGGTTGCCCCTTGTTAGCTCATGGCCAACAGAAAAATCAGTCTTCAATAGCTCCAAAATCAGCGCTAAGGGTCTGCAACAAGTGTTAGTAGTTTCCAAACATGCAATCCCTCAATACTGCCAACAAAGATGAGCAAAGGGTGTAAAAAAAAAACTCTGATTTTTCTCTGCAAAACCAGCCCTCAAAATTAGTGGAAAATAGAGAGAAATGTTAGCAAATCATATCTACAAATATTCTACAAAATTAGACCAAGGAATTAGAGCAAGACCCCTATCCTTGCCTAATTTTCAACATGCTTCTTCAATAGCAAAATAAAATCAATATGAGCACAAGAGTTTGAGATAAATGGTTTAAATAAAATTGACTTGGCTTGTGTACAAGCTATGTACCGAAATCCCAGCAATAGCGCCAAAGATGTTGACCCTGCCACCTACACCTACCTACAAGTCAGTGAGAAAAGCCTTCAACCCCACAAGGTGTGGTTGGTGGCAGGGAACTTAGAGAAAGGGTTGTCACACTAATCCCGACTCTCTCCGTTTGAGCTATCTCCTAGGTTAGCTAAGGGGGGTGGTCCCTAATGAAAAGTTAAGTTAAAAGATGTGAGTTTCTAGGAGAGTGTTATAGTGAAAATGGATTACTTTTAAGGATTTATGGGTAAACATGAAATGAGCAACTTGAAATAACAATGCCAATCATTAATATGATTAAAAACCATAAAACCAGTAACTTATAAGGAATTTGCTCAACAATTTAAAGATATATTTGCTCAAAGTAAAATGCAATGCTCTCAAAAGAGAAAACAAAGTAACCCGGAAATGTAAATAAGAATTGTTAGCACAAGATATGTAAGATACAAAATGCTTATGAGATAATCAACTTTATAAATCAAAACATGTGAAACATATCTTGCCAAAACCCAAAAATTAGTAATTAACTTGGAAATGTAAAAAAAAGGAAGTGCTAAACCAAGACATCAATATGCAATTAGACTTGAAACATGAAAATAAAACACTTGTTTGAAATGATTACAATACTTGCTTTTGGAATAGACTTTGCATATGAAAACTCAAACCATCAAGAGACAAGAAAAGTAAATGTAATGGAAAGTGTTCTTGATTAATTTTATTAATTAGTTCTACAACGAAATTACAATTTAACTCTTCAATCTTCAAACCTCACCCTCGACCAATGATATGGATCTCACAGTGAGGAGTCAATAGAGGAGTAGAGAATCCCTAAGATGTCTACTTCAACCAACTTATGTTGGAGGTAAAATTTTAATGAGACTTGGGGTCTTCCTACACTAAAATGCCTAGGTGAAATGCAAATTGTGTTAATTCCCCAAATTAAAATAATGATACATGCAAATGCTTCAAAGAGATTTATTTGCAATGCTTGAAAATGAAATAGTGTTCAACATAAGTTGCAATTATAACTTCAATTGGAGGAATAAAATGCTTACAAGTGTTGCATGTGTTTCATCAATGAATTAAAATGATACAAGTAATTTGCTTGAAAGTAAAATTTGTTTCAAATAGACAATGACAATAAATTGCTCCAATTTAAAGATAACAATGTAGCATAAAATTGAAGCATGTATTCAAGTGCTCATGAAACAATTTACCAAGGTAAATGGAAATGAATCAAAGTTTGTTAAGAATATAAAATGTTTGCTTGTAAATGATGAATTTCCCAAAGTAAAGTGTAAGCTTGTAGCTCCAAGCAACAACGAGAAAGAAAACGCAAAGCTCAAATGAAATTGTAACAAACTTTAACTTAATGAAATGTGATAGTGAGGTTGTGTTAATTCCCAATTAAAGCATGCATGTAAGTGAATGAAGTATGAAAGCTTAAACCATGCAAATGTCAATCCACCCAAGAGAAGCCTCCCTCTAAATGGGGAGATAGGATACCATGGGAGAAATCCCAAGCTCCCACAAGCAAGTTAGATCTTTTATTAATATTACAATGAGAAGAGGGCCCTTCAAAGTTCTCAACTATACTTCAAGGAGAGTCCTCACAATAATTGTTTGGATCTTGGAAACTAGACCTCCTTTCTTGAGAAAGTAGTGACAAGATCTCACAAAACTTATGCAAGGGAAACAAGGTGTGAGTTTCCTCCAAATGCCCATGGCTTAAAAAGGAAAATGGGCAGCCCTCTAGTGAACTCGACTTGGCCAAAATAAGCCTCAAAAGAGCTCACGACATCCTTGGAAATCGAAACCCCCAACACTTGCCAAATGTCCTGCAAACACTTGTTAGATGCTGCGGGAAGTTGCTCTTCAAAAGCTGCCACACAAGAGTTAGCAAACAATCCAAACAATGGCTGCAAAATAAGTTAAGTATTAATAGAAAAATCAGCAAGATAAAATGTATATGTACAATTATAATTTACAAAAGGCTAAGCTAAAAAGCAAGAGTAAACCCTCGTCTTTGTTTAGCCATCTTCAAGCTCTTAGATAGCAAATGAAAGAAATGAAGTACAATGTTTTTTTAAAAGAGATTTAAATTTAGAAGTTCTGGGCTTGTGTACAAGCTATGTGCCGAAATCCCTGCAAAACCACTTTGTAAGATAAGACTATGAAAGTTCAAAGAACAAATTTAAGAATGTATCAAGAGTGGGTTGGTCTCTCCAAAGACTTCCCCTCACGCTTGATTTTGTAATCCCATCAAGATGTTCCCTCTACAAAACTTCAATCAATAATTAGTTCCATATAGATTTAGCAATAAACAATGATAAGAAACTCTTGAGATTTGTTTAAAACCAACTAGAGCATTCTATACCTAGAGCATACTTCTAAATCAAATGTCAATGCAAGATAGCTCTACATTAACAAATTTACAAGAGCATATCGAAGCAAATTAAATCAAAGCATGAGTAAAAGGAATTATATCAATGCTCAACAATTCATCACACTCGAAAAGGAGGAACACCTCATGAATGAAACCCCAAAATCTTTATTGATATTTCTGAAAGTGTACAAGGCAGTAGCACTTCTGCAAGCAATATGATTTAATGTGAGAGCTCATGACTCTATTATATAGAGAGTTGGGAGCAAATCCCAATGAAGAATGACAATGACAAATGGCATGAGGTGACAATCCCAAAGAGAAATTTGAATTTTTTGAATAGAGCTCCAATGCCAAGTGTAAAAATCGAATTCTGGCAAGTGGACATCATTTTCTTCTTCTCTTATGTGCCAAATTCGAATTTTATGGTGGAATGACAAATGTATATGGGTGGTAACCCATGTGGGGACAATTTCCCACAAAAATCTCCACCAAATATTCTCCCAAATCCTCCCAAATGTGCATTAACTTCACAAATTCGAATTTCCAAACAGTTTTTCATTTAATGCTAGAAATTCGATTTTATTTGAGCACATGTCATTTCCTTGATTTTAGGAGTCCACATCACCTTGGAACTTCACTTTAACTCCCCATAATTTTCCACAACATTTAGCATGTGCGGATATTTATTTTTCTCCATTTATTTAATTTCTGGCTTAATTAATTGCCAGATTTCCCACTAAACTTAAAAAAAGTGGGTTTTCAAGGTCCAAAACACATTATTAACCCCTCAAAGTGTGTCATAGTAGAAAGTTAAGGGTGAGAAGTGTAATTTTGATTACTCATAACCCATACAACTTTTCTAGACTACACTTATTACAATTTAGATACAATTTTATTTTCCATTTTTGCCCTGCAGGAAATCTAAAAAATTAAAAACCAAATTCCACGAAATTTTTTGTGTGATCTAGTATGGTAATATCCATCGACTCTAGACACTAAGACGTGTCAGGGGCTCAATCTTCAAACCGTCACCCCGGCTTTGGGGACAACGTGAGTGAAAAAACCTAGAAAATTATCCGCCTCTGAAAAAGGAAGGATAATTAACCAGATAAAAAAACAATCCAAGGTGTACTCGTTTGTTGATCGAGTCCCAACATCCTAGGCCTGTTACAGACTCAAAACTCATCATTACTAGTATCACTTATTACAATTCCCTGCAGGGTGTGGAATCTGGGTACAAGAAAGACGATGAGAAGATAGAAGTAGAGTTAAAAAACTATGTTGACTAATGATATCTGATGGTACATGTGTCCTCTGAATCATCCTTGGGCATGAAGTCTTCATATAATCATATCAAGTGCCACTCCAGTGGTCAACATGTCCAAAAATAACGGTGTCACTTGTGTGCTTGTTTTCTTTCAGTTGATGATCTGTAGATGTTGTGACTGTATTGTGTTTATTTCAGTATTTAAATGTATTAAATAACTTGTTCAAATTTAAACAAGTAGAAGAAATAAACCAGCATTAAATTTCTAACGGATAGACTTAGAAAATTCAACAACAGAGTGAGTGGTTCAACCTTCCCCTGCGATAACCCTTGGCGACAAGTAGGCAGGATGAGTGGTTCATCCTTCTCCTGCTAAGACATCCTACTCATGCAATTTGGGACTCATGGGAAGAACCTCTCATCTAACCAATGAGTAGGGAAATGAGGATAGGGACCATAGTACTACCGATGCACACATCGTGTACTACCATACTCCCTATTCTAAGATGACCGATATTGATCTGGGATCAATTGGAACTGACTTCGGGTCAGTAAGAGTGGTCTGAAACACTCTCTTTTGATTGGAACTGACTTCGGGTTAGTAAGAGTGGTATGAGACACTCTCTTTTGACTTCGGGTCAGTAAGAGTGGTATGACACACTCTCCTTTGATTGGGACTGACTTCGGGTCAGTAGAGAATGGTATGATACATTCTCGATCACTTCTTCTTCTTCATAGTTCAGCAGAGAAGAGCAGTGCATTGATGCCAGAGATAGTACAAATTAGCAAATGGATTAGTAGATGGAGTTCTCCCTAGTTGAGAAGGAGTGTTAAAATTGGGAACTAGGGCCAAACTCCACATGGGTCATCTTATTTATAACAACTGATATTTTTCTTGGATTCCTGTCTCCGAGAGGTGTAGGATTGATCTAAAAGTGATCTGATTCTGACATGTACAAATGAAGTTATGAATTTATTTTAATTATGGTCAAATCATCAAGGTTAGCCAACAAACTTATGTAGGCTCAGAAGCCCAACAGTCACGTTTATTCATCATCAACGTTGCATATAAATAGAAGGTGACTTAGCCTCATTTAGACACACTCATCTTCGCACTTCTCTCTCTCCCCTCATTGATTAGGTATGGATTTATAGGCCTCTCTCTCTACACGTCCGAAATTTCAGGAGAGTGAAATTTCAGTAGGTCGAAATTTCAGGAGGCCAGAATTTCAAGAGAGCGAAATTTCAGGAGACCGAATTTCTGGACAGTTTGACCAAGCATTGACCAACATGCGTTGACCTCCTTTAATTGTGTTTTTGTGAGGGCTATCTCTGTTTGGGCAGGCCACATTTCTGGGCACAGAAATCGAGGCTAAACGTTGATTGTTGACTAGCGTTGACTGCAGTTAGGGCTGACCGTAGGTGGGTTGTTTGACCAGACTTTGACTGGGCTGAATTTGACTGTTTTGAGGGTTGTTTTATCTTGCTGTTTGGAGGCCGAAGTTGACCGATTTGCTAAGGGTCAAATCTACACTGTTGACCAGCGTTGACTTTTCTGGTTAGGGCTCTTTTGTTGCTGCTATAAATTATCAGATTTGTAAATTGTACTATCTCTCTCTACTGAACTATTGAAGACTAAAAGAAGATTTGATCAAGGGTTTCCCCACATTGGGGTTTGTCCCTAGCTGGTGCCACATCTTGTGTCCACTTATCTTGGCTTGTCTTCTATTATTTATGTTTATGTTCTATCTGCATTTTAGTATCATGTTGATGTGATTGCTAATCTGAATATTAATACTAGGCTAATAAAGAAATTGAAGTAAAATTTCTCTAAAGCATAAAACATACCATTGTTGTCTAAAATTAACAATTATGTGCCTGCACAACTTTAGATAGCAGCTACAACCAAATCTCTAAAAGCATGAGGTTAAGCATATCAGAATCATATAATAATGGAAGCATTTAGACATTAAATACCTAAACTTAGTTAGGTTCACAAATTACAGGAAACACATACTTTTATACTTCAACTATATGCTAGGGTTTTGTCATAAACCCTAGATTTCATCATCAAGACTTCAAGCACCTCAATTAAGAGAACAATCTTCATTATATCTAAGGTTTCAATATTTCTTCCAGAGGTATGACATATCCTTCTATTAAATATTGCAAACCCTAGAAGCATTTCAAACAAATATAGATCTACAATGCATCTAACAACTTTAGACCTCATATGATAGACTTCCACTAGGATTTAGTGCAAGATCCTAGATTTCATACATGAGCCATTAAGCTTCAACAATCAAAACCAATTATAGCTCAATTTCAGATTTCAACAATCTTACATAAATCTCAGATTGTCACATTTGAAACAATGTCATCATATATTAGAGAATTGAGCTTCCATTAAGGTTTAGTTACAAAACCCTAGAATTCAAAATACTATCATCCTAGAGTATCAAACTTCGACTAGGGCTTAATTCCAAACCCTAGGACTTATGACCATCAACAATTAGGTCAACACATACATCTAGGATTCGATCATCATGCATAAGTGTATCATAATAACATTAGTCAAACCCAATGACACAAACACATTCAAGCATCTAACATATTTGATTAGATGGACAAACATATGCCTAAGGTTTCATTCCTAGGACATTATCTAAAATAAGGATCTTGTTCATAAACCCTAACAAACCCTAGGCTTTCAACACATAACACAACAAAGCCTAATTTACCAAATCTTCAAAGGTTTGGGATTTCATACATCACCATTCAACCCTAACAAGTTAGGGTTTTCATAACCATACCAAAACCCCAAACATGACATCATCAAAGCATCAAACATTTTCTTTAGACTTCATCAATAACCCTAAGTAGGCTAGGGTTTCACACATTATCATCGACATACCCTTAAGTTAGGGTTTTATAGAGAACCTTTTTAGGGTTCCACAAGAATAATCAAAGATGTGAGGAGGGTAGATTTATCTAATGATGAATCACCCAATCAAGAATCTTTATGATTCAAGAGTGCTAGACACAAATAGATTACCAAAAAGAACGAATATACCTTTATCATGAAGAGAACAAAGCTTATGGTCTAAGGCATACCTTTGTTTCTTAACAAACCTTGTAATCCCAATGCTTTTCCTTGTGAGGCCTTCTTTCATAATCCTTGAGTATTCAATAAGCCTTTCCTAAACAAGGAAAATATGAATAGAAATGTGATTAATATTTAATATAAAAAAACTTAGATAAGTAAGGGAAACCAAATATAAAAGATAATACAAGGAGTAAGATACTAATCTTTCAAAAGTGGTGAGGGCTCCCTCTTAATCCAAACTTGAGGGATACGTAAGGGATAGAGTCCCTAACAAATAGGTGTTTGACTTCAGATCCTTCCATCTCATTCTTCTTTGGTGAAACTTCTTTGGCAAAGTTTGCTTAATCCTTGTTCCTCCTTTTATTCCCTAGATTCTCAGGATAATCCCTTTTATATTGACCCATCTTGTGACAAGTGTAGAATTGGCCCTTTGGACTTCTTGAAGGTTCCTTCTTCTTGTGATGAGCAGAACAGTCATTCGAGATTTTCTCTTCTTCACTCTCCTTGTTGATTACTAGAGATATTCTAACTCCTTCTTGATTGCATGCATTCCATCACTATTAGACTCATGGCCAAAATCTTTGTTTCTCTAAATTTTCATTTCTTTGCTTCACTTGATTCATCTGTAGGTTTCTTTACTTTTCCTTTGACTAGATCCAAAACTTTATTCTTTTCAAGGATTAGATCTATCCTCTTTTGCCTTGTTCTCTCCCTTTACAGAGTTAGGCATTGTCCTTGAAGGTAGTAATCTTCTTTCCTTGTAAGGTCTCCTTATATGATCCCTTGCACAACTTCTTGAGATTCCTAGTCTTCTTTCAATAGATCTTCAACCTGCCTTTATCTTTCTTCTTCACCTTAGCTGATACCATGTTAGAAAATTGGAAAGGCATAAAGATTTTCTTATACTTGATAATTACTTGTGAAATTCTTGTGTTCTTATTAACTTTCTTATGTTCTTCTTTTATCTTAGTTCATCAAGAAATTACCAAAACAATAGCACGAAGATCAAGGACACCAAATGTAGGCAGACAGCCAAGGAAAAACCCCAATCTTGGGAAAAACCCAGTCAACAACTCTTCCTTCAATAGTTTTTTCTGAGATAATCCAAGACTCTTGACTTAGACACAAACTTCCTCCACACCAAGTCAGCCCTTTCCTTTTTCAGCAAATGATCACTTTCCAGTACTGTCTTCTGCCTAGATGCAACGGTAGCAGCAACAGCACTTCAATGAAGTAGTATCTTTGACCTAGCAACTTCGATCTTAATGCAGCATCTTTGACCTTGAAGCACTTAGCTCTTTGACCTTGATGTCATAACAGAACTTCTTGAAGTCGTAACAAAAATTCTTGATGTCGTAACAGAACTTCGACTTTGATGTCATAGCCCAGAAAATCACACATTTGAGAGCGAGAGATAACCCAAAACCTTTGATCCTACAATTCTCCTTCTTCCATTGCAACTTTGCACTTTTTCATGGCTTCTTTGAGGAGATTGAACTTGTGTGTGTGATTGTCCTCCAAATGAATCGAACTGCTTCAATATATAGGATTCTGGTGAGGTCGAATTACCCTTCTCGAGGCCGACTTGGTGTGGAGATGAAAATTTTATTTTTGACTCAAAAATAATTCTTTTTACATGATTCAAAAGCCCAAGAAAGGTCTTATTAAATGTAGAATGACTCTAATGACCCAACATAAATCCTAGAAGTCCTCAATGGGGACTTTTGTTGATTTTTGTGTAGCTTGGGAGGTACTCCAAGCCCTAGTGTTCGAGGCTTGGAGGTCAAAGCGCCACAAGTAAGCTTATGGGTTTGGAACCCAAGTATGAGATTTTGCACCCAATTGCGTTTGGGGCAATTTCGAAGGCATGTTTCTATGTGTGATGGCATGAGACAATAGAGGGCGGAAAGGAGAATCCAACGCTTCAAGAATCATCGAATTTCGAGTTGTAGAAGTGGAGAAATGAATTTTTGAAGTTGAAAATTAATTATTGGTTTTCAAGTCATGTAGGCTTGATGTAAAAATTAGCCAATAGATGTGTCTCTTCATCTATTCATTGGAGCCCCTCATTTGGCTATAAATAGAGGGTGAATTGGAGTTGTTTTAGCATCCATTGTGCAACACATCACAAGTGATAAGCTCATTGGAGGAGAGAATTAATGTTTGTTTTGGGCCGCAAGAAGAAGGGACAGACCAACGAGGAGGAGAGGGCACTTCTGGGCACTTTTCATGGCTGGATTGATGTCTGAGTTGCTGTGTTAGAGGGCCGAGGCAGAGAGGAGTAATTTTGGGCCAAGTCTGAAGTGATAAAGGGTGGACAGACCCTCAGATAAGGTTGCCACATCCCTAGAAGACTGTTGTGGGTAGGTCGCAGGCCTAACCCACCCAAACAAAGCTGCGTGGAGGAGTTTAAGGGCTGGTTTATGCCCAGGTAAGCAACGTGGATGAAGGGAAGTCTTCCAAGGGCAGGCCGCAGTAAGAAAGGGTTGTGTAGGTGACTGTGTTAGGGTTGTTGCAGCGTTCCAAGGTGCCCTAACCAGCCACAGTCAGGAACAACAGTTCACTTCAACTTAGAGCAGCAATGAAAGGTATATTTTCATTGAGTTTTGTCTTGTGTTGGATCCTAGTTTAGGATCAGTGCTTGGATCAGTTTGATGGGCAGTGGTAGGAGATCTTAGGAGTTGTCTGGAGGAACCCACGTGGACTTTTGGAAAGCCTACCAAGAAGCCAAGGTGACAGTAAGCACATCAAATGAGAGGCAAGAAGACAACAGTAAGGAGTGTTGCAGATGTTCCCTTGGATGATGAGTTGATGGTGTCCTAGATGAAGGACATATTGATGTGCCCAGATTTGCGCAATAGCTCCCCTATTGTAGAGCAAAGGGCAGATTGGTGGAGTCTGTGGGTAGCCATGTGTAAGTGTCTCCTAGGTGTGGGGATGCCCTAACTAGGTGTAGATGCTATAATGTGGACTTCGTCTCTCATGGACTGTTGGAGGGCATCTTGAGAGAAGACCAAGTATGAATGAGATTGGGAACTTATGGTTTGTTGGAGGATAGCGTGATAGTGTCCAAGTTAGGGCCTGGTGAGCAACACCTTGATGGACAAAGGTAGTTGCAAGAGAGGCATTTGTTGAGCTCAAGGGTTGACAAACCAGAGGAGCAGTTTGTGGAGCCCGAGACTTGTGTGTGGAGAAGGACATCTACAGCAGAAGATGGGCAGTCCTCCTAGCATGTGTTCATTGTAGGAGATGGACATATTGCAGTGATAGGTGGCAGCCCTCCATGCCCTATGTTGGTCTTCGTCGGAGCAGCGCAGAAAGACCATAGTGGGTTGAAGTCCTTGAGTAGCTGAGGAGCAGCGGTGGGCAGTTGAGAGTTGTTCACAAGTGGAGCTGTGAAAAACTCGACAAGAGTCTCGATGTGTTGTGGCCCTGATGGGCTAAGGCACAACTAGAGAGAAGATTGACAACCGAGATTCAGTGGCCAGATGGACTTGGAGCATTGATAGAGATAGGAGTTGCAGATCGGGAGACGAAGGACCGGGCAGGTACAGGGTACAACCAAGAGGAGCTGAGAGAGCGCGCTACAGCCAAATGGTAAGAGTATCTTGTTGAGGACAAATTGGATGTTGATGGACTGACACCAAGTTTTAGTTTTGTATCTTGAATTGGTGGATGTATGAGGGTCATTATCCCTGGTACAGGAGCCCTAGACTGTTGTATTATATGTTGTTTAATATAACGAAGTTGGGTTGAACGCTGTAAAAAGTTGTCTATATTTTGTGCATGTGTGATTTATTGTTGTTTATGTTCTGCTATGCAAAGTAGTATCATTGAGATTCTTGGTTTGGGAGCATCAGAGATTTTAAGATTCTAACCTAGACCCAAGGTCGTGGAAATTCAACAACTTTGACCTAAAACATGATGATCCAAGCATGAAACCCATGCTTTAATAAGTCATAATAATAAAAATAAAATTTTATTTTCATTATTTTTCATAAGTGCATTACATAATGACTCAAATATATTTATGAAGACCGAACCTAGTTACATTCTTCAACACTGGACAACATTCACCTTCTCTTGTTGACCGCAAACATGCCATAGAAATTATAGGGTTCAGTCCTATGTTCGATTGTGGTTGAAATGTCTAGTTGACAGCTTAGTTTGGGCCGCATTCATATCGAGGAAGTGCGTATTGTTTGAACATGAATTTGCTGATGTAGGTTAGGGCTGGAGCATGTGCCCTAACCAAGTCAGTAATTTGCTCAAATGTTAATTGCATTAGGTTCATTATCATCAGCAAAGAAGGCTGCGATACTTGATTTAGGATCAATATCCTTTTGAGGACCATTTTGTTTGACTATTGATGATCACTGATTAGGGCAAGGTTTTGTACGCTGAAGACAGAATGGAAGATTTATCTAGGCTACTTCTTTGTGATTTGGACAATGGTGTAGATCATATTACTGGCAAGTCAATTTTGACTTTGACAATTGATAAAGGGTTTTTCCCTCGCTTGTGTCAATCCATGTGTCCTCTTGTCTTGGCTTGTCTTCTGCATATGATTATTTATGTTATTTCGATAATTACTATCAATGAATAATAGTTATGTGATTGTTATTGAAATAAATGGAATTAATCTTGGGCTCCTCTGAATCATTGAAGTAACTGTCCTAAGCAAAGAACAATTAACCTAAATTAACAAGAGGCTTATTCGACACCTTGAGAAGTGTATAAAAAGGAAGCGATTTCGACTCATTTGGACACCAATCACAACAAGTTCAATCTGCACCAAGATAAGAAGGAAAACAAGAACGGAAGAGAAGAAGACAAGTAGAAAGACTAGGCAAAGGAAGGAGACAAAAATTTTGACTATTTCTGCCCATATGTGCAAAAAGATTAGGATTTCTCTGTGAGTTGCAGGGCCAAGAATTGCAAACCTGAAGTTGCAGAACTGAAACTTTGACTGAAGTAAATTTTGGAGAATTTGACCTCTATTGACTTTGGTAGACTTTGACTTGTTTGGAAGAAATCTTGTTGGAGGGTTAACTTGGTACTTGGAGAAGGTCTTGGTCTTTGGGTCTTGGAGGTCTCATTTTGATCTAATTCTATAAGAAGAGGAATGTTCGTGTTTTACCCAATTGTGGGGTTTTGCCCTAGCTTGGAGCCTATATCTTGTGTTCTTTGTGTCTTTGTGATCTTCATGTTTTGGTAATTTCTTGATGAAGAAGTAAAACTAAATAATATAAAGACAACAAATATCACAAGTAATTATCAAGTAAGGAGAATCAACATTAATCTACAAATACCTTGATTTTCCAACAAAAAATTGTGTAATTTAAAATTGGAATTCTTCTCTCTGCATCCCATCAAACATCTGGGAAAAAATAAATTAGAAAATCATGTGAGGTGACCCACGTGGTTGGCATTCAACTCTGGATCTGTCGTGTGGCAAGTGAAACGAGGGTTTCAATTCCATCCAGGGCGCAATATGGCTAGTATACCATGCGCAGGTTTGGGTACATAGTTAAGGACAGATCCTAGGATCAATAAATCTGACGGGATAGGCGAACAATGCCGCAAAGTGTTTGAATTTGTGCTTGAAATGGTCAAGTCGTGTTATGCAATCATCCTCACCAATTTGAGTAAGACACAACCCTAAAAAAATTCACGTGAGGGCTTTATTAATGGATTTAAAACATTGCCAAAAAATTTGTAGCTGAGACCAAAAAATTTCAAACAAACAATAATAAAAAAATGTTGTAGAGGGCCAAATTTTGTGTGAATGTGATCAATCACAGGCTTTAAGGGTTTTTTTTCTCTTCTCGCAAAAGGTCCTTGAAATCATACTCTATGTGTAGATTGGCGTGGTGGGCTTCAAACCAAATCTTAGTATACCTTGGTGATGCGATGAGGATCAAAATGGATTAATCCAAGTCTTAGCTACTACACAAGATTGATTTTGCTTACTACAGCCCTGTTCTAGGACACTACTCATGAGGTCCTCAACCCTCTTCTAGGGTTGTGGCCCTTCTTCTGCACAAACAGACCCTAATCCGCTGGAACAGACCTTTGTTTATCCTTTTTGTTGTTCAGATACTCACTCTGCCTCTTAGAACAAACAGACCTTTCTCTTCAACACAGACTCGTCCTTGTCTTCAATGGTTGTTCTCTCAACAAAACTCTGATACCATGTTGAATTTTCTACAATATACACAGTAGAAACTAATCTTCTAATCTAATAATTACTACCTAATAATCTTCATAGAGTTTATCTTATGCCACTAATATTATTGAGCAATTATACACAGAAGATTTCAATAGTAATGCAATGAAAACAGTAAGATCATAAAGAGACAGCCATGCACAATAGAGACAACAAATTTTCCCTGGGAAACCCAAACTTGGGAGAAAACCCAACAACTTTTCTTCTAGGAGAAATTATTCTTCAGCAAGGTTTACAATTCAAAATTGTCTAGAAATCTGTGCCAAAAACCAAGTCCAAACTTCAGTCACTTCATCATTTTTCCTATCCCATGTGTGTCTTCTATAGAAGAGAGATGATGAATTTGAATTGGTCAAATGAAGATGTCACATTGTATATATATACAAGTCGAATGGGTGCATTTACCCCAAGGGATACGTCCCTTCATGAACTGGGCCAACTTGTCCATTTTGAGCCTACATGAAGCTCAATAAAAATTGAATTTTTATTTTTATTTTCATAAATCTTCTAGGCCGACTTAGGAGGCCTCTTGGCATGTGGGAATACCTCCCGATGCTACACAAAAATCAACAATTACCACCATTTATATCTGAGACTTTGTATTATATATGTCTCATAAATGCTGACAGAATACATAGATTAGCTCTGCTTTTGAAAAAACATTTAATTGAACTTTATAGCTTGTGGATTTATTTCCCATTATTATTTGACAAAAAGTACTGCTCAGTTTTGACGAAGACAATGACCCCATTAATTTTAAACCATATAATCTGTCAAATTTCAAAATAATATTTCAACAAATTGAAAAAAAAAAAAATTGGGCAGCATACCATTTTCTCGTTGATTTCCATTATTATCCAACATTGTTGGCTCCAATATATTCATTGAATTGGCAACCAAGTCTGCAGTACTAGTAATATGCACCATCCTCATATTACTCTCCTTGTCTTCAACACGAGGAACATAGAGTTTCTTTGGAATCTCCATATAACCTGCTTAACTAAAACAGTAAGTAGTGGAAATGCATTCTCAAACCAGATAACAATTTTCACTTATACATGATGTGATTTCATATATATGTGCAAATGCGTAAATTGGACACATAAAAAAGCGCTCAAAAAGCTCAAATCATTTAAGGCTAAACCCACGATTTTGGATTTACTATTTTCATTACTGATAGTCTTAGATAATTTACCAAAACCATAAACATATTTCTCTTATGCAATGTAAATAGATTGTAATTAAATTGATGGTACTTTTTTACTGTAGAAACATCAAAATTCAACGTCGGGAAATAAATACAATTACCTTTCACTAAAGACATCATCTAAAGGAAAATTGAACAATCAAAGTATCAATATAAGCACGGGTAAGAACTTCACTTGTTACTGACACAAAATATAGTGTTTGAATTTCCAGTACTTAATAGCCAATATTTTCCAACCCCTAATCCATATACAAGACATTTTTTCACCAAGACCTAGACAACCTCTCCTGTATATCCTCACATCATTTCCAAATCTTCCACTGGATCAACCAGCTTAAGGAAGATCAAAACCTATGGGAAAGACAGAAATCACCTTAAGTCTGGTTCTTACTTCTTAGGCAGGCATGCCACCTTTATTCACCAATGTTCAGCAATAACACACTGTAATATCCCCAATTTTGTGAGAATGGGAATTTTGCCCAATTTTGTTAATATTAATTAAAAGGGGCAACAAGTATTTTGGAGAAAGGTGGCAAGGATTATTTTATTGCAGATTGGCAGCAAATTATTATTTTATTAAAATGCTGGAAAAAGTAACTAAGTGGAAAATGGCCCTCATGAATCAAATAATATTAAAAAGAGTCTAGAAGGATGCAGAGAAAAAATAAAAGGAGGGACTCATTTTGTGCATCATTTTTTGACTACAACATTTCACCTTTCATCTTCTCTTGGGGTTGTTTAGCACAAGAAGAAAAGTGTTGTTTAGCACCAGGAATTCCAAGCAAAATTCCACCTCTACCTTCGATGAACTCCGAGTGTCACCCTAGGGGAGTAAGATGGAGTCCATATCAGGGCTTCTCTAGAAGCTACATTGCATACTATTTCCAGCTGGAGCGTGCTTCTCTTAGGGTGCAGAAAGAAATTTGAAGGGGCTGAGAGAAGCTAGCAGACAGTGAAGTTTTGGCCAGAGAATTTGCAGAGAATTATCCATAAGGAGGATAAGTTTTGCCTTGGGGATTTGCGGGCCTACGCAGGGGTTCACTGGCAGCTTCTATGCACTTGCAGAGAATTACAATTTGGGGAGCATTCGAGCTAGGATCTGCTTGGTGATTGAGGGGAGAAATTTGCAAGAGTTAGGGAGGATTTCTTGGAGGGAGATTTGGGCCAAATTCAGCAATATCTAAACTGTAGGGCATTTTCTAGCCAAATTGAGCAATTTACACTTGTTGGGGGTCACCGGGGGTCGATGGATTCAGCCCAAACCCTTTCTGGGTTTTTGTGGGTTTGGTGAGAGGAGGCTAGGATTATTTTTACAGAATTTTCTAAGCACTTCTAAGGGCAGAATTCCTAGTTCCACTCAACAGTTAACAACATAAATTGTTGGAAGGGGGGGCAATTTACCCCAAGGCCATTTCAACATAGTTATTATCCACAATGTTATTATCTCACCCTTGTGCATTGGATTGAGAGAGTTGGAGTTGTGGAGACAGTTCATAAGGGATGACCGGGTCAGCAGGGGCCAGCGGCTTGAGTTGAGTGTGGCACAGCGTCAGCATGGAGGACTTGTCCCGTACACAAGAGATTGTACATTTGATCCATCCTTTGGGATCGGATGGCGAGAGGCACTGAGCTGGTACCCGATGGAGCAAGTTAGGTGGTTGGGTACATCCATGGCTGCATTTCTGCAGAGGTCATGGATTACTAGAGGGGTACGAGGGCCAGATGGTTGCTAGGATCCAGGTGGGATTCCCCATCACAACATGGGCTTGGTTAGTGATGGTATTAACAGTGTGATGGATCCGGTGACCAAGTGCCCACACACTTTCAGCTCTCCATCAGCGCCAGCGTCGGTTGGAGTGACAGGGGGGCAAGTAGACTTCGAGGGTTGTCTGGGGATGTTGGGCGTACATGGGATTGTAGGATGATCAACATACTCTGGCAGGGGTTGGTTGGAGGAGGTGCCATTAGTAGGCCATCAATCAAGGCATTGTATGGAGACAATGCTCTCTTATTGGCATATTGGGTGCAAGAGCTACTGAGGCTAGGCACAGTAGTATCATTTTTGTTAGCATGTAGTGGATTCACTAGCAGAGTAGCAGATGCATGGACGCATGTGGGATGGTTGAGGATGCAAGGTGGTGTAGTAGTTGGTGTAGGTGTTTGGTGGTGCGTAGAGTCGTGCCACAAAGTTCAGTGTTCTACTGAGGAGCACAGAGGTGCACAGAGGAGTGTCGTGTTGTGTAGGCTTGCACTGTGGAGTAGGAGGAGCAATTCACATCACCTTGAGGTTTCACATGGAGTGACAAAAACTTCATCACAAGAGAGAAACCAGATGATTCAGGATGTTATGGCAGCTGGTAGTGGTGTCCAACAGTGCATAGAGGTGTGCAACTGGGTGCATTCGTGTGCCAAGGGGCACAGAGATACATGTTCTTATGCAGGGGAGCGCAGGGATGCTTGGTTGTATGTAGTGATGTGTGATGCTTCCCATTGGGATTTTGGAGCATTACCACTAGGGAGACCGCCTGATAGAGACGACATGCATGCCATTGGGTATCGATCACCCAGGATCGATGAGGACATGGATGAGCATCATTTGATGATATCCATGGGGACTCGCATGCCTCTCTCACTTTTACATTATTTGCAGGCACAAAGGAGTTGGATGTCGTCCCTTGACACGTTCATCATGAGCAGCAAGACACAAGAGGATCACTCGAGACTGTTAGTTGGTACACAGAGTATCCAGGAAGAGACTTCTCGGTGGTGGCATTTGGTCAGGGCACGCGCTAACGGGTGCAGGCTTAGGGAGGTGACCGTGAGGGAGCTACAGGGTGCACTATCAGCAGGACAACCCGAGGTGTTATGTGAGCATGAGGTACAAGGGATGGTAGTCCTCATTGGCAGGAGGATGCCTAGGCTCCAGGCAATATCCAGGTACATCATCAAGAGTTGGGATAGCAGGTTTCGTTGTGTGGTCTGGCAGGAGCAGAGTTGTTTGTCATACGCGGGACAAATTCTTGATGCTTGGTGCCCATCTATTAGATACATATAGGGGTCAGAGACGAGGCACAAAGGAGTCCCAGTAGCTAGTTGCATGTCACTACAGCAGGCAGTGAGGATTGGGAGTTGTGGACCTCTAGTATGGCTATGGGATCTAGGGATCCAGTTGATTGGTGGGACACTCCATTTCTTAGTGAGTATGGTCAGGATAGTCGGTGATCTGGTTCATTCTCAGACTAACACATGGGGGATCACTGAGGTCTTCATCATATGGCGAGGCAGGTTGTTGCTCAGGATTTGGGGCCAACCATGGAGTGATAGGCTATGGCATTGCTAAGTCACTTGGGCAGGTTGGGCATAACCTCGATCATCACATATATTATGGCCGAGAGTTACAAACAAGAGGCTTTGGTACAAGCATGTTGGGCAGTCAGTCATGACCAAAGTGTCACAGGGTCAGCAAGACAGTTTCTTCCTACAATGGGCATGGGACCTTGGCGTTGTTATCACACATCTCAGCAAACAAAAACACCATCTTTTCATAGCAAATCTTTTCATAGAAATCAGGGCTCTTTACATCTAATGTTCAAACACAACATAAAACACAGTTTGCCAAAACATACAGGAAATCAGAGCATTATACATGAGTTCTGAGTGATTATGCAATGACAAGACTGAAAAAGAACACTAAGAGAATAAACCACCATACATTTGAACAATAAGATCTATTGAGAATCCTGAGGAAAAGCAACAGTCATTTGTATTACTAAAATCTGCTTTACATAAACCAAAATAGACTTGTTCTCTATCAAAACATCCAACCCTAATTACATCCAAGTCTGATCCATATATAGGAATACATGCTTAACCACCTCGAGCTTCCTCCTCCAGCATGAGGGGAGCATCGAAGGTTGCTATTAACTATCCCTATCTACTGTGCAACTAATTCATTAATTACATAATTGCTGAACTGTAACTACAAAGGGTCCTAATTCATTCAAAACTCAAAATCTGTCCTCCTCGTATCTTGCTTCCTTCCTGACTCTTTGACACATGTCTTCTTTCTGTTTTGGTCAAGATATCTTGGAGGAGAATACACTGAACAAGCTGGCTTTGGATACTGGTTGCGTAGATGGCTCATTAATTGACCAAGATAAGTGCCCTGTTTTCACGGTCCCTGTCTCCCATCATTCTTCACTACTTAAAGAACATGTTCCCAGCTCTTTAATTCTTCACAAACAACGCATATCACCATACTCTCCAATGAGCTGGAAGCCTTATGAACTGAACAGGTGTACAAACAAACATCTCCGGTAACCTTAACCAGAACCCTAACAATTCGGTCATAAAGTACCTTTAACGAAACTTTAGCAAAAAACAAAATATTTCACCTTTTCCAAAATGCACATCTGTCATTCTCTGAATAGCTAGGAGAGTCTTTTATAGTTTCCCTTATGTCCTTGAGGCTTTTCCTTCAAAAATTTGCTGACCTCATCATTAAACTCTTTGATTTTCTAATAAAACAGCACCTACAGCAGTTTCGTAGCGCGCTACGAAACTGCTGTTTTTGCTAAAACAGAGTACATCTGCACTAAAGCATCTTTTGTTTGAACTTATGACTTTTCAAACCTCCTCTACAGGTGTCAAAAACTTAGATGACTTCAAAATAGTGGAACTTAAACAAAATTTACCAAAACTAAGAATATCACCTTTTCCTCAAATCAGTGAGCTAGTTGACCTAGCTGTGTCTTCAAATTTACAATCTCCTTCTTCAAAGCTTTGTTTTCAGCTCTCAGGGTCATGTTCATTTTCCTAATATGTTTAGCTTGTTTGAGGGCGGGAACCGTCCAGGTATATACATCAGCCACTGAATCTTCATGACTCCCTAGGCTTCTGCTACCCTTTAACACAGCTTTTCTATAATTGGCATACCTGACTGCATGCTCCTTAATCACATTCTTTGTTTTGACAATTTCCTCTTTGGCTGCTCCCACTTGATTCTTTATGGCAATCACATTTCCTCCTTGGGTGATGATAACCTTTCTGTTCTTGTCTTTATGTTTGACTGCCTCCACCGTTTTGGTCAATACTTCAATTACCTCTGCTCTAGGTGACTTTACAGCTTTCTTTCCTTTCTGCACTTTGTCCTTTACAGCTTCTTCTCCTTTATGCGCTTTCTCAGCCTCTTTAATTTGTTTCCTTGTAACTGGCCTTCTTGGCTTGAACATAAACTCCTCACTAGGCTCATCAAACCTTAATCTCTTTGAGTCTTTTGATTTCTTAGTGCTCTCAGGAGAAGATTGGGTCAAATCAATATGCATGGGTTCAAGATGCACTAGTTCTTCCTGCTCAAATTCAATAGCCTCAAGTAGATCACTTAGGCTGGCCTTTGAAATTGGACTTTCCTCCACAGCTACTGATTTACCTTTCTCCTTGCTTAATTGACCTCGTGTTTTAACTCTTGATGCTTTTTCGGATCCAGTTGATCCCTGTACATCTTTCTTCTGCTTGACCTTCTCCTTTGATGATGACTGAGGTGGCTGAGGCGGTTCTTTAATAACCAAGGGCTTGACTGGTTTGTTCAACTGAGATTTAACCTTCTTTTTTCCCCTAGCCTCCTTTCTAAGCTCAGCAATAGTAGGTTCCTCCACTGATTCTTCTTTTTCTCTAAGTGGCTGTGGGGTGAGGCCTGTCTTACTCTGGAAACCGGCCATATAGATGAAAGAACTCCAATCCCTACCAATCTTCTGCAAACCATCCAGCACTAACAGTTTAACTAGGCCATGATGAAACAATGATGTCTCACAATCATCCTTCCTCAATTGGATTTTGTCACACATCTTGCTGAGGCTTCGAAACAAGTAAAATGGGAGGTCTATAGATGCTTTACCCGTGAAATGAAGCAACAATTTGAAATGATAGGAATAAACTTTGTTATATCTGCCCTCACAAGTTAAATATTTTTGAATACAAGTAAGAAGCATAGCATAACTCTCCTTAACATAACTTCTAGGTACAGCCTTGGTTAAATCTTCATTCACATAGGCTTCCTTCAAGAATACTTTACAGGGGCTCATATCAAATTTGAAATTTTTGAACCACTCCTGCCCTCCTCTAGGAATCTCAGTTACCCTAGCAATAGCCTCTGGAGATACTGGGAATTCTAACATAGATACTTTGGAACTTAAGCCTGTAAAATTCAAGGCAAATTCTTTTGTTACCTGAGTGTGTCCTCCCTTTAGCTTTTCACAGAAACTCCAGCAACCAGCGTCTTTGAAGCCCTTTTTAACACCTTCATCCCTCAATGTCAGGTCCAATCCTTCGGGCTCTGCCCTTTGATACCTTCCAGACCGATGCTCCTTCTTCTCCATTATGCTTTAAAAACTTTTGCACAGAGAAACACCGGCAGTCTCAACTCGAAAAGCAAATTCAAATTTTAGAACGCAGGCTCGCTTGCAATACAGCTCTCTTGAAGAAGAAACTCGGGCTCATTTCAATTCAAATATCTTAACATATAAGTTGGCCACTTCATGTAATACTAACAAAACATCATGACACAACTATGCATGACAAAAACATTTGAATGAACTTAATGTGCACGACTATGAACCTATTGGTGGAATGATGGCTCGTAAGTGCTTGGAAGGTACACTGACTGACAACAACCGACCGGACACAATGACTCATCCCCGGACGTGACATTTCGAAGATCTGCGCTGCAAAATCCCCGAATCCGCGATTTCGTAGCGCAGACAGTTATAACTTAGCGACATGTGCTGCGAAATGGCTGGCGCTACGAAAAGGCTAAAACATTATTGCGCTTCAAAATCAGCCAATCAAACTGCGCTACGAAACTGCGAAAAGGACAAATGACATATACGAGATAAGACATATCTTAATCAATCATGATGAAGGATGACTAACGGTTTTGAAAATGATTCTCATCGATATCATTGAAAAACATGACCTCTAAGTAGTAAATATAGGATAACAACCATTTGACATCCATTTTTAACAATGAAACTTTGGACTCAACTTATATACATGTGACTGCAGTTCTCAGTGATAACAGGCGTCACAGTACTTAACAGTTCAATTACCCTTAGGGGTGAGTTAGTTTCGATTGGGGGAGATCATTCCGATCTTCCATTGGATTCTAGTGATTCACTGTTGGCATGGGGGATTTCACCAGCATGGAGGGATGATCAGCAAAAGGAGATCAGGCGGAGCTCATGCGAGCGAGTATTCATCTCCACCAAGGTTGGATTGTATCTTCAGAAGTACACCCTTGGAGTGCATGAGATGGATGACTCAATAGAGCAATTGCACAACGAGTTGATCAGGAGTTTATATTGTCATGATGTTCTACTTACTGACAACATGCAGAGGACTTCGGGTGTTTGTACCAAGTTGGACAGTAAGTGGAGCAAGGGGTGCTTCACGTTGATTAGGATGGCTTGGGACCCTGGTATCGAGGGACTCCTTCATGACAGGATAGTGCTAGGGATAGGGATGACTCAGTGGCACATTTGGGACCCGAGTATCGTTTGCAGTAGCCATTTGGGTTAGTTGATAGAGAGAGTGCTTGTTCAGGCATTGCTTGAGGACAAGCAATTTTTGGCGGGGAGGACTGTAATATCCCCAATTTTGTGAGCATGGGAATTTTGCCCAATTTTGGTAATATTAATTAAAAGGGGCAACTAGTATTTTGGAGAAAGGTGGCAAGTATTATTTTATTGCAAATTGGAGGCAAATTATTATTTTATTAAAATGGTGGAAAAAGTAACTAAGTGGAAAATTGCCCCCACGAATCAAATAATATTAAAAAGAGTTTAGAAGGATGGAGAGAAAATATAAGAGGGATTCATTTTGTGCATCAACTTTTGACTATTACATTTCACCTTTCATCTTCTCTTGGGGTTGTTTAGCATAAGTAGAAAAGTGTTGTTTAGCACAAAGAATTCCAAGCAGAATTCCACCTCTACCTTCGGTGAACTTCGAGTGTCACCCTAGGGGAGTAAGGAGTCCATCTCAAGGCTTCTCTAGGAGCGACATTGCATACTATTTCCAGCTGGAGTGTGCTTCTCTTAGGGCGCAGAAGGAAATTCGAAGGGGCTAAGAGAAGCTAGAAGAAAGTGGAGTTTTGGCCATAGAATTTGCGGAGAATTATCAATAAGGAGGAAGAGTCTTTCCTTGGGGATTTGCAAGGTCAAGAGTACTGCATTTTGGAGGACCGAATTTATCTATTCCAGGACCTGCCAACGGATTAACTAGCAGCTTTTGTGCACTGGCAGAGAATTAGAATTTGGGAGCATTCGAGCTGGGATCTGCTCGGTGATTGAGGGGAGAAATTTACAGGAGTTCAGGAGGATTTCTTAGAGAGGGATTTGGACCAAATTCAGCAATATTTAAATTGTAGGGTGTTTTTTGGCCAAATTGAGCAATTTATACTTGATGGGGGTCACTGGGGTCAATGGATTCAGCCCAAACCCTTTTTGGGTTTTTGTGGGTTTGGTGAGAGAAGGCTAGATTAATTTTACAGAATTTTTGAGCACTTCTAAGGGCAGAATTCCTAGTTCCATTCAACAATTAACTGTATAAATTGTTGGAAGAGGGCGCAATTTACCCCAGGACCATTTCCACCACTTGGGTCCGTGAGATATTTATGGGTTTTGTTGGAGCTAGTGTGGAGAGCCTACATTTAATTTTGCTGAATTTTTGGAGTAGATTTGAGGGCCAAAATCTCATGTCACCTACAACAACAATGGCAATAATTTTCTTGTCTAGCGCAGAATCATGGTGGGGAGTTCATCTGACATTTGGGCAACTTGATCATCACCTTGGTTTGGATTTTCTTGTTGTAGCAAGCCCAGGTTCCTCTTCCATACTCATTTGTAGTCTAATTGCTCGGAAATAAATAAAATGGCTCAGAGTTTTGGTGCATTTCCTCGTGTTGTGATTTCCTGTGTGTGTTGAATTTCCTAGTTGTTGTCATAGTGCATGTTTATGTTATTCACTTAATATTTCCGTTAGGAATATTACACACTCAAATAAAGGTTTATGTCACAAAGATCACAATTAAATGTTAGAAAACTGATGTGAATGGAAATGTTAAAGTCAGTATTAGTAGTCGATAAGTTAGGTTAAATCTGGTAGTGTAACTACGAAAAGTAAGGATAAAGGACTATACTATGAAAACATTACTCAATGGTAATAAAATTCTATCCCTTTCTCGGCCTATAAGATCACCTATGGGATTTAGAAAGCTTTTGAGAGAAGCTTTTGAGAGAAGTTAGGGAATCATAAATAAAACCAAGGGCTTTTGTAGTACTATTACTGCTCAAGAGGAATCCAAAATTGATTCGAGTAAGTTTCAAAGGGAATCACTAGAATAACCCAGAATTACAGATATTCTAGGTTGGAACTCAATGGGAGGCTGATTTGCAACATGTGCATTCGAAATAGGCTCCAAGGAGGATGGAAAGTGATATTCTTTCCTCTAGAATAAGCACAGAACAATAATGGTATGGGATTGGGACAAGTTATGTTCCCTATCCCAGGCACTCATCACACCCACACTCCTATATGGACATGAGGTATGGAGATTGAGTACAATAGAGAATAGATGGACCAAATGGAGAGAACAATAGAAAACATAATAACAAGTTGCTTAGCAGTGAAATCAGCACTTCATGAGATCATGTTGGCTGAAATATGACTTTATCCCATAGAGTTTGAAGCTTTACAAACGTTGATTATATATATTGACTTTAAATTTAAAAATGCAAGAAGATGTAGCTTGATTTATTAGAGACTGAATATTTTATTATATTAGAAAGCCCAATAATAGGAAACAAGATCTATAATGTCGCTTACCTGTACCTACTAGGCTATGAGAGAACATCTCCATGGATTTTGTGGATGGTTTTCCAAGAACTAGGCAAGAACATGACTATCTGTATGTGGCAGTGCATAGATTTAGTAAGATGTGCATTTCCATGCCCTATAAAAGACCATCGGGATTTAGGGCCAAGATGCAATAATCATATTCTTTGAAAGTGTTTTCGTGCACTTTGCGTAATAGGAAGCATTCTCAAACAAACAGACCAAATTTCTCAATGCCTATTGGACTACACTATGGAATAAGATGGACACCAAGTTGAAGAGATCTAAATATTCCATCCACAAATGGATGGGTATATATGGGTATATGTAATATCCCGTTTTGATAAAAATTAAGTAATTCCGGGATATTATGATATTCCCTTTAATATTTTCATTAAATATTCAAGGTTTTGCTTCAGAAAATTATGTTGTAATTGCCTTCAATCAAATTACACAAAATTCACATGAAAATATTGACAAAACTTAGAAACATAAAACTGTAACTCAAAATAGACAGGAAACATAAGCACCTAGCCTTATTTTTATTATGAAATCTGAAATTACATGCCAATACAGAATAGCTAGGAGATGGCTTAGATGAAATCCTCCAAACTATTGCATATTGGATCCGGCTTCTCTAATCTGGAAATGCAACTAATAAGCACTCCTATGAATTCTAAATGAATTACCAAGGGATGAGATGGATTTTCATCCACTCACCAAATCACCCAAAAATTTTCGTCATTGGGCTACTAAAGCTAAGAACCTAGTTCTCCAAACGTCACCAATAAATAAAACGAAACCAAGATGTCCCCAAATGATCTACTTCCCTCCTTTTAAAGATTGGATAGATCTCTCTCCAGCCTTCTAGAAGCACTTTATTTTATTATTTTATTCCCACTCTAGAAGCTTCTCCTCTTATCCTTTTAAGTGACTTTTATATTATTTTATTTTAGTCACTTGGCTTTTTTCCTCAAGTGAGCATTTTCCCCCTTTTTATTTAATTAAGTGACTAAGTAAAGTCACTTTTAATCTAGTAAAATGGTAAATCTGCCTCTACGATATCTCAGGCCACTAAAAGTCACATTTCACCATCCAATCCTGTAGATCTCTCTATTCTGGTTCCAACAAACTATTACACTAAGGTGTTTCATCAAATATTCTTCGCAAAACGACACCTTAAGCGTATTTAATTAAGATATGTTCAATAATAACCTGTTTTACGGGAATTGTCATAATGCAGTGGAACCAAGAATAAATTATGCAGAACCAGCCCTGATAATGAAATGTTATGAGTGATCCCCACCGGACCCCATAAAACTCCTTCAAAACGCTTTGAGCCCACTGACAACGAAATCTCGCTCCCATGACCAAGCTATCATCGATCTTGGAAATCCTTCCTCGCCACATCACAAGGTCACTCCATCATCCCTTGCACCAACTGACTCCCGTCATTCTGCCACTGTCATTAAGGGCTCTCGTAGCCTTATGTGATCCAAGAGTTAAGGCACATCAAGGATCCTGCTCCAGTGTAGTCCCCCTGACTACAACTCAATATTGCCCCACCTCTTCTCTAGAGGTGCATGAGCACTCATGGCGCAATCCTCATCATCATCCTCCTTGTCAGCTTTCGTTGGAGCAGCCTTTGAGTCAGACTTCTCTTCCTTGCCCTTCTTCCAAGGGCACTAAGTGGCGAAATGTCGCAGTTCCCCACATATGAAGCATCTGACTTTGGATGTGTCTTTATTTTCCTCTTTTGTTGCCCTTGTTGTCCTGCTAATGCGAGAGCTGCATCCTCCTCTTCCTTCTTCTTGGCTCTGACTCCTTTGTCGCTACTTCCCGCCTTGGTTAACCATTTGATCTCTTCATGTCGAAGAGTTGCCAGCATCTCCTCCCAACTGGGGAGAGAATCCCTGCGCAAGATGCTCTGGACAAAGGTCTCCCAGTCTTCAGTGACTGCATTTAGGGCAGTCTTGACCATGAATTCAGGATCTCATGTAGACCCCACAAAAGTCAGTTGGTCTCGAATCCCTTCCAACCTGAGAAGGAAGGGATCAATTTATTCTCCATTTTGCATCTGGTACTGTCTTAGATGATTCTCAAGCAACATCTTCCGTTAAATGAATGTTCCCTCATACAAGGTGGTCAAGGCCTCCCACATTTCCCTTTTGTGTCCTTTTCAGCAATATGTGGGACCACATGATCCTTGACCCCGTCCAAGATCATGCACTTTGATTTTGCCTAAGCCTCCTCATACTTCTTGAGAGGATCAGCATCGACCAGAACAGCGACCGTCTTCAAGGCATAATCCTTGATGTGATTCTTGTCTAAGACTGCCAGGATCTTGGCCTTCTAGATGACAAAGTTGGATGCTCCATCCAATCTGTCCTGATTCCTCAGTGCATTAACTGCCATCTCTGCTCAAATGGATGTCAAATGGTTCTCTTCTCCCTCTTTCGCTGCTGCCCCAGCAAAACTTGGATCTGGATTTCTTTGGCGCTAGAAATCCTCTAAGGAACAAGTTCCCTCTAGACTCCCTCTAAGTCCTGATTTCCTTCACGAAAATCCTTTCGCCAAACAATGTGGAATCACTCCTCTCCAATCCTCTTTTGCTGTTGCTCAGCGACCCGGACCTAGATTTCTTTGGTAATAAATTTGTTAAGGTAGTGACTCCCTCTACCTTGATTCTGTCTCCACAGACACCGTTTTGCAACAACAGCAACAGCGTCCCACCAGCACCACAGATCTAATTTGCATTGCTCCTACTGCCCCAGCAGAGAGGCCTAGAGAGCTGACGCAGTCACTGCGTCGGCTCCTCTCGGCTACTACGTCACCTCCTAGCTCAGAAATCTGACACAAGCACTATGTGAGCTTCTCAATCACTCTTCCTGCACTGCATCACCCCTTCTGCTGCTTCTCTGGCTCTGAAACAAGGTTGTCACTTGGGACAACAGCCTCTGTCGCAGATTTGCTAGATCTTCTCGGATGATGGCTTCAATGTCCTATGATCCGCAATCGCTCTAATACCATTTGAAAATTTCTTAATCTTTACAAACAGAAATCCTACTGCAATTACTGGTTTAACATCTCCTACTTGTTATTTCATTCAACAAGTTATTTAATTAGATAAGTGATGTAAACACTATTGCAAACTACACTGATATACAGATCATAAACTGAATAATAGATGAGACAAACACACAAGGGACACCATTATTTTTGGACAACATGTCCCCGGAAAAACCCAATGCGGGAAAACCGGTGCAGCAGATAAAGGGTTTGTATTATTAAGCAAGCAGAATCTGAGTACAGCAGGTTGCCTCTCACACCAGCTAACCTTTCAAAGAAACGACAGCAAGAAATACATACGAGGGTTTACCCCGTTCCCCAAGTCACAGTTGATCCAATGAGTGATCTGACCCTCTTCGGCAAACACTGCGAAGTCCCTATGCAATCACTACATGGGCCAGCATCTTGCCTATAGAAGACTACGTCGCCCCTTCTGCTGGATCGATTTACTGGATGAAGACTATTGTTCATCCCTCCCAGCTCAGAACCTCGCTTCTCCAGCAAAATCTCGAACCACTGACAAATACTTTACACTGCCACTACAAGAGACCCTCCTGGCCTGCGTCAACTCTACGTGAGCCCCTCCTGGATTGTGTAGACCTCTGCGCTGCCTCCCTGATGCTCAAGCTACCTCTTTGTTATGTACTCTTTGGCTTGGAACTCCCTCTCTGATCCAAATCTCTGCTTCTGCCCCTCATTGCAACTCGGATCACTTGTTCGATTTTCTCAGCAAACCACGCCCCAAAAAAATCGAACTGACTGATCAACTTGTTGCATCTCCAACTGACCCTCAAGCCTCCTCTTATACTTTTCCTATTGATGAATCAACGGTCAAGATTAAGTCCCTAATCAACAGCTAAGATTAAAACAGACTTGATACTCGTTTCTTAGAAGCTTCTCACCCATATTTTTATTAATACCCATTAATATTTTTATTTTCCTAGTTTAGACTTAGGAACCCCATCAAAAATATTAATTATTTTAATAAGACACAAACCGGGTGGAATTTCACCAAATGATTTTTGGGTCATGGAGATCTCATGTATTCTAGCCCCTCCACAAAATTTCGAAGCTAGAGCACATTCAATGCTACCCAAAATCAATAGGGACATGCTAAACATTCCATTTCATGCCTTAGCGTATGTTCTGACACCTAAATATCATCATCCATCATGGCATTCAACACCAGCACCTGGCAAGGTGAAGAGCAAGAGAAAACCACACGTAGATCCAGAGGTTCTATCTGGTTACATGAAAGCATTGGATAAATTAGTCCCTGGTGAGGAGGAGTCTGCCATGCTACAAAAACATTTGAGCAACTATACGCTTAGCACTGGTCCATTTGGGAGCATGCATGCAATTAGAGATCGAGAGAATTTATCTTTTCTTGAGTGGTGGAACATGCATGGAGGTGCTACTCCACTTCTACAAACTTTGGCATTGTGGGTGCTATCACAGGTTGTAAACACTTCTTCTACAAAGAGGTGTTGGAGCTCTTATTCTTTCATCCACAGTGTTAAAAGGAATAGGTTAAAGTTAGACCGGGCAGAGAGATTGGTTTATGTTCACTACAACTTGTGATTGTTGTCCCATTACTGTGATGATGTAGAGACTAATAAAGACCTTAAGGTTTGGAGGATGGCGTGCAACGATTAGAGCAATTGGAGGATGCTCTTATCCAGGAGGATGATGATCGAGTTGAGATGCCACCACCATCCAGTCCCATGGTTCCTAGGTTCCATTCTTCAGCACCAACAACAAGGGCTTCATCTTCATCAGTTCCACTGCCACAACTTCCAAAGCCACCATCTTCTTCACTGCCACCACCTTCTTCATTGCCACCATGTGGATGCTCACATATTGTTCGTGGTAGGAGGAGAGATTAGTAGATACTAGATATATTCACAATTTACTACTTTTGTCATGGATTAGACTTGTAATCTTGTTGTGAATTTGAACTTTTTTGTCTTACTCTTCCTAGTTCAGTGTGTGCTTGAGTCTTGGTTATGGCCAAGTGGCCTATTTTGTAAACATTATTATTTGAATTTTGGACATGACTCATGCTTGTGAAAATTTGGAGACCCAAATCTCTACCGCAGCAATCTGATGTTATTTCTCCTACTTGCTAATTCTCTTACAAGTTATTTACAGTATTACATAGTAAACATCGAAATAAGTACAACTGCAGCCTTCACAACATAAATAATATGTGGAAACAAGAACTGAGCAAGAAGAAATAACACACACACAAGTGACACTGTTGTTTTTGGACAAATGTCCCCGGAAAAACCCAATGCGAGAAAACCGGTGCAGCAGCTGAGGGTTTGTATTATTATGCAGTAGTTTCTGAATACAATCTTTGGATGCCTTATTGGCTATCTGATACAGAGAATCTAACTGGCAGAGAATTAGTGAAAAATATGTCACACTATCACAGGAAATTCGATACTAATCCAGACTCTAGATGGCAAGCCCCACACTGCTTCTGCATTGCCTCTGCGCTAGCTTACGCAGTCCAGTGTCACAGCTACTAGGCTCTGCATCACCCTTCTTGCTGGTCGATTTGCCTCTGGAACTTCGATTCTCTACCCTTTCGGTCCCACACCCCGGCTTTTGGCTCTAGAACTCGACTCTCCAACAAATTTTGAATCTCCTCTTAGGCTCTGCGTTGCCTTAGCCTGGCTCTACGCTGCCCAGCGTGGCTCTACGCTGCCCAGCGTGGCTCTGCGCTGCCTCTTCTGGATCTTTCTCTGCCTCCTTTGCAATGTATCCCCGAATCAGGAAACTCTCCAACCGAAAAACTATCCCTGCCCCTCACTGCAAGAAATCTCCTCGATGACTTCTCTGACAACTATTGCGCTACTCTCTTGAGAAAATCAATCTTTGATCTCTCACTCGATGTGTTTTCCAAATGCCCATCAAGCCTCTTATTATAATCCTCTCGTTGATCAATCAACGGCCCAAATTAGATTTTAATCAATGGCTCAGAACATTTTGACTTGATCCTCGTCTTCTTCTAGAAGTTTCACCCCCAGTTTAATTAATACCCCTTTAATTATTTTAATTTCCTAAGTTTCGACTTAGGCATCCATTAAAAATAAATAATTATTTTAATAAAACTGTCTCCGGGTGGAATTTCCCAAAATGATTTATGGGTATTCTAGAATACATGAGTCCTAGCCTCCCTGCAAATTTTGAAGCTTAGAGCACATCTAATGCTACCAGAAATCAACATTCCCTCTTAGCGAGGAATGTGCTCTAGTAATGGAACCTACTAAAGCATCACCCTGACTCTGTAACATCTCCCTCTACGTTGTTGATGTCTGACATCACTGCCCACCAACTACTGCGCAAATGTTGCATCCGTGTTGTTGCTGACTCTGCATGTTGCTGCCAACTGCATCTGCACTGCAACTCTGCTCCAACTATTGTTGTTGCCTTCTGCAACAACTGCAACAGAAAAACATCCAAAATACTGAACCAACTGTGTTCAGTATGATGCATCTGTCGTCCGAGTTCTGACTGCTGCTAGCCTCTACATTGTCACTGAAGTCTCTACACTGCTGTTGACTCTGCTCTATGCCAACTGCACTGCTGCCAACACTAGCTTTGCGCTGCTCAGTATCTGACTGCTACTAGCCATTGCATCTGTCACTCTGGCACCTGACTGCACCACCTGACACTGGTCCATCCTGCTACTGTTGACTATGGGCTCCCATAGCAAGGTCTTGATCCAAGAGGTGGACTCCTCAAGGATCATGCCCATCTGCGGTTCTTCCAAACTACAATACTAGATCACTCCACCTCTCCCCTAGAGGTATCTGGGCAATCATGGCAAACTCCTCCCCCTCGATCTTTGCGGTTGCATCCTGCGAATCATGTTTCTCGTCCTTGTCCTTCTTCTTGAGAGGAAACTGTGTAGCGTAGTTGTTAAAATTGGCAACTAGGACCAAACTCCATGTGGGTCATCTTATCTATGGCAGCTGATATTTTTCTTGGATCCCTCTCATCGAGAGGTGTAGGATTCATCTAAAGATCATTCGATTCTGATAAGTATTCATGGAGTTATGAATTTATTTGTGTTATAAGACAATTCGTCAAGGTCGGGGAGCAACTAAATAACACCCACATGTGCTCAACGTTTTAGTATAAAAGGAGATGACTTGAGAGTCATTTCACACACACTTCTCTCTTGAGTCTTGATTTCTCTCAACTTGTCTTGGGTTTTAGTGAGAGAGAAATCTAGGAAGAAGAAGTCCTAGACATTGGAGGAAAGGAGGTTGCCCTAGCCACAGCAAAGAAGACAGGCCAGCGAAGCCATGGAAGGAACCTCTACGCTGCCCTAACGCTGACCTAAAGCTGCCCTAACGCTGACCTAAAGAAGCCCTAACCGCAGTCCTAAGGATGCCCTAGTCGCAGTCCTAAGGATGCCCTAGTGCAACGTGAAGAAGGATAAGCCGCAACAAGAAGAGGCCAAGGCAGCAAAGGAGTTAAGGTATGTTTCAGAGCTAACCAAGCTACTATTAGAGGGCCAAGGAGCTGAGCTTGGAGGCCAAGTTGAAGAAGGGTGAACGCAGGTCTGATTGGGGCAGAAAAAAGGTAAGGGAAGTCTGTTTTGAATGGGCTGTAGGTGACAGCAAGGGCTGTAGGTGACAGGGACAGCGTGGAGAGGTTTTGGGCTAGATTTGTGCCCAGAACAGCAGCACGTATGTGGAGGACTCTTCCTTAGTAGGACCACAGAGATTAAGTGATGTTTTGGTTGATGGTTAAGGGATGTTGCAGCATGACTAGATGCCCTAACCAGTCACAATATAAACAATAGTGAAAGCAGACTTAGAACATCAGTGTTTAAGGTATGTTGGCTTGTTGTAGGTTACATTGGAACAGCAGTTATGGCATGGCACAATTGATGGGACAGCAGTCACATACAATTGGGACAGCAGTTATGGCATGGCACAATTGATGGGACAGCAGCAATACAATTGGGACAGCAGCTATGTCATGGCACAATTGGAATAGCAGTTGTGATGGGACAGCAGCAATAGCCAATTGGGACAGCAGTACGGTAAGCAATATGCATGCGCAGCAAGGGCTGTAGGTGACAGGGACAGCGTGGTGAGGTTTTGGGCTAGATTTGTGCCCAGAACAGCAGCACATATGTGGAGGACTCTTCCTTACTAGGACTGCAGAGATTAAGAGCTGTTTTGGTGGATGGTTAAGGGTTGTTGCAGCATGACTAGATGCCCTAACCAGTGACAATATAAACAGTAGTGAAAGCAGACTTAGAACAGCAGTGTTTAAGGTATGTTGGGTTGCTGTAGGTTACATTGGGACAGCAGTTATCGCATGGCACAATTGATGGGACAGCAGTCACATACAATTGGGACAGCAATTATGGCATGGCACAATTGATGGGATAGCAGTGACAAGTGTGAGTCGTGACAGCAGTTATGGCATGGCACAATTGATGGGACAGCAGCTATGTCATGGCACAATTGGAATAGCAGCTGTGATGGGACAGCAGCAATAGCCAATTGAGACAGCAGTACGGTAAGCAAGATGCATGGGCAGCATGATTACAATGACAGCATTATAGCAGCAATGTTACAATGATGGCACATGGGACAGCAATGGTACATGATGCAGTACAGTGATGGGTATAGTCACGATTAGTGAAGCATGATGAGATGCAGCATAGTGATGATGGGTGCAGCACGGTGCAGCACAGTGAGGTGCAGCATGCTGATATGGAGCAGCACAATGATAGGTGTTGCATGGTGATGGAGTCACCTGAGAGAATCAGTTAAAGCAGCATGTCTTCAACTGCGTTCAGCTACCTCATGTATCATCTACTTAGAGATGATCTATGCTCTTATTTAAATAAGTCAAAGTGTCGACTTCTGTTGTATATGTACTATCTCTCTCTCTGCTGAACTATTGAAGAACATATAAGAAGAATTGATCAAGGGTTTCCCCACATTGGGGTTTGTCCCTGGCTAGCGCCACATCTTGTGTCCTCTTGTCTTGGCTTGTCTTCTACAATCTATGTTTATGTTCTATCTGCAATTTACTTTAATGCTAATGTGATTGCTAATCTGGAAATGATATTGAGCTAACTGTGAAAATTGAAATAAATTGCTCTAAGCATAGAACATACCTAAATTAACAGTAGTAACCAAATTCACCACACCAGAAACATTTGATCTTTGAGACGTCCTTCTTCCACCTCCGCTGCTCCTGTTGCCCCTTAGATGCAAGGGTTGGATTCTCCTCCTCCTCCTCCTCATTGGGCTTCGTCCCACTGCTGTTACTACCATCAAGTCTACACTTGACTAAGTCTCGCCTCATCTCTTCCTGTTGAAGAGCGGCCCACATCCCTTCCCAATCCAGTAATTTCTCTCTACCCAGGATCCTCTAGACAAATACTTGCCATTCTTCTAAGACTGAATTCAGGGCCAACCTCACCATCTCTGTATGTTGAAGTGATGACCCTACAGCTGCCCACTGATCTCATACTTCCTAAAGCTTCAATAGGAACAGATCAATGCATTCCCCCTTCTGCATCCTCGCAGATCTCATTTTCTCCTCCAAGCACATCTTTTGCTGCTCGAAAGATCCTTGATACAACGTAGCCAAGGCATCCCACATCTCTTTGGTCGTCCCATTGCCAGCAATGTGACATACAACGTGATCCCTCACTCCATCGAGGATCAACCGCTTGGCCTTCGCCATCTTAGCTTCGTACTTCTTCAACGGATCTACATCGGCAGGTTCAGCTACCACACTATCGACATAGGTTTTGAGATCATACTCATCTAGAAGGCAGGAGATCCTAGCCTTCCAGATCACATAGTTGGAAGCTCCGTCCAATTGATCTTGATCTCTTAGCCCATTAGTTGCCATTTCTGCCAACAAAAAATTCGAATTGCTCCCTCTCTCCTCTGCGTTGCTGCTAGGCTGACCTATGCACTCCCTACCGGAGTTGGTAGATCTGCTCCTCACCACTGTTGCTCAGCAATTGAGAAATAGAATTCCTTGGCTCGAAATTTACTAAGGAAGAAATTCCCTCAAAAAGTGTCTTTTTCCTTCTTCTAGCGATTTTCTACCCTAGCAACTGCTGCAAAAAACTGCGTCTCACCTGAAGACTGCTCAGCGCTAGATCTGTTGTTGCGCTGCACCCTCTGTCACTGACAAATCACAAACTAGAAATCTTACCTCTGCCAACTCACTCAGAGAGATATTTCCTCGAGAATCTTGCCTCCTGGCTTGGACTGCGCAATCCCTCTGGGGATTCAGTCTGTTGCCTACACAGCACTTTGATCTCCCTGCTTCTCTTCAACGTTGGGTTCTTCTGATCTGCTCTCTTGCTTCACCTGCGCTCTAATAGCATGTGAGAATTTGGAGAACCAAATCCCTACTACAGCAATCTAATGTTATTTCTCCTACTTGTTGATTCTCTTACAAGTTATTTACAGTAGTATTACACAGTAAACATCAAAATAAATACAACTACAGCCTTCACAACATAAATAATATATGGAAACAAGAGCTGAGCAAGAAGAAATAACACACACACAAGTGACACCACTGTTTTTGGATAAATGTTCCCGGAAAAACCTAATGCGGGAAAATCGGTGCAGCAGCTGAGGGTTTGTATTATTATGCAGTAGTTTCTGAGTACAATATTTGGATGCCTTACTGGCTATTTGATACAGAGAATCTGACTGGCAAAGAATTAGTGAGAAATACATCACACTATCACTAGAAATTCGATACTGATCCAGGCTCTGGATGGCAAGCCCCACATTGCTTCTGCATTAGCCTACGTAGTCTAGCGTCACAGCTACTAGGCTCTACATCACCCTTCTTTCTGGTCGATTTGCCTCTGGAACTTCGATTCTTTGCCCTCCCGGTCTCACACCCTAGCTTCTGGCTCTAGAACTTGACTCTCCAGCAAATTTCGAATATCCTCTCAAGCTCTAGGCTGCTTGAGCATGGCTCTACGCTGCCCAGTGTGGCTCTGCGTTTCCTCTTCTAGATCTCTCTCTCTCTGCCTCCTCTGCAATGTATCCCCGGATCAGAAAACTCTCCAACCAGAAAACTATCCCTACCCCTCACTACAAGAAATCTCCTCGATGACTTCTCCAGCAACTGTTGCGCTGCTCTCTTGAGAAAATTGATCTTTGATCTCTCACTCGATGTGTTTTCCAAATGCCCATCAAGTCTCTTCTTATAATCCTCTCGTTAATCAATCAACGGCCCATTTAGATTCTAATCGATCATTTTGACTTGATCCTCGTCTTCTTCTAGAAGTTTCACCCCCAGTTTAATTAATAGCCCTTTAATTATTTTAATAAAACTGTCTCCGAGTGGAATTTCCCAAAACGATTTATGGTATTCTAGAATACATGTGTCCTAGCCTCTCTACAAATTTTGAGGCTTAGAGCACATATGATGCTACCAGAAATCAACAATGCTGACAATCGCTCACTTGCTCGATAAGTTACTTGAATGTTTGATGATTATATCTTCTAAATGTTTTATGTTTTATGATATGCTTAAAAATTTGATGTATGTTTGTAATTGCTGAAATCTAGATGGTTGACGCTCGAATAATTAATCATTGATGCACTATGGATGCCATATCTATCTTGATTGATGTAAAAATATGCATGTTTTCATGTCTTCTACAACTAACTTGGTATTTTGGAAATTTTTTTAATATAAATGTAAAAAATATATTAAATATATATATATATAGTAGACGCTTCTCAGACACTTCGCTTCCTAGATTTTTGGGAAATGATGCTTCCGCGATGTAGAATTTCCACGAAGTCCTGATCTGTTGATAAGAACAATCTAAAAAACACTTTCTTTTCTTACAAGCGCAGAATTTCTCTACTCAATTTGCAACGGAATTAGGAACAAAAATAAAACATAGTCACACAATTCAAGACAATTTTTTTTTTACTAGGGAACCCAACTGGGAAAAACCCTCTGCTTGATGAGAATTTTATTGATAGCAAAAATTGAGCAATTGATCTCATACAAAATCCAATTGTTTCACTTGGATAATACACCCTTCTCCCTGCTTATCCTAAGCATCAAACCCTTGCAAGAATGTTGATCTCTATTGCCCTCTGCCAACCTATGCACAAGCTTCTCTTGCACACTCTTTCTCTCACAAGCTCCATGTACAAACTTGTGCTTCCTATTGCTTGGTCTCACCAACTCATGCTCACCAAAACAATGATTAAACTTGTGCCTTCGTTCCTCCTTTTAAAGGCAATTCGAATGGTTAAAATTAGTGAGTTCTATGTTTGGAAAGTCGAACTGGTGCTTTTCTAGTTAACAACGGTTAACACAACTTGTTAACTAGTTCCTCCTTATATATTGGAGGCTAGCTCCACTTGTTCTTTCAGTTTCCGAACTAACTCACACAAGAAAATTAAGAACTTGAATTTCAATTTCAACACATCAGTTAACTGCCTCATGCACTCCTAATTTCTAGGGAAACTCCTAAATTTAAGGAACTCGACCATGCACAAAAAAAGGAACTCGACTTTGACTCCTTGAATGAAGGCATAAATCAAGGAATCACTTTTCTCGCTAATTTTCAACACGTGGATCCGCTTCCAAAAAACTTCCCAGTGTCGTCCCCACTTCGCGCAATATTGGATTAGAAGCCAATGGAAAGGCTTGAGATCAATCATGGAGTGGAGAATAACAGATGTTTCTTCTTGATTGGGGTTCCAATTTTCCAAGGAAACCACAACTAGGCCAAGTGTAGGCAGGTGGCCAGTTGGGTGAGATACACAGCACTACAAACAAGGAAGGTTGTAGGGGCCTGTGTGCAAGGATTTAGGGCCCAAAGGAAAGGGTCATGTCTACACAGCATTATGAATAGGGTTGTGGGCCCTGTTATGGAAAATCACAGAGAAAAGGGCGCCTATAGGTACATCCATAGGCAAGCAGCAAGGGTCAAACCTGTGGCAAGAATAACCCGCAACAAAAAGGAAGGATTATGGTTGTTGTTTGGAGGCTGGGACATCAGCAGAAGGGAAGGCCATAGGCCTGTTGAGTGCCATCCGCAACCAGAAAAGTGCAAACCGAGGGCCTTGTATGAGGGTCGTGAGCTACAAGAGGTAGTCTTAGCAGGACAGACATGTAAAGAGGGAAGATTGCAGGTGGACCGAGTCTTTAAGGAGGGTTGGGAAGCCCAAAGGTGTTGCATCAAGGTGGTTGTCTAGACAATCAATTAAGTTGAATTGAGTATTTTTGGGCAGTGAGGGTTTAAACTTTAAAGGATTTAGCCTCAGCCCATGGATTTTGTATTTGTGTTTTTTGGGCATTTTCAGGGATTGTAAAGGGCCACTATCCTTGGTATGGGAGTCCTTGAATTTCTTGTTAAAGAACTTATAAGAAATTAATTTTGGCGATTAAATTTCAATGTTACGTGCTTGATTCTAATTGTTGGTGTATTTTTCATTGTGTGAGTTGTTTTAAAGTTAGGCATTTCAGTATGTTTATATTTTCTAGCTAAAACATAGACCAGACATGGAGTGCATGGAATTCTAACATTTCCAAAGGCCAAATTTTTGTAGAGGGCGAAAATCCAATGGGTTGATTTTCAGGTTCAAGTCTGTTGTATTTTCTTTGTATTTCTCTGTGGGTCAAGGCCCTAATTTGGCATATTAGTAAAAGTGAAGAAGATTTGATGGGCAGATATTTATGTTGTTCTTGTGGTTGATTTTCCTATTTTATTTCTACTGCAATTTATTTCTAAAAGTTAAAAAATGTATTTATTTTCTATCATTTTTCATAATTTTATTTGAGCAAAAATAATTTTTGGGTATAAAATAATTGTCGAAGAAAAATAAATCAAACCTGGCATTAAAAGTTAATATACACTAGTATAAATAGGGGAGCAATTTGCTTCTTTGGATCATTGTCACACTTGGATATCATTCATCTCTTGTTTTAGCATCTTTTCTCTAGTCTGCTATGGAGCACTAGTTGAGCAACTTCTCCTGGGGACTCTTGTGATGTGGATTGATCTCTTTTTATGAATAGTTATGGTGAATCTTGGATGAATAGATGGTTATGGCAAATCTTGGATAAATGCATAGTGAAGTGAGTAGGTTTACTTGTTTTATCTTGGTTTCATGTTTTATTGGATGGATGATTCATGTATTAAGCTAGTTAGCATGGTATTTGTTTCATGATCCTTGTTAAGCTAACCCTTCTTCCAAGAATTTGAGGAAGTAGCATGTTAGCTCCTTCCCTTAGCTCATCTTGAAAATTGAGAACATTGATTTTAAACCCTAAGGTAAATAGGTTTACTTGCCCTAATTTGTTTAAATTTTGTTTCTACTCCAAGAAAACCCTATATTAGTTTGTTCCTAGAATCCATTGGAACTAATTTGAGAAGGCACTAGTCCTCTTTCTTTTCAAACACATATTTTATCATAAAAACATTTTTTATTTTGTTTCCAGGTAAATTAGGGCTTTATTATAGCAACAAAAAAAGGATACAACATATATTGACCTAAATGTGAGTGACCTAGGGTTAGGAATTGTTTTGAGAAGATTGGATAAGTAAATTTTCAATTTCATGTTGTTAAAATTGGAAACTAGGGCCAAACTCCACATGGGTCATCTTATTTATGACGCTAATATTTTTCCTGGATTCCTCTCTCCGAGAGGTGTAGGATTGATCTAGAGATTATCCGATTCTGACATGTACAAATGAAGTTATGAATTTATTTTATGAACAAATTGTCAAGGTCGGACAGCAAACTCATGTAGGCTCAGAAGCCCAACAATCACGTCTATTCATCCTCAACATTTTCTATAAATACATGATGCGTCATCCTCATTTGGACACACTCCCTCTTCACACATCTCTCTCTCTCTCTCCTCATTGATTGGGTATGGATTTCTGGGCAGCAACTCTCTCCACACGTGAGAAGGAAAGGAAGGATAAATTTATGTTTTGGATGTTGACCAAGTTTGACCAAATTTCCAAATTGTTGTTTTGATTGTGTTGACCACCTTTGACTACGTTTTTGTGAGGGCTATCTCTATTTGGGTAGGCCACATTTCTGGGCATGGAAATCAAGGCAAACCGTTGACTGTGGTTAGGGTTGACCGTAGGTGGACTATTTGACCAGAGTTTGACTGGGCTGAATTTGACTGTTTTGAGAGTTGATTCATCTTGTTGTTTGGAGGCCGAAGTTGACTGAAGTTGACCGAATTGTTGACGATCAAATCTACCTTGTTGACCAACTTTGACTTTTCTAGTTAGGGATCTTTTGTTGTTGTTATAAATTATCAAATTTGTAAATTGTACTATCTCTCTCTGCTGAACTATTGAAGACTAAAGAAGAATTGATCAAGAGTTTCCCCACATTGGGGTTTGTCCCTAGCTGATGCCACATCTTATGTCCTCTTGTCTTGGCTTGTCTTCTATTGTTTATGTTTATGTTCTATCTACATTTTACTATCATGTTGATGTGATTGCTAAACTGGATTATGATATTGGGCTACTAAACAAATTGAAGTAAAATTGCTCTAAAGCATAGAACATACCATTGTTGCCTAAAATTAACATGGTATCAAAGGCAGGTTAAGACAAAGCCCAAGCAAGAGTGAAAAAGCAATCACCAAAGGTAGTTGGACAAGGACAAAAGACTCAATGGGTTCCTCATCCTACTTCCCAGCTGAAAACAAGCTCCATGATAAATCTGAGTATCATGAATGGAAGATGTCTCTTGATTTGACCTTGGAAGAAAAAGAAGTGGTGGATTATGTGTAGGATAAAATCCCTGAACCTCCTTCAAATGCACCGGCTGCTGCAAAGACCAAATACAATAGGGTTGAAGTCAAAGCGAAGAAGATTATCAGGGATTCCATTGACATGCACCTGGTAGCCTATATCTCCGAATTGAAGACCTCCAAGGAGATCTACGACAGGTTGGTTAGCATGTTCAAGGTTAGTAATGCTAATCAAATTATATTTCTCAAGAATAAGTTGAAAGATATTAAGAAGGGCAAGGATGAGGACATTCAATCCTATTTCTTGAGGATTACTGAGACCAAGAATGATCTACTCTCAATTGGAGAAGCCATTCCTGATAGGTAACTTACTCTCACCACCCTTGGGGGACTCCCACCTGAGTGGTATGTATTTAGAACCACTATACTCAACAATGATCGAATTCCAGGGTTTGAAGAATTGATGTTGAGATGCATTCAAGAATAAACAAGAATGGTGGAACAAGAAATGCCTTCTAAAAGAACCAACCCCACTACATTCTCCGCTCATGCCAAGAGGAAGAACAATGCAGGTTCAAAGAAGAAAAGTCAAGGAAGACCGGGATTCAAAAATGGAAGGAAGGGAAGATGCTTTGTTTGCAATAAGTTTGGCCACTATGCAAGGGAGTGACCTGATAGAAGGGATACACCTGGAGATGATGACTATCATAACAACTCCAGAGGCAACTTCAACAACAATGATCAAAGGAATGGCAGGTCCAATGACAAAGGAAAAAGGAATGCGGGACATCAAGGAAATGGTCGACCCTCCAAGAAATCAAGGAATTCCAGGTATGAAGAATCCAATGTTGTTAACAATAAGCAAAAAGAGTATTGTCATATATCGGCCCTCTCCAATGCCTCTCCTCCGGACACTTTGGGAAATTCGCTGATTGATAGCGGTGCCTCAAGGCACTTCACTGGATACAAGGAAGCCCTCTCTAATATGATAGAAAAGGAGACAAACTTTGAGATCATCCTTGGAGACAATGCCACCTATCCCGTGAAGGGAGTAGGGAATGTTACCCTTCAATTGAATCAAGGTAACACTATTCATTTGCAAGAAGTACTATATGTACCCAATCTCAAGAAGAACCTGGTGTCCATTTCGGCAATGGAAGATAAAGGATTCAAGGTGGCTTTTATCGATGGAAAGGTACGTGTTTGGAAAAGAAATTTTAAAGATGCTTTTACTCTTGGGTTCAGGGTTGACACTTTGTATCAAGTTGGAGGAAGTCCATTGGGAGCCATGTCTTGTGACACATCTCTACAATCTGAACTATGGCACCAAAGGTTTGCCCATATTCATTATAAGGCTCTACCCAATGTGAGACAGATGGTGACAAGTATGCCCGAGTTCAAAGTAGAGCATGAAGGTGTATGTCTGGGATGTGCCGAAGGAAAACTTACAAGGGGACCATTCCCCTCAAGTGATAGCAAGACCACAGACATATTGCAATTGATCCACTCCGACATATTTGGTATGATGCCCGTAAACTCCCTGGGAGGATACTTATATTATCTCACCTTTGTGGATGATTATTCTCCCAAAACCTGTATCTACTTTTTGAAAAAGAAGGATGAAGTGTTCACCTGGTTTCAACACTTCAAAGCCCTGATAGAAAACCAATTCGAGAAGAAAATCAAGATATTGAGGACTGATAATGGGACCGAATACAAATCCAATGAATTCCAAGATTATTGCAAAGAAGTTGGCATTAAGAGGGAGACTACAATGCCATACACTCCCGAGCAGAATGGTGTGGCTAAAAGGAAGAATCGCTCTATTGTAGAAGTTGTTTGTGCCATGCTTCATGATCAAGGCCTTCCGAAATTTCTAGGGGCTGAAGCTGCAAATACCATCTTGTGTGTTCAAAACCAATGCCCACATCAAGCATTGGACTCCAAGACTCCTGAACAAATGTTCACTGGTAAGAAACCCAACGTCTCTCATTTTACAATTTTTGGAAGCCCCGTATATTTTCATGTGCCGAAAGAGAAAAGAAGCAAATTGGGTGCATCTGGGAAGAAAGGAATCTTTGTGGGCTATAGTGAAAATTCTAAGGGAAATAGAATTTATGTGCCTGGTCAAAAGGAAGTTGAGATAAGTCATGATGTCACCTTCGACGAAGATATAGCCCTCAGGAAGATCAACACTCTTCCCATTCTAAGGAAGGACAAAGAAGCTGACACCGGAAATCAGGGTGAAAAAGAGTACGAAATGATGCCTGATGTTGATGAACCTATGGATTCTATTCATCCTCCTCCTCATGAGCCTTCCTCCTCCAAAAGCCTTCCTCTTCCAAGAGGAGACCCTCATGGCTTAGGGAGACTCTCGAAGATGCCGAGAGACACACAGCACGAAGGGGGACTTTCCGTGAAAGCAAGAAGTCAAACAAGTATCAAGGATATTTGACCGCCATGAGCACTATCATTCAAAAAGAGCCTTCATCATTCGAAGAAGTCGTGAAGCAACAAGTATGGAAGGATGCTCTGAAAGAAGAATACGAGTCAATTATGAAAAACGATGTCTGGGATGTGGTTCATAGACCTCAGGACAAATCGGTTGTCACCTCTAAGTGGCTCTACAAAATCAAGCATGGAGTTGATGGAAGTGCAGAAAAGTTAAAGGCTCACTTTGTTGCTCGAGGTTTCTCTCAAAGGGAAGGTGTGGATGACAATGAGATATTTGCACTTGTTGCCCGATACACCACCATTCGCTCGATCATAGCCCTTGCTTCCTCGCAAGGATGGAACCTACACCAGATGGATGTCAAGACCGCCTTCTTGCATGGTTCAATCAAAGAGGAAGTCTATGTGGAACAACTCGAGGGGTTTGAGGTTCATCATCAGGAATCTCATGTAAGCAGGTTGAATAAATCTCTTTATGGGTTGAAGCAAGCACCCCGGGCTTGGTATGAGAGGATCAATAGTTATCTGATGAAGTTGGGATTCACTAGAAGTGAAGTCGATCTGAACCTTTACTTTATGGTTGAAAATGATAAACCTCTCATTCTGGTAGTTTATATGGACGACCTCTTTCTGACAGATGCAGACACTCTCATTCACAAATGTAAGAGGGAGTTGGTTTTTGAATTTGAGATGAAGGACCTAGGATGATGCACTATTTCCTAGGGTTGGAGGTCTGGCAAAAGCCAGGTGAAATTTTCCTTTCTCAAGGAAAATATGTTGTGAAGATATTGGAAAGATTTGGGATGGTGAACTGCAAGCTTGTGACTACTCCGATGGAACTTAACTTTAAGAAGTTATGTAGTAGTGTTGCCGGACCTGAGTTGGGAAATGCTTTGGAGTATCGTCAACTCATAGGAGCACTGGTGTTCTTGGTGAACTCCCGTCTGGACATATGTTTTGCAGTTAACACATTGAGCCAATACATGGTTGAGCCTCATCATATGCATTGGATTGCTGCCAAGAATCTTCTGAGATATCTTCAGGGCACAATCACTCATGGAATAAGATGTACTGCAGGAAACGTGAGGCTGCATGGTTATTTTGATGTTGATTGGGCTGGCAGTGTGGTGGATCACAAGAGCACTTCTAGATGTTGTTTTTCTTTGGGTTCTGCTTCAATCTCCTAAATGAGTGGGAAGCAGAAATCGGTTGCCTTGAGCACCGCTGAGGCCGAATACATAGCTGCTAGTATGGCCTCCTATGAAGCTGTCTGGTTGAGGAAGCTCTTCAGTGAGTTGTTTGGACATGTGTTGGATACCACCGTGATCCTCTCTGCAACAACCAGAGTGGGATCTGATTATCAAAGAATCTCGTGTTTCATGATCGCTCCAAGCATATAGATATCAGATACCACTTTATCCAGGATATGGTACAACGAGCAATAAGGCTCCATCACATTGGGACTGATGAGCAGGTCGTCGATATTCTGACAAAGCCCCTGGGGAAGGTCAAATTCTTGGCCTTCCGAGAACGACTTGGAGTTGTGGAGAAACCCTCTTATGATGGTCCTGTATGAGATGGACATTGAGCTCCGAGGGGCTTGGGGTACTTCTTGGAGCAGTGAGCAACCATAGGGTGAGTGGTTCAACCTTCCCCTAGTGGTTTGTTGTGTACAGGGTGAGTGGTTCAGCCTTCCCCTGTGATACCCCTTGGCGACATGTAGGCATGACGAGTGGTTCATCCTTCTCCTATTGAGACATCCTACCCATGCAGTCTGGGACTCATGGGAAGTACCTCTCATCTGACCAATGAGTAGGGAAATGAGGATAGGGACCATAGTACTACCGATGGACGCATCATGTACTACCGTACTCCCTATGCTAAGATGACCGATATTGATTTGGGATCAATGGGAATTGACTTCGGGTAAATAAGAGTGGTATGAGACACTCTCTTTTGATTGGAACTGACTTCGAGTCAGTAAGAGTGGTATGCGACACTCTCTTTTGACTGGGACTAACTTCGAGTCAGTAGAGAATGGTATGATACATTCTCGATCACCTCTTCTTCTTTAGTTCAGCAAAGCAGTGCAGAGCAGTGCATTGATGGCAGAGATAGTACAGATTGGCAGATGGATTAGCAGTTGGAGCTCTCCCTAGTTGATAGTGAGTGTTAAAATTGGCAACTAGGGCCAAACTCCACATGAGCCATCTTATTTATGATAGCTGATATTTTTCTTGGATTCCTCTCTTTGAGAGATGTAGGATTGATCTAGAGATCATCTTATCCTAACATGTACAAATGAAGTTATGAATTTATTTTATGGACAAATTGTCAAGGTCGGCCAACAAACTCATGTAGGCTCAGAAGCCCAACAGTCACGTTTATTCATCCTCAACGTTTGTTATAAATACATGATGCCTCATCCTCATTTGGACACACTCAGTCTTCACACATCTCTCTTTGTCCTCATTGATTGCGTATGGATTTTTGGGCAGCAACTCTCTCCACACGTGCGAAGGAAAGGAAGGATAAATTTCTGTTTTGGACGTTGACCAGGTTCGACCGAATTTCCAGGATGTTGTTTTGACTGAGTTGACCACCTTTGACTGCGTTTTTATGAGGGCTACTATTTGGGCAAGCTGCATTTATGGGCATAGAAATCGCGGCAAACCATTGACTGTTTGACCAATGTTGACTATGGTTAGGGCTAACCGCAGGTGGACTGTTTGACCAGACTTTGATTGGGTTGAATTTCATTGTTTTGAGGGCTGATTCATCTTGCTGTTTGGAGGCCGAAGTTCACTAAAGTTGACTGAACTGTTGATAGTCAAATCTGCCCTGTTGACAAGCGTTGACTTTTTTGGTTAGGGCTCTTTTGCCGCTGTTATAAATTATCATATTTGTAAATTGTATTATCTCTCTCTCTCTATTAAACTATTGAAGACTAAAGAAGAATTGATCAAGGGTTTCCCCACATTGGGGTTTGTTCCTAGTTGGTGCCACATCTTGTGTCCTCTTGTCTTGGCTTGTCTTCTACTGTTTATGTTTATGTTCTATCTACATTTTACGATCATTTTGATGTGATTGCTCAACTGGATATTGATATTGGGCTAATAAAGAAATTGAAGTAAAATTGCTCTAAAGCATAGAACATAACATTGTTGCCTAAAATTAACACGTGCAATTTCCAGCCACTAATTAGGGTTGATGTCTAGGCTTTAATTATTTTATATGCCATTTTATCTATTAAAATTTGTTGTAATTTATTATATTGTTTACTCATAAATTTAGCCTTCATTGTACACTTTAGTATCATAGTTTTCAAGGCTAAATCTACATTTGTCATATTGCCGTAATTTGATGAATGTGTAGCTAATTTATGATAGTTTGATGTGATTTCTTGTTTGGGAAACCTATTTGAGCCTCTATTGGTCAATTAAGCCTTTGAACCCAATTCTGGAAGTTACTATCTTATCCACCCTAAAACCAATTTCTTATTCTTTTCTTTAGGTGGAAATAATTGTAGAACACTTAGGGGGCACTTAGCTTAAGGTTATTGGGTTATTTGATCCCTAAGATCTACTAAGAAAGCCTCCCTTATGTTGGATTGTGTCTATCACTAAAACCAAAAGCCTCCCTTATGTTGGATTGTGTCTATCACTAAAACCAAAGGAGTTGTTGCTGAGGTGACATTGGTAACATTCCCATTGTTGCACTCTATCTAGGTCATCTAGTGAGGCATTGTGTAATATCCCGTTTCAGAGATTTTCCCCAAAACCCCAGTAAACTCCAACCAAATACGCACAAATAATATAATAACCGGGAAACTCAAAATGATAAAAATAACAGTGGTGTAACATATAATAATATAAGCATGGAATATAAGCAGATACTCGAGAAATGTAGAGAGAAATGCTAAGCCATTTTATTATACTGAGTAATGGAATGAGTACAGGAGGTGATCAGAGGGATGGCACCTTGACTTGCACCAGGCAAGTGAAGAAATACACTCAGAATAACAAAGGAATGTCCTCTGCATAGATGATGTTGGGAAACTGTCGTGTTGCTGCTACTGCTGGAAATCAAATGAGGATTTGGGGTTGTTCCCCTCCTCAGAAAACACTGAAACTCTGGAATCTGCCCCTACTCAGAAAACCCAGAAAAAACCAGAAAGCTTTTCTGAAATGGCCGACCTCCGAAAATCGCCCCCTTGGGGAATCACACAATCCCTCAAGGTCCTGCGCTGCCACTTAGTAGAATCCTCCAAAATACTGGCTAAAACTCTGCCAACCCCTCCAATATGCAAGAGTTGATCCCTTGCTCAATATGCCAGCTCAACTCCTCCACAAATCCTCAACCCGGAACTACTCCCAGAAGAACTGCGTCCCTCTCTCTCAAGACTGTGCAGTCTCCCAATGCTTAGCTCCACCTCAATGCCAAAGATCAAAACTACTACTGAAAATACCTTGCCCGAGTAGGCACTCTAAGTCCCTGGACTCTAAGTCCCCCGGGGCCAAGGGTGAGAGCTTCGAACGAAGACACTCAGTGCACTAAAGAGTGCTACAGACTAGCTAAACAACCAGCGTGCTCTAAGTCGAAGTGTTCCCTTTCCATCTACGCAGTCCCTCCAAGTGTTTGCGTGGGCCCCATCTCTGCGTGGTCCTTTGGCCCCCTTGGCTCCCCTTTAAGTCACAACGTTGTGCTACTAGGAAGTGACTTTTTATTCTAAAAGTGAGTTATGTCCCCTTTTTCTCACCTTTTTATTTACAAATAACTGTAGAAGACAAAATTGAGCAAAATCGAATATTCTAATTAGCTATGGCTAATTAGAAATATTACAGTCTCCCCCAGCAAAATGTTGCTTGTCCTTAAGCAACTGAAGTGACGGATGCTGCAAAATTTTCTCACTCTCCCAAGTGGCATCCTCATCCGGTAAATTCTTCCACCTCACCAAGAATTCCCGGACCGTCCTACTCCGTAGTTGCCTCTCCCTGGTATCAATAATAGCCTCTGGCTGCAACACCAAATGCCCCTCATCATCCGTGGGTGGTAGCTCATATGTCATTGTCACATGCTGTCCCAACGCCTTCTTTAGGCATGATACGTGGAAAACTTTATGAATCTTGTTGCCTTGGGGCAGCTCCAACTCATATGCTACCTGTCCAATCCTGCGTATCACCCTGTATGGCCCATAAAAGCGGGGCTTGAGCTTTTCAGCCCCCTTCTGCTTCAGTGACAACTATCGGTATGGCTGTAATCGTAGGTAGACCAAGTCTCCTACCTCAAACTGTCTCTCCACCTGACCCCTGTCAGCGTACAGCTTCTGCTGGTTTTGCATTGTAGCCATGTTTTCCTTGAGAGCTTGGAGAATATCCTGACTCTCTTGGATCCAAATCTTGGCTCTCGGAGCCTTGCTAGCACCAAACATCACGTCAACAAAAGATAAAGGATGATATCCATACAAAGCATAGAATGGTGACATATCGATGGACATGTGATGTGTAGTGTTGTAGCAGTACTCCCCCAGATGCAGCCACTTTAGCCATGCTCGTTGTTGCCCATTGAAATAGTTATGCAAGTAGCCCTCCAGCCACTTGTTAACTATCTCTATCTACCCGTCCGTCTGTGGGTGATAACTGGTACTCGGTGTCAACTCCGTCCCCACCAACCAGAAAAGCTCCTGCCAAAATCCACTCATGAAATGGTTGTCCCTGTCACTGGTGATGGTCTTGGGAAGACCATGTAACCTGAAAATCTCTATGAAGAACAGCTCGACCACTTGCGCTGCTGTTTAGTGTGCGGATATGGCAAAAAAGTGTGAGTACTTTGTCAGCCGATCAACGACGACAAAGATGAAATCCTTGCCCTGTACCATGGACAACCCTGTGATGAAGTCCATCGAAATACACTCCCATTTCCCCTCCGGAATGGGAAGAGGCTGCAATAGTCTTGCTGGATGGTTCATCTCCCCCTTGTTCCTCTGGCAAACATCGCACTCCCAGACATGTTGGAGTACGTCCTTCTTGAGGCCCTTCCATGAGAACCTCTCTCTAATGGCCCTGTAGGTTTTGGTAAACCCCTGATGACCTGCCAATGGTGAATCATGTGATGCCTAAAGTATCTTCTTCTTGAGCTGAGACCCCTCAGTCAAGAAGATCTGGTCCCTGTAGTAGATGATCTCATCGACCACCATGTACCTATCATCTGCCACCTGCCCATCCAGAACCTCACATGCAAATCTGTCCTTGGAGTACTCCACTAAGAGTCGAGCCTTCCAGTCTGCATCCAAGCTCATAAGCGACAACGTGGTTGACCTTTGTGAAAGGGCATCTGCTACCACGTTGTTCTTACCCTTGACATACTCAATGTCAAAGTCATATGCTTGGATCTTGCTGATCCACTTCTGCTGCCTCTCTTGTAGCTGCTTCTGCTCCAAAAAGAACTTGAGGCTGTTGTGATCAGTCCTCACCCTAAACCTGTTACCCACCAAATATTGCCGGTACTTAGCCAATGCATGCATGATGCCCAGCATCTCCTTGTCGTATATAGAATACAACCTCTCGTGCGGAAGGAGCTTCCGGCTCTCAAAGGCTATAGGGTGACCTCCCTGCATCAACACTGCGTCGATCCCCTCTTCCGACGCATCACACTCCAAAACAAATGGCTGCGTAAAATCTGGCAATGCAAGCACTGGGAAGCTGCTCATAACCTCCTTGAGCCTGTCAAAGGCTCGCTGCGCTGTATCCGACCAACTGAATGCCCCCTTCCTCGTCAAATCTGTCAGGGGTGCAGCAAGCTATGAGAAACTCTTGACGAACTTTTGGTAGTAAGTACAAATGCCAATGAATCCTCGAAGTTTCGTCACGTTTCTCGGCTCCGGCCAATCTCTGATGGCCCTGATCTTCTCCTCGTGGACCCTCACTCCGTCCACTCCTATGATGTGTCCCAAGTATAACATCTCCGTCAACCCGAACTCACATTTGGAGAGCTTGGCATAGAATTGTTGCTCCTCCAAGATGCGCAATACTGTCTCAATGTGCTGGAGATGCTCCTCCCAAGTCCTGCTGTAAATGAGGATATCATCAAAGAACACCAACACAAACTTCCTTAAGTGACTGCGGAAGATGTGATTCATGCAAGACTGAAATGTAGTTGGGGCATTGGTCAACCCGAAGGGCATCACCAAAAACTCAAAGTGCCCATAGTGACACCTGAAGGCAGTCTTGGGAATGTCCTTCTCCCTCACACGAATCTGATGGTACCCAGATCTCAAATCAATCTTTGAGAAGAACCGTGCTCCTCTCAACTCATCCATCAACTCATCGATCCTGGGTATGGGGTATCTATTCTTCAGGGTCTTCTTGTTCAGGGCCCTGTAGTCAATGCACATCCTCAATGTGTTGTCCTTCTTCTTCACCAACACCAGGGAAGAAGCAAAAGGACTCGTGCTCAGCCGATTGTGCCCAACAGCTAGCAACTCCTGAATAGCCCGCTCAATCTCATCCCAATAGGCCTTGGGATGCCTATAGGGGGTAGTAATCATTGCCTGTATGCCTTCTCAAGCTCAATGATGTGCTCAAACCCCCGGTCCGGTGGCTATCCCGGTGGAATCTCCCCAAACACTGTGGCCTACTGGTCAAGGATGGCCTGTATCTCTGGGTGTACTGTCTGCCCTGTAGTCCCTGCCTCTGATGCACGCAGCTCCACTGCCCACTCTATGTCTCCCTTTCGGAAGACTACCTCCATCCGATGAGCTAAAACAGTTTGAGGCGGGTATGTGTGTTGTCCCCGTATCTTCTCATGCCTCCCTGTCTTCTCATCATCCCACTCCATCTCTAGGGCCTTCCAATCTGTAGTGACCTTCCTTAGAGTGATGAGCCAATGAACACCCAGTACTATGTTGGTGCCCAGAATATTGACCACGAAGAAGTGGTCAGTCAGTGTGTAGGTGCCCATCATCTCTGATAACTCTGGAACATAACGAGCACACACCATGGTCTGATCTCCTGGGACCAAAACTGAGAATCCATCGAAGCTCTTTGTCAGTATACCTCTCTGCTCAACCATATGTGCATCGATGAAGTTGTGGGTGGCCCCACTGTCAACCAAAACTGATACTCGTTGGCCACATACTATCCCCCGTACGCGCAACGTCAAATACTTGGGAACTGCTCGCAATGTTGCAAGGGCCCCTCCGATAGGTGCAAAAGCAGCACCACCCGTTGCTGGTGGTGAAGGTGGCAAACGATCCTGCGCAGCATGACTACCTCCTGCCTCCACATCATCCTCCTCATCCTCTTCCCCGCTACTCTCGGAGAAGACCTCAATAAAATGTGCTTTGCCAGTAGCACATCTATGTCCTGGTGCCCACAGCTCCTGACAAGTGAAGCACAACCGCTTCTTCTTCAACTCCCTCCTGGCATCATCATCAATCTGTGCTCATCCTGGATTCCCCTTTGGAGGCGGAATCCTCACATCCTTCCCCTTGGGCTGAAAAACCCGTCTCTGGGGGTAAGGTGTCCGGGTCCTGGGTAAGGCATCCTGTAAGTCCCGGGTCCTGCTAATAGCATCCTGGAGTGTGGCTGGTCTAGTGGACCTGACTAGACCCCAAAGTGGCTCTGCTAACCCCTCAACATACATGTAGATCCTCCATGCCATGGATAGATTTGGCACCATCACTGAAACCCTCAAAAAGTCCGCAATGTAGGTCTCTGGGCTAATGTTGCACGAAGCGAGGACGAAGCAGGGACGTTGAAGCGTCATTTTCCAAAAATCTAGGAAGCGAAGCGTCTGCTATATATATATATATGTATATATATATATATATATATATATCTATATATATATATATATATATATATTGCATTTATACTCAAAACAAACATCCCAAATACCAAATTAGTTGTAGAAGACATGAAAACATGCATATTTTTGCATAAATCAAGATAGATATAACATCCATTGTACATTAATGATTAATTATTCGAGCATCAACCATTTAGATGCATCAACCATCTAGAATCTAGATTCTTCTCCTCTTGTCTAGCCTTTAGGCTTTGCCTCTACCTCGATTGTCTAGGGATATTAGTCAACATTACCCAATTTTGATCAAACTACCTAATTCAAGACTTAAAATATGTTAGAAAAAGCTTAACATGCTTGATCGATGATTTTGACTTGATTGAAAGGTAATTTTTTGCTAAGGGCGTGCTGCGTGACAAAGGAGTTCAACAATTAACAGCACCAACACTAGGGTACATATAGGGCTTGGTGCTCTTGATTAAATGCTAATCGCATACCTTCATACTTGATATAATCTAATGAAATGCCACAATCCCATTGATCCTGAATTCCTGAAAACTGTTAAGTCTGCTGAATTTTGAATAGGATATGAAATTCTATTTTCTCCATATGAAGTCCAATGAGGCTGGAACCACTCTCAAACATCCTGAGTCATTTCATGGTAATGTTAAAAATTTAAGTAAAATGATGAAAATGAAAAATAAAGGAAAATGTCACTTTTACTTTAAGAATTTAACATTACTATGAGAGAGCATCTGCTATATTTATATTTTTTTTTTGCCTTCATTCCTCACCTTAACCCAAGGTGGACCCACCCCCAACAAGCAAACTCACCTAAAATTAAAAAAAAAAAAACCGATTTTCTAAACTCTTTTCTGGAATCGTACGGAAGCATACGGGAAGCGTACGCTTCACCCTCCGAAGCGTCGTACGAAGCACGCTTTCGAGCCACGCTTCGGAAAATTCCAGGAAGCGGCAAAATCAAGAGGTAACGCGCTTCCGAATTTCGGAAGCGCGCTTCTGCCGAAGCTTCCTAGACGCTTCTGCACGGGACGAGCTTCCGGGCTTGGAACTGAGGGGGGCGCTTCGTGCAACATTGCTCTGGGCTCCCTGTCTGTTTGAGCCTCGTCAACTCAACAAAGTGTTGTTCCGGATCCCTCCAGTCAAACCTCTCCATCAATCTCCTGGTGAACTCGGCATACGTCATCACTATGGAATGCCCGAGTGTAACCATCCCATGGAACCACCAATCCTGGGCCTCACCATCCAAATGTAATGTCGTCACCTTGATGGCCTCTGTCTCCGACATCTGGTTAAGCTGGAAATAGATGTCCAGCTTCTCCACCCAAGACCTTGCCGAACTATTTGATGAGCCATCAAACGTAGGCAAGTAAAATCTACTAACAATGCGGTGGGTGTCTCCATCATGATAATGCCGGTATCCTCTGTGATGGTCGCGGGGTCTACTATCCCGTTGGAGCTGAACAAAGTCTCTGAATGAGAGAGCATCCCTGAACTCCTGCCCATAGGCCTGGTACTCCACAAAATAATCACCCATATGACCGGGTTCTGCCTCCTGCTATGCTCCGACCCCCGTACCTGCTCCTAGGAAAGTGGGCATGGTAGAGCGTATAGGGGCATGTGTGGCCACTTGCTGAGTAGTATCACGCTGAGTGGCACCCTGCTCTGGCAAATGGTGAGATGCACCCGATCCCCCTCCAACCTAGAAAACTCATGGGTTCTCACGTTGTCTAGCTTCCACTGCCATGAATCTCTGCCCCATCACCTCGATCTGCCTCAACAAATCCTGCACTAATTTGAAGAGAATGTCCGCAAATCTCTTCTCATCATCATCTGCTATCAGATTCTCCTGCTCTGCGTCCACCACAGGCTCCTCCTATCCTGCGTCCACCACAGGCTCCTCCTGTTCTACGTCCACCACTGGAACACAGTCTCCCTCTCCATAGGTGTTCTCCAACCTACGCCCAGCGTCTCTGTATCTCCTTCCTCTGTAACAGATGTAGGGCTTTTCCCCCGGTGTCATAGATTGCTAGCTCCACAGGCTGAGCCAGATCTATGCGTTGATACCACTATAATATCCCGTTTCAGAGATTTTCCCCAAAACCCCAGTAAACTCCAACCAAATACACACAAATAATATAATAACCGGGAAACTCAAAATGATAAAAATAATAGTGCTGTAACATATAATAATATAAGCATGGAATATAAGCAGATACTCAAGAAATGCAGAGAAAAATGCTAAGCCATTTTATTATACTGAGTAATGGAATGAGTACAGGAGGTAATCAGAAGGATGGCACCTCGACTTGCACCGGGCAAGTGAAGAAATACACTCAGAATAACAAAGGAAAGGCCTTTGCGTGGATGCTGATAGGAAACTGTCGTGCTGCTGCTACTGCTGGAAATCAAATGAGGATTTGGGGTTGTTCCCCTCCTCAGAAAATGTTGAAACTCTGGAATCCGCCCCTACTCAGAAAACCCAGAAAGCTTTTCTGAAATGGCCGACCCCTGAAAATCGCCCCCTTGGGGAATCATGCAATCCCTCAAGGCCCTGCGCTGCCACTGAGTAGAATCCTCCAAAATACTACCTGAAACTCTGCCAAACCCCTCCAATATGCAAGAGCTAATCCCTTGCTCAATATCCCAGCTCAACTCCTCCACAAATCCTCAACCCGGAACTGCTCCCAGAAGAACTGCGTCCCTCTCTCTCAAGATTGCACAGTCTCCCAATGCTCAGCTCCACCTCAATGCCAAAGATCAAAACTACTGCAAAAAGATTGCTGAAAATACCTTGCCCGAGTAGGCACTCGAAGTCCCCCGAGGCTAAGGGTGAGATCTCCGAACGGAGACACTCAATGCACTAAACAGTGTTGCAGACTAGCTAAACAGTGAGCATGCTCTAAGTCGAAGTGACTAGCTCAAATGCACATAATCGAATGACAAAATGAGGGGGCTCCTCTCTCCTTTATAGCATTGGCCTCTCCCAATCCCAAGGCTCACCTCCTCCAACATAATCCCCTCTTGCCACGTGTTCTCTTTCCATCTGCGCAGTCCCTCCAAGTGTCTGCGTGGGTCCCATCTCTGCGTGGTCCTTTGGCCCCCTTGGCTCCCCTTTAAGTCACAAAGTTGTGCTACTAGGAAGTGACTTTTGATTCTAAAAGTGAGTTATGTCCCTTTTCCTCACCTTTTTATTTACAAATAACTATAGAAGCCAAAATTGAGCAAAATCGAATATTCTAATTAGCCATGGCTAATTAGGAATACTACACATTGCACTAAGGTGCTAGATTTTGCTATAATAAGACCTATATTTTAAAGGTAGCTCTTATTTTGGTGATTTGGGATCCTAAAACTTCAAGAGCTCATTTGGGGCACTAAACAAATGTTTTTGAGGTCAAAACTTTGCTAACAAAGTTTCCATTCCTATGGTGTTTGTCTACTCGCCGAGAACTTCAAACAATGCAAAGATTACATTAATCAAAGTTCATACAAGGAAGTTAAACCTCCCGCAAGTTGAACTATGCGTTAACCACTACAGCACTGAGTGGATGCCACATCAACTCTCATCCCTCACACTTATGGAGCTAGTCATGTGTAGACTTTCAAGAAGAACCTAGAGGGTCTAGGACCTGTTAGCACTCAAACTAACAGGGAGCATAAAAGGGGCTCCTAAAGGGACAACTGCTAGATCAAAAGGCAACGATGGAGGCTTAGCCAAATGTCATCTCAGCAAAGACTCCCTACTCTTTACGGACATTCACCAATGGGAGGAGACCCAGTATATAGAAAGTCACTTATGAAGGATGAATCAACCAATGGACGTGAAGTGACCTTAATAATCCCTTTACTAGAAGGGGGTTAAGAATAGAACTTACTTGCTAGTTAAGCAAGGTACAAAGATTTCTAGGATAAGGAGGTGAGGATTTGAGGGTTAGGTTAGAGGAATATACCTTGTGAAGGAGTTCCCCAACCCTAAAATCCTTATTGGACTTGACTTCCCGAATGGTTCTTGAAAATTTTTCTTTTCAAAAGTGTGGGACCACACAGGACAAGTGGACCTGGCCTAGGTTAAGGGGGAAGAATCTAGCAACCAATAATGTTCTTAACCCAGACAAGAAAGGGGAAAGAATCAAAGCAAGAATTTTCACTTAAAGGTGTCAAATTGATCCTATGAGGTACTAGCCTAGGGAACACTAGGGCAGACTCACAGAGTTTGATCTCAAAGTTAAGGCTTGGGTTATCTCGCGACTCCACCATAAGAATGGCTTCAAAATTGGAGGAGGCCTTGAGCACACACCAGCGTAGTAGAGGTTAGGAGATCAAACTTTTTCTTGGGCTATTTTGTCAGGAAAATGATGCCCTAGGTGACCCAACTTGGCTAGACCTAGAAGAGAGGGGTAAAGGTGAAGAAAAGGTATTCTTTGAGTGACCATCTATTGGAGGACCAGTGCCTTAATCCTTGAGGAGAATGGAGTCTAGGAGAATGATGAGATAGGAACTTGTATTTCGGTCAAGGAGGCCTTAAGGACTTCTTCGCTTAGCCTTTAAAACAAAAGGAAGAGACCTCAAATATTTTATACTTCGCTTGGCAAAAGAGATGGCTTATCAAGATAAATTCCCTGGTGGAATTATCCCTAGGAGATTTCATTCACATACATGGCCCAAACATTGAGAGATGCTATATAGAAACAGTAATTCCACGAATTTGCAATTATGCAATGCAACGATTAGCCCTATTATAGTGAAAATCCCATTCAATGCATATGACAAAAGTAAAACAAGAATAGCATTAAAAGTGTGTACTTAAATGTAATAGAACATATCCAATCAACAATTTGACAATAAAGAAGCTCCAAGACAAAATACTCCAATCCAAACATCAAAAGTCATCCATGCTCCAATTCTTCATCCTAGAAAAAGTGCGATATTCTCTAAAGAGAAGAGAGATCCAATCCAAAGTGATGATGAGAAAATGAACTCATCTCACTTGTATTTATACACTAATTAGGAGTTCGAATTAGTCTCTTAGGCCTACATAAGCCCCAAAAATAAAATAATATGCTAATAACCTAACCTTTGGTGACAAGCCCACCAAACTAGCTAATAAATGAAATAATAAGCCTCTTAAGAGGTCAAATGATAAAAAATACATGTCGTAGGGCCCTCCAATGTTAGTTTTAGGTATGTTCTATTCTAGAGCAATTTATTTCAATTTTCACAGTCAGCTCAATATCTTTTCCATATTAGCAATCACATCAACATTAAAGTAAACTGCATATAGAACATAAATATAAATCGCAAAAGACAATCCAAGACAAGAGGACACAAGATGTGGCGTTAGCCAAGGACAAACCCCAATGTGGGGAAACCTTTGATCAATTCTTCTTATATGTTCTTCAATAGTTCAACAGAGAGAGAGAGATAGTACATTTACAACAAAAGTCAACACTTTGACTTATCTAGATAAGAACATAGATCATCTCTATCAAGATGATACATGAGATCAGTTGAAGACATGTTGTTTCAACTGATTCTCCAAGGTGACTCCTTCACCTATCATTCTGCTGCATCTCGTCATCATGCTGCACCATGTTGCACATGCTTGTTGTCCCATTCTACCACTATTGCACAATGTCATGGTTGTCCCATTGTGCCACTGCTGCACTATGTCATGGTTGTCCCGTTGTGCCACTACTGCACTATGTCATGGCTATCCCATTGTGCTTTGCCATACCATAACAGCACCATGAATTTGCTGCACTAAATACTAGTTGTCCCATGTTGTACCATTGTACCATTGATGTCCCATTGTGCACTATATGCCATTGACGATTGTTGTCCCATTGTTGTACCATATGTTGCACCATACTGCACCAAGTTGCCTTTGTCGTCCCATTGCTATATCATACATCTTGCTGTCCATATTGTTGCACCATTGCTACACCATACAGCACCAAGTTGCCCTTGATGTCCCACTACTGCACCATACATCTTGTTGTCCATACTGTTGCACCATTGCTACACCATACATCTTGTTGTCATATACTATGTTGTCTATAATGTTACAGCATTCACCATAAGACTTGGATTTATCATTCATGATTGTGATTCAATCCAAACAACAGATAGAGCATCCTTATTTTGTACATCGTTAAGGATAGCTGAAGGTGTGGCTTCTTTATCTCAGCATTTACGTGTGAGAGCATTCCTTCCATGACAGCAATGGTATTCCTTTCATGACTACGTATAGGATAAGGGATTTTCCTTTCATGACAGCAAGGGCATTCCATGTGTAGAGCACTTCTTCTAGGACAACGTTTAGGTGCCATCTCCATTAGGCAGCGTAGCAATTGGGTTTAGGGCATCTCTTCTCCTTAGACCTGTGGCTAGGGTTTCTGCCTTCATTTCCATGGCTATGTATTACTGCTTCTTCATAGGACAGTGTTAGGGCTTCCTTCACCATGCTAAATCTCCCCTTCCTCCTGCGTCTAGGGCTTCTTCATTAGGGTAGCGTAGAGCCTAGGGCACTCCCTCTAGATTAGGGCAGCGTTATCCCTTAGGATCTCTCCTCCTACTAAAACCCAAAGACAAGTAGAGAGGAAGAGATCCCAAGTGTGTGTTGAAATGACTTGAAGGCCACCTCTATTTATACTAAAACGTTGAGCACAAGTGGGGTTTATTTGGTTGTTGGCCAACCTTGAAGAATTGTCCCATAACAATAATCAATTCATATCTCCATGAATACTTATCGAAATCAGATGATCTTTAAATCAATCCTACACCTCTCGATGAAAGGGATCTAAGAGAAATATCAGCTACCATTAATAAGATGACCCACATGGAGTTTGGCCCTAGTTGCCAATTTTAACATCCAAGAGGCCTAATGAGGTCCATAGGTGCCATAATGAAGAATAGGACCCTAAAAAGTGATGGACAAGGGGATGGCCCCTTGTTCTCCGAACAATAAACTTGTGGTGCTCCCAGTGGGCGTGGGGGCACAATATTAACCTCATGGGTCTTCAAATGAGTCGAAGATGCTTGTAGACCATCCGTAAGAGCTCCGATGATGGTGTGGGTGATGCCATATCATCCTACAAGCCTTGGGTTAGCTGCCAAGTGCATGGTACATCTGTGGGGTTGGTTAGGCAAAGGTGAACTAGGTGCATCATCCTCATCCAATAGATGGATCTTGAGCCAATCTCTGAACATCTCTGGGGATCCATGGAGTGTTGTCTACTGCAGTGGAGGCCCATGGCTCTCAACACACACCCTACATGTGCCAATGTAGCCCTCTGGATGGTTAGAACCCCATATAGGAGACCAAACCCAAGATGGAGGCCACCTACAATCCTGAATAAGATCCAATGTGTCCCCTAGCCTTCCAGTACAACAAGTCATCAAAGAAATCGAGTAAAAGAGCTTACAAACCATGGACCACAGGCGAAGACTTCATAATGGCCTGCCCTTCCATAATGAGCTTTGGCATGTGCTAATGTCTCTAAACTCCAAATGGAGTTAACCAAGAGTCCTATTAGGTGGTTTCTACTTCTAAAGGGGATAATATGTCCAAGGTACATCCTTTAAAAGGTGGTGGTATGTGATAACGAGGTGAATGGAGTAGGGGATGAGAAGGGGCAGCCCTATGCCACATGTTGGGGTACAAGGGTAGCTAATAAAAGGGAAGCCCACACTTGGGTATATAATGTATAGGAGGGAGCAATTGTGGTACATGAGGTGCCCCAGTCTTGATTTTTCCACCCTTCTTTATATGCCTTTTGTCTTTTCATGATTTTTCTTTAATTAACTGCTCGGGGCTCAAGGAGTAAGAGCAGGATGTGTGAGATGTAGCAGTGGATACCTTTCGAGATAGGGCGGTTCATTGCACATCAAGGGCTGGGACAATCATGGATTCCTATATGATGAAGGAGGCTCATAGGACCTGTAGGAACTAGGGTGATGGCCATGATGATAGGGTAGAGCTCATGTATTGGCTTTTGCCCACGTGTTAAATGTGTTTGTCTCAGCCATCTTTTGCATTTTGTGGTGCATTTTCCTGTTGAGTGTGGCCAATTATGCTTTTACTTTTATTTTTAGCTGCATCAACCTTCGGAGCATCATTCCAAGCTTGACCCAAGGTGTGGGCAAGGGGAAGGGGAGAACTAGCCCTATGTGGACCCAATGGAGGAATGTGGACCCAGGTGGGAGAAATGAAGAATGGGGTAATAATGAATCGAAAGGGGGTAATATATGCGGATAAGGGAGCGAGACCACGCAACCAAATTTAGGTTTTCCTGTGAAATACCATCCCTAAAGCCAAATGGTCTGTAAAAGAGATCCCACGGGACTAGAATGCAAGGTTAGTATCCAAAAGGGAGCTAGGGGACAAGAGCATAGACCTAACCCATTTTTTCCACCGAATCCCCCCATTAATCCATGCCCATAAGTGTCCATGATAAGCAAACTACAATACTCAATTACCAAATGACAAGGCATACCTTTAGGTTTGGGAGGTCCACCTTCAAACATAAGATCATGGCAGATGGATGAAAGACCACATGGCTGACTCAAGTGGCAGAGAAATGGCACAATGAGCTAGTTGGTGGCTACAAGGGTCTGTTGGCTGTCGGCTGAGGACCATCTTGGAGAAAGAAATAAAAAAATTACCCTAGGGATATTCCCACAAAATGGTGTGTAACAGGACCCTAAATGTAACTAAGAGTTGACGAATGAAAAGACCCCAACCCTAACCCTGTACGACTATCAAGACATGTTAACTATTGAGTCGCTAAGAAAGGAAAGGGTTCCATTCCTATGCATTGATCTCTTGTGCCAAAGATAATAAAAGCAAAGGAGTGGGATATTTTGAACAAAACAAAGAAAGTAGAATCCAGGCCACAATGTCTATTGCAACTCCACAACAAATCATATTTACAGTTGCATTCTATATCTAAGAAGTAAAAAACAAAGCATAGTCCTCACCTTCTGGCCAGGTTTTCTCATATTGGGTTTCCTAGAGTACATCTTGTGTTTGCTATGTAGATGGTGTAGTATTTATTGTTTTAGCTTCTTTTCTTCCATTCTCAATTTTTTTCAATGATTTGAGCACTATACTTGTAATGTTATTATAATAATAATAACACTACATAACAAGACCAAGCAGTTAGCTCAACTAGCTGTTGCGAATGTTGCTGGACATTTGGCTAGTCCCTTGTTAATGGGTGTTTAATTTGAAGTCCCATGGGTTAGGCAAACTAGTCTATACCAACAAGTTTACTAAGGATGTCATCCATAAACATGGGAAAGCATCCCTTAGGTTTTCCTGTACAATCTTCCTTGGAAAAAAAACTGCATAATAGATGATAGTGTCGATGTTTTGCAAACACTTGCAAAATCTATTGTGATAAACTATCCAGTAAAATATCCACAATGGTAACCCTCTCCAAATGATAGTGATGACCCATCCCCTTGTCCAGCTCAACTTATTCCTACGGTTTAGTGTCCATGTTTATCTATGCGCTGACGGCCTTTGTTATGTTTATGTTGTTTTGAGCTGGACTCTGTCTATTTCTTATTCTGGCACTGGATTTCCCTTGTCCAGCTCAACTTATTCCTACTGTTTAGTGTCCATGTTTATCTATGCGCTGACGCCCTTTGTTATGTTTATGTTGTTTTGAGCTGGACTCTGTCTATTTCTTATTCTGGCACTGGATTTCTTTGGCTATTTTGGTGATCAACGAAGCCTCATTTTGAACTCCTTGGCTCTGCATGAGCAGCCTGCTCTCTTTTTTATAGAAAAACCTCCATATACATATTGCACATATTAAGAATTAAAGGAGCTTTTTACTCAAAAATAAAAATCATGAATGTACTTCACCACATTCAAAGCTTTAGACAAGCACACACAAAAGAGAAAAGAGGTGAGACATTCTGGGACATACCAGATTCAGGCTTGTCCAGAATTGTAGAGACTATTTTAGAAGTGTTAACTTCTCTTAGACTCTCGCAGCTTATATATGCACACAATCGACTGCAGGATTTGAACCATGGTGCTTTAAGGACCAGATCTTGGACAGCTTCATCTAAAAACATCAACGAGAGCATACACATAAGATTATAATCTATGGCATCCTCCTCAATTGAGTATTGTGCCGTTTAACGAATGAATCTGTGGATAACTGAAGAGCAGGATAACCTTACGGAATTGTCTGAACGTTCTACGATTTCGACCTATTTTAATTGTGTGTTGATTTTTTTGCCCCGTGATCTGACCTATTTTGATCGGATATAGATCCAAATCGTAGAACATTTTCGACAAGTCCTCTCAGATTAGTATTGTGAAGATGAAATAGAAATTATCATACGTGTCTTTTTTTTCATCTGGATGTTTTTCATTTATTGTTCAGAGAAGGAGAAGTACCTTCTTGCTGCCTTTGAATGGGATCAAAGGCCTTGAGCTCCCTGCGCACTCTGGATCGAAGGGCGCGTTTTTTCTGGAAAATTGAATCGGAGGCAGCTGTTGTCTGCATTGCCATTACTGTCGCCGACAAGGGTCTGTTGACCAGAGCCCTCAGAAAATGAATACCTGTGGGAATAAATGAATTGATCAGCATCTCATTGAATTAATGTCCGAAATTACTATTTGAGGACGACAAATTGTTCTCATGGCGTCATGATAAAGGCATCTCATTTGAATTAATGTTCGAACTTACTATTTGAGGACGATAAATTTTTGTCATGTCGTGATGATAATTGGCCAAGGCTGTGACATGGGTGGTATCCGTTGTTACAAGAAGGTTGGGAGTTCAGGTGGTAAGATCACTGAAGGGTGCTTGATTTCGTTATTGGATAAAAGTTAAAATTTTATGCGTATTTAAGGTTTGTCATATGTTATGTTTTATTTAATGTTTGTCATTTCAGGAAAGGAGTAGTGTATAATTTTTTTTAATTTTAGATGTATTATGGGTTAGTAGTATATCTGACATATAGTGGAGATAAATTGAGAAAATTCAGAAGCGTTTGATTACAAACAAATTTAAGATTAAAAGTACAGTTCCTTATGATATCTTGTTAAGTGAAAGAGGGACTGCTCCTATTGAAGCAATTGCTATGACACGAGTCATAAGGTATTTAAAATTAAATTGAGCAAATGGAAGAGGGTAGATGGCTTAAGGTTGTCTTTAAAGAGAAATTGTGCAAGAGCAAAAAAACTTGGATGCAGCAAAATAACAAATGGTTTAGTAAATGGGGTATTTGCTTGAACGCATGTCCCATAAATAACAAAGAGATAAAAACTTTTGTTATCGAAAAGTTCCACAAGCGTACTTGGGATAAGGAGATAGGAAGAAAGGAAAAATACTATATTGAAGTGTTTAACCCCTCTCATAGTCATCAACCAAAAGCATACATAGAGGCCAATATCTCTTGGAGAGACAAAATTCTTATTGCTCAGTTAAGGACTAATTCTCATCAACTCCGTTGCGAAACAGGGCGCTGGAAAATGCCAAAGGAAGTGTGGGAGGAAAGAGTATGCATTTTTTGTTCTTCCGGAAAAAGTGAAAACGGAGAAACATTTCATTTTAGAATGTGAGGCCTTCAAAGACAACAGGGAAAGTTATGCAGATATGCTCGCAGCTAGCTCTTGGGAAAATTTATTTAGTAAGGGGTTTGTCGAGAAGCTGGGAGCATTTATTTTGAAGCTTCACAAAAAAAGGGTCGAATACATCAAACAGATGAAGAAGCAACCTGTCTCATAGCTATCTTTAACCTCGTAGACGTTAAAATAATTTCTTCTTCTTCTTCTTAAGGGCTAAAAGATAAAAATTTTGAGATATAAAGAGATTGATTTTTTCTTTATAGATGTGAAATAAAGAATAATTTAAATTTGGTGTATGGTAGATCCGAAATTAAGATGAATCTAAGTTGTTTTAATTCTGTTGTTGAATTGAGGCTTTTGTGATCCATAATAGTTGTAAGAAGAATTTCGGCGTAAATCACCATATATATATTTAAAATTTTTATATATATTTTAAAGGTATGGTCACCGAATATAACTAAATTATAAAAATGACTTTATGACTCTCGTCCCTAAGTCAAAATTTAAAGGTATGGTCACCGAATATAACTAAATTATAAAAATGACTTTATGACTCTCGTCCCTAAGTCAAAATTAGCCGTTGGTCAGGATAGCCGTTGGAGGCTCTGCTCAGACTATTTAACATGCAAAGCTGGATCTGTTTCTTCAACTTGTCCTGACGATGAAGCACACTCGTTGGTTCGAAACGCGTCAACAAAGGTCTTTCTACATGTGATTTACGCCGAAGTTCTTCTTACAATTGTTTTAATTCTTCTTTTAAATATGTTATATTTCACATTAATACTATAAGTCAATACTATGGGTTGTCATCAATTTGGATCTCAAATTTACCTTAACTACCAACAAAAATTAATAATAATAAGTAAACAAATCATTTTAACATAAAATTATTTTTATTTTATTTTATTTTAACATAATTAAATATTTATGAAACATTACATTACAGCGTCAAGTTATATTTTAATTTTAAATTTCAATATATTTTATATTATTAAATTTAAATTTGTCAAATTTAAAAATAATTTATTTTTAATTAATAAAATTAATTTTAAAATTTAAAAATAATTTATTTTTAATTAATAAAATTAATTTTAAAATATGTTATTATTAAAATGGAAAAAAAATTAATGAGATTATTATATTTTTAACTTTTTAAAATGTTTTCAGTAAAATGAATAAGTAAAATAAAACATTTTCAAATATAAATTAGTTCTTATTTATATTTTGATTAAATATTTGATATAATATTTTAAAATTTTACATCAATAAAAAAATATTGATATGTTTGGTTTTTGACTCGTTTATTAATGGGAAGTTTTATTAGAGAAAATTGATTTGTTAAATTTTTTCAAATTTTTTTTAGAATTTTAATTATTTATATCAATAAAGTAATACAAAGTCAAATTTTAATACATCGCATTTTGTTCATCAATTATATTATTTATTTTTTAATTTTGATTATTTTTTTAAATATATCATGTTTTTCATTAATTATATTATTTTTCATATTTTAAATTTTTCCGTTTTGATTTTATAATTTTTTTTTAGCTTTTTTCCTTTTCTTTTCTTTCTTTTTATTTTCTTATATTTCTAATTCAATTGTCATCACTTATCCATAGTTTTATTTTTAGAAAATTGGTATAAGGTGTCATATAGTCTTTATAACTTTTAGAATAAGTGTTACATGTCAACTTAGTATGCCTAAATACATTTTATAAAAAGATTATTATTTATTCATAATATTTTCACAGTTTCAATATTTTTTTGTTATTCCTAGGAATTAAAAAAAAAAGTACAGAAATAGGAGGTGGAACAACTCTTTTACAACAGGAAAAGAAGAGCTGCCAAAAAAAGTGGTTGACTCGTTGTTGCTAAGATGTGCAAACAAATAGACACTAGATGACACAATGATTTGAAATCAAACTGGTGTTAAAAAAAACCCACTGAGAGCCTGCGCACTAGGAACCAGATAGCGGGAGCTTGGTGCAGCCTCCGAGAGCAATGAGGAAGCCCGGAGAGCGCCCGAAGAGCCACAGCCAACCACGAGACTATGCACAACTTCAGAGCCATGGCCCCAGGAGGGGGTCGCGAAAAGGATCCACCCTTACCACCTGAGCTAGCTGCATTCCGGGATCTGGTTGCGGCATGCAATAAATGGCCAGCAACAGAAAACCAGCAAAAGTTTGTAAAAAAAATGGAATCCATCCCCACAGTTGCTCTGTCGATTGAAGAATCCTGCAAAGTGGAATTAAACCTAGCAGAATGAGGGCTTATTAGACAGTTCACAGGCTTATGGCCCTCGCCTAAAGCTGTAGAAGCTTGGGTGCAAAGGAACTAGCAACCTTTGGTCAAGGAAGGAATAAAAATCCATTTCGTCGGCAAAGGCTTCTTTGTATTTATATTTGAAGCAACAGAAGACAGGAACCTCATATTCAGAAACGGCCCATATTTCATGGGGCCTCAGGGTCTCTATCTGAATCAATGGACACCAGACTTCGATCCAACTCAAGATGTGCCCTCGGTTGTTCCGGTCTGGGTGCGATTGCCCCATCTACCTCTGCACTATTGGAACCCTAAATCCTTAGAAACCATAGGCAACAAGCTAGGCAAATACATCGATCGAGCAGAAAGAAGAGATCAGTACTCCTGTGCGAGAATTTGTGTAGAAGTAGACCTGGAGGAAGGTCTCCCTGAAGCCATTAAACTCATGGTGGCTGACTAGACACACATACAAGTGCTAGACTATGAGCAACTCCCATTTAAATGCCGACACTACCATGGCTATGGGAATTTTGCCAAGCATTGTAAAAAGAAATCAGAGGATGGAGCTGAGAAGGAGAAAGGAGATCAATGGACTCAGGTTCAGAAATCAAGAACAACTAAGCAAAGCAACAGGAACAAAGGGAAAGCCTTGTCCACTAGGAGGGTTGCTCCTCTCGAAGCCCAAGTAGAAGGTAGCTCAGTCCCACCAAGAGCAGACATATCCACAAATCCCTTTGAAATACTCAGCACACCAAAAAAACTCCAAGATCCAGTAGATAAAGAGGTTGAACAGCAAACTAACAACATGGAAGAAAACAAAAGGCAAGAGGAATCAGTCCCTCTTCAAATTGCATCCCCAAAAGGTGCCTCTAGCTCCCCAACCTATGCAGATATGACAAGAAAGAAGACCCCAGAGATATCGGGATCCTCAGAAGATGAAACAACTGAGAGGCCCTTGAAAAGAGTGGGGAGGAAATCTCACAAAGAGGCTAGAGAAGAAGAAGCAGAGAGACAAAAAATGCAAGGCAGACAAACCACTATAGAGATGTCTATCGGCAGACATACTAGAACAAGGCCTCCCAAGGGAGGTGTTGCCCCAACCCCTACCAGTAAATAATGTGATTAGTCTCTTGGAATTGCAGAGGACTAGGGAACCCATCAAAAGCTGAAGCAGTCAAGAGCCTATTGAAATCAGAACTTCCTGAGATCCTCATGCTCCAAGAGACTAAAATAGAAAGCGAAGCCCTTCTGGAACTCGGCAAAGTAAAATGGTAAACAAAAGCTGGAAAAGCGGTAAGTGCTAGAGGTACATGCGGCGGGTTAGCCACTCTCCGGGAGGCTGACAAATTTTAGCTTGAGAGCTACTTTCAGACGCAACACTGGATCTACACCTAACAAGTAAGATAAACTTTGCTCTCTCCAATCTCTATGTACATGTCCTCTATGCATAAAAGGAACAATGCTGGCAAACTCTGACTGATTTTTTGGAAGCATACTCCCTCAACAATATAATTATTGTCGGAGACTTCAATCTAATCCTAGACCCAAAGGAAAAAAGAGGAGGAACCAGCAGCAGGGATCACTTTCTTCCCTTAGTGGAAAACCTAATTCAACAATGGGATTTATTGGATTTCAAGCCAAAAAAAGGGCTATACACATGGACAAATAACATAATAGGGGAGGAGCACATATCAGCCAGGCTGGATAGATTCCTTCTTCAGAGTTCCTTCCTCTCCGAGAAGATGATCATCTCCACAAAAATTCTGCCAAAGTGGAACTCAGACCATAAACCCATCCTCCTTCTGCTGGAAGAAGAAGAAAACCTAGGGCCAATCCCCTTCTGGTTCAGCCCACTATGGGCAAACAAAGAAGGGTTTTTGGACACAATGAATAAGGCATGGTCCATCCATGTTCTTGGATCACCAACTTTGTTTGGGAGCAAAAGATAAAAGCCACCAAAGTATCCCTGAAGCAATGGATAAAAAAGCCCTCAAATTCTCCCACTACCCAACGAAAACAGAGCACAAAGCAGCTGCTGGATCTCCAAATGGGTCTGGAGATTCAAGACATAACCAAAGCAAAAATGCATAGTGAGCAAGAACACCAAATCAGCACCCTTCAGACATTTAGAGAGGAGGAAGAATACGCGAGGCTCAAGTCACGCAATCTCTGGCTTGCATTTGAAGACAAAAATATAGCCTTCTTCCACAAGCAAATTCGAACCCATCTCTCTAGAAACCACATTGCGGAAATCACCTCGCCAGATGGGACTGTTCTCAAAGGCACAACTCTGATAAAAGAGGCGAAAACCTCTCATTTTCAGCTACTGTTCAAAGAAGAAGGTGCAGAGGATGATGAGGAAGCTCATGACTTCCTCAAGCACATTCCAAGGATGGTTAACGAGGAGGACAATGCAACACTCCTCAAGCCATTCACTAAAGAAGAATTTAGTAATGCAATATGGAAGATGGAACCAGACAAAGCCCCAAAACCTGATGGATTCTCAATACACTTCTATAGAATCTGTTGGGACATCATCAAGGATGATTTGTACCGAATGATCAAAGGATTCCTCCAAAAAGCCAAAGTGGGAGGAAGCACAAACTCCACCTTCCTAGCTCTAATTCCCAAAGAAGCCAACCTGGAGGCGTTCGACAGATTCAGGCCAATCTCGCTATGTAATGCGTCCTACAAAATTCTCACCAAGTTACTTGCTAATAGAATAAAGCCTCTACTGGAAAAACTCATCTCTCCCAACCAAGGAGGGTTTGTCAAAGGTAGGCATATCCTGGACAATGTGATACTGGTGTAGGAAATCATCCATTCCAGCCATCAACACAAAGAGCAAGGCATGCTCATCAAACTAGATATGGCTAACACCTTCGATTGAGTAAGGCACTCCTTCCTCCTCCAAGTTCTTTTTGCATTTGGTTTCAGTTCTGAATTTGTAAAATTGATTAAAGCATGCATTGGAGAACCTTGGATAACCCCTCTAGTAAATGGCAGGCCAACAAATTACTTCAAAGCTTCGAGGGGAATTAGGCAAGGTTGCCCTCTATCCCCCTTCCTGTATATTTTGATGGCAGACTCTCTAAGCCGAAAGCTCACAGATGAGAAGCTCAATGGGACACTTCCTGGCATCAGGGCGATAATCGGAACAACCTCAATCAACCATGCCTTGTTCGTCGATGACTCTATCCTCATGGGAGGAGCCTCCATTAAAATAGCAAGAGCCTTCAATGGAGTAATCCAAAGCTTTTGCAGAGTCTCTGGAGCTATGGTCAACAAGAGGAAAAGTGTAGTGTACGGCTGGGCGGTAGACCAACAATCTATACTCAGGATTGCCCAAGCCCTAGGCTTCATCGAATATATCTCTTGGGAAAAATTCAAGTATCTTGGCCTGCCTTTAACCTTGGGCATGACTAAGGCCCCGCATTGGATGGAAATTATCAGCAAAATCAAGGCAAAAATGACTGCCTGGGGTGGATAGTGGCTTACCACAACTGAGAAGCTCACTCTGGTCAAGTCAGTTCTCTCCTCCCTTCCTATCTACCAGGCTCCGTTCCTTTTAGCTCCAAAAATCATCACTGAATAGACAGCAAAGTTGATTCGAAAATTTCTATGGCGAGGAGGAAAGGGGAACCAAAAAAAATTCATATAGTAAGTTGGGACAAAGTGAAAAGGCCAATATTTGAAGGTGGACTTCAGGTAAGAGATCCTGGGTTGGCCAATTTGGCAATGGGAGGGAAGATCCTTTGGAAAATCTTCTCAAGCCAAAGACACCCTGTAAGTCAAGTTCTAATTAAAAAAGATCTACACAGACTCTCAATAGAGAATATGGAAGAAGGAGCTTCCAACAAAGGAACCACGTTGTGGAAGTTGTGCAGCGAAGGCTGGAAATTCTTTAAAGATCAGCTCTACAGAATTCCAGGAAATGGGAAAAGAATTAAACTGTGGGATGACAAGATCATGGGCCTCCAACCCCTAAATCTTGCACTGGAAATAGCAGACTTGCGCAATTGGCTCATCCAAAAAGGTATCCACAAACTTGTTGACATATGCACTTGGGATTTAGTAGGGAACTGGAGTAACTAGGCCTTCCCTCGCCCCCCTGATTGGATGCTCCCTCAACTCCATCAATTACTAGATAAACTATATGGTCTGGCTCCTGTGCATCTCCATTCGAGGGACAAGTGGGGCTGGGGGAAGTCCAGAGCTTACTCAGCACGGCTGGGCTTTGTAGCTCTACAAGAAAAACAACATTAAATCCATGCTACAAAGCTTTGGCAGCATGTTTGGGACCTATTTGGACTCCCAAAAATCAACTTCTTCTGCTGGATACTCATGCACAAAAGGACCCTCACTGGAGATAACTTAGAGAAAAGAGGAATCATTGGTCCCCACAGATGCCCTCTCTGCTGCAAGGCCCAGGAAACGATTGATCACCTGTTCATAGACTGCCCCTTCTCTCAAGAAGTCTGGTTGAAAGCAATGATGGGGCTCAACTCCCAAATCCCAGAACAGACTTCAGTTGATAGTCTCTTCACAACATGGAAGGAACGCTATCCTCACACTCTGAAAAGAAAATCAACATGGAATAAAATCTGGAATGCAATCCCAAAATATATCTGTTGGGGAATCTGGTTGGCAAGGAATGAAGCCATCTTCAACAACAGACTACAATCCACCAACTCAGTGACTGCCAAGGCCAAAGCTCTGCTGCTAGAAACTTTTGAAAATAGACCATATAAGTCTGACAATTCCCTACTCCCTGAAGAGCTCAACTGGATAGGTGAATCCCTGAGTCGGGCCAGCATCAAAAAGAATATCTCCCTGCCAAGTCACAATCTAGAGTGGCGGCTTCGGATCTCTGAGGAGGATTTTAAAAAGTGGTGGAAAAATCAGGGCAAAGTCACGATATTCTTCGATGGAGCCTCCAAAGGAAACCCGGGGATATCAGGTGCAGGAGGAACAATTTACTCCAAAGATGGGCACAAAAAGGATAGTTTCAGTTGGGGCCTAGGACAGAGCACTAACAATCAGGCCGAGATTCTCGGACTGCTCAAAGCGTGTCAGCTGGCCCTGAGGAACAGAGGGGAAAACCTTCAAATCTTCGGGGACTCTGAAATCCTGATTAAAATCCTTAACATGGGCGACCAACTCAATAGCGCGGCTCTAAACAAGACCCTTGAAAGAATAAGAAAGTTGACTCAAAATTTCACTTCCTGCTCATCCTACCATGTCCTGAGAACTCTGAACAAGGAAGCTGATATAATGGCCAACAAAGGATGTCTTCTAGCTCAAGGTATGCTGGCAAAAAACGATGAAGAAGCTGAAAGGCACCCAATTCCTTAACAGAAAAGGAGAGCTGAACATGGACAAGTTTGACAAGGCAGTGAGTCTGAATCCCTATGCATAAGCACTGTCTCCATGAAACTGCAAAACTTAAATGAGTGTAGAAGAAATACGCAGAACCAAGGCTCTAGCACAGGCTGACAGTCACGGACGAGAAAGAGTGGGAAAGTGGCAAGATGGATTAACATCGAGCGGAACCGACAGGTTAACGGTTTATCGCATGGGCCATCAGTGGTTTGGTGTTTTAGCAGGGCACAGAATTGAATTCAATCGGAGGTCGGTTGTATATGACGCGGAGAGTGGTAAGCGGTCTTTATCGCACCGCTTTTGGTTGTTGGGCAGTATTTCTCAAAATGGACGCGATGTGCCTAAGGGACTGATGCGTGGCAGGACAAAACTGCCCTTCTCACGCGCTTCTAAGGTGTTAAGGGTCGGACAGCGAGAGACGCGAAAAGCGTCGGATCCAGGTGGGGGAAGATCTACGGTTATCGCGCATTGAATATGGAGGGGAGTTAATGACGCGGGGAGTGGTTTGCAGTTTTCATCGCACCACTTCTGGCTGCTGGGCAGTATTTCTTAAACGGACGCGATGTATCTGAGGGAATGACGCATGGCAGGTCAAAACCGCCCATCTCGCACGCTTCTGAGGTGTTAAAAGCTGGATAGAGAGTGACGCGAAAAGCGTCGGATCTAGGCTGGGGATGATCTGACGGTTAGCGCGCACAGATCAAGGTGGGACGTTAATGACACAGGGAGCGATATGTGGTTTTCATCACACTGCTTCTGGCCGCTGGGTTGTTTTTATTAAATGGATGCAATATACCTGAGGGAATGGCGCGTGGTAGGACAAAACCGTCCATCTCGCGCGCTTCTGAGGAGTTAAGGGTCGGACAACGAGGGATGCGAAAAGCGTCGGATCTGGGTGGGGGAAGATCTGACAATTATCGCGTGATGATTATGGTGGGGTGTTAACCTTGTAATGGGCCGGTTACGGAAGAGTCGCAGGACACAAAGGAGGTGGGGTCAGGATATATATTAAAATAGTTTAATATATGTGGGTTTATATTATTCGAGTTGGGATTAATATAAGTGTGGGAATTATATTAAATCAGGGAAGTTAGAAAGCAACAATGAAAAGTGGAAATGTAAGACAGGTTATATAGAAATCAAGAGCAAAGCAAGAGCACTCAGCCACTCCAAAAGAATCAAAAGCAACAACTAACTTCTGTTACTAAAGCCAGTTTATGAGGATTCTAAAAAAGCCAGAAATCTCTCAATTGACTGTAATAGAGGTTGTTTGGCCATGCCCAACCTCTGATTATAAATAAAATTCAACCATCTATGTTAAAAAAAAAAGATGTGCAAACCAACAAATGAATACAACAAAAATGCAAGAAGAGGTAGCATTATAGCTTGTATTGTTGCTTCATAAATACAAAAAAAACATCAACAAAGTACATGGATTTGTATAAACAACATGGCTGATAGAAAAAGTAAGAAAAAACAACATTTGTGCCGCAACAGTTTCATGATACCAACAACAACAATCTACATGATTAAGAAATACTGAGGACAAGAAAATCTGAAGAATTTCATAGCAATAAATCTTGAGACTGATGCCTTCAAGCTGATAAGATGAAAATTCAAAGGAGAAATATGTATTGTTGATTGGGTGGCACTGATAATGCTAGAGCTCAATTTAATTCATGAATGTTATGGGGATGGATTGACTTCTCTGTAAATTGTTGTCTATGTATTCTTCATATATAATGATGTTGGGGTCCAAGAATAATTCGCTTTTTGATAGCTTATATGTTATTCTATTATACTCCCTGTATATGTGTTGAAATCTGATGACTTGAAAAAATGATTTTGTTTCTTCAATTATAGATTTCCATGCCTCAAGGTTCAAGACCTCCAGATGTGCCCTCCCTGTCAACCAATCTATGACGCATTTTGAATCTCCAAGAATTTGAATCTTTTTTATGTTGTAAATCTTAGCAAGTGTCATTAGGGCCCACACTGCAATCAGCTCTGCTTTTGTGTTCATCTTGATACCCAAGCCTATTCTGAAGAGGACAAATCTTTTTGCATTTATTTTAATCATTCCCCCTCCACCGTAGACATTCCTTTGAGTTGCTCCATCGAAAAATCCAATGAAGCTCCTACGAGATGTTGGGTAAAAGGTCTCTTCTCTGGGTTTTTTATTTATGTTGTGGAAGAAAATCCCTAAAGAGGGAGATGATCTTTACATCTCCTTTCATTGTTGAAAATTACCTTGTTTCTTAGAAGCCAAATTCCCCATGCTACAAAAATGGGCAGAGCTTTGAGTTGTTTGTATTTCTTCACCCAAAAAAATAACAGATCTTGAAAGGTGGACATGTTTAAGTCTTCTTTGATACTCAAGATTTGAAAGACCGTCTTCTAGACCTTCTAGGCAGTAAGGAAATTTATAAGTAAATGATCAATTGATTCTTCTTGTTGTCTACATAATACACATCCATTTGGACCCACAAAGCCCCTTTTTTGAAGGTTGTCCCAAGTTAAAATTTTGTTATGTGGAGCTAGCCAAACAAAGCATTTTAATTTGTTGGGGATAGGCCATTTCCAAATGAGCTTATTCCACCAATTTTCATTTTTTGTTATCTTAGAATGGACTATTGCTTCATAGGTTGAATTGGCTTTGATCTTCCCTGCTGAGAAATCCTAGCTCCAGACCAAGGAATCACTGGAATTGAGAAGTCTTACCCCATTGAGATTTAACTCTTTAGTGAAGGAATTTCATTCCTCAACAAGAGTTTCAGGCAATCCAAGCTCCACTAAGGACAACCAATAGTTGTTGGGGATCTGGGAAGGAGTTGTTTTCCTAATATTGTGCAAGTAAAAAAGTCCTTTGGAATATAAACAATGTCTTAGTTCAAAGGACAACTTATAGACTCTTCCACCACCTATGAAAGGATCCTTGCCAAGGATGACTTGCTTTCCATCTCCTACTTTCCACACCAGACATTTGTAGAGATTATGAAAAGCGTCCATGAGCGCCTTCCAAACTATGGGATCTCTTTTGTTGTGTTTGAAGGCTTGTCCTCTAATCCAATCCACCATCGACAAGCCACTTAAATATTTTTCTTTGATGATCTGACACCAAAGCCCCTCCCCAAATAAACTTCTCCAAAGATTTTTTAAGGCCAGAGCTTTGGCAAACCATGTTAGATTTTTTATACCCCAACCTCCTAGTCTTTTTTGGATGGATAGGTAGAACCAATTTTCTAGATAGATACCTTCTTTACTGGATTTTCTAGCCCACAGGAAATTGAAGATCACTTGTCTGATGAAACTGAGGATAAAGGAGGGAATTTTGGCTAAGGAGAGCCAATAGATTGGGTTGTTCTCCAATACAGATTTAGCTAGGATCAATCTACCCCCCAGATACAGCCAATTGTTACACCATAAATTTATTTTTTGCTCCACTTTTTTATCATCCACTTCCAATCATCTTTTTAATAGTTGTTTGGTTTAAGAAAGAATCTCAAGTATTTGATACCATTTTCTAAGGGGGAAATTTATTCATAATTACTACAAAGAAGGATTAAAAGGTTTATTTTAAAAATCAAAAAAAGATTTAAATCTTCTCAAAAGCAAGTTCATGTTAATAGTTATCAATTGTAAATTGGGCGTTGATGCAATCCTAATAATTGTGGATATTCATACCATCCCATATATTAGTTACTAGTGCAACAATATAAATTAAATGATTGGTACCTATTGATAGGCATCAAAACGCTTACCTCATGATACATCTCACTTTGTCAAGAACATAAAAAAAAAAATCATAAAAATTAACTAAATTATAACTATATTATTATCATTATTATTACGTTGAGAGATGCTCTAAAACTGATTATAGGGGAGATGTGTAGGCATAATGTAAGCATGTCAACATTTTTGTAAAACGATTATGTAATGTAATGTAATGGAATTATTTACAATAAACATAAAATTAATAATTAATAATTAGCTCCATTTTTGCGAAGTCTATATTAGCTCTTATTTTGAATTTTATCACTTTTGAATTTATATGATTTTTAATTAATTCACTTTTGAATTTATATGAATTTTTAAGAGCTATAAGAATTCATTGTATTAACCCATGGTATTTGAGCTTCAAGTTTATGAGAACCTGTGGTATTGAGCTCTAGGTTTACAAAAGCTCATGGTATTGACCTATGGTATTCATGTGGAATATAGCCTATCTAAATGGGTAAAGAGTCTATGTAAATATGTCTTTCATATCCCAACAATTTCAATACCTTTATATATATATATATATATAGATATCTTAATTATTTTGTTTTTTTTAATTGGTACTAGTTGGCATACCCGTGTTTGTCCAAAAATATGAACCTTTCACATTATGTTGGTGTAGTCTTTTAGTTTATACTTTTTTTCAATAGTTTTATCTTCCAAAGTAAAGGTTGAATAAAATACAATTTCAGTGTTATATTTCTATGTTATTAATAAAAGATAATTAATTTGTTCTTTAGGTGAAGTTTTTTGCTTTTTTGATTGGACTTCTACACCACAATTTCTAGTTCCTTTTCTTAAATATTTCAATTAAGAAAATCAAGTTTAGGGTTTCATGTGGAAGGTGAAAGTAGTTCTAAGACTCAACATTGAATGGACTTGCATTCAGAAATTTTTGCATCGGTTGGGTCGAAAACTTTGATATATTTACTCTTGCTTAACTAGTTGTGAATATTATCATCATGAGTAAGTTGCAAAGAGTGAGGTCGCCACCTCTGAAGATCTACAAGGAGTCTCACAAGATTCTAAAGCCTACCCTTGTATTTTTGTCTCCTCCATCGATACAGATCATCTCCTTTCTTCCCAAATTTGTTGTTCAACACTACAAATTTTATCTCCAATTAGTTTCAAAGATCTTCCTCTCTTCAACCTCGATTTTAATAGTTACTTCTATACACCTTTTGAACTAAATTCCAGTCCTCCTCAAAGTTCTCCCTGAACATCTCGACCACACAACCATAATCATATTTCCCCACTACTTTATATTTATGCAAAACTCCTCTAGAGTATTAAGGATTATGAGCATAATTATTTGAAAAGCACTACATCCAAATATGGGGAGATGTGTAAGTGTTAGACATAATGTAACAAAGATTGCATGTCAACATTTTTAAATGTTAGCTCAATATGGTGAATTTGTATTAATATGTTGAATTTATAAGATGTAGAGAATATTAATATTAATTCAACGTATTAATATTAATAATTAATAAGATAGAACATGGACGTCAACAAATTATATTTATTTATATGTTAAATCAAGAAAATTAATATACTGAAAAATTGGAAAAACTCACTATTAAAATGGAAAAAGTCAACAAATACAATTTCATTTCAATAAAGATTCTTCCCACATCTATTTTATATCAATTCAATGACTACGTCAACTTAAATTAAATTATTAATAATAATTTTGTGATAACTCTAAAAATCTAGTTTCATGGTCATCTCCTCCGTATATTAAATTTATTTATAATTTAAATCAACAAAATTAATATACAAACTCGAATACCATGAAACATTGGAAAAACTCACAACTAAGATGGAAAGAGTCAACAAATGTAGTTTCATTTCAATAAAAATTATTTCCACATCAATTTTATATCAATTCAAAGACTATGTCAACTTAAATTAAATTATTAATAATAATTTTGTGATAACTCTAGAAGCCATGTTTCATGGTCATCTCATTCATATATATATATATATATATATAACTAACCCTTCAAATTATTTCTTACAACATTATTTAATGCTTGCATTTGAAAAGAAGCAACATAGTCGGTGAGAGGCAATGATATGTGAATGTTCCAACTTCTGTCATTCTATCTAGTAAGTACTTTGCATCTACAATTTATGAAGGTTGGCAAGAACCGTAACTAGCATTTGCACAAGATGTTGCAAAGGAAATGTCGTAAGTCGGTAGCGCATATGGAAGAAGAGCTTAGATGAAAAAAAATATTTTAATATGTATTTGTTAGGTAGGCTTCCCTTCAAGAGGAAAAACTTTGAGAAAAAGAACCTTCAATCCCATACCTCAATTATTTAATACTAGTAATATGGAAAGCCAAATAAGAAATGCAAAGGTGCAGAACATGATAATGACAATGCCATAAATCAAAGAGACAACTTTGCCTCCTGTTCAAATGAACAAAAGTTTATACAACAACATTTTAAATAATTTTACAACCTCAAATATATTGCACCTAGTTTAGACCCTTGGAAATATCAATTTAAATGACAAATCTAACTAATGTACCCTAGACTGACGGCTAAATAGACTTGAGACTAACTATAATACAATATATTGTCACAACATAACATATGTCCTCATCGATGCATCATACTTTGACATAAAATTAAGATAATAGTGCTCTTGTTACTAGTGAATACATAAATTTACTTTATACTTTGAAGCACATAATAGAAGATAACATAAATAGTAGTCTTTCTCACAATAGGATTATGCCTTCTACACAACCAAAAAAGCTTAATCTTGGCCAATGGTTAAGCTAACATTTTAGGAATTATTGATAGGAAACAACAAGAAACTATACTATTGTTTATCATTTCATTTTATGCTTCTATGAATACCAAAAAATGCATTGAAATTATCTCTTTATCATGCATAATGATGAAGATAGTTTTAATATAAGAAGAGAGTGAAAGGTCGATTTTATTAGATTTTCTATGGAGAACTATCTGGTCCATGTATAATATGAATTGGATTTTAATGAACGGGTAAAGGAAGTAGAAGATTATAACACTTTGCAGCTTCTGAGAGCATCAATCTCATGGATGTTGCTCGAGGCATAACCATACATTAAATTGAGTTGACTCTAACACACTAGAAAGAATGAAATCTGTGGTGAAAGTTGATGTATGAATGTTCTTAAATTGGTTGAAATTTGAAAAGAATTAACATAAAGACTAATTAGGGACATGTCTTTCACCTTTTGCAAATAAAGATCACTTGCAAAATTTCAAGTGCTGCAAAGTAGGAACGGGTATCTATATTACTATACCCCAACCCTCGAAATCTTGTGTTCATTTTTCTACTATGTGTTCATTTTCAACACCTCTAGGTTTGAGCTATTTGAATCTTTAATGGGATGCTGAGATAAATATAAGTGATTACACAAATGCTGCAACTAAATTATGTTTATGTTTGACAATGAAGTTTTAGATTTTAGATGTCACAACATATAAAATTTTCAGTGTCTCAAAGATGCAAAGACAAGTCAACCTCCCCATATTCAATCTCAAGGAATGTTTCAATCTTTGGTGGTATTCTCAGCCCTTACAGGTAAGTTCTGGCCTCTTGCCTATATTAATTCATGAGAAGCTTCATAAGAAGCAAAATGAACTAAGAAGCTTCATACCTGAGCTTTTCAATTTCATAAACAAATTCTTGGGAACTTGATAAGTTTTATTGAATATGATTTTGAAAATGAGAGAATAGGTCCTGATACCTATTCTCCAAGTTAGGTCTCAATTAATGATAAAAATATAGTAGTAATAACAACCCTTTTATTGTTATTTGATTATCCTACAAACCCATGATTTTTCTTCTACTTGTTTGTAGATTGATTAAACTTGACTTTTGATTATGAGAGAATATGTTCCATAGATCAAGCTAGGTTTCATCAAATGATAAAAATAAAGTGATAGTAATAGTCCAAATTTGTTTTGCCAATATTCTACAACTTCATGATTTTTCTTCTTTTGTTTGCTGATTGTTGATGCTAATTCGTCTTGTAGCACTTTGTTTCTTACTCATATGGCAGATTTTCCATCCCAATAATGATGTAATGTGGCTACGAGGATTATCAGTGGTATGTGAGATTTGGTTTTCTTTATCATGGGTTCTGGATCAACTGCCAAGGTTTGTCTTGTAAATAGAATGACTGATTTAATGTTCTCAAGGAGAGATTTGAGCACCCAAGGCCTTAGAACCCAAGGGGGAGATCTGATCTTCCAAGGATTGATGTGATTGTCTCTACTATTGATCCAGACAAGGAGCCTCCTCTTGTTACTTTCAATACTATTGTTTCTATTCTTGCAGCTGACTATTATGTAGAGAAGCTCCATCTCTACTTATCTCATGATGGTGGGTCTCTTCTCACATACGAATCTCTTTCATAATATACAAGCTTTTCTAGAATCTAGGTGGCTTTATGTAGAAAGCATAACATAGAGCCTCACAATCCTGAGAGATATTTCAAATTAAAACGTGACTTCACCAAAAACAAAGTGAAACCAGATTTTGTGAAGGAGCGTAGGAGGGTCAAGCGAGAGCATGATGAGTTTACGGTGAGGATCGATTCCTTACTAGATTTTATCAGGAGAAGATCAAATGCTTACAATGCTCATGAATATATTTGTTCAAAGAGAGAACAAATTGAGTTGGGAGGTGATCCTATAGAGCCACTGAAGGTATTGAGGGCTACATGGATGGAAGATGGGACTCACTGGTGTGGAACCTAGATTTCCCCTTGACAGAGAACATTCTAGGGGAGATCATCTGGGCATAATTCAAGTATAAGCAACACCAAATATTGCCATTTTTATTTTAACTTTTTATTTTTGTTAGTGCATCAAGATGCAATCCCCAAGAGGTTGCACTGCACACAATAGATTTTGTTTGGCTTAGGTGCCAGGTCAGAGGGGTAGCTACTCTGGAAAACTTTTGAAACTCATTCGATTTGGATGGATATTTCACATCTAAGAATGGAATCAAATTAGACATGAGAATTTAGATTTGATTGTTTTGTTTTAATTTAGCACAACTCTTATTTTGATGTATATAGTTTTTAGATTTTAGCATATATATATAAATTCATTTTGCTTTGCCATTTTTCAAGGGTTTGAATGTGATGGCACCTCATCAGGTGTGAGGTGTTGTGGAATCTTACAATGCTCATGAAGAAGTTTGTTCAAAGAGAGCACAAATTGAGTTGGGAGGTGATCCTACAGAGCCGCTGAAGGTATTGAAGGCTACATGGATGGCAGAAGGGACTTACTAATGTGGAACATGGATTTCCCCTAGCAGAGAACATTCCAAGGGAGATCATTTGGGCATAATTTGATTAGTTTGAAAATATCAGCTTATGTGAAATTATATCTTGAAGCCAAAATAGAAAGCAACTTTATTTGTTCTCATACTATGGTTGCAAGATATAAATTGTGGCCTAGTGATTGAGACAGGGTATTGTCATGATAAAGTTCCAAGTTCAAATACAAAATTAATGACCTAGATTCAAACATTGAGATTTATATCCAGCGGTAATTCAATTACTATTCAATTTCAAATTCATTTTTTCTTTGAATTGATAGAAAGTTTGATCTAACAAGAGTTTAAATTTTCATGCGAATTATTATCATTGAGTTGGGGAAATTGGGAGGCTTACCACTGAGAAAATCAGCATTATCATTATGTAAACAAATTATGGAAAGCTACAACTATGAATTATGTGAAAATTATAGCCAAATGTGAGCAATCCTTGCATCTAGAGAGATTGAACATTAGACCAAAACACAATCAACAAAAATAACATGTATGGTGAAAAGAATGCCTTTAGAGAAGAGACATTGACATTGGCTCAACTATATGCAAAATAACAAGAAATAGTTTGTAGAAAAATAATTATTATCACAAATTATTCCAAAGGGATGTTGCACAATGATGAATCCTATCACAAGATGCAAGTTGAATGAAGAAAAAAATAGTATTACCATAAAATATCCCTAAGGGATGTTTTCCAGTGATGAATCCTGTCACAAGATGCAAGTTGATTAAAGAAAAAATGTGCATATAGAGATGGAAACATATTTGATTCTTTGAAATCCCTATCAATTTGAAACACTAATAAAATACAAAGACAGGATGTGAAGAAACAAAATACTCTACGGAGTCAGGATCACAAAACCAAAAAATTATACATATATTTAAAAACTCAAAGATTATGTATATATTTGAGAACTCAAAGATTACATATATTTGTCCATCAATATATACAAATACATATGGTGCAAAACTCATCCATCTGAAAAACCAGTAGTAAGCCCTAAGCATAATACACACCTCAATGCACTAGTAACTTATGGGAGTAGATGGAAACCCATCTAACAATAAAAAAAAAATACATGAAAATACAACTTTTGTCTTTGATAAACTCCATTCGTTCACTTTTTCAAGAGTTCATCTTCAATTTGCGTGTCGTTATCTCCAGAAAATCTGAGGCTGTCAAGCAAAGCATTTCTTCCTTTAAGAATAATCTGGAAAATGCATTGATCTATTGTGTGAGAGGATCTAAACCTTGGGAAAGAAAATATGCACTTTGTTGTAATTCTTGAACTACTTGTCTTATATGTTGTGCTTGCTCTGATCCCTCTATGAGATGAAACTGTCTTTCATTTCCTCTTGGTATTTATAGGGATAAGATCTGAATTGTTAAGTGAATATTTTTAATTGTTGCATTCAAACTCTCCAACTCTTTCAGAATTGTAACACAACCCATGGCGAACCCACCCTTGATTTCTTCATTCACATCTTGTTGCAACCTCATAAATGAAACTAACCACAAAAACTGATCAAGAATTATTAAGTCCACCAATGGATCAAAAGAACCCGTGAAGGCATATACAAGAACACTGCAAATGAATATAGTTGTTGCCTTCACTCCATATATAGCCCTAAATAGAACTCTGCTCTTGGTCGGGGATTTCACCTTCCTTAGGTGAAGTATTTACACATATCCTCTAATATGGTAACACAACTCTTGATATTCCTGTTTGTTTGGGACACACCATTTTTTTCCCTGACTTTTGTTTCTCCTAACAATTCTCCCAAATGATCTTTGAAACGAAATAGCTTGTCAGATGATGGAATTCCATCAAAGGAATTCAACAAATGCAGTACATACTGGACTATAAGATGGTGATGATCGAGACATGAGATTTCAACATTCAGTGCAATACAAATATCAATCAGATTTACAGTGTCATTCAGATATTGTTCAATCCATTTTTGATCCCATTTTTGTAAAGGAAACCATGGATCAACAACTAAGGATCTTAGATCACTATGCACTGTGAACAAGATTTCCATGGCATGTTGCATCCATGTTATGTGTATAAAATCCTTTGGCTTATTCAGCTTGAGACACTCTAATATTTGTAATAAAGCAGTATCAAAACCTTTCAATATCTGATTAACCGTTACAGAGGAATTGAATGACCGCCTACGAATAAACATTCTAAAAGGATTTCTAAAGAATGAGGACATGGAGTGACCATCATGCAGGTGACTCACGGTCAGATAAAGTTCTGACTCCTCTAACAATTGAAGGGATAAAAAGGAAACAATATGTAGAAAAGCTCTTACTTAAAAACGTTTTTGAACCAAATATTCCTCAGCGTGAACCAAAGGATCGAAAGCACAACATATATATGCTTTGTTATGCAATTCTTGTGTCTACTTTGATCTGCCCCTTCAGGATTTGATCAATTTATTTAATTGTGAATATGTTATTATTACCTAATCAACACTTGCATGTTACATGTAATTCTTGGCAATCCCTTCAAACAGACATTGCAAACTTGCATCCATAGAGACACGAAAGCATGGTCAATACCCATATATTACCTGGTATTACATATCAAGAACAAGAAATATAAATAGTTGACCAATATTCTCCCAAAAAAACAAGCCTTATAAGAAGGAATCACTTGTGGAAAACACAAACAGTAAAAAATACATGAAAATACAACTTTTGTCTCTAATCAACTCCATTTGTTCACTTTTTAAAGAGTTCATGTTCAATTTACGTGTCGTTATCGCCAGAAAATCTAAGGTTGTCAAGCAAAGCATTTCTTCCTTAAAATAATCTAGAAAAATTCATTGGTCTGTTATGTGAGAGGATCTAAAACTTGGGAAAGAAAATATGTACTTTGTTGTAATTCTTGAACTGCTTGTCTTATTTGATATGCTTGCTCTGATCCCTCTATGAGCCAAAATTATATTTCATTTACTCCTAGTATTTATAGGGATAACATCTGAATCATTAAGTGAAGATTTTTAACTGCTGCATTCAAACTCTCTAGCTCTTTCAGAGCTGTAACACGGCCCATGGCAAACCCACCCTTGATTTATTCATTCACGTCTTGTTACAACGTCATAAATGAAACTGAACACAAAAACTGATTAGGAATTCTTAAGTCCACCAATGGACCAGAAGAACCCGTGAAGATAGATACAAGAATACTGCAAATGAATATAGTTGTTTCCTTCACCCCATATATAGCCCTCAATATAACTCTGCTCTTGGTCAAGGATTTCACCTTCCTTAGGTGAAGACTTTTACACATAGCCTCTAATATGGCAACACAATTCTCAATATTTTTGTTGGTTTGGGACACATCATTTTTATCCCCGAATTTTGTTTCTCCTAAAAACTCTCCTAGATGATCTTTGGCACGAAATAACTTTTCAGATGATGGAATTCCATCAGATAAATTCAGAAAATACAGTACATATTGGACTATAATATTGCGGTGATCGAGACATGAGATTTCAACATTCAATGCAATACAAATATTAAGCAGATTTATAGTGTCATCCAGATGTTGACCAATCCATTTTTTATCCCATTTTTCTATAGGAAACCACATAACCACAACTAAGGATCTCATATCACTATGAATTGTGAACAAGACTTCCATGGCTTGTTGCTTCCATGTCAAATATATAAATCCTTTGGCTTATTCAGCTTGAGATTCTATAATCTTTGTAATAAAGGAGTCTCAAAACCATTTGATATCTTATTAACCCTTGCAGAGGAATTGAATGACTGCTTAATAAAAATTCTAAAAGGATTTCCAAAGAACAAGGACATGGAATGACCATCATGCAAGTGACTCGGTTAGATAAAGTTTTGACTCCTCTAACAATTGATGGGCCAAAAAGGCAACAACATGTAGAAAAGTTCATAATTTTTTTTTGAACCAAATATTCCTTAGCGTGAACCAAATGTTCGAAAGCACAACACAGATACAATTTGTTATGCAACTTTTTATGTCTACTATGATCTACCCCTTTAAGATTTGGTCAATTTATTTCATTGTGAAGATGTTATTATTACCTAATCGACACTTTCATGTTAGATGAAATTTTCGGTAATCCATTCAAACACACATTGCAAACCTGCATCATAGAGACAGGCAAGCATGGTCAATACCATTATATTACCTGACATTACATATCAAGAACAAGAAATCTAAAGAGTTGACAAAATTCTCCCAAGAAAACAAACCCTATCAGAAGGAATCACTTGTGAAAAGCGCAAATATTTTTATCCTTAGATCACCTTCGTAGAAATCGACATAAAATACAACTAAATCCATCATAAGCATGGATCTCCCATTGAAAATTCTCTTTTAAAAAGCAAAGTTACCTCCTCTCTACTTATCCTCTGGTATTTTCTCAAACGGTGCCAAAGAAAGAGGGAAACCAATGAAAGGGGAAAAAGAAATAGTTGATTGACTAGCATGACCAAAAGTTAAATTAACAGCTGAGTGACCTGTAACGAATAATGCTCACCTCAGAATCTTGGTCATATCAATTTGCGAGCTTGCTGGACAAAAAAACCACTAAATTACCAGAACTCAAAATTCTTCAAAGACCTTCACGAGTTCAAGGAATTTATGCACATCGACTACTGGAAATATGCATTATTACAGTAAAAATCAACATAAAGTTTAGTGATTTAAGTTTATTTAAGATTTTTTTCTTTTACCGATTTTGAATGATTATTCATAGTTTAATTGTTTGGTTTTACCTCACAGGTGACGTTGGCTTCTGGAGCTTTTGTTGTTGCAAACAGTACTCTTGACATATGTCCTCTTCTCTACTTTGGCAACCTCCTTTGCAGTCTTTCCAATGTCATTTCCAGTTATAAACATCACATTCTTGACCTTTTGGCCCATCACTTCTAATCTTACTTGCAACCAACCAAACAAACAAATCCACACAAAACCCATGTTGCACCTCTAGGTTTGAGCTATTTGAATCTTTAATGGGATGCTCTCATTCACAAAACCCGATTTCAAAGGAAATTCAAGAGAAGAAACAACAGAGAAGCAAACCAAAGTTCGGGGGAAAATGGAACCCTGCATCCAGTATTCTTGTACCATCCCACATTAAGGCTAGAGGAGGAAGCATTGGTGGCAAGCAGATCATAAATTTCCTCATTGTAGATCTCCAAAACAATGACCTTAACCTTATACCTATTCCCCAAAACCCAATATTCTCGACCATCCTCACCTGAATAGTCGCCCAATATATCATGCAAAGCTTTGTAAATGATCTCGGGCTCATTAGCACACCCAAACATGGTATGAATCTTCCCTGATCCAGTCAGCCCATACATCATAACAATGCATTTTCCACCCGTTTTTACCCCATTAACCCTTGGCTCAACCAAATTCTTATAAATTTTCTCCAATCCATCCTTCTGTCTGACTGAAACCCCATCAAGACTGAAATACCTGTACCCCAATTCCGTCCTCACCCGAACTGTAGTGTCATTAGGGAGCAACTAAATTGCATTTTGCTTCTCTTTTCTCTCTGGGTAATCAAAATTCGTCCCACAACCTCAAGTGGATGCTCTATGGCCAAAATTACATTAGGAGGAGGGTTGATGTTGTTTGATGAAGTATATATACTTGGGCAAGACATGAAATTCAAACGAGTCCTAGAGTTGGGGTTGCCTGCGATGATGTAGTTCCATTTCACGGTGATGGAGACAGAGCCATGGAATTTCTCTGTATTCTTTCTCAAATTATCAAAATATTTGAATTTGTTGTCCTACAAGTCGATATATCACTGTTGGGTCGTTCCAAATAGTTGGTTTCTCATCTCCACCACTTATTATGTAATGATTCAATGATGCAAATTATTTTAATCGTCTAACACATAAATTCGTGATGCACATTGAGACACAATGACATGAGTGGGAGTTCTTTTGAGAGGGATCGCCTTAAAACGTAAATATATTTTAGATACTTGTTGAATCATCTCTTGTTATTCATGATCCTATAAGATAAGTTTAATAAGAATTAAATTATAAGCTAACATACCTAATATATGCTTATGGATATATTATAAGTAGTGATAAAACTCTTAAATGTAAATTTGGTTATTGATATTATATTCTATTAGAAAATTATATATTACAGAGCAATGGAACACATAAAATATTGCAGAAATATAAACACAGAAAACGCATAAAACAAGAGAGACACAGATATACGTGGTTCACCCAGTTTGGGTTACGTCCACAGAGAAATAGTCAGTCCTTCTTTTTATATTATCCAGCAAACTGAAGAGATACAACCTACAACAGATCTGCTGTAACTCCCTCTTCGCTCTCAATCTCCTCTCTCTTCCTCACTCATAATATAGATATCAATCAACGCAATACAATTCCCTTATATATAGCGAGGGGTTGCCTTCTAGGGAAAAAACCCTAAATTAAACATAACTTCTACCATCAGATCATCCGCTTAATGAACGGCCCAGATTGACTAGAAATTACTATACTTTTACATGGTAATTTTACATCTATTTTTAGCTTCGAGGGCGGTTCCCCCGAACCCTTGCCGGGGGACCGTTGGCCCCCAAACCCCCCAGCCAGGGGGGCCCCGCGGGGGGGACAAGTCCCCCCCGCACCCCCACGCGTGGAGGGGTGTATAATATTCCTGGGGTATACATCCGGTTGAAACCTTTGAATACAGAAGATAATCCGGCTCCACACCCAACAATATTCTTCATATATTTTAATTAGATTAATTGTATTCATAAGTTTTATATTTATTTGATTTGTTTTTGCATATAAAGAACTACGATTTTCTATAATTTACTCCATGAAGGTGGGGGGACTATGTTTGTTTGTTTATTTGTTTTTAGCATGGGGAATTAGTAACTAGTTGAAGTAATCTAGGTCGTGGTATCTCATTATGCCAACTACTCGATCGTGCCACTAGGAGAGTTAATATAGGAGTTGAACATATGTACATTTAAAAAAACATGTAACATAATTCTTAACCATGGAGATTCAACTCCACTTTCCCATGGAGGTTCTTAACTTATAAATAGGTTTTGTTATAATACAATGACCCAATATCATGGCTTATTAATACCACATGCCCTAGAAACCATAACTTATGTTCATATGACCTTTTTTTTCCAATTAATCAATTTAATTAAAAAGGCAAAAAACAAAACATAACTATTTTTTAAATAAATTTCTGGGTTAATAATATTGTTATATGATTTTTTTTAAATGTATATATGTTTAACTTTATCTTTTTATCATTAATAATAATAATAATAATAATGTTACCCTCGATCAAGGTGGATGGGCAAATGGTAATCAAGGTTGGTGGGACGCCCACCACCTTACCACCTCCTTCGACATTAAATAGACGGGGTGTTGGCATGGCCTGCCTGCCCCATGCAAGAGTATGTGAACTTTTTTCCCTCGACATTTGATAGACCACCTTTATCATTTAGCTCATCCTGCATATCAATTAGAGGTTGATGGCAATTTATGTTGGATTGGTGCTCTCCCCACTGCAAGTGGGAATATTTCCTTGGCAACTCTTTAATGATTGCCTAGTGAAAGGAGGAAGCTTAGACTCAGAGTTGTGTAACCTTCAACCTTCTTTTGTGCCTGGGTTGCCTTCTTCCAGCTTTGAGGTGGCAGAGGGTTGGGTATTCATGCACCTCATTCCAACCCATATGTTTAGAAGGTCTTTCAACATGAATTTGAAGTTGTTAGTTGGTTATGTGACTGAATTGGGCTTTGTTTTGCATCAATTCCATGGTTTCTTTTGGGGTACTCTGTGGTTAATGCTATCTTCTGATGGTGGTGCATCCTTGCATGCTACATAAGGGACAAATTTGCCTTGGGATATGAGGTACAATGGGTTCAAACTCTAGATTTTCCTTTCCAATTATGTTGTTTCTTATCTTGTTGTTGAGTCTTATGGGTTTCATTCTAGAGAATTCTTTATAATTCTTTTATGGGCTCTAGGTTTAGTTCTATGATATCTACAGATGGGAGGGGATCATTGCTTGGTGGTGTGTAGTGGTTTCGCTTCAAGGGACTTTTTCTGTAAACTTGGGTTACCTAGCTTCTTCTACCATCCTATGCTTGTCTTCGACCTCGGGTTGGATCAATCTCTTTCTCTTCTCCCAAGGTTGGAATCTGTCCTTAATCTTGTCACATTCTTTTCCTCTAGAGGCACTATGCCTCGGAAAATCATTGGCAGTCGAAGGGGTGTGGGGGCAGAGACCCACAAGGTCATCTAAGGGCCTATGATCAAGCTCGAGATGTTGCAGTCCTGTTTCACTAAGTCACCCTTCCAAACATCCATGATGAAATTCTCTAGCTAGAATCTCACGTTATCAATGGTCATAA